>CM042150.1:8364058-8529058 GCA_023376005.1 Doryteuthis pealeii
ATATTTCCAGAATAAATTTTAATTCTGTCACTTTCTTTTATTACCACAAAATTGGAAAAAAAAAATAAAGAATCAATTGTTAAGGCACCTTTCTTTCATAGTGCAGAGATGCTACGAGTTACGAGTTCTGCGTCCCTGATGCACAACAATCTAAAAGGAGACAGTAAAATCATATCCATATGGTTCAGTGTTTTTCTTTTTTCTTCCCTCACCATTTTAAGCTAACTGTAAATACATTTCAATAGTTTGTGCATGGACGCACGCAAGTGCGTCAGCACGATTGAACTAGTTAAGTCACTTTTCGGGTAGAAGCATTCTCTACTCTGTGTTAAATAAAACCTTGTTAATTTTCCAACAACCTGGTCTTGCATTATCATTTCCAGTCTTCCATCTGTATGAAAAACATAACAATTTCAATAGTTTCTTAGAAATAAATTACACAGGATAGGTTACAAGGTAGGAGTTAGATGGCTTTAGTTGGGATCCATAAATTTTCCCGAGGACTCATTTAAAGCAAATATGTGCATCCCAGGATGCACTAAATCAAAAAGCTATCAGCATCACTGATAGTGTAATGGTTAACACCATTATGAAAATCAAGTCTATTGATAGCCATGATGAAAAAGGGCTTCCATTGGAATTCAAATAATTTTCTACCATCCTTACACAAAAGGAAAAAAAATCTAATACTTCCAAATGTAATTTCTTTTTGTTTGAATATATTAACAAACTGCTAGAACCATTTTGAACTTCCCAGCTATAATTTAAATAGTACCACTAGTCTTCTTCAAAGGATGGTTTTGGCATTAAATAACCCACAAAGATTGATATTCCATTAAACAAAGAAAACAAACCATTTTGAATTTATGAGACTAAAACATCTTAATTTGCATAAGCAAGGTTAATTTTATTTCTTTAAACAATTTACGAAAATTCTCTTTTTGTTATAAGTTGTTATGACCTAATCAGTTGCCCAACCTGTTCAACACTGGTAGGATGTGACACAATGTTGCAAATATAGGACATCCAACAAGAATCTTTTGTCCCATGCATCTTGTAACTCAACTAAGCAAGACTTGGCAAATACACTACTTAAACCAAAATTTAAGAATCAGAAGGAGAAAAAAAATTATCTAAGGGAGATAACTTTCATCGATTTATCTCCCTTGATTGTATTAATCTCTTATAGATATTTGTTAGGATAATTTAGACATTTTCTTATTCACTATGACTCCAAACACTTAAGAAACGCGTCCAATATAGACAAACTTAAGTTGAACGTATAATACTTATGTGTTTTTTTTTTTTTTTTTTTTTTTTTTTTTTTTCATCATCAAATTTTTTTTTATTGTAATCTCGATCCTAAAATATAGCTATTGCAATATGTTAAGCACAAGACCAAATAAGAATAGAAAGTTGTGTTAAAGAAGGAATTGCCTTGAAAATCAGCAATTAAAATTCTAGCTTTCTTTTCTTTTTTTCTTTTTTTTTTTCTTCTTTTTTTTTTTTTCTTTTTTTTAAAAATCTGTGTCCAGGCAGTAGACAACCTGTACTTGTTGGTATTTTACTCAACCCATTTTCCTTCGGTAGAATGTGACACCGTCACAAGTATGTGGAATCCAGTAAGGATCGAACTCACTATTCAGTTGTAAAATGGATTTGTGATACTAGCTTGCTAACCATTACACCATAATGGGATACCCTTAAGATAGAGTAAGTATATATGTCAATCAGATATGTTATAAAAATATACCCATTAAGTTTAAGGCCTGCAGGATCAGTTGATGAATTTGGCAACAATTTGTAAAATTGATAAAATGTTTTTTTTTTTAATTCATTAGAAAGAAAAAGAATTGTGAAAATCAAAATTTGTTTCTCTGCATTTTTTTACAAATAAACTCAAGTGAGAAAAAAAAACTAAATTTAACCCCCCCCCCCCCCCCAGATGCTGATAGGTAAGCATCCTGCATCCCTGACACAGTAAAATCATATCCATCAATCCATCCCAGTGTTTTTCTTTTTTCTTCCCTCACCATTTCAAGCTAACTGTAAATACATTTCAATAGTTTCTTAGAAATTAATTAAATAGGATAAGTTACAAGGTAGGAGTTAGATGGCTTTAGTTGGGACCCATAAATTTTTACCGGGGACTCCTTCAAAGCAAATATGTGCATCCCAGGAAGCACTAAATCAAAAAGATATCAGCATCACTGCATCCATATTGATTTATAGAGTCATAAGTATTATGTCAATTTTTTTGGCTCTAAAATCTTTTTTTTTTTTTTTTTTTTTTTTTTTAACTCTAGTTTTATCTCTTTTTCTTCAATAGTTTCCACCCACAAAATACAAGTTTCAGTTGAATAAATATAAAACAAAAACAAATGTAATTTATAGATTCAAAGTTAATATTTACATGTCATTTTACAATAATACATATATTAATTTTCTATAAAAATAAGAGATTGCATTTCAGATGTTATTTAAATTTTATGTAAAATCTTTTGTCATCTTTAACTCCCATTATTTATCAGAGTATGAATAGAATTACATTTCGGTTATTGGTGTTGTGGTAGTGGCAGCCTTTAAATACCAAATGTTTAATTAAATGTCAGACATGTAAAACATTGAATCTCCACCGCTACATTAAAAAAATCTGAAATTGACAAATTACTAATTATTCACCACTGTAGACTTTCAACTTCCGATTTGGAAGAAAGTATTGGGATTTTTTTAGCTTGCAAAATGGTTGGAAAGAAAATGATTGATGTGAGCAAACAAACAAAAATAAATAAATAAATATTTCAAATAACAACTCAAATATTTCAGTCTATTTCCAGTTTTAAGATTTACCTAGTTACCTCCCTTGACAAATGAATTTACGAAACTTAAAACTATTTTACACAAAAAATGGAACAACAGTCTATTTTTCTTTTTTTGTTTTTATATGAAAATGATCAATTTTCATAAGTTTTTCCCGCCTGGAAATCTTAAACCAGAAGATTTAAAATTAAATTTAGTATCTGAATAATTGAATTTAGTGTTTTGTTTTGTTTGTTTTTAATTTAATTTTATTTTTCAAAGTAATTTATCAATCAATTAATAAAAAAAAAAAAATTATTGCTATAAAAAAAGCTACAACAATCAATAACATTTTTTCTGAATAGTCACTAATGTAGATTATATTTAATTTTATTTCAATTTCAATTGCTTTTTATTACAGTTTTTAAGACGATCGGATTACAGTCATTGTTAAATAGCACGAATTGGCCGGAAAATAATATCCTGAGAAGTTGCAAAAAAAACAAACCAACTAAATAACAAAACCAAAAATTTAAAAAAACATTTATTTTTAAATGCACAAATTAAAATAATTGAAACTTAATAAGCATTTTTTTAAAAACATTCTACATAGTTACTTCCCTTTGACCAAGCAATTCCACAGCTGGAAAACTACATTTGACGTTATGATTTTTAAAAAAAATTTTTTTGTGTTCATTGTTTTTCATTTTATTGATTCTTCCAGAAAAACGAATGACAACAATTTCTTTCACTATTCGATCAATCACTTTAGTATTTTTTTTATCAATGCTTTTAATTTTTCCTTAGTTTCAATTCTTCCAACTATTTTTTGTAAGACATCAAAAATCATTTTAAATGCTTCATTAGTGTTGTCTTCATATTTAACTTTCTTTTTTTTTAAATTCACGGACACGGGGAAGGTCTAGATTTTTTCCCACTCTTTCACTCTGTGGTCAACTGGAATAGAAACACTTGTTATCCTTTTCTTTTCTTTTTTAATATCTTATTATAATAGAGATTGTTTGTCTGTCTGTAACCGAAAATATATTACTACTTAAGTCACAATTCCCTTTCTTATTAACATAACATTCTCCCTGATTTTAATTTTTATTTAAACCTCAATTATTAATAAAATTGTTTTTTACATTTATTAATACTGTTGACCATATCTACATACTAATAACATGCAACTGTATTTATATATACAACAAAATAGCGGTTTACAGTGTGAACAGGGAGGCTAATTAGCATATTGATATTAAAAATTTGATTTTAATAAATATGTGCTTGGTATTATTGATTTGTAATTGTTTGGTTTTATCTTAATGAATATGAGCAAAAATCTCTGGGACAAATCTTAAAAGAAATCGATTAACAAGAAGAAATAACTGTAATTTTATTCTTTACTTCCTATTTTAACTAAATAGTTGAATTATTAATTATAGAATTTAGCAATGAAATATGGGAGTGCTGGAAGAGTAAGTTTCAGTTGTTCTATTTTTTTTATTATACCCCCCTTTGTTTCAAATCTTTTTATCTGCTTTATATTTGCTAGTAATAATTAAATGACTACTTGTCTAATCTGGATTGAGTGATTTGTTTAAATATCAATGTTTCATAAAATCTTACCTTTTCTATTCTCTACAACAGCTCTTTTTTTATGCTTAGACCTCATGTCATTTGCACAGTTCTCAATTGATCATTGTTCCTACCCAGTCAAGTATTCTAAACTCATTTCACTGCAATTAGGAAATAAGTATTGCCTTAGTTAAGCATTAGAAATGTTTATATTTTAGAAGACTTTAAATGGACATTCACACATTTATTTACAGATTTAATTCTTTTGCACATTTCAATAATTTTCACTCTCATTAGATTCATTGTAAAATTAAATCACAGAAATAATCAGATCCTAAATCTTATTTTCTTTTTCCTTTTCAATGTCATAGTTTCTTTTAATTTTTTATCTTTAGACTTTATATGAAGCCATTATTATTATTCCAATTGAATTGTATCTTTTTCTTTGCTTTTATTTTATTTTTCTTTCCTTTTTATTGCAACTCCAAAGGGTGTCCCCCCATTATTGTCAGGAATCAAGGGTTTTTGGGGTACTTGTCACTGTCTGTGGAAAATTGGCGACAAACAAGGGCATCTCCTTCTCCTGACTTGGGATATGCATGCAGGACTTGGGGACCACTTGTGTATTTCCTATTCCCTTGTTACTCCTTCCAGGAATTCACTTTCGTTCATTCAAGATACAGTGAATTCGTTGGATGAAGCCGGTTCAACCGACCCAGGGTGAATGCTGTCACAACAACAACTTCAATCTGTATCCATGTTTATCTTTCTCAAAGAATAGCAATGACAGAACGGCCATCTTGCACAGAAAAATGAATTGGTTAATAATTTGAATTTAAATACTGGTGCAGTGATGCTGATAACTTTTTGATTTAGTGCATCCTAGGATGCATATATTTGCTTTGAATGAGTCCCCAGGAAAATTTATGGGTCTTAACTAAAGCCATCTAACTCCTATCTTGTAACCTATCCTATGTAATTCATTTGCTAAGAAACTATTGAAAGGTATTTACAGTTAGCTTGAAATGGTGAAGGAAGAAAAAAGAAAAAACACTGGGCTGCATGGATATGATTTTACGGTGTCCTTTTAGATTTTTGGGCATCAGGGACGCAGGACACATACCTATCAGCATCTCTGCTGGTGAATGTTTTTTTTTAATTTTTTTTTTTTTATGCAAATTTTTGCACAAATTAGAAAAGGCATGAATACACTTTTCCCTGTCCATTTCCTAAAATGTTTTGTCACTAGCATGTTATGATAATTGGCAGAGGAGTATGCAAATAAGCATTTTGGCAAATCACTCTCCCATAACTATGTTCACTGCTCAGCTAAAAAGTTTCTGCCCGGTAGTCAACCATAATGGGGTTGTTACAGTAAGTTGTTGCATAAATATTCTTTAGAAAATCTGGGTCATTTGTGAGTGGAATCTTTCGGGGGGGGGGGGCTGTTACTTTCATGATTTATTTTGAGAAATACATAAACCTTCAATAATAACATCCATTCTCATTGAGAGGTAAAATTTTTAGAATTCTTTTAAGCAAACAACATGAGAATTGATGAAATTCTATAGAAAATAAAATATAATGGAGCAATTGTCATATATTTGCAGCCCCCATTGCCTGTACCAAAATTGAAATATATATATATATATATATATATATATATATATATAATATATATATATATATATATATATATATATATAATAGACTATTGGAAAATCTGCCTCCAAATATGAGGTTATGTTAACATTTTCAGAGATGCTGATATGAACGCATCCTGCGTCCCTGATGCACAAAAATCTAAAAGGATGCAGTAAAATCTTACCCATGAGTCCCAGTGTTTTTCTTTATTCTTCCCTCACCATTTCAAGCTAACTGTAAATACATTTCAATAGTTTCTTAGAAACAAATTACACAGGATAGGTTACAAGGTAGGAGTTAGCCGGCTTTAGTTGTTTCCCAAAATCATAAATAAGAACCTTTCAATTTATTAAGAAACTTTAGTTGGGACACATCAAATTTCCCAGGGACTCCTTCAAAGCAAATATGTGCGTCTCAGGATGCACTAAATCAGAAAAGCTATCAGCATCACTGCATTTTAATAGAAATAAATCTTTTTTTTTTTTTTTTACCTTAGCTGCATTGGCTATTTCGAAAAGTTAAAAAAGATTTGCAAAATTATAAGCTTTTTTTTTTTTTTTTTTTTTTTTTTTAAATTTAAAATTTTTTTTTTTTTTTTTTTTTTATTATTCTTGTTTAATCATATGGTAAAAAATGCTAGCATTTAATATCTGGGAGCTAGAAATTATTTAAAATAAATACATAAAAATAACATAAGATATCTTATATCTACTCTGTCATCAGAGTTGAATATATAAAGATAAGTGAATTGCCCATCATCAGTTTGTTTTAGTTTTTTTTTTTTTAAGGAAAGTAATATTTCTACATCCTCAGAAGAGTCCACTACATAGAGATGAGCAATTCACTCATTTCGGCATTGGCACCTTGTGTTGACCTAGACTTTCCTATCTATCTTCTCTGCCACCACCCCCCATCTCTCACACACACATATACATGAAGAATGGAAACGCATGGTGTAATGGTTAAAGTCATGGGAAATGGACTCATCACTCCGAGTTCAAATCCTGGACTTGGTAATTGCATTTTCACTTAGCGCTAATACCCTTGGGAAAAGTATGAATCCTAATCTCCTTCCAGCTATGGATAAATAGTAGGGCAGACTGGGCTCTTTAACCTTGGTTAGGCAACCGGTCTAGGAGAAGGAAAACTCTGAATTCAAACCTGTTGAATTCCGCTTAAGAAATTGACCTTGTGTCACATCCTGCTCGTGGGGAGGGGTTGGTAAATATATATACATGAAGAGTAGTGAAATGTTCTTGGGCCTAATCAAGAAATGTACCTGCAGATTCCAGTTTTATTTGCTTTCTTTACAAAAGAGATACAAATTTTGCTCTAAAAAGAAAGTTCCAGAATCCTACCCCCTCCTCTTCCAAGCGGAAGGGAAAGCTCTTGTTGGTTCTAATTTTATTTGTTTTGTGTATAAAGTAGAAGATTTATTATTCTGCCATTTGATATGAACAAAAAAATTGCTTACCTCTCAGCAACTGCACTTTAATCTTGAAATGTTCAGATTGGGATCCCACAAATCTGAACATCCCTTTTCAAAACAATCTGCAAAATCCTCTTTCAGTTTCACTATTAGTTGCCTCTTTGCATTCTCCTTAATCTCGCCCATGGTCTGAAATCCTCTGAACTGTGCTTAAGTTTTAGAAAAAGCCTGAAGTTGCAATTAATCAAATATAGTTTATGAGGTGGGGTGGTGGACAGAGCTGTCCCAAATGGCTGGACACCTTCTGGACAGTCCGTTTCATACCCCCAGATGAAATTCTTCTTATGTCAGTTTCTGAGTTCCCTTAATTGCATCCCCCACTCCCACGTGCATTCACCATGTGTTCTGTTTGTTGGAAAACATTCCAGAATGTGTGAATTGCTTTCTGTTACTTCATGGCATCATTACCAAATATTTATTTAGGCTTTACTTATTCATTGAATCGTTTCTGAAATTTTTTCAAATTATTCAAATAGTTTCCATGGTTGAAAGCCTTCGATACGCTCACTGCATCCCTTTTTACAAAAGGGTAAGACTTCCCCCTCCCTCCCTCCAAGAAAAAAAAATTGGATGTCCTTGGTCTAATTGGTGATGTTCCAGTTCTGGAAATGTGGAGTCACTCTTTCATTACCATTATTGTCAAGTCTACTCTGACCTGGAGTGGGAGTACCTGTTAGAGTCCTATCTATGGGTCAAATAAGTCTGTTTGAAATTTATTTGTATTTCATAGGAATACTTGAAACCATATAACTGTATGAAAATTATTTGTATTAAGAATAGTTACTTGAAGCTATTATTGTTTACACAGGATTATTATTAGTTACTTGAAACCTTCTAAATGCTTTCAAAGGCATAGGTCACATGACTTTCGGAAACATTTTTTTACACTCAGAGGTGCTGAAGCAGGGAATAAGCTGCCTGCGTCCGTTGTGGGCTGTCAAAACACTGCATCTTTCAAAGCCTCTATGCTTCCTTTAGTCCGCCAACACTATACCAGATACCCCCATCCACACACATATAGTACAAATACAGCCCTGTCAGCAGGGGGTTTAGAATACACTGACTGCACCTCTACAGATAGAACCTTCCCTTAACCTCAATGGGGTCACCTGTAGGCCGTGGTTAGCAACCTGTGATGTTTAAGGATGCACCACTTTGTTCCTTACTTAGGCTAGACGGTCGGTCAGAGAGGCCCTCACATCGACCCTAGCATCTATATTGTCCCAAACCTGTTGCCCTTTTTATTATATATGTGCTAGAAGGTAGTGGCTGCAGGTCATAATGTCCTGTGTATGATGTTAAACTTTAATGCTAAAGTTCCAATTCTGGAGCTCTGGGGAATGTGGAGTACTCCTTCATCACCCTTACTCCCAGGTCCAATCTGACCCGAAGTGTCGGAATCCCATCTATGGGTTAAATAGAAAAAAAAATTAGTTTAAAAAAAATTTTAAGTTAAAAATAAAAAATACTTATTAATAATGAATGAAACAAAAACGTCTTTAATGTAAAATAACCCAAAGGGTTGACTTGGCATAAAACCCAACCAGCCTAGTATAAATATTTTAAAATTTGTAAGAATATGATTATTATTTTTTTTTTTTTTTTTTTTTTAATACTTCATCCATTTTAAAATTTTAATTTTCTTATTTCCATTTCTTATTTAAACTCTTTATTTCCTGTCAAGATAATAATCAGAATTTACTTTCAGTCTAGATTCAACCGACATAAATTGTTGCCTCCTTCCCCTCCTCCAACATATGTAAGAAATTCTTTTTAAAGGTTTACAACAATAGATAATCATATCTATACAATAACCATCATGGCTGACTGACCAGAAAAATGTTGCTTATCTAGTGAATAAGGTTGGCCTTGTCACAGATGCCCTCTTTAGTTTCATGTGTAAAAGAAAAACGCACAAAACAACAACAACAACAAAAAAATGCAAGAGAATTTAAGACTTATCAAAAAAGAAAATTATATAATTATTTATCTTTTTGTGTAACTCTCTTTTCTTAGAAAGAGATAAAACACAATTCTCAATTTTTCATTGTCATTTTATTCACTTCATGCCCTTTCGTACTTTTCCATATTCATTTATCTTTTTTTTTTTTTAAACAATACTAGCAAGAATATGTGCCCTCTGGGCGTAAATATTTAAGTGTTAAGGTAATGAAATATATTGAATTAGAAAGACTAATTAAATTAAATAAGAACACATATAAAAAGATTACACTTATTTTAATTATATCTTGATAATATCTTAATAATATATCTTTGATAAACTTAGGCAATTCCTGGGGGTAGTGTGATGTAAGCAGTGATATAGTTTTGGTTAGACACAGAATCTCCATTATAATAAGAAGATTGATTAGACTGCACACTCATTCAAAAAATGATTTTCACATTATTTTCAGGGATTTCTTTATATAATATCAAATATTACAAATTACAAATTGTTGATATCAGGAACTTTAATTTAATGTACAGAAGTTTGTGTGTGTTTTAATTTTATATTTTTAACCCTTTATAAAAATACATCAAATCTTCATTGCTTCTATTTCAATAATTCTCAGTTAAATTTATTCTTCACTAATGCCAACCATTTGTTTACCAGTGGTGTGAGTATATATATATATATATATATATATATATATATATATATATACGTTAGGGTAGCGTGGATATTAAGTCAACGGTGTTTGGTAATTGACAATTTTTCGGCTAACCAAGTACTGTTGACTTTATGTTCATGCTACCCTAACTTGGATATACAACGCTCTATCAATTATATTGAGCACTTTTTACTCGTAAATATAGCATACAATATTAATGTGTGTGTGTGGTTTGCTGTATTTATAAAGAATGTACCCAATATTAGTGATAAAACATATGTAGATATTTAATTGTGTAGACGCAGTTAAGTGCTTGGTGGCTGTGTCTACACTATTAAAACTTAGATCTGTGTCATATATATATATATATATATATATGGCTAATGTAAAATAGTAATTAAAAAATGTTGTTTTCAAAACATAATCCATTTTGCGGCCCTTTTTTTTTTTTTTTTTTTTTTTTAGAAAATATTTAATTTTCTCCCGTTGGACCCATAACAACACTTTATATATATATATATAGTTCCTGTCATAAATAGTGGTAATATCTATATATGCCTTAGATCAGGGTGTGTTACTTGTATCTGTGAAAATACTATGATTATTTTAGAATTTAAAACATAAAATGTGTTTATTTGGTATAGTAGAATATACCTTCTTTTTTTTTTTTTTAAATAAATGTAAAATAAAAACAGGTATATAAATGTATAGGTGATTATTTAAACTTATTTTTTTTATTATATATTTATTTTTTTAATAATATATTTAGATTCACACAGGTACAGATACTACACCCTGATCCCAGCAGAAGTTATGGGCAGAAAAAAAAATTCCACATATTTCATTTTTGGCTTAGGAAGATTGTGTTGCACCAATCCTGATTTGTAATGCACACATGCTCACCTAATTTGAAAGATTGGTCTGATAAAGTATTCCTACCCTGTCCACCCCCTATGGTGGAATAATTTAAGTTTATATTTGTATAACATAGATTACACACTAATAACAGCTGGCAAAAAAGACTAAGAAGAAAAAAAAAAACTGTCCTCTTTTAAATTGGCAAACATGTGTAAAGCATTAGCTGAGCTGGTAAAAAATAATAACATCTGATGCATCACATCGAAAAAATTAATCCGACACAAGATGGAATATGTGGGTGAGGAGGAGAAGACTGTGCTGCACCATATATCAAATAGGCGCATTGTGTAATCTTAAGTCGTAGGAAATGGACTCCTCAATCCGAGTTCAAATCCTGGACGAGGTTGTTAGCATTTCACATAGCGCTAATAGCCTTGGAAAAGGTGTGCATCCACCTTCTCTCCCTCCAGCTCTGGGTAAATAGTAGGGCAGACTGGTCTCTTTAACCTTAGCTAGGTAATCAGTCTAGGAGAATGAAAACTCTGAATTTAAACCTGTTAAACTCTGCTTAAGAAATTGACCTTGTGTTGCATCCTGCTCGTGTTGGTAAATATATCAAGTAGAAAATGTCTTTGTCTTAATCAGCCGTCAATATGAAAATAATTAATTTAGCCAAACTTGATTTGGTTATTTACTAACTTTTGCTTAGTTATGGCACAAGGCCACAGATGTATGGGCACCCAGTGAGACCCAAATTCACTAAAAATGATTTGCCAGTCGAGCTTGATAACCATTACACTACTTTGTACATCAATATCTGCAGCCCAAATGTTGAAAACTTATTTTACTACTAGAAGCTGCTACCCAGCATTGCCTAGGTTGAGGGGGGTATTAAAAAAGCCCTGGTGTATTGATTTGTTTACTGTTCAGATTTACAAATGCTGTACATTTTTAAGTAGAATTTCAATGCTATTTCTATGTATATCTTGATTTTTTAATATAAATCAAAGCTTCATAATTTTTGTGCAAAACGTAAGAACCGGTGATATTTAGTGTGTGTGTGTGTATGTGTATATATATATATATATATATATATATATATATATATATATATATATATATATATATATAATTTGTTGTTAAGGGTTTTATTTATATATGTATAGATTAGCAGAATTTTTGCTGATTTTTACCTATTACTACTCATAAAATTTTTCTGAACAAAAAGGTACATAAATCTGGATTCTCTGATCTGTGTGGTAAGGTGGGGAGCTGACGGTAGGTGTGACGTAAAAAAACAATCTCCCTGGTCTAGCACTATTGAAAAGGGGATAGACTTCCACACTGTCCAACTGATACTGTCAATAGGCCACTCTGCTAACTTTACTTTTACTACACTAGCAATATCTCAAAAAATATTTTGGCTCCCAAAATATCATGGCTCCATATATCATTATAACAGCACTCTTACCCCCCCCCCCAAGCTCATAATCCACAAAAGGATTAAAATATTAGTTTTAAAAAAAGGGGGATGGAGTTATGAAAATATTGGTTATTCATGCATTAGTGTGTTTACACTCACCACCCTCTCGTATCCCTAAGGATCATGACACGCTACTTAAATCACTAACACTGTTATCTTTTATTCATTTTTTTTTTAAATACTTTTTTTTCTAATGAGCAATACTCAAAATATACCAATACAATATAAAGTTATATTTTAATTTAAACATTTAAGAAAATGATAGATAAAATAAATCCACTTTGAACATTTTGAAATTATTCTTAAATTTAACTTATTATTGCCAGAGACTCTGGTAAATCCTGAATTGTTTCGAATATTCATGGATTACTAGCAGGACCTGTAGATATACCACATTATGATAATTTAATTATTACATCATTTGATATGTTTATTTAAGAGCTATTGTAAAATAGTTCAATATATAAAAAGAATAATAATCTTGATTTAACTTTCTCACTCATTTTTTTTCTTTCCTTCTTTTCATTATGTTTGATGTAAACAGATTAAGATTATTGCTTCAGCATGCTCATCCCCTTTCTCTATCTTTCCCTTACTCTTTCTTTCTTCCTTTCTTATTGTCTATGTAGCATGTCCTTTTTCTTCTGTTTCTTTCTGTATAAATAAAAATGGAATGGTTCATTATTTAGCTGAGGTGACTATACTGATAGGAAATAAGAATTCTGTGGATAATCAACTCCAGATAATCAGGATTTACACTTTTGCATTTCATCTTGGATGGTCTCGTTTTTAACCAGAGGGTGTTGCAAGATGATAATGGCCGTACAATTAAGGAACACAAGTATTAATATATAAATAGTAGCATTTTGATTAAAGGTTCTGAAGAAGTGTGCACCATGGAACTTGTTCATAGTAATTGTTTACCTAACCCGTTCACCATGATGGGAAGGATGTGACACAAGGTCACAAGCAAGGATTGAACTCTCTATTCATTAGTAATAGATCTGCAAAACTAGACACCCTAGGAACTTGTTCATAGTATTAAGATAAATTCCTATATATATGAGTGTGTGTGTGTGTCTTGATTTAAAAAAAATCTTACTATAAACCCATGAGAATAATTAGAAATAATTGTATTTCTGTCAAGTTTTCTATCTTGCTACTGAATTCTTTGCTTTGCATATGTGCTATTCTAAGCTAAAGATACCCCCTCCCCACAAATTCACTTTCTTTTCTCAAGGGGGAGTGGTAGTACCTGTTAGGATCCCACCCATTGGTTAAATAGAATAAATGGGTTTAAAAGAAATGTTTTTAAAAAAAAATGTTGAATACTCATCAGAATGAATAAAACAAAACATCTTCAGCATAAAATAACCCCACGAGTGTTGACATTCCACAAAATCCAACCAACCATCCTTCTCTTAAAAAACAAAAAAACCCCAAAAAAAACATTATAAAAACAAATATTATTTGTAGAATTCTTTTTTTTTTTGTTTGTTCGTTCGTTATGAAACTATGGCAAGATGTGAGTTGAAGTTTTGTCCAATTCTTTATTCTGAATTCTCCAGAATAATTCCTGGAAAATTGAGGATTTAAAAAAAAAATAGGGGGGGGTGACAAACTCCAAAAAAGATGAAGAAACAAGTTAAAAAATCAAATAATGAAAATATTTCAAGAGAGAAAAAAACCCTGAAAAGATAAAAAATAAATCTGGATCTGATTTTTGTCTATGTAGGTCAGTCTATATAAAGCACAAAAAAAATTGCCAAAAGAAATGTGTCACCTGGAAATTCTGTTAAGGGGGGGGGGATTTTCTCAAATTCCAACAGAAGTTAAACATTTACAATTTCTCCCCTTTTTAACCCTTTTAAATTCTACCAGTTGAAGAATGCTTAGCTCCATTGCAATGCTTAACTCCCTTGCTTCTTGGATACCCTTTTACCTGGGCCAACAAAAATTGAGCCCAAAACTTGAATTGATCTTTGTTTAAAACTATCCCATCATTCTATTAAAAAGAAATGTTGTAAATGATCACTATAATAAGCCTTTTATAGGTAAATAGTAGGGCAGACTGGGCTCTTAAACCTTGGTTAGGCAAGAAGAAAGAAGATTCTGAACTTGTTAAACTCTGCCTAAGAAATTGACCTTGTGTCACATCCTGCTTATGCAGAGGTTTGGTAAATATATATTAAGCCTTTTATTTTTAGTACATCTGATGTGATCTCTCTGAGGACAGGATGCAGACATCTTTGTTTAAAGCTATCCCATCATTCCATTTTAAGCCTATTAGTAGTAGTAGTATTAGTAGTAGTATATCAGCTGTGATCTCTCTAAGGAGGAGACTTGATAAATATCAAGCTTACAGTGTATACTAAAATAATCCTCAACCTGAAATATCTGGCTTACAGTTTCAAACAGTTACAGTAACTCAAACTTCAATGAAACTAGAAGGGCTACCCAACATTGCCTGGGTGAACAGAATAACATCACATAACAATTATAGTAAAGAAAGATAACAATTTATATATTGATACTTATGTTCTTTATTTGATTTTTAAGAATGAAAGACAAGGGAGATAATTACAATGGTGTGTATAAGATTTGAACATTTGGGATACCAAGAAAGTACCCATACCATAGCTCCCAGTAGCTGAATTGATTCAAACCCAATTTCACTGTCATCACTGGGCAAATCTTCAGGTATCATGTTAAAAAAAAAAAAAAAAACCTTTTGCTAAAATGTCCCATTTCCTCAATGTAGAGATTAATATTTAAGGGGCTCTGGTGAAAATCCGGTAATTTTCACCTTTAGTTGTTAAAATTCCTAGCATAAAATTGTGCGTGGGCATTATCTGAAATGAACTTAATTGTTATTAAGAACACATTTTATGATAAAGCATGCACTTGTATTATTTTCGAAACGATTCTAAGATTTGTTTATTTGGCACGGACACAGTCAAAATGGCTACCGTCTTGTTTCAAAGTGAAAGTCAGTTGGCTAAATTCCTAGCATAAAGTTATCTGAAATGAATTTAATTGTTATTAAGAACACATTTTATGATATTTTTGTGTTAAAGCATGCACTTGTATTGTTTTCGAAAAAAGTTTCTAAGATTTGTTTATTTCACACGGAGACTTTCAAAATAGCTACTGGCTTAATTCAAAGTGAAAGTCAAGGGAGGTTCCTCTAATTGCCTTATTTGCTAGGAATTTTAATAACTAAAGGTGAAAATTACCGAAAATTCAAAGGCCATCTCCATCATCATCATCAAGGATCAACGACTTTTGGCGTACTTGTCATTGCGTCTGTGGAAAATCTGCATCAAACAAGAGCATCTCCTTCCCCTGACCAGGATACACATGCAGGGTTTGCGGATCACTTATGAATTTCCTATTCCCTTGTTACTCCTTCCATAAATTCACCCCAGATGAATTCATTGGAGCTGACTCAACTGACCCTGGGTGAATGCTGTCACAGAAACAGAAATTTAATATTATTATAGATTTGTGAGCTGTCTACCCAAGGATTACACTTAGGCATTTTTATTTCTGGTTTTGGTCATTCCCATAGAAACCAAGTGAAATAAATGCTGCAAAAATGCAAAATATATTATAAATAAAACTGTATCAAGGATGACATTTTATATAAATTATAATTGTTAATCTCAAAGCTGGCAATAGTGCCCAGATAGAAGCTGCCATCTTTCTCAGTCTTGATTCAATTGCTATTATTAATCTCTTTATGGACAATGGCTGTTATTATTAGATTTACTTATAAACAAATGTCCATTTTCATTGACCGATTAGGTCATTGTGTCTGGAAAGGGTTAAAAACCACTTGAAAATATTTTGATTTCCTGAAAGCAGATTTTAAATGTTTTCCTGAATTTTTCTTTCTCATTTCTGAATTCTGTGTGGATACAGATAAGAAGAATAGAAATGTTGTTTTTCTTTTTCTTTCTTTTTTTTTTTTTATGACACAAGAGAATTTTTTTCTCTTCTTCTGGGCTTAATTGAAAATTTACTACGTTACAATTGTGTGGCACTTACCGAGGTTTGAATTTACTTGAGAACTAAATAAGATTTTAAATGGCTCATAATCAGATATTTACCAAGCCGAATCTTTTATAAGGCCACAAAATGAAGTACCCTATGAGGATTAAGGTCATTACTGTAGTAGTAGTAGTATTAGTATTAGTAGTACTAGTACTACTAGTAGTAATGGTCTGGAAGATAAAGTAATTATTTCTCTATCTAACTGGCACTCTGACAGATAAAGAAAATGTAAAGATAATATTTATAGTTTATATATTCCTGGTATTATATAATCTAAGTTAGGGTAGCAAAAACATGAAGTCAACAGCACTTGGTAACTGTCAGTTTCTAGCCTTGTTTGAAAATTGCATAGGCGAGAAACTAACACCAAGCGCCCTTGAATTGTCTTTAATATCCTAACTTAGATATACATGTCCTGTTGATGATATTGAGCACTCCTTACTTATAAATATAGCAAACTATGTATGTGTGTGTGTGTGTATATATATATATATATATATATATATATATATATATATATATAATATAAAATAAATATATAAAGGTTTTACATATCTATTTACAAATATGTGACAAAGGAACATTCACGACCATATTGGTTTCATTCACAACACCAATAATACTGCCTTTGGTACACCATTCCAGCAAAAGCTGAAACTGTGACCATCTCACACTATAGTGTGTGTATATATATATATATATATATATATATATATATGTGTGTGTGTGTGTGCATGCGTGCAAGTTTACAACTTGTAGTTATTTACTAAGCTCATCTTAGTTGTTGAACTCCCTGACACAATAGTCTACTAATCCAACTTTCTAACCATTTACACCAGGTGATGGGGGTGTTCAGGTGTTTTCACTTGGTGGATTGTTTGGAATTTGAATTAAAATAACATTTTCCCCTTTCTCTATAAAGTTATTTCTTATTTTGATCAGTACACTCTCTGGTCATCTTCAGGTGATTTTTTTTTAATACTGTTTCCTTTAAATAGTGGAATGCCATGGAAAAGATTGAAAATATTAACTGAAAGAAAAACAGTTTATATTCATTAGGGATGAGTCTGTGTGTTTGGGGGGGGGGCAGCATTTGATCTCTGATGTAACTTAGTGAATATATATATTTACCAACCCCTCCGCACAAGCAGGATGCGACACAAGGTTAATTTCTTAAGCGGAGTTCAACAGGTTTGAATTCACAGTTTTCCTTCTAGATTGGTTGCCTAACCAAGGTTAAAGAGCCCAGTCTGCCCTACTATTTACCCATAGCTGGAGGGAGAGTAGGATTCATACCTTTCCCAAGGGTATTAGCACTAAGTGAAATAATTGCCATGTCCAGGATTTGAACTCGGGTCGACAAGTCCATTTCCCATGACTTTAACCATTACACCACGCGCTTCCTATTATTAGTGAATATATAGCTTGATATCAAATTCTCTTGAGCATTGTAGATAATTGGCATTAGGGTTAAAAGAAGACTGTAGGGCCAATTTGGAAAGGTCAATTTGGAAAGGTCAACTTTGAAAAATCATTTGAGACTGATTTTTAATTGGACTTGAACACCAACTCTATATATTAGCTCTGCTTGCCACTAAGATTATTTTGTTTTTTTTTTTTTTTTTAAATTCCAATAATTGTTACTTGATCCCAGATAAATGGAATTGATTTTAAATGCTGATTTTTCAAAGCAGGCAAATCCCTTCTCATTTAGGAGATTACAGTTTGAAAAATAAAATATTTAGCCTTGTGCCAAACTTTGTGTGAGAGAGAAAAACCAAAATTAAACTTATGAAATTTGTTATGTTAAAACATCAAAGAAAAAAAGAATTGGTTGTAAATTTTACCTACGGGTTTTTCTTTGGGAGTGAAAAAACTTTTTACCAAAATCAAATTAAAAATATTTCATGAATTAACATTTGGTTCTTTATTAATCATCAGAAATCTCAATTGAAATTTGGAAACTTTTTTTAAAACTTTTTTTTCTTTCCTTTCCTTTCTTTTCTTTTCTTTCTCTCTTTTCTATGAAGTAATCTTTCAAGCCTGGGAGTGATTTCTATCTTCAATCTCTCTCTCTCTCTCTCTCTCTCTCTCTCTCTCCTTTTTAAGCTGTGTAGTGATTTCTATATTCATTTGAGCGCCCTTACAATTGTAGCCTTGTGTCAAGTCCGGCTAAATTCAAAACCAAAGATTTTTTTCTATTTTTAACTTTTTTAATTTTACAATATAAAGTAAGTAAAGTAAAGTCGTCGGGGCGGCCTAAAGTCGGTATCAGCCAGTCAGCGAGGGAGTCTATCCCCTTTTCAATAGCGCTAGACCAAGGAGATTGTTTTTTAGCATTTGAGGTGGGGCACACCTACCATCAGCTCCTTACTTTACCGCACAGATCCCTGTGCTACTCATACGCTGAGTTGGCAAGGACCGGTATCGAACTAGGAACCTTGTGATTACTAGCCGAATGCTCTACCGACTGAGCTAACCCGGCCCCTTTTACAATATAAATTTATTAAATGTAACATTTGTACATTTTTCTCTTATCAAGAAAAATGTGTTTTATTAAAAGAAAAAATTGTATACATTGGTAAACATTTTCTTTTCTCTTTTTGTCCACACCCATTTTTTTTTTTTTTTGTTGTTTTTTTTTTTGTTCATCACACAAGTCAACTTGTGTTTTGCAGCTGTTAACCAACAAATCTTCTATTTTTTTTCCAGGTTAATTGTAAAATGGGTGAATTGTGTATAGTAGAATACAATGGGGGGGGGGGGGCCTATAGTAGTGTCAATAAAGAATATGGGAGATTCTTAGGGGGTAGGGAGAAGGAGGAGGAGGAAAAATTAATAATAAATGATTTTTAAATTGTAATACTTTTATGCGGAAAAATTAATTTTGAGTTTATGTCTAGGGAATTTTTTTTTTTTTTATAACTTTATTCAATTCAATCAAGATTTCTTGTTTTTAATTTTATGATTTCATGTTATAGGTTTTTTGTTTTTATTTGTTTTTTTTGTTTGTTTTTTTGACAAGGAGAAAAACCATTAATTGATTTCATGTGTTTAAATTTACTTTATGAATTTATTTGAAAAAAAAATAATTTGCATCATTCGTTCTTGAGTTTTCATCTGGAATAACTTTAAAATTTTGTCATTTAACATTTTTTCATATTTATTTTTCAATTTAAATATATCTGCCTATCAGAGATATTTCTGTTCTTGGTCAAATCTGTTATAGATAAATTCATAACCAGGTTTTTTTTTTTGGGGGGGGGGTCATTTTCAAAATAATCAGGTTTATTCAAATCAGATTTTTGAGAAATCAGTTTAATGGCACCTTTTTAAAAGCTTATTTTGTTTCATTACTAACACTAATAATGTTAAATAACAGGACCTCTTGATATACCACAGTATGATAATTTAATCATTACGTTTGATATGTTTGCTTAAGAGCTATTGCCAAATAGTTCAATATGTAAAAAGTATAATAATCTTGATTTAACTCTCTCTCTCTCTCTCTCTCTCTCCCTCTCTCTCTCCACTTCTTGTTCGATTGGAACAAATTAACATTATCACTTCTGTACTCTCAACCCCTCTTTCTTTCTTTCTTATGTTTTTTGTGTAGCATGTCCTTTTCCTTCCCTTTCTTTATGATAAAAACGGAATGGTTCATTATTTAGCTGAGGTGAAGACACTCATAAGAAATAAAAATTTGGCAGATAAGTAACACCAGATAATCAGGATTTACATTTTTGCATTTCATCTTGGATGATTTGATGGTTTGATGGTCTCATTTTTAACAAGAGGGTGTTGCAAGATGATAACACTCATGCTTTTAAGGAACACAAGTATTAATATAGGCTTGGTTTTGTTGGTTGGGTTTTACGGCATATCAACCCCTTGGGTTATTTTATGCCGAATACTTCCATTGGTAAAAAAAATGTTTAATGCTAACAAAGTTTTGAAATAATTTAATTTTTAATGGATAATACAATTTTGTTTATAAACTCATGTTTTCTATTTAACCCATAGAAGGGACCCTAACAGGTACTACCACTCCGGGCCAGAGTGGACCAGGGAGCAATGGTGATGAAGGGGTGCTCCACATTCCCCAAACCTCCAAAACTGGAACCTCATCATCAGAGTTTAACGTCATTCCCAGGACATGTAGACCTGCAGCCACCGCCATCTAGCACCCATATGATAGAAAGGGTTGGGGTTTGCCATAAGGGCAATAGGGTTGGAGCAATCATATAGGTGCTAGGGCTTGACGTGACTAGCCGATTGATCGGAGGGGGCCTCTCCGACTGCCCGTCTAGCCCAAGATAGGACCAAAGTGGAGTATTGCAATTCATGGACTGCTCATCCACCTGGGTTCTATCCTTAAGCATCACGGGTCACCACCCACGGCCAACAGGTGGCCCCATTGGGGGAGTCTTACCCCTCTGCAGAGGTGCAGTCGGTGCATTCTAAAGCCCCACCGACAGGGCGGGAGTATTAATATAATGCTAATAACAATTGATTAATAATTAATAATAATAATAAATGTCACACAACTTGTTATTAGTACTTTCAATTGTTTGAAATCTTTTTTTTTTCTCCAGCCACTAAATTTAGTATTTCATGAGAGAATCTAAAAGAGGAGTAGGAAGATTGTGTTGCATCAGTCTTCCATGTGGGGTAGTGTCTAGTTTGAAAAGTAGCATTAGAAATCCTAGTTTTATAGTTTTTTTCTTTTTACCTGGGGGTTCAAACACTGATAAGAATTATTTCAACAGTCTCTTGTTTATTTGTGCATACCTTTTTTCAATGTTACAAATGAACCTGTTAAAAAAAAGGTGGGGAGTAGTCTCTATATACTTTCACCTTTTATTTAAAACTGAAGAAAAGTATATTTGTATGTGTATAATACTCGGATTTTCATATCTAAAAAAATGCATAGTGAAAAAGAAAAGAAAAGAAAAAAGTGATGACTGTTGAGAAAGAGAAAAAGAGACTTGTGTTAATGAAAATCAGACTTCGTGACTCCTCTCATCCCACACTTGTCTCTTCTTTTTCTTTTTCGGCAACAACTGCCTGTGACTTTCACCCTACATATTTTAATCTCTCTCTTCTTTTTGTGATAAACTGTTAATAAGTTTTTAAAGAGCAACTCCACTTAATACCAGGTGCAAGCAACACAAAACAGTTTATCCATTTTTTGTTGCCCTCCTTTGTTTTTTAAAAAAAAGAAAATAACCAACACTAATTTTCCGTGACTGATAAAAAGGATTTCATTTTTCGGACGTAGATCCTTGAGCAAGGAAGGGTCATTTTTAAAAGACACTGTCGTTGTTGGTCCACTTCAAAAACAACTACTACACAACACACAAACATCGACTTTACTACTAGTGACATATACATCCTGTTTTTCTTTTCTTTTTTCTTTCTTTCTATATCATCGTGGATATTTATTATTCTGGGATACTGTAGATATATAATTTGCCGGTTGTTTAAGCAACCGGACAAGTCATCTTATTGTTCGCTGACCCATCAGATTTTTGGTCACATTTCTATCTATCTCCGCCCATGATTTTTTTTTCTAGAAGTACATAAAAAAAAGGGCATATATATATTAAAACGTTTTTTTGTTTTTGTGGATTCGATAATTCTGCCCCCTCTCCCCAGTTAACTCACTCACTCGCACACACACACACACACACACACACACACATATGAAATATATATTAATTTGTTCGGTCATCGAATAATCAATGTTCCTTATTTGAATGCAACCAATACACCACTCAATTGGCTCCTGGTTTTCTGTCTGTCAGTCCCGCTAAAAGACCGGGAATTTTTCTCACCTCTAAAAAAAACAAAAAAACATTTACCATTTTTGAAAGACCGTCTTCAACAATCTGATCTAAAAGTTTTTAAAAAGTGAATGTTTACAAAAATGAATAGTCGATTTATGCTTCAACCTTTGGATAAGTCAACAGGTAGTCCTTTATTTCAAAGGAGATTACTTCACAATGAAATGGAAAAGTTAAATGTTGACAACAGCCGTCCTAATTCCATCAGGTAGGAAGGACCCAACCTATTTCATTTTAACTTTTAACCTTTTTTTCTTTTGGAATGGGCCACATTTTTCCCGTTTCCCTCGCCCCCTTTTGTTTTGCTTAAAAGGTTTATTTAAATGTTTAATTAATTCTTTATTTCATCGCTCATAAGAAGGGCTTTAAAAACCTTCAAGCAGTAAACATAGGCAAAAATTTAGAAAATCATCTGCAGGTGTTATTTCTGTTTGCTTGTCTTCAGTACGATTTATGGGATGATCAATCATATAGCAAAGTACTTGCTATTAAAAAGAAAAGAAAAATTAAAGAACCTTTTTTGTTAAATTACGTTTTTTTTTGTTTTGTTTTTTGCACGCATGTTGCACAGCAAGTAACAATTCTTGGATTTTTGTAACCAAAAATTTTGTAACTATTTTTTGTTTTTTGGGGAGAAACTAATTAATTTTATTTTAGTACCATAAACCTCATATATATTATTTTAAAAAATCTATTTAATTTATTCTAAAGGTGTCGATAATACAATAGATTCATCATGGTTCCAGAATGTTGCTTAATTTTACGTAAACAAACAAAAACAAATAACGGAGTGGTAGTACCTGTTAGGGTCCCATCTATGGGTTAAATAGAAAAATGTATTTATAAAAAAAAATTGTATTATGCATTAAGAATTGATTTATTTCAAAACTTTATCGGCATTAAATGACCCACAGGTTGATATGCCACAAAACAAAACAAAACCAAACAAATAAACTACCCTTTCTCTTTCATTCTCTTTCATTTCTTTTTCATTTTTTCAATTTCTCTTTTTATTCATTTCATTTTCATTTTTTTACAATAATGAGGATTTTGTGTCCACACAAAAATTCTAATCAATGTGTTAGTTTGAAATTTTTTAGTATTTCTGCCTAAAAGCAGATTTTGTCCAAAATTTTCTACTTTCACGTTTTTCTTTTTTTTATACATTTTTTCTTTCTTTTCGTGACAAATTAACTTGTCAACACCTTAACTCACTAAAACTAAAAGAAAATCCTTGAGTATCTTTAAGCAACCCTTATTATTCTTATACTCCTTTTTTTTAAATACATGTTTTCTTCTTTCTTTTTTTTTTTTTTTTTTTTTGTTAAACATTCTAATGTTTATTTAATTTTAATTAGATAGTCTGTATAATTCAAGGTGTTGTGATTACATTTTTTTAAAAACTCAATTCAAAGGAATGAAGAGAAATATTTTGCATCAAAATGAATTAAACTTAATGAGTCTTTGAATATGTTTTTATAGCCATGGCTTAAAAACGTAATTATGAGTTAATTGGGGAAAAATGAACACAAAAATGAAATCTTTCTGTAAAATATGAATAATAACAAACAACAAAGTCAGTGTACTGTAAAAGTAATAGTATTTAGTATTTCATTTTCACGTTTCTATTATTTTTACTGCTTTAAATGACAACTAAATGATAAAAAAGGATTTCTCTTTAATCATCATAATGTGATGACTGAAGAAATGTAATAATTCCTTCTTCACCCTTAAATATGAATATAGTCTAAATAATTTGTAAAATAAAGCGATATATCTTCATACTTATGTTGACTCTTATAATTTTCATTAATTGATAAAAAGTAAAACTATTGTTTTGTTATTAGTAATTAAAAATTAATTACATATGTAATATTATTTCGCTTTTTTTCTTTCTTTTTTTCTTTTTTACTGATGCTCATTATGTTACTATTTTCGACTAAAACAAAACAAAAATACCTTAAATAATCGATTCAATTAATTTCACTTTGTTTTTTGTTTTGTTTGTTTTTTTTCTTAAGTGAAAATCGGCGCCTAAATTATTGGTGTCGATTATCAACCTTTTTATTTTTTGCTTTGTTCAAATTCATATCAACAGAGGTTTTTTGTCAAATAAATAAAAAATAAAAAAATGAAAGGAATTCTTTTTAAAATGAAAATTCCTTTTTCTTTTTGGTTAAATTGAAATAATTAACTTTAATTGGAGAATGTGTCATACTTTGCAGGTTGTTTTGAAACTATCAATCAATTTTAAATACATTTTTAATGTCCTTTGGGTTGTTCATAACCTATTTTTATTTCTTTTTAAATTTTTATTATTTCTATTTGTATCTGTCAATTTCTAATACGAAAATAAATACAAAAACTATACGATCTTAAAAAAGGTTTTTTTTTTCTTCTAATATTCATAGTTTTGAATTTTGTAAAATATGTAAAAAAATATTTATTATTATTATTTAAAAACTTTGGTCACTTCGTCTTTACATTGACTTTTTTTTTATCATTATTACAAATAGACTGACCGTCAGGAGAATGGGTCATTTTGGTTCTAAATATTTTTTTCCTAATTTTAATTTATACCGTAATTAAGAAATATGTAATTAATTCAGACATTTTTGGGATATAGAGTTCAAATTCTCCTTTGTAAGTTATTTTGTGAAGATTTTTTTTTAATTAACAAATAATGAGATTTTTTTTGGGGGGGGGGGGGGTCTGTATTTATTATTTAGTGTCACCTGAAATGTTTTTCTTTTCGTTTTTAATCATTAGGTACCACCAATTTGACCCTGTGCAATTTACCCCCCTACATTTAACACAATGAAACTTGCAGAAAAAAAAAAAATATTTTCTTGAAAAGATTTTTCCATTCGAAAGAAAAAACATTAAACAAACTCCTGATGATTTTTTAAATTTTTTATCAGCTTACTAAAATAATGAAAATTATGATTGAAAAACAATGTTTTCATTTTTGCACTGTTAAATCAACTGAAATTTAACGTAGCTAAAAACAAGTTACGATAAGAGGATTTTTTAAAAATTCTATGAAAAATCAATTAATAATCTGATTTTCACGAAAATTTCCATAAATGTTTACCATTGGATGTAAATACATCTGAAATAGTTTTTTTCTAAAATATATTAGGGGAAATATTTTTTACGAGGTCTATCCCCCCCCCTATTTTATTTTATGAGATAAAAAAAAATGACGCGTCAGAAAAATTTTTTTCTTTTTTTCTATAAAGATAAGAGTCTGAATAACTATATCAATGAAATTGTATGAATGTATGACGTCTAGTTTTTTGAGGAAAAATTAATGAAATCGGAAATAAAAAGTGCAAAAAAATGTCATAATATTAATATTTGAAACTTTTTTTTGCTTTTATAATTGGTATGTACTATATTCTATTAAAATGTCAACAAAAAAAAATTTTTTTTTAAGAAATTAATTTTTAAGAGATTTTCAATCTTTTGTGTGATTAAATTTTATTTTCTGCGTGAAATAAATTTAATTTTTTTTTCCTGCGTCAAAAAATCGAATTTTTCACGGATATTTAAAAATATGAATTTTATAATTCAGGTGCACTAAACATTGGTCCGATACGAGCTCGATTAATATTTTTAAAAGAATTTGTAATTTTTGTTGTTGAATAGTAATGTGTGATTCTTAGAATGT
This sequence comes from Doryteuthis pealeii, assembly GCA_023376005.1. Taxonomy (NCBI): domain Eukaryota; kingdom Metazoa; phylum Mollusca; class Cephalopoda; order Myopsida; family Loliginidae; genus Doryteuthis; species Doryteuthis pealeii. The sequence goes on from CM042150.1 coordinate 8,390,097, forward strand.
ACGGAAGAGCATTGCTGACATTTGTTTTACAAAGAGACGAGACACTTCTAAGTAACCAAAGTTTGTTCCTGTTAGGCTGACAGTGTTAGCGTGAAAAAAATTATTTTATTTAACTTTTTTCAATAATTAAAAATAAAAAGTAAGTATAATAGATTATTTTATCAGTTTTTCTCTTAGAAAAAATATTCAAATTTTCATTCCATACTTTTACGGGTTATCGTAAAAGGGAAATAATTAGTAACTTTTCTGTCTATATTACGGTCTGAAAATTACCCTTTCGCATGTAATACGGGCAGGTTTGTTTATTTTTTAAGATAACGATGTAATTTTTCCCAATCGGATAATTTGATCTTTGAATTAACTATTTTTCTTTGTAAAAACCCTTTACGATCTTTTTTTTACGAGATTTTTGATAAACAAAGTTCGGAAATATCTATTTCCGTTTTATTCAAGATGGCATAAACGGTCTGGTGGTACCTATTAATCATCGTCATTGTTGTCTGGTAAATTCAGTTTATTTTCACTTTTAACGCAAGAAAGAAAAATAGATAAATAAACAAACAAAAAAAGATTGGTTAAGTTTTTGTTTATACAAAATATAAACAAATATCCTTTTATTTATTTATTTATTCATTTATTTGAGACTGAAAATCTCTAAATCCCTTTCCAAGTTCTCTCCCTCTCTCTATCTATCTATCTATTTCTCTCTCTTTTTTTTTCTTTAATCATCAATATATTTTTGAAAACTTTTTCGTTAGTGAGTTCGATTCTTACTCAGTGCCCTACGTTTCAAGTCTTGTGTCAAATTAAGCTTGGTAAATGCTGTGTACTATTTTTTAAATAAACACCTGGCACACATGGTATATATATATATATCTTTATCAGTTTAAATCCAATATTTTCGTGTTATAGAAGAAAAAAAGAAAAAAAAAAACTTGATATTTTAATAAATCGTTATTTTTACGCATCACTGGGCAAATATGTCTATATGGAGAGTTTCGTAAAGATAAATCTTTAAGATTCTTACTTTTTAGGGCACAAAAGTAGGAATTGTTAAAAAAACAAAAAAAAACCTTTTTTTTTATTTTTTTAAGTATGTATAGAGAGGGTCAGTGCGCGGAAGTGATAGTTAATCTGTTTCAATCGAACATAATGGAAAGATGAAAAGAAAGAAAAAACAACAACAAAAAATCAATGATATGATTGATTTAAATATGTTAATTAAAAATTTGGAGTTTGTTTTTAAATTTTGTTGAAAAACAAACTCTGATTTCCTTTTTTATTTTGTACATTTGTTGCCAAATTATTATTTATTTCTATTTTATTAATGATTCCTATTTCAAAATTACTCATTTCACCCACCCTCTTTTCTCTATCTCTTCTCTTTCTAACCAGTCAAATTAAATATCTGAATGCAGATTTTTTTTTAACAAAATTTTGTCTTTCTCCAAAAAGGAAAAGAAAAAAAAATGTTCAGATGTTAAATATAGTTAGTTTTCAAAAATGTGCCTTTTTTTTTTCTTTAATCATAATTTCTTTCTTTTAAACAATAAAATACATCTTCCACAGAAAGAATTGGGGTATATTTTTAAATGAAAATTTGCTTGTTAGTCCAGATACATCAGGTTAAAAAAATTATACATTTTATTTCATTTTTGGAATTGATTTTGACTTATTTATTTTTATAAAAAAATATTTTTTGTCAGTAAATAATTTGCTTTCAAATTGTGATATAAATTGATTCCACTTGGTAGAAAAAAATTAGTTAGAAAAAAAAATTGAATTAAAACATTTTTTTTGAATACCCATCAAGAATGAATAAAACAGAAATATCTTCAGCATAAAATAACCCAACAAAGGTCGACATACCGTAAAATCCAACCAACCAACTACTCTGTATTTTCCTCATTGTGCAAAAAGGATATTTGATATCGGTCATTATCTATTGTTTTTTTCTCTTCGTCACTATGCACTAGTTTGACTTTTTCACGTTTCTTTACTTTTTATCTTCTAATTGACATTCTTTTAAAATAAAATAGAAAAATTAAAAAAAAAAAAAAAAAAGGTACTCCATTTCAAATTTCCTTCTCAAATCTCTTCCCAGATATTTGAGAAGAACACCTTCACATTTGACACTTGTTGCTGTTGATAAACTCTTCTTTTTTTTTTTTTTTTTGGCCTTTGTACTCCAAATTCATTTGTGAAATATTAACTTTGAACATTTCTCTCGAGACATTTCTTCGGGCTAAGGTTCTTTGGTGCACCAATTCCACACCAGATTTTGCCATATCTTTTTAGTTCTAACTCATTTTAATAGAACTTTCTTAAGGGTGAAAATCTTTTAATTCCTCACAAGATTTTTATTTCATTTATTTATTTTAAATTAAAAGATGAAATATTTTTGATTCACGTTTTTTAAAAAAATAGTTTTGTTTACCAAAAAATTTAATAAAAGTGAATTTATTTGTAAGTTAACTTTTATCAAATTGCAAGAATTTATTTATAGATTAATTCGACGTCCAATCGATGAACTGAAACCAGATTTAAAAAAAAAAAGACAATTGTAGTCAGAACTAATAAGATATTTATGAAAAGCATTGGTTCCCATAAGATCACCAAAGCTAAGCAGCAATGAACCTGTTCAGTACTTAAATGGGTGACCTCATAAAACCAACAGGTACTGTGATCAGTCCCAGGTCTGTAAAAAAAAAAAAAAAAAAAAAAAAAAATGACCATTGCCATGAAATAACACAGAAAGGGTTGACGTGCAGTAAAACTAACCAATCGACCAATCAGAATTAAAAAATTGCCGAGGTTTTGGAGTTGATGAACCGCACAGGACTGTTAGATGCCGAGCTTGCCGGATTTACCTGACCTGATTGTTTGAGGTTTTTGCAACCCGAGCAAAATTTCTTGAACCATCTGTGGTCAGCTGCACCTTCACCTTTCACACAAAAAAATGTTTTTGGTTGTTTCTGTGGCGTTATGGCCTAATTGGAACACTTTGTAAAAGCATAATCTCTTAATTAGATTATGTTGCAAATTCACCTGTGCAGCTTTCAAATACCACACACGGAGTGAAACAATACACTAACAATCACAAAACTGCCTTTATTCGTGTGATATACATGTTGCAAACTAGAACTATAGTATTTTTACTATATAGTAGATCCTTCAGGAGTCTCGGTGGACTGAAGAGTCATCTCCATGCTTGCACCCTGTCGGGTTACTTGCAAATGAAAAACAGGAAATGGTCTTACTCATGCACCAGTTGACAGCCTAAATACTACCAAAATATTGTAAAACTTTTGACTCACCCTCAGAGATGCTGATAGGTACACGTCCTGCATCACTGACGCATAAAAATCTAATAGGATGCAGAAAAATTGTATCTATGCGCCCCAGTGTTTTTTGTTTTTCTTTTCTCACCATTTCCAGCTAACTGTGAATACATTTCAATATTTTCTTGGAAACTGTATGGGGTACAAGGTAGTGGTTAGCTGGCTTTAGTTGTTCATAAATAAAAACCCTATAATTTATTAAGAAACTTTAGTTACGACCCATCAAATTTCAAATTTCCCGGGGACTCATTCAAATCAAATGCATGTGTCCCAAGATGCACTAAATTTTTAAAAAAGCAATCAGCATCATTGCACACTAGTATTTTGAGATTTTTTTAATTTTTTTTACTAAATTCAGGACAAAAACGCATTTTTAAAAACTTGTTTTATAAATGCAAGGACATTGGGGGGGGGGTATGAGGAGGGGCAGGAGAAGATAAAAGGCAAAATGAAATCAAAGTAAATTTGCCACCAGCCCTCGTGATTGAAGAAGATGGATCTTTGTAGACTGTAAATCATAATAGTATCAAAATCTAAAAATAAAAATAGTTACTGTGTGATAAGAGGATGTTGTGAATTCTATTGTGAATCATAAACTGCACCCTGAACCCTACCCCCTTTTTTTAGCATCCAAGAACAGAAAATATCTAAAAGATGAAGAAAAGAAAATGGATGTGAGGAACTATTTTTCTTTTTTGACTTGCAAAGCAACAATGGCTGACACGATGACTCAGCTTTTTTGCTAAAATAAAATAAAATAAAAGTATTTACACATGTCCTCCGCCTTTTTCTTTTCTTTTCTTCTATTTTCACTTGTCTTTCACCAAATCTGTTAAGAATTATCAAATTGTGTTAAGTAAATTTTGCTCTCTTAACACCCCCCCCCCCGATCTTGACATTGTTTTGTTTATTTGTTGCCAGAATTTAGATCAGTCTGCATTTAGTTATTGTAACCAACTTTGAGTGTCTTGACATCCGGGCATTAGGGGGGTGGGGGTTCAATTTAACAAGGTGTAATCCTTAGACAAAAGGAAGGGTTACAAACAATTCAGCAAGAGTCTTTCTGAAACAATTTGAATAAATTCTTCAATTAATTCATCTATATATCAATACTCATGTTGCTTAAATGATCGTTATTATCTTGCGATACCCTCTGTTTAAAAACGAGACCGTCCAAATCATTCAAGATGAAAAAAATGTAAATCCTGATTATCTGGTGTTTATTCACTGAAATCTTATTTCTTGTGAGTGTTGTCACCTCAGCTTAAAGGACCATTCTGTTTTTATCATGAAGAAAGGGAAGAAAAAGGACATGCTTCAGAAAAAAATATTATAAGAAAGAGTAAGGGAAAGATAGAGAGAAGGTGTGAGTGTGGAATAGTGATAACACTAATTTGTTTCAATCAAACATGATGAAAAGAAAGAAGAAAAAAAAGAAGAGAGAGTTAAATTAAGATTATTATACTTTTTACATATTAAACTCTCTAGCAATAGCTCTTAAGTAAACATATCAAACGTAATAATTAAATTATCATACTGTAGTATATCCACAGGTCCTGCTAGTTAGTAAGAAATATTTGTGAAAAGATATTTCAGTGTATAGTGCCATATTTCAAGTATAATAATAATTGGTCGACATTTTTCCTGTGAAGCATAAGGAGATATTTAGTGAGAAATCTTGTTGTGAATTGAGGGATTTTAATCGCATGTCAACCTGTTTAGGGTTATTCTATGCTTAGAGGTTAAGGAATTGTCCATTGAAACATTTACATTTTTTAATTTTTTTTTTTTTTTTTTTTTTTCTTCACATTTCTATAAAATCTAAATAATTTTCAAACTGATCTATTTGACATATACTAACAAGTACAAAAACTCCAGGTCAAAGTGGACCTGGGAGTAATGGCAATGAATGAGTACTCTGCACACCTCAGAGCTCTAACCGCACTATTAGATGTAGTTTAGTGTTATATCCAGGACAGCCCTTTGGGGGAGGGCTCCCTGAAGAGTCAGCGTATTGTTAGTCCTGCTGACAGAATGAAAACCATTACCCTCAAAAACTGGAAACTACCTAATGCATGTGAAATATCATAAATCAAAGATTGACCAAGACAGGAGATTGATAAACAATTTTAGGATGATGTCTTTCCCAAACTTTACAAGTCTAAGATTTTCACAATCCAGTGGCATTCGTGCAGGGTTGTCTGTAAACTCCACAGTAAACTCACAGTCCTAGTCAGCACTTGCCTTATCACCTAAAAGGTGTAAAGGGGTTGATCTAGTGCCTGAGACGCTTCTTGAAGACAAATAATGTCAACGACCAATTTTTGCTCCTGCCCCTTGGGAAGCATGCTTGCTGCGGGGTCACCACTTCACATTAATCCAACCTTGTGTCACATTCCAACTTTGGGTGGGAGGGGCTTTAGCACCTATATGATTATCCAAACCCTATTCTGCCCTGTCGGCTGGGGCATCAGAATGCACCGACTGCACCTCTGCAGAGGGGTAAGACTCCCCCCAATGGGGCCACCTCTTGGCTGTGGGTGGTGACCCATGATGCTTAAGGATAGAACCCAGGTGGATGAGCAGTTCATGACTTGCAATACTCCACTTTGGCCCTATCTTGGGCTAGACGGGAGGTCGGAGAGGCCCCCTCCGATCAATCAGCTGGTCACGTCAAGCCCTAGCACCTATATGATTGTCCTAACCCTATTGCCCTTATGGCAAGCCCCAACCCCTTTTTATCATATGGGTGCTAGAAGGCGGTGACTGAGGGTCTACATGTCTTGGGAATGACGTTAAACTCTATCTGATGGTGAGGTTCCAGTTTTGGAGGTTAGGGGAATGTGGAGCACCCCTTCATCACCATTGCTCCCTGGTCTACTCTGACCCGGAGTGGTAGTACCTGTTAGGGTCCCATCTATGAGTTGAATAGAAACATGAGTTTATAAACAAAATTGTATTATGCATTAAGAATGAATTTATTTCACAACTTTGTCGGCATTAAATAACCCACCGTGGTTGATATGCCATAAAACAAAACAAACCAGAACCAACCAAACCCTATTGACCTAATAGCAAACCCCAACTCTTTTAAACATATGTGCTAGAAGGCAGTGGCTGAGGCTCTTATTGTCCAGGGTATGACATTAAACTATATCTGAAGGGGAAGTTCCAATTCTGGAGCTCTGAGGAATATGGAGTACCCCTTCATCACCATTACTCTTGAAAAATGTGTTAAATAAAAATTTAAAAAAATTGAGTACCCAATGAAGAATGAATAAAACAAAATGTATTCAGCATAAAATAACCCAACAAGAGTTGACATGCCATAAAGTCCAATCAACCCACTTTGTGTGTGTGAGGGGGTTAAATACAGCCTTTCCTAACTTCCTGTCTGAATTAGTGTAGTATCTGTTCCTATCTGTCAGTTGTTTTTTCTTTGGACAGAAATTGAAATAATTGCAACCTATTTGCCTCCCCCCCCCCCTCATCATCAGGCTAATTATTGTTTTAAGTGACTAAAGAAGACACTCCTTGTTATTTTTATTGCTCCTCATTTTATCTCTCTCTTCAGAATGTTTGAATATTTATGAGATGTTAATACAAATTAAGAGATTATATTGTTTGGCCTGTCAACTTCATCAAAATATTTCAGCAGGTCATTTTTTATTGCCCCAGTTTCTTAAAGTGGAAATCATAATGATAAAATAAAAAAATTATATCAAATAAAATATCAAATATCTTGCTCTGATGACAGCCGTTCTTCTGAATACTTAAAAAAAACAAAAAAACTTTTTATATTTTTCCTTTATTATTTTATTTTATTTTGTATTTAAAATAATAATGAATAGAATACAATGTGTACGGGGACATTCTATCAGTCGAAATACGTGTCAGCACTCCAATAAACAATTTTTATCCATTCAACATTTTCTCTCCTTTATTTATTTATTTTTTCAACATACATACACATGCGTACAAAATTATTTATGTATATAGATATACATTGTGTTTTTAAATATGTGACAATATTTTTTAAAATATGTTTTTTTTTCTTCTGTCTTTCAGTAGCAACATGTCATTGTTGCAGAATGGTGTCTGTGCCCGTTGTGGTGAGGGGTTTAAAATGAAGGACCAGATTGTCAACTCCCATGATCAAACTTGGCACCCTGAATGCTTTGTGTGAGTAAAAATCAGTTGCACTTTTGATTTTTCTTTTTCTCTCTCTTTCTCTTTCCTTTTTTTTTTTGTTCCACTAAATATTCTTTTGTGCTTATGTCATTCACTTTTCATCTTCTTTTAGCGCTTGTCTCTTCTTTCTACAAAAATCTTCTTCAAACTTATCTTGTTTATTTTCAACACATTTGAAAAGATTATTTCTTTAAAATTACCTTTGCAAAATAAACAACCTCTTTTCTTTAGACAACAAATAAGCACTTTTTTTTTTGTTTTTAAATTTTACAAAATAGAATATTGAAAAAGTAAACTTTCTCCAATTTTTTCTTGCTTTATATTTTAGTTTAATAAAATGAATAAACATTTAAAGTTTTGAGATATTTTCTGTATTGAATTAAAACTAAATAGTCTGTTTTACTGAATTTATTACATTTAATGTTAATAATTTAACAGTTTGTGAGTTTTGATAACTTTACTATTATAAATATTTTATATTAGTCATTTCTGGGATGAGAAAAATACTTTTTCAGGTTAAATCGAACTTAATGGACCTTAATTCCACCATCATATGTCACTCCACCAAAAGTAAAAAAATACCAAAAATCAGGGAATTAACCGAATTTAATGAAATTTTCAGTGTTGATATATTAATGAATAAAAGATATAATGCACCAGTTATTTTATTTAAGAACTTTTACATATTTTCAAGTCAGTTAACTTTAAACCACGTATCTTTGAGGCATAACAGATTCTCAAAGATACATGGTTCAAAGTTAACTGACCTGAAAAAATGTAAAAGTTTTTTTGTTTTTTTTCTTTCGCTGGGGTGACATACAATGGTGGAATTTAGGTCTGTTAAGTTCGATTTAACCTTTTTTCAAAATGTTTTAGAAGAAAATCACAAGAAATAACTTGCAAATTGGATATTCTATAGCAGACCCTTATGAGTTTTAAGAACAACACTACTGACATTAGTTATTATTTATAACTTTTATAATATAAATAAATTTAAGGTAGAAAATTTAATTTCCCCAAAAATGAATGAATATGAAAAACCCTCTTGAAATTAATGACTTGATATCCAGTTAATTGGAGGTCGGTAAGGATTGAACTCACCTCACTATGTAGCATTATATATTGGTGAAATGCTAATACCAACTGATTCAATGGTGTTATATATATATATATATATATATATATATATATATATATAATGAAAAATATAATCTAAGTTTATTAAAAAAAATGTACAAGTAAATTAAAGATTTATATGGTGTCTATAAAGTTCTGCAGCAGATTTAAAATGTATCGAGAAAGATGGCAATCTTGTTGAAATTCAATAATTAAAACCTACATAAAAAATAAAATTCCAAGAGTTGAACTTTCATATGTTTTTTTACTAAATGATTCTATCATTTGACCGCCCTGTCGGCTGGGGCGTTAGAATGCACCGACTCTGCAGAGGGGTAAGACTCCCCCAATGGGGCCACCTGTTGGCCGTGGGTGGCAACCCGTGATGCTTAAGGATAGAGCCCAGGTGGATGAGCAGTTCATGACCTGCAATACTCCACTTTGGCCCTATCTTAGGCTAGACGGGCGGTCGGAGAGGCCCCCTCCGATCAATCGGCTGGTCACGTCAAGCCCTAGCACCTATATGATTTTCCCAACTCTATTGCCCTTATGGCAAGCCCCAACCCCTTTTTATCATATGGGTGCTAGAAGGCGGTAGCTGTGGGTCTACATGTCCTGGGAATGACGTTAAACTCTATCTGATGGTGAGGTTCCAGTTTTGGAGGTTTGGGGAATGTGGAGCACCCTTTCATCACCATTGCTCCCTGGTCCACTCTGACCCGGAGTGGTAGTACCTGTTAGGGTCCCATCTATGGGTTAAATAGAAAAATGTGTTAATAAAAAAAAAATTGTATTATCCATTAAGAATTGATTTATTTCAAAACTTTATCGGCATTAAATGACCCACTGAGGTTGATATGCTGTAAAACAAAACAACCCAAACCAATCTATCATTTGAATAATGTAAGTTATCAAGTTTTAAAACTGCTGCAAGAAATTATGAACATCCTGTATATAAGATTATATTTACTATATAAATGAATTACAGTTTAAAAAGGATTTTAAAATTGATTTTGAAAACTAAGATTCAGATATATAGTATAACATCAAATTCATCAACATATTTCTTGAGCGCAAATATATATATATATATATATATATATATATATATATGTTTTATTTCTAGTTTTGGAGAAATTTATTTATATATATATATACTAGTTTTTTTCTAGTTTTGGAGAAATATATATATGTATTAGTTTTTTCCTAGTATTGGAGAAATTTATATATACTAGCAAATATATGCACCCTCCGGGTGCAAGTATTTAAGTTTTAATGTAATAAAATATTGTATTAAATTAGAAAGGCTAATGAAACTAAATAAGAATACAGATAAAAAGATTTGAAACAGAGGGAGTATAATAAAAAATGGAACAACTGAAACTTAAACTTCCATCACTCTCATCTTTCATTGTTATTTTTTCTAATTTAAGTATTTAGTTATAAGAGGAAGTAAAGAATAAAATGAGTTATTTTATTTTGTTAATGGATTTCATTTAAGATTCATTGAAGAGATTTTTGCTTATATTCATTAAAATAAAACCAAACAGCTAGAAATCAATAATACTAAGCACATATTTATTAAATTCGATTTTTTAATATTAATATGCAAATTAGCCTTCCCGTTCACACTGTAAACCACTATTTTGTTGTATATATAAATATAATTGCATGTTGAAAGTATGTAGACATCGTTAACAGTATTAATAATGTATGACAATTTTATTAATAATTGAGGTTTAGATATAAATAAAATCATGGAGAATGTGATGTCAATAACTAAGAGAATTGTGACTTGAGTAGGAATATAGTTTCGGTTACAGACAGAAAAACACACAATCTCCATTATAATAAGATATATATGCTATCAATAATTCCAAGGTATTTGTTTGAAATTGATACTAATTAAACTTTGACAATATTCTTTTTCTTTGCTAATTATTTGTGTTAATTATTCTTCAAGGTTTGTTCTTTTTTTAAAAAATTTTGTTTTTGCTGCACTATTAACAATTTTTGTTTTTCTCTTTTTGCATGAAATAATTTTTTTTTGATTTGCCAATTAATCAATCTAACAATTTGTTGTTTTCCTAAAAGTCCAAATGTATTGTGTCCACACTTTGTTGTTTGTAGTCAATTTGTTTTTATTGTCTCTACCGGTGTTAATCCGTGTGGGGTGGGGGTTTGGATTTTTAAAAAAAGAATGGCAAAGTAAACAAAAAAACATTTGTGTGTTTTCTGTCTTCACTTAATATTTGTTTTATTTATTCCTTTAATATTGGATTGTTTTTTTTATTTCTTTTTTTTTTCTCTCCCAAGTTTCCAATTTTGACAAGAAGCAAAAATGGCTGTTCATTAATGATATAACCATCACCCCACATTTTCTTTTTTGTTTTCTTTTATTCCTCCTGTTAAGAGAAACCATCCACCATTTGTAATATTTCAGTAAATCTTGTAAATTATTAATAATGTTTTAATTAGTTAACCATTTAATTAGTTAACCATTATTCAAGGCTAAAAGAATCAAGGTGGACAAAAAGGTATTAATACTCGTATCTCCCAATTTTCGGTTGAGCACTCTGTTTAGAGTTTCAAAAATTCACCGCTTCGGTGCAAAGCTAGTCTCACTTGTTTATATAAGTTAGAGATCTCTGGTGAGTTTATTTCCGGTTTAGGAAATATAGCGATTATTCTGCCTTCTATTCTTGGCAACTGCTTGTGGACCCACCGGTAAGAGACTTGACGAGCGAAAGTTCATTCAGGTCTCGAACCCGACCAGAGGTAGCTGCTGAAAAATAAGTATAGCTGCACTGATGAGGGGTAAACCCTGAAACGCGCGTCTGTAGATTGCTTTATATATATATATTAAATTCTGATTCCTATTGGCAATCTTAGTAGCATTTAACTGTATTATACTGTAGTTATTCACTTTCTCAAGGGAATTAGTTCATAGTTAAACACAAACAACCTTGGCCTGAATATGAACTTTGCTTTTTATCTAGAAACATTATCTGTTAAAAAAATAAAATGAAAATTTTTTTTAGATGACCAAGATTTAAAAAAACAAAAAAACCCCAAGGTATTCTGTTGTTAGGGAAGATATTTCCCCTGAAAGAGAGTTGGACTTGTCCAATGGAACACTTTTTTATGAATATGTGAGGTTATTCATAGTTGAATCACTAATAATCGAGTAGTTAGTCATACTGTTGGAAAACTGCATGTTGACTTTATTATTTATATTCCTGTACAAAAAGAAATAGACCTTTTCTGGATTGTCAACCAACACTATGGCGAGGTAACTCTTTTTGTGACAAACTTGATCATAAATTTCAGATATGGAGAACATAAATGTTTAAATTGTCTTTCTGTGTTTTGTTTTTGTTTTTTGTGTTGTGGAATACCAATTTTTTTTCTTTCTCTTTTTCTTAATTTTCTTTCCATTTTTTTTTTTTTTTTTTTTTTTTTTTTTTTTTTTTTTTTTTTACATCTTTCCGAATTTTTTCTTGATAATTTCTTTTCCTGTTTCTCTCTTGTTGGTTTTCTTTATCGATGATAGAAATGGTGCATTTGATTATTTCTTTTTGAATTCTTTCTCTGCATGGAATCGACTGAAGACCAGATTTTGAAATTAGTTTATTTCAGTTAAAAAAAAAGAATGAAAAAATAATCAAGTATCTTGTTATTGATTATGTTTTTCTTTCTTTTAAAAGAAAAATAAATCTAAATGGATCTTTCTCATTATTTCAAGATTTCTGTTTGGGATTTTTGCTTCATTTTATTTCTATAATCTCTTGTTAAAAATACATGGATAATTTATAAGTAATTGAATTACCTCCCCTACTTTATGATTACCTCCCCTTTGGAGAACTCTCTAGGGAATACTAGACTATATAAACTCTTAATAAGTGTACAAATTTATTCCACTTAGAATCAGTATGGAACAATTAATGCGCCTGCAGCAATTCGAGTTGGAACCGGAGACTCCAGATTCTGAAAAACGCTGGACTCCTTGGCTAGTGACGTTTGAAAGCTTTCCAAAGTCTATTGGTGTTATCGTTTGTCATTACAGTATTTTATTCTCATATTGTTTTTAAACTATTTTACATGGAACCATTTCAAGATACAATTATACGCTTTAACTTTTGTTGTTTATGTCAATTGAAAGAAACATCTATTCATTTTCTAAAGTACAAATAAGACTTTCATTCTTGATGAACTTGTTTGATTATTAATTAGACTAGCAAAATAAAAAACACCCTCCGGGTGGTGTAAAAATTAAATTTTAAAAGATATTGTCTGAGGGGAGGCAGTTAAAAATTCGATGTCTGAGGGTTTTTATTATAAGTAAGCAAAATCATTAAATTTATTAAAGGAGTAAAAAAAAATTAGCAATTTGAAATGGAAACTTAGTCCTGTTCCCCTCAAATAATATGTTGCGTGCATCTATTAATTATTAATTAAATAATTATTTTGAATATTTTGCACATAAATTTTACACAATCGTAGGTATTTATTTATTTGTAAACTTTTAGTTAACTTATTGTCTGCCCTACTATTTACCCATAGCTGGAGGTAGAGTAGTTGGATTTATACTTTTCCCAAGGGTATTATATTAGCGCAATGTGAACTGTAGCTTCATCCAGGATTTGAACTCCAGTTGCTGAGTCCATTTCCTATGACTCTAACCATTTGACCACACGCTCCTCCAACCAATTATTCTCTTGGTATTGGCCATAAATGCTTTCCTGTCTGAAATAAATAGCCATCAACATTGCATTCTGCTTAAAATGGATCTTCTAATTACTATTAAAAAATTTTAAAAAAGGCTTGATTCATATGGATTGAAATTTTCCTATAAAGAAACTTTCTGGATTTAATAATCTTTATTGGCTGAGGACTTGATATCAACCATTTGTGAGTTAACCTGGAAGTGATCAAACATTTACTAATTCAATGTTCAATATGATACAAATAAAATCTTGTACATATATTACCAACTTAGTTAGCAAGACTAATGGCCTTGTTATTTTAATCGACTGGTCATGTCAAGCCCTTACACACCTATATGATATTTCTTATGGCAAAACACCAATTTTTTTTATCATATGTGCCAGAAGGCGCTGGCTGAGAGTCTTTGAGTCCTGGTTATGATGGTAAACTGCATCTAATGGTGAAGTTCCTATTCTGGGAGTTTGGAGTATCCATTCATCGCCATTATTCCCAGGTCCACTCTGACCCAGAGAGGTAGTATCTTTTAGGGTCCCATCTATGAGTTGAATAGGAAAAAATAAGTTCTAAAAAAATGTTTGTTTTTTTTTCTTTACTTTTTCTTTATTAAAAAAAAAAAATGCCCATCAAACCCGACTAGAACAAAACATCTTCGGCATTAAATAACCCAACAAGGGTTGACATGCCGTAAAATCCAAACCAAACCAAATGTTTGATCTTACTTTTCAGTAATTTGTCGTATTTGTGCATTTTACTTCTCTCTCTCTCTCTCTCTCTCTCTCTCTCTCTCTCATATCCTCAGATTTCTGTTTTTTTCTTTTTGTCTTGAAGATAAAAATTGGACTTTTCTTTCTGATAAAATCTTTTTTTCTCTCCAACAACTTTTAGTCCTGGTTAAAAGCACTGTAAGGCTAACCCAAAGCTAAACCTTTCTTTTTCTTTTAAGGCCTTTTTTTCTTCAATGTAAGTATCATTGGGGAATGAGGAAAGTTTTGGTAAATTGCCCAGGCTTTGACCTGTTTAACAAAACATTTCTGCATACCTGCATCGAAAAAAAAGTTTGGTTTTGGGTTACCCTTACGACACTTTTAACTTGGATTGTCAATTTGTTTCCATTTTACCAGACGTCCACCATTTTGAATTGTTTTTAATTTTGTCATCTTTTCACTTTTTTTTGTAGAGTGAAATGTGTGCATTTGTTCTCATTTGCAAAGATTGCATGTTTTGATTGAGAAAATATTCCTTAGGACCATTTCTTTCTTTCTCTCTCTCTCTCTCTCTCCCTCTCTGTCTGTGTCTCTCTCTCTCTTTCTCTCCCTCTCTGTCTGTGTCTCTCTCTTTCTCTCCCTCTCTTTCTCTGTCTGTGTCTCTCTGTCTTCTGGCTTGTTGATTCCATTTGGTCTTTTACTCTAAACCATTTTCTAGAATAAAAAATTTTAAAAAATAAAACTACTTTCACAAAATTGTTTGTGTTGCTTGGAGCAAATTAGTAAAATTCCAAATAAAATTCTAGACTAAAGTTTTTTTATCATTTTATTTTATTCATTTTTTTAAATATTTTTTTATTTTCTGTAACATTTTGTGCAAATGAGTCAATTTAGACTTCTCTTCAGTTTTAGCATTTTGGCAATTTTGTAAAAAGAACATTTTGTTTGTCTTTCCTCAACTGAATTCTGAATAAACGACCATTTCTCTTGGATCAATTTAAGGAATCAATTTAGAATTTTGTAAGAATTTGAGAAGTCTCAAAGAAAAAGTCTCCAGTTAACTTTTCCGTTTTCTTAGAATTTTGTCATTTTTTTCTTTTTTTTATAAATTTGAAAATAATTGATAAACCCCAAAAAGAGAATTGTTTTTATCTAAAATGTATTCAACCCCTGCAACACAAGGTCAATTTTTAAACGGGTTACAACTGGTTTTAATTCGGAGTTTTCCTTCTCCTTGATTGGTTGCTTACCCAAAGTTAAAGAGCCTACTCTGTCTTATTTACACATAGCTGGGGGGGGGGGAGAATAGTTGAATTCATATCTTTCCCAAAAGTATTCAGTATTGTTTAAACAAGTCAATGAATCGTATATGAAAAAAAAAACCAACTGGTTTGAATTCCGTTTTCCTTCTTCTTGACTGGTGCCTGCCCTAAGGTTAACAAGTCCAGTTTATCCTACTATTTACCCATAGCTGGAGGGAGAATAGTTGAATTCCCAAATGTATTAGTGCAACATAAAATGCAAACAGCTTCATCCCAGATTTGAAATCAGGTCAGCAGGTTCATTTTCTCCAGCCGTGACACCATGAATTAAAATGTACCATCCTCATAAAAGAAAGGGTCATTTATATCTGAAATTATCATCATCCAAGAGATTTTTCCACTGTAATGTTTTGTTTCTATATTGTTGTTGACAGTTTTAAACTACAATGTCACTTATGGTCTTCCATAGATTCTTCTGGATGACGATTGAAAAATCCCCAGGAAATAATACATACATCCTGTGTTGTATAATAATGTTTTGTCTTTAAAAAAACAACAACAACAACAAAAAAAAAAAAGCAAGGAGAATTGTTAAGTCATGCGAGTATTAAAATAATTCCTATGAAATTGCAATATTTTCATTGCTTTATTAAGAATATTTTCTAATTATGATTAATGGAGATTAGAAAAGTGTCTGCATTTCTAATTAACAAAAATGAATTTAATATATCTACCCCCCCCTGTCCCCCGCTACCCTTCCGTTAATTCCCTAAATGGTCTAATTCAAAGACTTGTAAATATTTCCTTAGAACAATTTTGTTCTTGTAAACTTCAAGTTGAATAATACAAAAGAAAATTGTATTGGACACATAGCCTAGTGGATAAAGGCGTTGGGTTAAGACAGTTCTAAGTGACAGTTATCTCTAGGCTACAGGTTCAATCCTGGTCAAGGGCAACAGTAACATAGAATAATAATTAACACAGCTTAACACCTGTACCCAGCTATGGTTAGCGGAATGAGAACAGGATATCCGCATGGATCGAACTAAGGGTTGGGTTCAAAGTTCTGTGATGGCTCCTGATTATTACAAGAAGGTTCCCAAGTTTAACAAGAAATACTTGAAGAAGGCCGAAGGGCAAATCATCCAAAACATTGTACAGATGACAATGGAGATGAAGACAATAATCTGAATAATCCAAATAATACCAAAGAAAAGTTGGATTATTTGGATTTTTTTGACTATTGTCCTCATCTTTATTATTATATACACAATGTTTCAGCTGATGTGCTCTCCAGTCTTCTTCAGGTGTTTCTTTTTTAACTTGGGAACCTTCTCAAACCTTGAGTTTGATAAAAAAAACTAAAAAAGAACCTGAAGAAAGCTGGAAGGCACATCAACCGAAACGTTGTGTATATAACAAACCTGTTGTAAATGGATTAGTAGACCATTGTGTCAGTGAATTCAACAACTAATCTAAGTTTAGTAAATAATGACAAGTTGTAAAGCCTTTACTCAAGAACAATTTTATAAAGAATCTTTTGGTTAGCTTTTTAAAAATCACAATGAGGAATGTCATCTCTCTTTTGTCTTAAAAATGTTTAGCAAATTTCTAGTCAAGGGAAAGAAATGTTAGATTAAAAAACAAAAATCTCTTAGAAAACTTTTCAAAAAAGTTCACTTTACTTTTTCTTTTTTTCTTTTTTTTTTTCTCTTTTTTTTTTCTCTTTCTTTTTTTTTTTTTTTCTTTTATAAAAAAAAAATTATTTGTCTGAATATTTTAGATGAGGGTTGATAATTTATATAATTTAGGTTTCCAGGAATCCCAATTCTGAGAATAAGGTTCTGTTTTTGACAAGGAACACCTGAAGAAGGCAGGAGAGCATATTGGCTGAAATGTTGTGTATATAACAAAGACCAGGATAATGGGCCTCAAAAATCCAAATAATACAAATTATTAAAAATTCAGACAAATACAAAAGTTGGTTGCTTGGTGATGGGGGTGGGGATAAAACTGAATGCTTCATGACATTTATAGGGAAAAGGAAGTTATAAAAAAAAAATTAATGGTATATTATGTCACATGTTCAAGATGTTATGTATGTTCCCAGAGTTTAAAGGTCTTTAAACTCTGGGAATATACAACAACACATAAATGTATGACTGTGTGCCTGTTTGTTTGGGTTTTTTTTACAACACACAGACACACAAGAAAAGCTCATAAAAAACATAATAGTCTTAAGTTGTCTATTGTCTTCAATAAAAACATAAATAAACATACCTGAAATATCGGTGATAAAGCATGTGTAGATCTAAGATAAAATAGCATAGACACGGTCAATGCTCTAAGGATTACATGCATAAGAAAATTAAGTCACCCAGTGCCGTAGACTTTGTGTCTACTGTCAATGCTATTTAGTGTGTATATATATATATATATATATATATATATATATATATTTTTCATATTATCAACCAAAGCCTGAAGAAGATACCAGAAGATCTGAAACACGTGTTGCACATGTAAAACAAAAAGAATAAAAAAATTTTTTCTGAGAACAAAATACATTTTGCGGACCTTCCTTTTTTATAAAATATTGAATTTTCTCCCGTTGGAACCAGAACAACACTTTTTATATATATATATATATATATATATATATATATATAAAAATTCGTCAGGGTGGCCTAAAGTCGGTATCAGCCAATCGGCAAGAGAGTCTATCCCCTTTTCTCTAGGGCTAGACCAAGGAGATTGTTTTTGCATCTGAGGTGGAGAGCCACACCTACCATCAGCTTTACTTTACTGCACAGATCCCTGTGCTACTCATACGCTGAGTTGGCGAGGGCCGGCATCGAACTAGGAACCTTGTGGTTTCTAACCGAACACTCTACGGACTGAGCTAACCCAGTCCTTGGTCGACTTGGCCTGACACAAGAAAGTCCCCAATGAGGATCAAACACATTATCCCAGCAAAAGTTTGCAAGAGAAACACTAGTTGTATAATTTGAGAATGAGTTTATAGCAAGTAAAACCAACTTTTTACTAATTAAATTATTTAACCCTTTCACAGGCAGATAATTTTTATAATCTTTGTAGAGTGGGCAAATTATTTTCAGAAAACTTGCAAAATAGAGGGTATGTGCAAACAAGTCAATTAATCATATATATATATATATATATATATATAATAAATTAAAGAAATAACAAAAGACTTAGAGATTTTGCATTATAGACTATTTCGGTGAGCTTAGACAAAATGTCTAATTCTCCCGACTCTAGACATTTTGTCTAAGCTCCCCGAAATAGTCTATAATGCAAAATCTCTAAGTCTTTTGTTATTTCTTTAATTATGAATTTGCTCTGTGACTCTAACAATAAGAGCACACATTGAGCTCTCAAACTGCGACAAGTTTAAAAAAACAAACTATGTTGTAAGGAAGATTTCTTCTCTGGATTTTTGGATTACTTATATATATATATATATATATATATATAAAGTTGTCATAAAAGTACCAAGTTTGAAGCTGTATTTACCAAGATAGAAATGAACAATGAATGGAATGTAAATTTTTCAGAATACAAGGTGTCAAAAATTACAAAAATCTCAATACTATTTGACACACCTTGTGTGTGTGTATATATATATATATATATATATATATATATATATACACACGCACACAGACACACACAAAGTGCAAAGAAAACCTGATAATTTGATCAGCAATTGTGTGTCTGAGTATAATATTGTGAAAACAACAAAGCATTCATTGTAAGGAGGTCCCACAAAAGTGGGACCTCCTTACAATGTTTTTATTCATTAACATTGAAATGGTCAATGAGTAGGAAAATGCCTTACATTAAGCTAAGATGTAGAGGCACGTGATGTAATGGTTATCATCATAAGAAATGGACTTGGTGACACAAGTTCAAATCCTGGATGATCCTCTTAGCATTTCACATAGTGCTAGTACCCTTGGGAAAGATATACATCCAACTATTCTCCCTCCAGCTATGAGTAAAAAGCAGGGCACACTGGGCTCATTAACCTTAGTATTGTAACCAGTCTAGAAGGAAAACTCTAAATTCAAAACTGTTGAACTCTACTTAGAAATTGACCTTGTGTCACATCCTACTTGTGTGTAAATATATATATATATATCAAGTTAACACTAAAACAACAAAAATGCAGCACTTCCTGTGTATTGTAGGAATAATCTTCCCTTATTTGCTGCAGTTGACTTAGGCGAGGGATTATCTTCCATTGCTGCTAGGGTTTGCCACTAGGTGGCGTTGTGATCTAGATATTTAAAGGCAGAAAGTGATTTTCTGTTTCCTCTGGAATCTCCAGCTATGAACTAGACACAAGTTGTCTGTCCATTTGTACTGGGAAAGGGGCTTACCCCCCCACTCCCACTACAGTCTTATGTGTGTGTCTGTACGTGGTCCCTTTATACTCTGTCTTTGCTCACTAGCCCTAACATTTCTGCATATAGTACACATACCTTTTATACTCTGGATTCATCATGGAATCACAATCTTTTCTTCATGTTACACCTCCATTATATTCAAGGACTCTTTTTCTTTTACGACTTTAATTTATCCTGTTTTTTATTCTTTCCATTGGACTTTGCTCAGACAATAAAGTCAGTTTGTTATAACTCTTTGTTGGAAAATATAATGTGTATATCCTGTACTTAGGTGACCTTTGGGGGGATAACCTAGTGCATTATGAGAAATTGGTGTTAGCTACTGAGTTAACACCACTCATAAATCTTATAGTACCATTGGTTGAAAAAAGAGGTTACAAATAAAATCCAATATTTTACTGTTGATGAAGAAATGTTATCACTATTTTTAATAAACTGCCATTTTTGTATCTGCATGTGTGTGTATTTTTGTTTGTTTTTCAATTTTAGAAAAATAGAAACCAATCATTAGAGGGACTTTTTTATGGGTGGGTGGGGGCGTATTTAACTACTAAATGTTTTAACAAAAACCTGATACCCTGTGTTTGAATGGCTAGAAAACTAACAGAAACTAATTTACAGAAAGTTATTTGTTATAAAAGTAGAATTTTACCAAAATGAAGTCTTTTTGGAATTTGCTGTGTGTGGACGTACAAATGCGTAAGTTACTTTGAATTATTGTGAATTTAGTTTAGCTTCTTTTTTCTTTTTTTTTTCTTTCTTGCTGCTTATCATCTCTTGATATTTACAAACAAAAAAACATTTTGATGATGTGAAAAGTTTTGTAGTTTAAGAATCAATGATAGAGGTGAGGATTATAAGTGAAAAGGGTTCATTTGAAATGTGAAATTAACAGATGTGAGGATATTAGTCCAATTAATTATTTCAAAGAATTTTATTATTTTATATTTCTTTTGTTCTATTCTGGAATAATAACACTTGAATCAGTGAAGTTTTTTTTTTCTTTTTCATTTCATTTTCTTATTTGCATGTTGTTTTTGTCGTTGAGTTAGAAATTGTAGTTTATTTTGTTGTTGTCTGTTTTGCCTTGTGTGTGTATGTGTGTGTTTTTTCTGCCTGTATTGTCAATTTTGCTGGCTTTTTGTTTGTTTGTTTGTTTGTTGTTTTTTTTTTGCTCTGAAAGCTTCAATGATTTATTTTGTGCTTGTTTGATTTTATTCATTTATTTATTTTTATTTTTTGTATTTTTGTAAATTTCTGAGAGTTTTATTTTTAAAAAAAATGTTTTTCATGTTGGTGTTTCCTCTTGATTCAATCCTGATTTTAGTATTTTCATTTTTTTACCTCTTTAGACTTTCTATTGTAAATAATTAGAATTGGTTGATTTTGAAATGTGCAAAAGAAATAACAAGATAGAAAAATAAAATATCAGTGATAACCTTTAGTTTTAAATTATGGTCAAGTTATACTGAAAGCACCGGTTCCCATTAGATCTCTAAAGTTAAGCAACAATGAGCCTGTTCACTACTTAATTGAGTGACCACTCAAGCAAAAACAGGTACTATAAGCAACTTGTTTATCAAAATGACTTGATTTTGTATTAAATAACCTGAAATGGGTTGGTATGCCATAAAACAACCAACCAACCAATGTTTTTCACAATTTCTTTCATTTTAGAAGAAAGAGTGGCTAGGTAATGGGGGATCAGTTTATAACTTATTAGAATAGAAAATAGAACCCTCACTTTATGATCACATCCTATTTTCTTGTTTCTTAAGCACTGATTCCCAACAAGAATAATTAGTCAGGTCATTCTGAAAACAGTTTCCTGCTAGATCACTCAAGTTAAGCAGTGATGAGTCTATTTAATACTTGATTGTTTGACTACTTAAGCAACAGCAGGTACTGTAAGCAACCTGAGTCTTCCTTTGTTTATCAAAATGATTGATTCGGCACTAAATGACCCGAAAGAGGGTTGATATACCATAAAACCAAACAACCAACATTTAGTTTTCATCCCTTGTGGTTTAATCTTTTTTGATGACTCATAATGTGTAACCCTCTGACGGGTGCCAGGGGCATTTGCTGCACATTTGCTGCATATCTTGTCTTTCTGGCTGTTGTCTGCTTTGCTAGACTAGATCCCCACAGTTGTGCTCATGCACAGATATACATGTATACACACATAATCCACCATCTCTGGTCTACACACGCACACTATATGTGGCTTGTCTTAATCCTCATACTCACATATCTACTTATTTATATACACACACACACATCACAACGCATGCAGCCACGCGTTGTGTCATAGATGTTTTAACTTAAAAAATTGAAAATGTCTAATCCTTGTGCAATCAATATTTACATGGAAAGCCTTACCCACAATTGGTGTCTGGCCTAAAACTGCTGCAGTAGTAGACCCCCCCATTATAACATAATTCAACTTCTTTTGTAAATAAGGGGGGGGTAACCATTATCAGCTGCGGACAATTGTCATAAAGGATTCATTATTAGTCGAGGTTTGTTTGTTGAGTTTTGATCCATTTTTTTTTTCATTTTAAGGTTATCGGCGTTCGGCTAGGAATCACAAGGTTCCTAGTTCGATACCGGCCCTCGCCAACTCAGCATATGAGTAGCACAGGGATCTGTGCGGTAAAGTAAGGAGTTGGTGGTAGTGTGGCACTCCACCTCAGAAGCAAAAACAATCTCCTTGGTCTAGCGCTAGTGAAAAGGGGTTAGACTCCCTCGCTGATTGGCAGATATCGACTTTAGGCCACCCCGACGACTTTACTTTTTCTTACTTGCTGGTAACGCTTGTACAAATGAAAGTAAAGAAATATAAAGTGTATATTGGTATTTAGTCATTTACGAATGCTTAGTTTAACACAGAGATGCTGATAGGTCCTGCATCCTGCGTCACTGATGCATAAAAATCTAAAACAACGCAGAAAAGTCATATCCATGGGTCCCAGTGTTTTTTGTTTTTTTTTATTCTTCC
This sequence comes from Doryteuthis pealeii, assembly GCA_023376005.1. NCBI lineage: Eukaryota > Metazoa > Mollusca > Cephalopoda > Myopsida > Loliginidae > Doryteuthis > Doryteuthis pealeii. The sequence goes on from CM042150.1 coordinate 8,412,873, forward strand.
CTCACCATTTCCAGCTAACTGTAAATACATTTCTATATTTTCTTGGAAACAAATTATGCATTGCAAGGTAGGGGTTAGATGCCTTTTAGTTATTCATAGATAAAAACTCTACAATTTATTAAGAAACTTTAGTAGGGACCTGTTAGGGAGAGTTATCTCCCCTAACAATTCAACTGAATATACTCACTGACAAGGAGGAAAACAAAGACTGACAAGCAGACAAGGACTTGGCCCCATGTGATTGAACACGCACATGATACACACAGTTGAATTCTATCCCAAACCATCCCACTGTATTCCCGGTCAGTGAGAATAAACAAATATTGTTATTTTAACATATTTCACTGTTTTTATTATCATTTGTTATTCCTACATTTTGGGATATAACAGGACCCATAAAATTTCCTGGGGTTTCATTCAAATCAAATCCGTGTGTCCCAGGACGTGCTAACAGCATCACTGTTAGCACAAATCCAATAACGAGCAATCATAACTATTTACTGTGGAACCTCAGTTCTTGAATAACTCTGAAGTTGAACAATTTAGAGCTCGAACAAAAAATTTGATTTTTTTAAAAATTCAGTTGTCGAACAAATTTTCAGACTTTAAACAAGAGTCTGAGCTGATGAAAAAATGAAGTTGTGAGAATGACTGCCAAGGCAAACCGAAGACAGCTGAATGGCTGGTTGAATCTACCCAATCAGCATCAGTTAGTGTCAGTCGCTATCTTGAACTGATATTGTTTTTGGGCAAATTCTTTGCTTCGTTTGTGTTTATTCTCTATTTTACGGCTACTCTAACCGTTATTCATGGATCCTAAGAAAGACAACATTGATACTAGCGGAAAGGGAAAGAGGAAAATTGTGAAGTCTGACGGTCAAGAAAGCATAAATCCTCTTTACATTATTTCTTATAGGAAATATTGTTTCAGTTTTCAAACAAATCGGTTTTCGAACATAATTTTGGAGTGAATTATGTTTGAGGACAGAGGTTCCACTGTATACCAATACTGACAGTTACCAAGTGCCACTGACTTTGTCCCGTTAAAAAGGGTAGGACCAAGTTTATTGCCCAGTGCTTGAGGCACCTCAAAAAGGGAATGCTAAATGGATACACGCAATTTATAAACACTAGCCACATATGAGCTTCAGTTTGCGCATAGTTCCCTACTATAATGATCCTTGTGTTCCACTGTCATGATGAGATGCAAGTAAATATTTACATATTTATTTTCATTTTTTGAAAAGTTTTTTTCTAACGTAAATGCCAGGAATTTTTTATGCCAGAGTTATAAGTTCTTTCTCGTTATTGTTTATTTGGATCTTTTGAAAAATCCAGACAATCCCTTTTTATTCATGCAATCCTAATAATAATTATGGAAATATTCTAATTTCACAGCGGAAATGGATCCTTATTATCTAAATAACTTGTAGATTAAGAAAAACATGTTGGCTATTAATTTCTATTAAGTTAATTACTAGAAGCGGCTACCTGGCGTCGCATGTGTAGAGGGGGGGGTTTAAAAAAAAGGTCAGTCTCACAGATCCATTATTACTGAATTGCGAGTTGGATCCTTGCTGGATACCCCATAAAAATCCCCACGTAAAAATATCTTGTGTTAATCAGGCCTGGTGCTAATGAATATGTATATATATTTACTTTGTCATTAATTGTTTTATTTTCATAGTTTCCTTTGGACATACATTCCTATATACACACCAACTGCCCTTATTATTATTATTATTATTATTATTATTATATATATATATATATATATATATATATATATACATATGAGAAGTAAATACACAAGCGATGTGTTTTGATATGGCTTTTTTTTAGCCGACAATTTTTGGGAGAATATGTGCTTAATTGAAGTCGTACCTAATTTTGAAAGTTAATTAATTAATAATTAATTAATTAGGCGGGAAAGAGGGAGATAAATGATGCTAAAAAGTTCAGCAGAGGAAAATAATTTTGTAAATTTTAGGTCACAAAATGGCTAAAAGTATAATCGCTGTAAAGTCTCTGGAGTAGCCTATTGTCAGTATCAGCCAAACAGCGAGGGAGCCTATCCCCTTTTTGCTTGTGCTAGACCAGGGAGATAGTTTTTGCTGAGGTAGAGTGCCACACCTACCATCAACTTCCAGATGCTTTACTGAATAGATCAGTTTACCCAAATTGTACTACTTATGTGCTGGGTTGGCGAGGACTGGTATCAAACCCAAAACTTTATGATTCCTAGGTAAAATGCTCTACCAATCAAAATGTATAATGGAAGAAAAAAAATGTCTGATCAGTTATGACCAAGTCATGAGTATTAATTTTCTCTGCTGTAATTCAAGATGGCTGACATTGTTGCTGTGCTGCTGCTGCTTGGGCTTTTGTAAAGTAGAAAGGCTGCTTAAATATTTGTGATTGATGAATTTCTACTGACAAAGGCCAGAAGTGGATTATCAGTCAAGTCTTACAATAGTTTGATGAAAATGAGATCTATTCAAACCCTGAACATAAAATGCAATTTAGCATTTTTATTTATTTGTTTTTGGCGGACACTGGTCAGTGTAGACACAACTGTTCATGGCCCGAGTTTAAGATCAATCAATTTTTGTAGTGAAAGACAAGTGATGCTGATAGGTATGCGTCCTGCGTCCCGGATGCACAAAAATCTAAATGGAAGCAGTAAAATCATATCCATGCATCCCAGTATTTTACTTTTTTCCTTCCCCCACCATTTCAAGTTAACTGTAAATAGATTTCAATAGTTTCTTAGAAATGAATTACACAGGATAGTTTACAAGGTAGGAGATTGAAGGCTTTAGTTGGAACCCATAAATTTTCCCGGGGACTCATTCAAAGCAAATATGTATGTCCAAGGACGCACTAAATCGGAAAGCTATCAGCATCTCTGGAGAGATGAAGGGATTTTATAATTATAAAAAAAAAAACTGCAATATAATCAGAATTCTAATATCTTGTGAATAGGATACTAATTTGTCCCATAACATACAATACTCCAATTTGACAATTACTTTGGCCACATGGTTGGTCAAAGAGGCCCAGTCCAACCAATTAGCTGGTCATGTCAAGCCCTAGAAATTATGATTGTCCTGACCAAATTTTTCAAATTTCTCTTATGGCAAACATCCAATCCTTTTTATCATATAAGTGCTAGAATGTGGCAGCTGAGGGACAAACACTAGTTTATTAATACACATGAGGTCATTTCTTCTCATTTATTAATACACATTATTTGTAAAGTCAATGTTAAAGATACATGTAAAGTTAATGAAAATCTAACATAAAAATCATTTCTACCTATTTAGTGTCCTGGGTATAATACTAAATTGTATCTAGTGATGAGATTCCAATTTTAGGATTATGGGGAAGTGTGGAGTACCTCTTCATTGCCACTGCTCCCAGGTCTACACTGATTCGGAGTGGTAGTATATGTTAGGGTCCCATCTATGGGTCAAATATAGATCTATTGGCAAGTTAATGAAAATTATTTCTACCAATTTATTAATACACACAGTTAAACAAATCATTATATATATATATATATATATATATATATATATATATATATAATATCACAAGATTTGGCATTAAATAACCCACAAGGGTTGATATGCCATTAAACACCAATGAACAATGTGACTTATGACCTTATAATCTAGCCTTATACAAAATCCATTCTAAATCTGAAAGTAATGAAATTTGGACTTTAGATAGGCAACTTCTGTGAAGGAATCAGCATCATTTTTAGATACCTCTTTCTATCTATATTTAGGCACTGACAGTCATCAAGTGCCATTGACTGTGTCTATGCTATTAAAACTTAGAACTACATATGCTCTATCACTGATATTGAGGACTCTTTATAAATATAGTAAACCACAATTATATATAATTATGGTTTACTATATTTCATAAATTGTCTTATTAACAAAAAATAATATACTCTGAAGAAGATTTTTAACAGACTGAAATATTGCTATATCAGCAGAATAAATAAGTTTATTTGAACAACATCTGTGTGTTTTTCATATTATCTTACCCTTATATACCGTCAGATTCATTTCTTTACATTTATATATATATATATATATATATAAACCAATATAGTATAGACAATCCTACTTTTGATTCTTTTGCCTAAATTCAACCAGAAAATATATGAATGTCTTTTGGAGACCAATATGGCTTTGATGTCAGGAAAGAAGATAGTTTGATATTGAGCTTGTTCCAAGTCAAGAGATGCAGCTTTCTTCATTTGAAAAAGGCAAATTATTTGAGTGAAAAGTTTTAAATTCAAAATTCACCTTATAAATAATTGTAATGTTTTTTTTGTTTTTTGTAACACTTTCAGGTTCTTATTTTAACAAGTTTCATTTTAGTATAACCTTTTTAATAAGACACAAAGTGATGTTAAACATTTAGGATTTCTCATCAAATCATTGTTGGTTGTTAAAAATTGCCGATGCTGTTAGATAATTGTTTATAAAATGCAAATATCTTAAAGTTGAATGAAAATACAAAAATCAGGATTTTATTTTGGGGTCACATCTAAAGAGTTTTTGTTTTAATGCTTTGCTTTTGTTTGTATTTATTTATTTTTGATTATGTCTACAAAAATTTAAAATTGTCTTTTGGATGATTTCTTTGTTGAATCTTTTGTTTCTTTTTGTTTCAATCATACAGACACATTATACTTGAATTATGTCTGATCTAAGATAATCAGAAAATTCCTTGGGGGGAAAAAAAATTTGTTGGGTCCTTTTTATCATGTTTTAATGAATTATAGGTAAATATCCTTGGAGGTAGCAACCATTTTGTTTTAAGATATTTTCCCTTCCTGCTTTCATATTCAATTGTTTCTTTCAAAGATTTCTAATCACAATAAAAGAGTATCATTACCAAAATCTCATGGAACTGCTATTATAATCAATTGGAGGCATGTGATGTAATGGTTACCATTGTAGGGAATGGACATGGCGAGATGAGTTCAAACCCTGGACAATGGGTAAATATTAGGGCAGACTGGGCTCTTTAACCTTGGTTAGGCAGCCAGTCTAGGAAAAAGAAAACTGAACTCAAACTTGTTAAACTATGCTTAAGATACTGACATGTTTGTGCAGAGGGGATGGTGTATGTATATATGTATGTATGTGTATATATATATATATATATATATATATATATACATACATACATAGCTACTTTCATAATTAGGTCTTAAATACTAATCTAAATATTTTTGTAAATGAACATCTCAAATTGTTAAACCAATTATTCAAAAAATGATTTTCACAGAAATAAGTTAAAGTATTGAGAATAAATATTTCAAAACATCAAAATCCTATTTGACTTCTGATGTAAACAGAAATGGTACAGACATAATTGAGGAAAATTAGTTTCAATGTTTCTACCCCTCCAACACACACACACACACACACACACACACACACACACACACACACACACACACACACAAAAAAAGAAGCTCCCCCCCCCAAAAAAAAAGACAAAAAATCCAACTTGTCTGGTGAATATTTAATTCATTATAAAACTGGCTGTATTATTGCAAATGGCTGACTTGATAAACTTAAAAATGATTAATCACTTTTGGCTTTGCTGTAAAAATTTGCTTTTATCATTTTTGTCTGTTGGCTAAAAATTAGGATGTGGAAGTGAAGTGAATATGAAGTTTCATATCACATTTTCATCTCTCTTCTTAATTAGCCTCACAGCCTCAGGTATTTTATCATATATATATATATATATATATATATAAGGTTTGAGTTTGTATGTTTATTAAGCAACAGACATTTGGCTTATCAAGTGTACAAACAGTAATTCCTGGTTTGTGCGTGCGGATAGCAAGATTAGTTTATTTGATTAGAGTTCATTAAGTTGAAGAAGATAATTAAACTATAGTTCAGTTCTAAAATGAAAAATATATAGACAAACTTTTTATGTAACCCATAATATACAGACATATATATATATATTTTACCAACCCCTCCGCACAAGCAGGATGTGACCAGTTTTCTGCAGGGCATCCAGATTCAGCACAAAACTGATTGATGTAGGTTTTTACTGGTTGGGCTACACTGGCGTGTCCACAGTGGAACATCACTTATGAGTTTGTCCTTGTTTTTCCAACATGTCTTGTTCGTCTTACTTAAATGATGAAGTGTTATTAGCAATTAGAATACAACAACGGGAAAAGGAAAAATAATTTTAAAAAATACTTTTTAAATAACATTTTTTAACAGAAAAATACCTTGTTTTAAATTTAAAAAAAAAAAAAAAAAAAAAAAACTTTTTCAAATACTTTTTAACTCAGAAAATCTCAACAGGATTTTAAAAGTCCAGAGCCCCATTCCTATAAGGATTTATAAAAACAATGGCTAAAAATGGCCTTTTCATTTAAAGTTACCTGTTATTTTCCTTAAATCAAAAACTTCTAAATATGTTTAATATTACATTTAAACAAAGGCTATCATTTGGGGTAGATTAGGAAAATGAATGTGACTTCTGGTGGAATGAGGCGGTATAGGATATTAAGAGTTAAATACTTTTTAAAATCCCTTTTCTTAAATCCCTTTTTTTTTTTTTTTCTTTTGAACCCAACCCCATAAAATGACTATTCATGTTTTTGTTTTGTTTTCCTTCCACCAAAGAATTTCTATCAAGTAATCTGTGTCTGTATGGTTTCCAGTTGCTGAATTATTTGTATTTGTTAGGATTTGTTGCTTTGTAGGATTTTTATTTTCTATGTAGACAATTAGATCAATGGAAGCTGACATTTTTGAAATCTTTTCTGCCATCATTTTTTATTTATTTATTTATTATTTTTAAATGTTAGTCAGCTCCCATTTTTGTATTTTTGCAATTTCTGTTGCTTGCTCATTCTAGAATGTTTATTGTTTCGTCTGTATTTTTGTAGATGGTGATTTCTTATTAGTTTTTATAATTTTAAGGTTGCTTTGTATTATCATCTACTAGCGGCTTCAAACTTTTATTAGATTCACCATTCCACCCCCACCCCCGCTGACCTCCACAGATTCTTCACAATGGAATTTTGTTGAGAATATGTTGAAACATTAAGAACAAATATAAAGTTAATGTGTCTAATATGAATATCCTAAAATAAAACCTGTTTTATTTCTTGTTACATTAATGAATAGGCATAGCTTATCATTTTTGTAAGGAAGTGTAGTTAGCTTTAAAATTAATGGTATATTATGGAAAAATACAATACTGGAAACGTTCATAGTTTTAATTGTCAGGCTTTGAACCCAAGTTTACCTGGAATGGGATTTTCATTGGTTTATGGAATCATGTGACCATGCGACTCCTTGGGGAAGGTAGTTATTATTACTCAGAATCGAGTAGACGCTCAAAGTGGCAAGATACATATTGCATCCTATGCTGGTTCTCTCATACACGTAGTTAAGTTGGGATTGGGAAACAAAACTGTGTACATACAATTATGTCTCCATGTTCCTAATTGACAAGAACTAACAGAAATGAACAGAGAGAAATACAACAACTGGAAGAGAACTGAACACAGCCTGAAATATAAGAAGATAGAAGACATTGCAATGAATGTCACATGGATGAGAATTGCAACATTTGTAGAATAAAAATCTTTTTGACTAAATGTCAAATCCAGAAAGGGGGGGGGGCTGCGGTCAAGTCTTGTTGAAAGCATCGGTTCCTATTCAATCTCCAAAGTTAAGCAGCAATGAGCCTGTTCGATACTCGGATGGATGACCATTTAAGCAACTGCAAGTACTGTAAGCAACCTGATATAAAAATGACTTGTTCCGGCATTAAATGATCTGATGAGGGATGATACACCATAAAACAAACCAACCAAAAAAAAAAAAAAGAAAGTTTACAAAAATAGAATGATTGGGGGGGGGTAAGTATCATGTATTGAAATAGATTATTTGTCACCTATTTGTGGTGTGGGATTGGTCCAAGATGGATGTGCCCCACCCTTTCGAGAAAGGAATGGTTCTTCTGCCTCCAATCCCATTTTTAGAAAACCAATATGTGTAATGTTTGGTCATAGGCAAAATATTTAGTAGGAGTCCCTACTAACCAAAGATACGCTGACTGCACCTTTGCAGACGGGTAAGACTCTTCCAATGGGCCCCACCTGCTAGCAGACCATTTCCAATTAAGAGAGGCATAACAATAAATAGTTTCTATTTATGATAAACAAAGTTTTATATCCATTTTCTAATCACATTAGTTGAATCATGTTTGCTACAAAGATTTTTGTAGCCTTTAAATGTACTGATTAAAAAAAAAATTGATATTTATGCTAGTAAAATGTTACCTGGTAACTTAGAGTTTGAAAAAATATTTTCACTTTATTTAAAATCTTTAAGAGCTTACCTAATAAATAAATAAATAAATGCTAGTTCTTAACTTGTCACATTAGTAGGTATTTATCCTACGTATACGGGTGTGACACAAGGTCTTTTGATGTGGGGCCCACCCACAAGCCAAAGTTCATAGGATGGTAGGTGCAAAAAATGTGTTGATCCTGTCAGCATTCACCCTCAAGGGGATGCTTCAGGCACTGGGCAATAAACCCAGACCTGCCCCTTTAAATCAAGGGCAGGTATTGCCTGGGGGGATAGCCCCCTGGGATCAACGCTGTTAATTACTTAACCTGTCCAGAGCTGAAGTCACTGGACCCCTGGAAATAAATATAGTTGATTAGAATTCTAGATGATCACCTAGACTTATGGTAAATTCTTTTCTTTATCAAAGGAAACCATCTTTTTCCCTTGATTAATATTTGACTTGGATTGAATAAATTTGATTCCCATTCTCCATTCCTCATCGCAAATCAAATTGTCTACATTTCCTCAAATCTTTGACATGTGATAAAATTTAATCACTTGGCATTTGCTTTAAGCAGTGACAATTGGAGAACAGTTGGTTGGAAGCCTAGAGGATTACTTAAATCTTCAACCTCTCAAGTGTAAAGTCCTGAAGAATCTATGGAATATTTACCCTCGTCTAATCTATGGCACCAATAAACTACCCTTCCCCCCCTCCTTTTTATTTTATTTTATTTTTCCCATACCTGTATACCTGTATCCAATTCACCCTTCAACATTGTAAGTTTATCAAAAAGTATTTTTATATTCTAAAGTTAGTGGCCGCTGTAGAACGCATCAACCCCCCACCCCCTATAAAAGACTCGCCAGTTCAGTTATCCTTCAATCTGACCAGATATCTTGACAGACATTTTGTATTATGTGTTAAATGCCAAAATAGAACTTTTTAGTAATTCAATATTCAACTTTGATTTATGTACAATATTGTGTGTGTGTGTGTGTCACTAAATTTATCAGTTATTATTTTTGATAAGTAAACCATTACTTTTTCATTACCAAACATGAATTTAGTAATATTTTTTAGGTTTATTTTATCAAATTCATAAAGACAGGATATTTAATTTACCTCCTCAAATATTTTCTATGAATATTTTAAGAATTTAAGTTTTACAAATAGAAAAGTAAAAACATTCAGATCCATTGGTTTTGTAAAAAATGTTTTAAAATTAAAATTTGATAGATGAATTTAATCAAAGATTGTGACTCTTATGTTAACTGGCTTCCTTTGATTTCCAAAGGAGTGGATTATTTTGGGTAATACCAAAGAGATTCAATCCTCTATAGAGGAATTTAACATGATTATATCATTCAAATTATAAAATGTTAAATATCCCATTATTCAAAATGCCTTTTTAGGCCAATGTGAAAACCTTTTTACACTCACAAATGTTAGTGTATTTTATTTAGGCTCATCACTTAAGATTATTACAAAGTTTGGAATTTGATTATTGCCTTGCAGTTGTAATAAAATTTTGAGCTAAAAAAAACTTTTTACTCAATGTTTTTTGTTTTACCCTTATTCATTAATTGGAAAAAAATCAAGTCTGATTTAGAGATGCAAGCAAAAAATAAAAATAAAAGTAACAAAAATTTATTCTGTATTTGTGAAAAGAATAAAAAGGTATCTTTGGAAAGTTGTTTTTAAATGTAAGTTTAACAATTTCCAATATTAAAAGATTCCAACATTTCACAGTAAATTAAAACTAATTGACACTAAATAATAAAGATTTAAAAAAATAAATACCTTTTTTTTTTTAATATCAAGATGGTGAATATTTATAAATCATTACTGTATGCTATTCATGTTCCTGACATTAATTAGTACATTATTCTATGTATTAGACATGAGACTTTGATGAGTTGTGGTGCACCTGAGCAATGTACATGATAAATTTAATTATTATAAATCCAAATAGAAATTTGATTTGCCATTTTTAATTTGAACAATTTCTTTTTTGTTAATTTATATCAAAAGTTTGACTAGAATTTAAGATTTTATAGGTTCACACACACACACACACACACACAGTGTTTGATTAGTCAATATTTACTTATTTAACTAAATACTTTAGTGTAGAATATAAATGGCTAGAACCACTTTTTATTTTTTTAATTTTTTTTTTATGGACTAAAATAGATTTTTACAATTTACATTTACTTCCCACTTACAACTGATGCCAAATTTGATTTGTCATCATCTTGGATTAGTCAGTCCCCCCAAAAAAATTTTTTAGAGCTTAGGAATTTTTAATTTCTAATTTAAAAAAGATAAATTTAAAAAAAATTTTTTCTGATTTTCAAAATAAGTGATAAAAATGTTTCCTATCTCTGATTCTTGGTGTTAACTTATTTTTTTTCTAATTTTATTTATTTATTTATTTTATTTATTTATTTATTTTTTATTTATTTATTTATTTATTTATTTATTTATTTATTTATTTTATTTATTTATTTTTTAAAATTTTTTTTTTTTTTTTTAGAATTAACTGGAAATTTAAAATAATTTTAATTCTTTTAAGAACCTAGAATGAAATGATTGATTTTCTCAACTTGTAGGATTTAAATGAGTTAATGTTTTGATTTTTCTAATTTTGATAAGTCCAAGATTAATGGTCAAGAATTGAACAAATTTTGACTGAGCTGGTGAGTCTTGTAGACATTTTTGGTTGTGGAGTTTTTCCTTTAGTTCTATTATTTTACAAAATTAAAAAAAACAAAAAACATTGCCTCTTTAGAAAAACCCCAAATAGAAATGCCAAACAATCTGCTGTTTAGAATAACTGATACGAGAAATGAAATTAGCCACTTTCTGTTGCTTCAATTTATTTATTTGACATTTACTGATGATTTTAGATGAGATGAGTCACCAGCTGAGACTTCAACTGTGTCGACCAATTAAATAAACAACACAAAACAAAGAAACCTCAGATCACAGTTCAGTTTATGATGATACCATTCACTCCCCCCTTTTTTTAATCTTTTTTTAAAATCCTAAATCCCAAAAGAATCGAATAGTTTAATTTTTTTCTTGGAATTTTTGAGATGAGGCTTGACGATTAGTATTATTTGGATCATTCAGACTATTGTCCTCATCTTTATTGTGATCTGTACAATGTTTTGGCCGATGTGCCCTCCAGCCTTCTTCAAGTATTTCTTTTTGGACTCAGGAACCTTCTTTTCAAACTCGGGAACCTTTCTTTCGATTACGACAAGAAGGTTCTAAGTTCGAGAAGGCTCCCGAGTCTGACAAGAAATACCTGAAGATGACCAGAGGGCACATTGGCCGAAACATTGTACAGAAAACAATAAAGATGAGGACAATAGTCCGAATGATCAAAATAATACTAGTTTAATTTTTGTTGTATTTTTTTTTTTGTATTTTTTTTTTGTTTTATCTATTAGAGAATATTTCTTCTGCAATGATCTGTCACTTTTGCTTCTATATTTGAAATACGACAAAAAATTTCCTGCGTTTTCTCTTCTTAATCGTATTTAGATATGTTTCCGTTCTTATGAAAGTCAAAAATGAGGTTTTTATTATTGAAATCTTAAGAGTTATTTATATCATTTAAATGACTTACTTTAAACTGAAGAGTAAAGAAAAGAATACATTGCTGAAATACTTGTTATTTGGTCTTGATCACACCGCGCATCCAATTCCTCATCCAACTGCAAAAAAAACCCCAGATCCATCCTAAGTACAAACCTCTACATTGCTGAGAGATACTATGTATTGATTTGGTGCATAATTATTGCATTTTTAAATTTAAAAAAAAAAATTTTTCAACAAATTTTATGAATCTGTAAAAATTTGGTTATTGTTGATTGTTCCTTCACCAAAAAGTTCTTTGAAATTACGAAAATGATTGTGCTGCATTCCAACCTTTTTTGAAGTGGTAGAGTGTAATATGACAAATGTGGATATAATTTTTTATATGCATTCTGAAAAGAGAGGATTATTTTTATGAAACAAATTAAATAAACTGCCAATTGTTAATGGGTTTTGTTAAATAAAATTTGTTGGGGGGGGGGACAACAACAAAAATGCAATAATTATGCCAATAACAATAATGTAGAATGCAAAAATTTCCTTTTCTTTTCTCTGAAGTTTTAATTAAACACACGCACATACATACATACATACATACATACATATATATATATATATATATATATATATATATATATATATATATCAGTTTCATGAAGACATTTTTTTTAATAATTCTAAATGGATTTTAATTTGAAAAATATTTATTAAAACTTTCATAACTGGTTGAAAACATTTATTTATTCATAAAACCCCAAATATCCTGTATTTTCTTAATCAAATACAAGTTTATTGTTGTTTAGTTAAATCTTATTGTATTGTGAGTTTTTTTTTATATTTAAGATTTAGGTTTATAAGATATTTGTTTAATCTTTTAAGTATGTTTTTAATTTAGTAACTCATAAAACGTTGTTCATCTTTTGATTTATTTCTTGTATATAGTCGGTCAAAAAAATTCCATTTTACTTTTTCTGAAAGATTTCTCTTCCACACCAAAGATGAAAGCATCTTTTTATTGCAAGTCATTCAATTCATTATACATCTTTTAATAAAACTTTAATTGATGGTAGAAGTGATCAATTTTAATGATGGAATCCTCACTGACATTTTGTTCAGTTGAAGTTCATTAATAATAATATTAGAAGAAAATTTATTTGCTACACTTAGTGTCTTGCAATTTGGTCTATTAGATGAGTGAAAAGTTATGCTTGAATTTGATTGGTCAATAAGAAATTTTATGATATACAGGAAAAATATACTAGCCTGTATTCATGATGAGGCTTGGATATGAATAATTTTGATATTTCGGACATAATGTTCAGGCTACTGTAACCTCAGGCTCTGTTTAGATGTTGTTTTTTATTTACAACATTTTGAAATTTCTGTTTTAGAATAAGTAATTTTCTTCCATTTTATTTTTTCTATCCCTTATCACATTTCCGTCAATAAATCTGGTGGCATTTATGCTGCTTGGAACCCCCTTAAACTAGTGGCAATAATTTCAGCTCCGAAACCAGGGTAATTGTCTGAAGATGACTTATTTTAAGGTAATTAAAAAAAAACAACACCTAAAACAGAACCCGAGGTTACAGTGGCCTGAACGTTGTGTTTATACACAATAAAGATGAGGACAACAGTCCGAAATATTAAAATTATTAATAAAGAAAAAATAGTTGAACTACAATCTGATTGGTCAACAGCATTAGTGACTGATTCTGCAGAAAAGAAAAATGTTTGAACTGTGATCTGATTGGTTATTAATAATATTGGTGACCTTTAACCTTAGTCTGGTCTTCAGCTGGTGCTGCTCCTTGTGCAACTGTCTGCTGCCATCTTTGATTCAGGTTCTGCCTCTATTAATGCCATTTGTTTGCTTCTAACACCCAACCGACCAACACAGGCAAGGGACTAAGGCCAATAATGATGGCCCTGCATGTGCAAAATGTGGTGAAACGCTTCATCTTAAAGAACAAATTGTTAACTACAACGGAGAAGTGTGGCATCCTAAATGCTTTGTGTAAGTACAGTTGACACCTTCTTGTGTCAACCATTTTTTTTCTTTCTTAATTCTATTCTCAATCTTCTATTTTTCTTCTCAATCTTCAATCTCACTTTATTAACGCCTTAAATAACTTTTTATATATTTTTTATTATCATTATTATTATTATTATTAACAAAATATTTTTTATTTCTAAGAATGAACTCATCATTCGAGCCACTTTTTTATTTTTATTTTCTTAATGACTTATCTTCTGGTTGTATTCATTTTCAACAATGATCAAATATACCTTTATATATATTTATATATATTGAAATATTTATTATACAGCATGTATATATGTTTATTATGGCTTCAATATTCTAGGCTTAATGTAATAAGTTTTAATTAATATTTCATATGTATATTTTTATTATTTTATTTTATTTTTTAACAATGTTTATTGCTTAAACTATTCCACAAGGTTTGCATGATGGCACAATGTAATAATGTTTTAATTTCTTTACAGTTAAAATCTTAAAATTTATTTGCAGTAAAAAAAATAAAAAAGATTTATGCAGAACCACTTCAGGCTGTGAAATAAGTTTTATTTTGTGGATATTTTATATAAATTTCCAGGGTCCAATATAGAAATCAGTTTTTGTGGGTAGCAATGGATGACAAATTTGGGGTGAAGGTAAATGAAGAGAAAATTTTGAGCTGATGATTTTAAACATTCCAATATTTATTTAAAAGAAAAAAGATAATTTATTTAGTTTTAAAATGATTCAATCAAAAGTATTGTATTAAATGAAGAATTCTAAAAGTGTTCATGGAATTTCTTTAAGGAGACCATTCTAAAAATTAAAATTCTCATTGTATAATGGCAGCTAAAAATGGTAACAAATCTAATTTTATTAAAAGTAAATCCTTTAAAGATTATCAAAATAAAAATTTAAAAAAATCTTAGAATCAATATGTTATCTGCTTTTTTCATAGAAAGAAAGAAAAATCCCCATTTTCCCAGTTTAAAAAAAATCTTAAAGTGTGCTAAGAATAAAATCCTATCATTGCTACATTTCTTTGATATTCTAAACAGCAAAAATGATTTAATCTTTGAATGGTGACAAAAGTATATTAAAAGAAGGGGGAAAAATCAGTTTTGTTTTTTTTAAATATTAAAAATAGAAAATATGCAACTCAACTGTAGCATTTATGATTGTCTAATGTCAATTCTGTATTCCGTTAAACAGCAAAAGAAATGAAAATCTATCTACATTTTGTAGGTGTTCCTGCAATTATTATAAGTCTTTTATTGTTTACATAGAGGGGGGGGGCACAATGTGTTTTAGATTTTTTTCATTTTCTGTTGGTCATAAAATAAACAAAAAATTTGTTGTCTAATGTCCATATGTTAATAAATCTGAATTAAATGTTTTGTTCTCTCTTTGCAAATTGTCAAATAATACAAAGAAAAAAATGTTTGTTTTATACAATAATGAAATCTTTCTGTAAAATTGGCTTCCTTGTTATCTAAGAAAGAATGTCCTTTTATCATTTAATGTCATTTATCTTTCTTTTTTTTTTCTTTTTTTTAAAGAGGTTGGGGTTTTTTTTTGGGGGGGGGTCTCAAATGGCAATTGGTTTTTATTTTATTTTACTTTATTTTTTAATTTTAAACTTAGAAATTAACTTTCTATTAATAACAAGTAGGAAATGATTAAAATTTTAAAAATAAACAAAAATGATGTTCGTTTATTTTTTTTTTCATTGAATAAATTGTTTTCTTTTCTTTTTTTTTTTTTTGGACAGTAAAACAATATCCTACAAAGGAATTTTCTTTAAAATTTCATTGAAATGAAAGAAGCTGTTTTTTTAGAATTTTTTTATAAAGATCTTTAAAAAAATTTTAAAGGGTTTAACTTCTCTTTTTGCTTTATTATAACATTCCCTTGTTTCCAAATTTATCCATCTTTGTGATTCAATGAGATAATTTATTGAAAATTAGTTTTTTCTTTGGTTTGGTTTCTTTGTTTAATGACATATCAACTTTGTTAGATGCCTTTGGCATTAAATAACCCACAAAGATTGATATGCCATTAAAAAAAGAAACCAAACCAAATCATTACACTCTCCTCCTCATCATCATCATCATATACAGACAGCACAGATTCTCTTGACTTTGTTTCACTATCTGTCTCTATTGGCTATCTTTCTTGGTAAGTCCTCTAGACGGAATCTAGTGTCTGTACAGAGCTGATGGATATAATTTTTTGGTGGTCAGTCAGTACTGGTGTACCCATGTGTAGTAGTCCATAGGAGAATGTTGCTTATGAGTACTTCTCCAGCAGTGACCATCATGTCTTGGTCATCCTACTTAGATGTTTTTTGAGATGGGAGTAAGTGGCCATACAGCTATTGTTTTGTGGGGTCCTGTTTCCAGGATTTGTTCAAAACAGCATACAGCATCCTTCTGTAGTCCCCATCTAGTTTTTTTTCTTAAAATATTTTGTTAAAGTCTAAGCAGTGCAACCATACAATAGTACTGACACTCCTCAACATATCAAAATTAAATTTCACTGTTACGAAATGATATAGTAATAGAAGAATGTTTTTTAAATCCTTGAGCTAAGTTGTTTTCCAATACAGGGCAGGATGATTTTAGAATAATTCACCATTTTAAAATTTAAAGTGGATATTTTTTTAGCTCAGTCTCTAGAGCACCCACACTGGAATCACAAAGTTCCGGGTTTGATACCAGCGCATGAGTAGCACAGATTGAGTACTCTGATCTGTGTGGCACTCCACCTCCGCAAGACAATCTTCATGGTCTAGCGCTGGGCGAAAAGACTCCAACGATGATAATAATTGTCACTACCATGGCTGTCAAATGACATCTTGGTCGTCAAATGACTTCTTGGCCTATGGGGGTGGCAAGAAGTTTTATGTTTTATCTTTAAAAGCTGGATGTGTTTATTCTTGGTGTTCTTAGGGTTTGCTTTTAACCCCATCTTATTTGGTGGTCGTGTGTGAAAAGGAAGAAATTCAAAGAACAAAAAGAAAGAGATAAAGACAGAAGGTAGTTTTATGGCTTAGGCTTTATTCACGGGTCATAGTCAGAATAGGCCTGTTGTTCTTACGATTGAGCCAAACCATCAAGAGATAAATAGATTCTTTTTTATATCTGACCCAAATCCTTTTTGATATTTTTGAATGTTCTGAATAATTAAAGAAGTGGGAAGGCGGACAGGGAATATCAGTCCCTTGACATAAATTCTATCTATGGTATTTCATGAAAACAAACAAACAAACAAAACAGGTACTTGGGATTGGCTCCTAAAAAGCTTAACTGTTCTTTTCTTTTTTAATTTGACATTTATCATACTCTGTCAAGGTTGAGAAGGGGTGTTATAGTTACTTTTTATCTAAATTTTTTAGATGAGGCTTGATAATTTGGATTATTCTGACTATTGTCTTCATCTTTGTTATCTACAACATTTTGGCCGATGTGCCCTCCAGCCTTTAACCCGGAGGGCACATCAGCCAAAATGTTGTGTATATAACAATGAAAATGAGGACAATAGTCCGAATAGTCCAAATAATACTAACAGTCACTTGTTGCTTACAACCTAGACAGATACAATAATCATGGGAGAGGAATTTGCTTATTCACTGACAATAATTGAGTATTTTTATTAATTAGATTTTTTATTTACTGCTATCCTCATCTTTATTGTTATATGCACAACATTTTAGTTTGACAAGAAGCTTCCAAAGTTCAACAAGAAAAACTTGAAGAAGTCAGCAGGACATATCAGCTGATACATTGTGTATATAACAATAAAGATGAGGACAACAGTCCAAAAAATCTGAATAATAATAATCATCAAGCCTCATTTCAAAACTCCAGACCAATGAGTTGGTAGCATATTAATAAGACATTTTATCAAACCTCTAGTAAATTCAGGGAAAAATGGATTCATGCCTTTTCCTAGGATATTAGTCCAAAGTGGCTGCAAGCAGCCTCACTACACAAGTTTCCTTTTCTTTTTTAAATTAGTGAAATAGATCACTAATTAGGACTGAGCCTATTCTAGTAATGACCAAGAGCTCTTTAACCCAGTGAAATAGATCACTAATTAGGACTGAGCCTATTCTAGTAGTGACCAAGAGCTCTTTAACCCAGTGAAATAGATCACTAATTAGGACTGAGCCTATTCTAGTAGTGACCAAGAGCTCTTTAACCCAGTGAAATAGATCACTAATTAGGACTGAGCCTATTCTAGTATGACCAAGAGCTCTTTAACCCAGTGAAATAGATCACTAATTAGGACTGAGCCTATTCTAGTAGTGACCAAGAGCTCTTTAACCCAGTGAAATAGATCACTAATTAGGACTGAGCCTATTCTAGTAGTGACCAAGAGCTCTTTAACCCAGTGAAATAGATCACTAATTAGGACTGAGCCTATTCTAGTAATGACCAAGAGCTCTTTAACCCAGTGAAATAGATCACTAATTAGGACTGAGCCTATTCTAGTAATGACCAAGAGCTCTTTAACCCAGTGAAATAGATCACTAATTAGGACTGAGCCTATTCTAGTAGTGACCAAGAGCTCTTTAACCCAGTGAAATAGATCACTAATTAGGACTGAGCCTATTCTAGTAGTGACCACCCCAAACGGAGTTTAACAGGTTTGAATTCAGATTTTCCTTCTCTTAGACTGGTTGCTTAACAAAGGTTAAAGAGCCAAGTCTGCCCTATTATTTACACATAGCTAGAAGGGGAGTAGTTGGATTCGTACCTTTCCCAAGGGTATTGGCACTATGTGAACTGTAGCTTTGTCCAGGATTTGAACTCGGGTCGACGAGTCCATTTCTTACGACTCTAACCATTACACACCACACGCCTCCAACTTCTGTTTTAATAATCTCCCCCATGTTTTTTTTTTTTTTTCACCAAAAGATTCTTAACTGATTGAGCAGTTCAAGTTGTTTGAAGACAGAATGCTAGTGGCTGAGCAGTCTACGACCTACAACACTCCACTTTGGCCCTTACTTGGGCTAGACAGGCGATTGGAGAGGCTCCCTCTGATCAATTGGCTGGTCATGCCAAGCCATAGCACCTATATGATTGTCCCAACCCTATTGCCCTTATTGCAAATCCCCAATCCTTTTCATCATAAATGTGCTAGAAGGCAGTTGCTGAGGGTCTTTAGTGTGCTGGGTTAAACTGTATCTAATAGGGAAGTTCCAATTTTGGATATCTGGTGAGTGTTGAATATCCCTTCATTGCCATTGCTCCCAGATCTACTCTGACCTGGAGTGGTGGTACCTGCTAGGGTCTCATCTATAATAATATATATATATTATTTTTTTTTTAATTGAGTTTTATGCATACCCATCAAACATGAATAAAACAAAATATCTTTGGCATAAAATAACCCAACAAGGGTTGATATGCTGTAAAATCCAACCAAGCAAATTAAAATAAAAACAGGACAACTTTTTAAAAATATACTTTCTTACCCTCGTGTTAATTATGTAAGAGAAAATGATCTACTTAGATCATTATCTGATATGATAACAATAACAATTTTTTGTCTTGAATAATAATTATTGAATCTTTTAATTGTTAAAACAATCAAATTTGTTGATTCAATCAGCAGATTGTGATTTTCGTATGCTTTTAGGAAGACTATGTAGTGTCAGTTTTCCAAGCAACTCCTGCGACACTGCCGTTGCCAAACTGCATTGGTCTCTTACCTTTCCTCTAGAACACAGTGGGATCTACTGCTTGGGCAACAGCACATCCTCCATATCAATCCACCCAGGCTATGTAGTAAAAAAAAAAAAAAAAAAATTGGACACTACTCCATTGTCTTTCGCAGACGGAAGTGATGTCAACAACTTATCTTTTAATACTCAACATTCAATGTCCAGATTTGAATATTTCTCCCTCTTATATCAATACGAGAACATATCTAATAAATATGTGGGCGTGAAAAGAAAGAAGAAGGAAAGAAAGAAAGTAAGAATTTGATGATGTAAAATAAGGGGAGATAATTATGTTATGCACGTAACTAGAACATTTGTTTACTCAGAAATTCCCAGCTATCAAAATTCCTATAATCACTTTATAATTACCTATAATGTTCTATTTATCAACAAATTGTGTTTACCCTGGGGAAAATAATTTCGTATTAAGTGCCCTTATTATATTATGAAATTTTATATTATTGATTATAGATATGTATAATGTCTAGAATCCTGAGTGTTTATCCTGTTTTATTAGCTTATTTTATACTTGAAAATATATGTAGTAGAAGACTACAGAGATTGAACTCACAACCTCCAGATTGTGGGTGGTGACAAGTCGTAAGTCTCCTGTTGCCCCCTTTTTGGTTGGAGTGGTTAAGCTGGTTGGTAGGCATAAAAGCCGAGCCAGTTTCTCTCAGGGATGAATCACTGGCCTTAGTGGGGAGAACCAAATGTCCATGGTCGTATTAATAATAATGCTCGTGTGAGAAGACCAGAAGAATTTTTTTTTTTAAAGAATTGTATGCAGTTAAATATATTGCTCTTTGAGAATTTAAAAGATTTTTGCAGATTGATTTTAGCATTTGTATATATTATACACTTGTTATCATCTTGCATACACCCTCTAGTTAAAAATGAGACCGTCCAAAATGAAGTGCAAAAATATAAATCCTGAGTATCTGGTGTTGCTTATCTGCAGAATTGTTGTTTTTTTTTTTTTTTTAGGTTTTTTTTTATGAGTGTCATCATCTCAGTTAAATAATGGACATTTTTTATTAGAAAGAAAGAAAGGGAAGAAAAGAACATTCGATACAGAAAAAAATATAAGAAAGTAGTAAAAAGATAGAGAGAGGGGGTGATAGGGCTAAACTGTTTCAATCGAACATAAAGAAAAGGAAAGAAAAAAGTGAGAGAGAGAGTTATTTCAAGATTATACTTTTGTACATATTGAAGTATTTGCAATAGCTCTTAAGTAAACATATCAAATGTTGTAATAATTAAATTATCATACTGTGGTATATCCACAAGTCTTGCTAGTTAAATTTATATATATATATATATATATATATATATATATTCCTAGATATTTGAATTCATTTTCTAATTACGTATTAGAAACTCTACTGTTGTAGCCACTTTTCTCTCTCTCTCTCTCTCTGCCTCAAGTCAGTCACGTCTATCCTGACTTTTAAATGGTAGATAAGATTTTACCAAAATTTGGCATCTGTCCAATATTCTTAAAATTAGACAATTCTAAACAGATTGAAAACTTTAAAAAAGATGTTTCCATTTCATTATCTCTGAAATTCTTGTTGGGTGGGAGAGAGAGAGAAAATCCTTGGAGGAAGTAGATGCATACAACCTCCACACACACACACGACACACACGCAAAGAGAATGTTTGAAATACACATTTTCTTAAGAATCTTGAAAATATCTTTATAAATACAAAATCTATTTCTTTGTATTTCAATAAAGATGCAGTGCACAAAAACTTTGGTTGTTTTTTTTCTCAATTTAATTTTGTCTGACATGTGGTATTAGACATTTGTAAATTTTTAAAACATATCATGAAATTAGTACAAATTTGTTAAATGTTGTATTTTTATATTTTTTGAGAAAAATTGAGATTATCCTGTTGCTTAGAAAGTTGATTTGATATAGAAAAACTGGGGTCGTTTTTGGATTCAGAGCTCAAAAAATAGTCAAAAACAAGTGTCAGATCCAACTCAAAGAAATTGTGTGGTCTGTATTACTTGGTAAATAACATCTGAATATATTACACATTGAAATGTAAAATGAATCATTTTTCAAGTAACCTAATATTTTAATTATTTTACAGATGTTTTAAAAACTAATTATATTACTACTAATAGTCAGCAATACAACCCAGTGTATCTGTGTGGTAAAGCATCTGGGAGCTGACGGTATGTATGGCACTCCACCTCAGCAAAAAATGGCCCACCAATTGAAGACCATTAGGGCCCTATACTTATTGTACTGAGGCTCTTGTGAGTTTGAATATATTACAATGAAATGCCTGATGTACACTAGAAACAAAGTTATAATCTGGCACACTATGTTAGAGGTGTGTGGTCTAATGGTTAGTCGTAGGAAATGGACTCGTTGACCTTAGTTCAAATCCCAAACAAAGCTACAGTTTACTTAGCGCTAATAACCTTGGGAAAGGTATGAATCCAACTACTCTTCCTCCAGTTATGGGTAAATTGTAGGGAAGACTGGACTCTTTAATCTTGGTATGGCAACCTGTCTAGGAGAAGAAAAACTGAATTCAAACCTCTTAAATCTCCACTTGGGGTGGTCACTACTAGAATAAGCTCAGTCCTAATTAGTGATCTATTTCACTAATATGTGACAAATTATTTTTATACCTGGGGAGCCTTAAGCCAATGGCTTACTATGCCTTACTGGTATATCCAGCCCTGTTTATATGTCTAATTTGTAGTTGAGCAGTCAATTCATCAGAAAAATTTAATGTGTATAATGATGCTGATAGCTTTTTAATTTAGTGCGTCCTGGAACGCACGGATTTAATTTAAATGAGTCCCCGGGAAATTTGATGGGTCCCAACTAAAGTTTCTTAATAAATTGTAGAGTTTTTATCTATGAACAACTAAAGCCATCTAACTCCTACCTTGTACTCCATACAGTGTAATTTGTTTCAAAGAAAATATTGAAATGTATTTACAGTTAGCTGGAAATTGTGGGGAAAGAAAAAAAGAACACTGGGACGCATGGATATGATTTCACTGCGTCCTTTTAGTTTTTTATGCGTCAGGTCAGGGATGCAGGACATGTACCTATCAGCATCATGTGTGTCCGGGGTGGGTGGAGAAAGTTTAAGATGAAGAAAAAACTGACCACTTTAACTTCTTGTTTGTGTTTTAATCTTATCATTGGTTGGTGTTGTGTAAATAAATGTTTATTTACCCTCAACAGAATCTCTCTCTCTCTCTCTCAACCAGACATTCTGTTAAATATGTCTGACACCTGAGACAACATTGCCATTTTAGGAAGGACATTCTTTTCTCTTCCCCTTTCTCAGGTATTTGCTGATTAAAAACCAAAAACCCTGAATCAACTTATTTGACTCACCTGTTCAGGTTGAAGAAACATTTCAATCATTTTTTCTTTACTTACCTAATTCATGGGGTGTGGTGCTTCAGTATAAAGTCTTGTAAGAGATTACAAATGAACAGTCTTGGTTGATTCATATTCTTGCAAACTGTAGGAAATTATCATCTTCAATGCAAAACATTCATTTTTCAATGATATCATATTATAAATACTAGCAAGAATATGCGCCCCCCACCACCACCCACCAGGTGTAAGTATTTAAGTTTTAATGTAATGAAATATATTAAAGTAGAAAGGCTAACAAAATTAAATAATGCATATAAAAAAAAAGTATACTTATTTTAATTATATTTCAATTGGTTTCTATATAAAATCATTCATAGAATTGATTTTAAACAATTGGAGAATATGGAGTGGTATTACCTGTTAGGGTACCATCTATAGGTTAAATGAGTTTATTAAAAAATTGAGTATGAATGAATTTATTTCAAAACTTTGTCAGCATAAATGACCCACTGAAGTTGATATGCTGTAAAACAAAACAAACAAACCATTGGAGAATAAAACAATAATATTAGAGATCAATAACACCTAGTAATTATTATTAACCCGATTTTGTTAAAACCAGTAAGCAAATTAACCACACCATATATTATGTAAACCATTATTTCTTAGTGATATATGAGAAACATTGCAGGATGTTGAATGCACTAATAACATGGGCTGTTTTGAAGCAAATCTAACTCGGATTTATTCTATTCTATGTATCAATGATTTTGACTATGAATTAATACTCATTAATAAACTTATGCAATTCCTGAAAGTATTATGATGTAAACAGTGACATAGTTTTGGTTACAGATAGACACCGAATTTCCATTATAATAGATAGAAAAACCAAAGCCAAGTTATTTCAAGGTAGATATGATGTTTCATATGCTAAGACATGAATCAAATATTATTCAAGTGAGGAGATATTTTGTATTATTTAGTAAGCTTTATTTCTTCTGACATACAGTTTGCTTACAGTATTTGCTGTCACTAAGTGGTCACCCACTCAGGCCAGGATTTAGCTACTTATGGGCCTAAGACCAAACTCATCACTTAAAGACAACTATCAGTCTATACTTATTGTACGGACGGGGGATGGGGGGAGTCTTATGGTTTTGAATATATCATATAATGTAATACCTAGTGTACAGGGTGGTTTGAAAGTCTTATCCTCCTTATCTATTGTTTTAACTTTCATTATTTTTTTCTTTTAATAATATAATATATAATATTAATTATGATATATAATAACAATAATTATATTATTATAATCAATGATATATTATTAAAACAAAAAAAATAATGAAATTTAAAACAATACGTAGGAATGATAAGACTTTCTGACCACCCTGTACACTTGAAACAAAGTTATAATCTGTCAGGCTGTGTGACAAATTAGTTTTGGTGGGCCCCCAAATAGCTATAAGCCCTAGGCCAATGACCTACTATGCCTATTGATAAATCCAGCCCTGCACCAACTTAAGTACTGAACAGGTTCCTCGCTAATTTTGATAATCTGACAGGAACCAGTGCTTTAAACATGACTTAACTGTATGTTGACGAGGATAGGCTTCTTTCTTTTTTTCTTTTTTCTTTTTTTTTTTCTTTTTTTTTTTTTCTTTTTTCTTTTTTTTTTTCTGAAAATAGTTTTATCTATTCAGACAAGAAAGTCATTAATCTTAAATCCATTGGGTCATATTTGTTTTGCCCAACCCCTACTCACAAGTAGGATGTGACACAAGGTCAATTTTCAAGCATAATTTAACAGGTTTGAATTCAGCTTTCCTTCTCTTAGACTGGTTGCCTAACCAAAGTTAAAGAGCCCAGTCTGTCCTACTATTTACCCATAGCTCCTTTAATATTCAGACATGCTAGTGAATATTTATGAAAAAATGTCATTGTCTTATTTTTAGTCTCTACTGTATTTGTGGGGGTAATTTATTCCTAATCTTCCAGTATTTTTTTTATTGTAACAATATTTGGTAAGAAAAGTTATGTAATGTATAGACAATTTGTTTTTAGGGTAGTGTTCTTAATGACCTCAACATAAAATATTTTCTCTTATTATTTTAAGAACTTTCAACTTTCCACTTAAAGAGAATACTTTGTGGTTTCTCTTTAGCATATCAGATTGACAACGCATCATTACTTCTCTTTTGCTTTTGAGACCTTTTATAAGTAAACATTAAATTGTTTATTTTGGAGATATTATTAGATATTATTTATTACCAAACTCTGCAGCTTTGAATCTCTGTAAACCAAAATATAAATATGTACCAGTCAAAAAATAAGTATATTCATATTATATATATATATATATATATATATATATATATATATATACACAGACACACAATAGATTTGTTGCAATGTTGTAGACTTTGGTAATAAATAATATCCATTTTGATTATATGATGTTCCATTAGAAATAATAAAATCCTGTTATCTTTCATTTGGAAGAAAATTAACTTTCTATTTAAAAAATTGATAGGAGTATATTTATTTATCACACACACACACACACACACACACACATACATATATATATATATATATATATATATATATATATATATGTGTGTGTGTGTGTGTGCTCCCCACTGGTGTGTAGATGGCAAGGGGGTAAGAACTATGACTAATTACAAATCGGTCGAATTTTGATCCGGCTTGAAGCAGCCTTTTTTGTCTAGCCACATTGATGAACCGTGAACTGTGAAACAGAAATGTATGTGGATCACACACACACACACATTTTTTGTTCACTATTTTTTATGCCACCTTCACTTGACTGAAAAAAGCAATTGGAATATTTTGTCATTGGAATTTTAAAAAATTTTCTCCTTCAATCAAAAATAAATCTTTCTGAATTTTAAATTATTTTTGAATATATTTATTTTTATTGCATCTTTTAAGATATCAGGAATTTATATCAATTTTAAAAGTGGGAATGTTTCTCCTTGTTAAATATGCAATAAAGTAATTTTATGTATAGAAATTTTTAAAAATCTGTTTCCCCATAAGAATAAAAAAAACAACAAAAAAAAATCTTTCATATGATTCATTTGGATTAAAAATAAATTTTTGATTTTATCATTCATTTTAATTTGTTGTTTTTATGCTAGAAGTTTCTGATGAACTTTTCTAACATTTGAATCTAAAAGTGTCCTTACTGTAATTTTTATACTTCAAGTTTTCTATGTTCATGCCTTTAAACAGCCTATAAATAAGTTATTATTTTTATTAACAACTAAGACTAAAATATTTTACCTACTGTAAAGAAGGACCTCAAATTTCTTGTTAATCCTAAAAAGATAATTTTTAAATAAGATTAAAGATTGGTAAATCCTGTTAAGATTTGGTTATCCTTGCTTGTTGCTTAAAAAAAAGTGGTAGGCAAAAAAAAATGTAATGTTCCTTGGATTATGGAGTTTATAAAAAAAAAAGAAAAAAAAAAAGCTCTGTAAATGTAGAGAAATTAACTCTTTTAGAAAAAAAAACTGATATGAATAGTGCAAACATTTAGGGTTAAATTGAATCTTTTGCAAGTATCTGGCATTTAAGTATTTCATATATATATATATATATTGTTTGGGTCATTTAAGGAGTGTGGTATGTTTTTTCAGTAAAATGAGGCTTGTAGGTCAGTACACAAAACCCCCTGGCAATTAGAATTCTCTGATTGGCTACCTCCCACTTAGTAGAAGCATTTGGCCATGCCTTAATGCTTTTCTACTCTCTTGATATTTTTGCAGTAATTTCAATTAGGTAAGATACTTGCAGTTATGTCCTAGGAGTTAAAGTAAAGGGCTAAACATCTGACATTTCATTCTAAACACATTAGGTTGATTAGTGTTTATGAAGAGAATTTCATTTAGAAACACTATAAAAATTCTCCTTCTACTTAAGTCAGTCTAGCAATTGTAAAAACTAAAATGTGTGTGTGTGTGTGTGTGTGTGTGTGTGTTATATTTGATTAGAATATGAAAACAAATGTTAAACTATTTACATTTGATTTCTTTGATATTTACAAAAAAAATTTAAGTTATGATTTAACCTAAAATGTCTAACTTTTTAGTGTTATGAAAATAAAATTTAACAGTATGTATAGAAACAACTCAAAATTCTGCTTAATGGTTTTTTGTTTTTTTTTCTTTAAAGAATAAAACTTGATGACAGCAAAATCAATTCTTCCCAGTTGGATTTTGTTTTATAAATTTTGGGGTGGGAATGGGGGGGGGGGATAATTCTTGACTTTTTGGTTTGGGTCAAATGATTGCCAGAAAATAATAAAGAGTTCAAAGAGAAAGCTAATGTGTTTGTTGCTATGCAATAAAAAATGATTTTCTATGATTAAAAAAAGAAAAGAGAGAATAAGGAATCTTTTTAATACATTGATTTCTATATTATACCTGAAAATTAATCCTTTTTTTTTTTCTTTCTTTATTTATTTATTTATTTATTTATTTATGATAATATTAAAGAGAGAAAGCAGACCTTAATTCAGATTATTTGCATATGGTCATTATATAACAAATATAGTTATTGTTTTCTTTGAATTTTGTTGCCTTAAAATTGGTAAATCCAACCACATAATTTTCTTGTAGATATGATGGACTAAGGATTAATTAAAAAAAAAAAAAAGGAAAAAAATTGATTGTATTTTTTTTTCACTAGAAAAAATGGCTGTTTACAATTTGCTTCTTAATGCTTGTCTTCAGATGATCTGTTTTTTTTTCTATCTGCTTTGATTGGCTTGAATTAGATTTTAAATTTAGTTGTATGATGATGTGTCATTGAGTAGTATAGACATACCCTTTACCATCACCACCAATACACGCTGTTAGAATGCATGGGGAAATTTGAAATATTTAAATTTTATTCATTTTTTAATGGTTTGAAGTTTTTTGCAAATTAGCTAAATGCATCTTTTTTTATTTATTTATAAAATAATATATAACTGACACATCATTATCATTACCATCATTATCATCATTAAGTTGTTGTACCCAAGAAGTTACAATAATAGAATATAAAATAATCATTTATGGACTTCAATTATCAATTTATCAAAATCTAACAAGATTAAATTAATTTTTTATTAATATTTGTAAAATTGAGTATCCATCAAAATTTATCTTCTAGAAATTTCTTGGGTACAGTGATCATTTTCATCTTTTTATTTTATTTTTTAAATCAACAAATTTCTATTTGTTAAATTAAAATATTTCCTTTAATTTTTCAGCAATTAAGTTTCACTGTTATATGAATAACAAACAATTCCCCAACCCCAAAACAAACAAACAACTGTTTTAAATTATTTTCTAGAAATAAGTGGCCTTCTTGAAAACATTTTTTGTGTTGATCAAATATTTTAGCCATTTCTTAGAATTGTCTGAAGATGGTAACAATCTTTCACATTATAATTTTTTTAAAAAAATTCACATTTAGTGTTTGTAAAATATTTAGGATTACAAACATTTCTGGAAGTGAAAATTGAATAAAAATAATTAAAAAAAATAATAGTAAATATCTAAAATCAAAAATTTAATTTATTTAATTTATTTTTTTATTTTCCAGACATTGTCAGGACTTTTAATTTTTTTTTTTAATCATGAAAGATTATTAGAGTGCCAAAAGTTTTTAGCTCTTTAATCTTTTATTCCACCAGAATTATTATCTTTAGAGAGCTGTCAAAGAATATGATAACCTAGGGAAGTCCTCGTTTGTCACATTTTAATGGAACTAATTTAAAACTTACAAAATATCCCAATACTAGAATTGAATGGAAACACACATTTATTTTTATAAATTTTATTTGATTAACAATTAATTACATTTCAAACAATTTTTTAATTTTTTATTCATTCATTCAATATTTAAACTTTTTATTTTTTATCACTATTTTAGCCAATCAGTTTTCTCACCTTCTTTGGGTGAAATCTTTCATAGAACTCACTTTACTCATCAAACACGTTCATCAAGTGCCATTAGAGTAAAAAAAAAAAAAAAGATATGCAATACACAAACACCTGATGAAGGTTGGAGAACTTATGGGCATAACATAATAATTTCAACAGCAAAGATGAGGATGTTAGTTTGAATAATGATTATAGTTAAAAATCATTCAACCTTTTTCTTTTCTTTATTCAGTTTTTGTTTTAAGAAAAATGAATTTGTTTGCAAAGTTTGATTTAAAATTCCTTTTAATTTAGTAAATTTCTCTTCATAAATAATTTACATAAAATTAATGAAACTTATTATCTACAATAAGGAAACTTAAATAAAAATAATTTGATTAAATTTTAATTATTGCATAATACTCATCAAAATAAAGTAAAAAAGGGAAGTAATCATAAAAAATGTGAACATTTTTGGCAAATCTTAAAATAATTATTTTATGTGTAATAAATTTGTTTTTTCATTTCTATTAATGGGAAAGAAATATTAAGATTAAAATCTCAAGATTTCTTTTTTTTGGGGGGGGGTAGGATGAACGAAACAAAATCAGTGAAATGTGCCACATGCAATAATTTCTTAAATCCCAAAATAAATGTCTTTTTTTTTTTTTCTTTTTTTTTTTTTTTTTTTTTTAAACAAAAATGTCTGTCAATTGATTTCTACCTTGTTCTGTTTTGAATTTTTCCCCTCATAAATTTTTCACTTACACACAAATACAAATATTTATTTTCATGTATTTGTGTGTGTATGTGTAGAATATTGACTTATCTGAAAGTGATTGACAAGAATTCTTTTGATATTGAACTTTAATCTTTAAGAAAAAAGTCAAATCCCTTTGAATTAAATGAAAAATTCCTGCTTGAATAATTTAAACTTAATGACTATTTTAATAAAAGTAAATTAAAACAAAAACACTCACTGTTAGTTAACTACATATAAAAGTTTAAGTGTGTGTACATATAATCTGACACCACTCAGAATTAAATCTTTTAAAAAAATCTTTATAAATGTTTGTATAATATGCTGTCTGTTTTATGGTGCTCTTACAAGTAGACAGCATTAACCTCAAACCACTTGAACTGACAAAGCAAATTAAATTGTCTTATATTACCCAGCTGATGTATGCGAAATACGAGACAATTATTTGCTTTGTCAGTCTTAAATTCAGGGTAGGTTTGCCTGGGTGAATTCTGGGTGGGTTTGCCTGGGTGAATCAAATAAATATTGCCAATTCAGTAGTGAATATTTATCAATTCTTAGTCAAGATGTGGATTTTAATTTAAATATAACATTTAAATTTCAAAATCTATTTATCTCTTTATATGTTATTTCATATAAAACATTCTATTGTTTAATTTAGGCCTTTAACTCTTTAGGACCTTGTATACTGATGTTATTTTATCCCCCACTCACACACACTGTAACGCTGTGTTACCAGTGTGGATATCGAGTTCAGACAACAGTAGATTTAGCCTCAGAAGATCAAGACTCGAAGGGTTTAATGGCTTTTGTTATACAAATTTAAAAAAGGATTTGGGCTTTGAATTTGATCTGAGTGATTTTTTTTTTATTTTTAAAGTTTTTCTTTAATTTTATAAATCCAATAGGATAAGATTTAGATTAAGATTTTGAAATGAAACATTTTCATCATTTACAAATATTTCAACATTATTTAAAAAAATTTTTATTGCAATGTTCAATGAATGAGGAAATGATGAGCTAAATAAAAAGATCAGCAAAAATAAATGAAAGAAAAAAAAAATTTTTTTTTAATCTTGTAACGTTAAATTCTTTATCTTAAAAACAAAAATATATTTAGTTAACAATACAGAAAATTTTCAGAAAAATTGATATCATCTCCTAATCAAATAACTAGACCAATTCTAATTCAATTGATCTCAAATTTGAACAGCATGTATTAAACAACTTAAAATTCTATGTTTAATGTTTAAACACCTTTTCTTTTCTGGAGAATGGAATTTCTATTCTTGAAAAGAAAAAAAAAACAGAATTTTGAGTTGTTTCTTCACATGATGTTAAAATTTTAGATCATTTGAAAAATAATTGGTCAAGTTTTTAGATAAAAATCATATCAATTTTTGTGAAGCACCCTGTGTATAATGCTGGGAAATAATGTCTGATTGTATAAGTACCAAGAAAATAACAATTGAATAAATCTCTGTAAATAGCAACAATTTTTTCTCTCTCAAAAAACTAAATAAAACTGTTAGCAAAAAATCTTTTTTATGAATTCTGTAAAAAGTTCATCATGACCTCAAGAGTTTCACAGGCTGAAAGTAAAAAATAAAGTTATTTCTAAATTTAGTAGATTAAAATCTCTAATCCAAAAATTAGATACAGATCATGTAATGCTTGGTTTCATATGGAAGTGGAAGCTGTGGAGCATCATAACTTATACAGATCTCAAGAAGGAAGGCATCATACGTGAATATTTACTTGATAAATGAGGAGGGGGGGTAGAGAAAAGATTTCTGAATTTTATGCTTATCCATGTCTGCAAATAACTTAATTGCATTGGACTTTTCTACACACAAATCGGATCAGTAAATTTCTGTTGTAGAAATGGAAAGGCTGGGAAAATCTTATTTAATTCATATACATAATGTCCACAAAGTCAATGTGCACTTTAAGTAATTTATAACTTTAACGTGCATACGGACTTTATGGACAATCTTTTTTCTTTTTTCTTTTTTTTTTTTTATAGAGATTAGTTTTCCTGTGTGTGTCATTGGGGAACAAGAGTTTTGGTAAATGGGCTAAAACTCTTGTTCCCCAATGATACTCACATTGGAAAAATAATCTCTAAAAAATGTTTAGTTTTAGGTTCCCCTTATCAGTCTTTTAAATTGGTCTAATGATTTGGGAAACTTTTCGTGGCTTTCAAATTGTAAGTTTAAAAGATAATAAGAATGAAAATAATGAGGTTAAGATAAAATCTTATTTTGTAGTTAATAATTAATAAAATCTTTTAAACCACAAATCCTTCAAATCCGGTGTTAATATTTCTTTGTGTTTTTTTTTCTTTCACAGATGTGCCCAATGTTTTCAGAGTTTTCCTGGAGGAATATTTTATGAGGTTTGTAGTTTTTATGGATTCTCATTTTTCTTTCAGTTTTTGTCCTTTTCTTTTTTTTCTTCTTCAATGTTTTCTTTCTCTTTGATTGGTTTAAGAGCCCAATCTGCCCTACTATTTACCTGTGTCCTGGGTATGATGTTAAACTGCAAACTAGTGAAGTTCCAATTTTGGAGCTTTGGGGGAGTGTGAAGTACCCCTTCATTGCCATTACTCCCAGGTCCACTCTAACCCGGAGTGGTAGTACCTGTTAGGGTCCCATCTAGGTTAAATAGAAAAAATGAGTTTAAAAAAATGTGTTTAAAAGAAAATAATTTTAAAAAAATAAACGTCTTCAGCATAAAATATCCTAACAAGGGTTGACACAACATAAAATCCAACCAACCTACCGACTATAACCCTGTAAAAAAACAAAAAACAAAGAAAAAAGGCACATCAAAGCAAAATATTGATTAGAGCAATACATTTAAAAAGACTCTAATTTAGGGAATAAAGCAATTCCCAGCCAATTTGTAAGTGATTAATAATTTTGTGGGGTCTGCATTTCCACTGAGTCTAAATTTTCAATGTAATGAAAAGAACTTTGAAATGTTAATTAGAATCCTTCACTCTTAAATAGAAGTACCAATATCATCAAGGAACACTGTTATGGAGACCTAACATATTCACTGGTTTTTTAATAAAAATTAGATAACTTTTAAATTATGAATCTTGCATGTGGAATCTTCTTAAAAATTTAGTCAAACTTTGTTTAATGTGTATTTGGATTATTCAGACTATTGTCCTCATCTTTATTGTTATCTATACAACGTTTCGGCCAATGTGCCCTCTTCTTGTCGGACTCAGTAGCCTTCTTGAACTCTGGAACCTTCTTTTTGGACTCAGGAGCCATCACGGAACTTTGAACCTAACCCTTTATTCAATTTGTTTAATGACTTATCAATCTTCATGGGTTATTTAATGCCAAAACCACCCTTATAGAAGAACAGTAGTGATACTATTTAACCCAAAGCCTGGGGGGGGTTCATACCTTTCCCAAGAGTATTAGTCTAAAAGTGAATGTGATAACACAACTGGAATTCAAACTATGTCGTCACAGTCCAGCACATTACTTACTATACCATAGGGACTCCCCCATTTTACATCTTTCGAAGAAAACATTTTTCCATGGTATAATGATTTAGCAGATCAATTATGACTGAGTAATGAGTTTGTTCCTCACTGGGTGCCTCAAAGCTGCTGCACTTAATAATTAACATTTTTAAAAGTGACTTGCTTAAAAGATCTCTCTAAAACTTAGTATAAATCAATTCTAAAAATTGCTTCTACCTTAAGTGAAGGTTTTAATATTCAAGTTAAAATGACTCCATCTATTATAATATTAATACATTATAGTATCAATACATTAATACAAATTTTATTTTTTTATATTTGCTAGCAAATATATGCACCCTCCGTAGGGTGCAAGTATATAAGTTTTAATGTAATAAAATATCATATTAGATTAGAAAGGCTAACGAAACTAAATAAGAATGCAGATAAAAATATTTGAAACAGAGGGGGGTATAATCGAAAAATACAACAACTGAAACTTACTCTTCCATCACTCTCGTCTTTCATTGTTATTTTTTCTAATTTAAGTATTTAGTTAAAAGAGGAAGTAAAGAATAAAATGACAGTTATTTTTTCTTGTTAATGGATTTCATTTAAGATTCATTGAAGAGATTTTTGCTTATATTCATTAAATAAAACCAAATAGAAATTAATAATACTAAGCACATATTTATTAAATTCGATTTTTTTTATATCAATATGCAAATTAGCCTTCCCGTTCACACTGTAAACCGCTATTTTGTTGTATATATAAATATAATTGCATGTTGTCAGTATGTAGACATAGTTAACAGTATTAATAATGTAAGACAATTTTATTAATAATTGAGGTTTACAGACAGAAAAACACACAATCTCCATTATAATAAGATTTTATGGCATATCATGTGACCTAAAAATTTATCAGCAGAGAAAAGGACATTAAAATATCTTGATTTGTGCATCTATATATATAAAACAATGTTTTTAGTGTGTACGTGTCAAGTTATAATTCAGAAAAGAGAAGTTATTCAGAATTGAAATCTTGCATACACCATAATATCCTTCTAACTAAGAAACACATCAAATATGGTTATTGATTTTTACTGATTAAGTGATATAATTAATTAATTAAACCAAAATCAACCGATTTGCCAAATTGTTAGCATGGTGCTCTTCCTGATAAAGTTCAAATGTTTTGTTTGGCTGCTGTCTATTGTAAGCATTACCAGCTGATTTTAGTAAACAAATCACAGCCTAATAGGTTCAAATTGGAATTTCTCATGTATTACTGGCCCAATCTTTAAAATATTTATTTGGTTAGAAAGAAAAGAAAATAACCTTTCTAAATATGTAATTTGTATGTGTTTTTATCCATTGAATTATTTTTTACAGTGAATTGAATAAAAACAAAAATATTTAACGTTAACTCAACTTTTTTTTTATTAATACTTTCATTTTAAAATAAAATATATCCATTTTTAATCAATATAACTCAAAACTTTTTTGAAAGAAACTATTTATGAAATAAACATTAAATTAATATGCAAAATATTTCACCTGCAAATAAGGTAATGTTTAGTTATTAGCTTCTTTGTTACTTTTGGGGGTTAAAAAAAGGAAATAAATTAAACTGATAAATTCTCCAACAAGGAATTAAGAACTGAATGTAAATTTGTCATATGTACAAAAGAGTTTTAGGAAAAGAAAAAAAAGAAAGAAATTGTAATACAGACAATTGTAAATATTTAATTCTTAGTATTCTATTGTTACATTTTAATATGGTAAAAAGAGAAAAATGAATACATTTTCTATCATTTTATCTATTTACCACATAGATGGGACTCTAAAAGGTACTATAACTCTGGTTAAAAATGAGACCGTCCAAATTATCCAAGATGAAATGCAATTGCTTGCCTGATTGCCAAATTTTTTTCCATAGCTTGGAGCACAGTCTCAGCATCTACAGTTTTATGCTTACCTGACCTTGCCTGAATGTTCGAAGTTCTTGCAGAATGAGCAACATTTCTTAAATCATCCGGTTACTCTGATACTCTGACCAACTGCACCTTCACCCTTTGCACCTTCACAAATGTTTTTTGGTTAATACTGCTGCATTAAGGTTCTGTTTAAACTCAGAG
This sequence comes from Doryteuthis pealeii, assembly GCA_023376005.1. Lineage (NCBI taxonomy): Eukaryota > Metazoa > Mollusca > Cephalopoda > Myopsida > Loliginidae > Doryteuthis > Doryteuthis pealeii. Next base: position 8,448,304 of record CM042150.1, read on the forward strand.
AGAATAAGTTCCCAAATTAGACTACATTGCACATTAATCTGTGTGGCTTTCATCCCATATGGAGTAAAGCAATGTCCAACATGCCAGCACACCAACTACCACAATACTACCAACCATAGCAGATACCCTTCTATGGCTTGAACTGCTTTCATTATGTGATATGTGTGCCACAATCTAGCACATGATTGCAAAACTTGACTCAACCTAAGAGTTAACATACCATAAAATCAAGTGAAGCACATGTCAGCACACCAACTACCACAATACTACCAACCATAGCAGATACCCTTCTATGGCTTGAACTGCTTTCATTATGTGATATGTGCGCCACAATCTAGCACATGATTGCAAAACTTGACTCAACCTAAGAGTTAACATACCATAAAATCAAGTGAAGCACATGTCAGCACACCAACTACCACAATACTACCAACCATAGCAGATACTTACCACAGCTTGAACTGCTTTGGTCATTTGATATACATTTCCCAAACAAGCACATAATATTAATACATCTATAGATTTTTTTAAATATTTATTTTATGGCGTATCAAATTTATTTGCAGACAAGGGAGTGTTGAAATATTTAAAGATTCTAAATCTTTATTAATGCATACTCTGCCTTCTTCCTTATGTAAAGGAGTCAGGCAGCAGTTAACCAACAGTGATGAAAGAACATATATCAATTAAATAAAATAACAAAAAGGCAAAACTGACGACAATAAATGTAATATAAAGGTCATGTATTATTGCATTTCACTTAACGCTAATACCCTTGGGAAAGGTATGAATCATACTCTCCCTCCATCTATGGGTAAATAGTAGGGCAGACTGGGCTCTTTAACCTTGGTTAGGCAACCAGTCTAGGTGAAGGAAAACTCTGAATTCAAACCTGTTGAACTCCGCTTAAGAAATTGACCTTGTGTCATATCCAGCTTGTGCGGAGGGGTTGGTAAATATATATAAAGGTCATGTATTGTACACAAATACGTACATATAAGAATAAGAAATAAAAAGAAAAAGTTATAAGAGTTCAATGTCTTTTGGACTGTCAGGTAAAAAGAAAAAAAAATGAAGAGAATGTGAATGTTTCAGGAGAGTTGTAAAGATGCATCTTGGTCGACTGACAGATCTGAAGAAACTGCCCAAATTTCAAAACAAGTGGGAAAATCTGATGATGTAGTCGGGTTAGAAATTGGTGGTTCCAAGTACGAGTCAGAGGTCACACTCTTGGTCGGACTTAGGGAGAAGGAATGATTTGTAAGAGTGTTATGTATGTAGGTAGTAACTTTGACCTAGTCTGTGGTCCACTCGCAATTAGAAGATGTGTTAGTATGTAGAAAGAGTTGTTTTCAATGAAGGCAGAACAATGCATACATATAAAATACAATTAGGGGAAGTTGGTAAAAGGTTGTCTGTGTTCATCTCCAAGTCTCTACAACATTAATTGGGAATAGTGCTACAGGGATAAAAGAACAATAGAGGCATATCTTGCATAATGGTTATCATCATAGGAAATGGAATTGTTGATACAAATTCAAATCTTTAACGAGGCTATTTGTGTATCACTTTGGGAAAGGCATGAATCCATCTATTCCCTGCCACTATGGGTAAATAGTTGGACAGAATGGGTTCTTTAGCCATGGTTAGGCAACCAGTGTAGGAGTAGGAAAATTCTGAATTTAAACCCACTTTACTCAGCTTAGGAATTGACCTTGTGCTGCATCTTGCTCATATTAACGCTATGTAAAATGCAAAAAGCTTCATTCAAGATTTGAACTCTGGTCACCATGACCATTTCCAATAACAATGACCATTACACAAAGAATCTGTATATATATATATATATATATATATATATATATATACACACACACACACACGATCACACAGATGCTGATAGGTATGCGTTCTGTGTCCCTGACACACAAAAATCTAAAAGGACGCAGTAAAATCGTATCTATGCATCCCAGTGTTTTTCTTTTTTCTTCCCTCACCATTTCAAGCTAACTGAATTACACAGGATAGGTTACAAGGTAGGAGTTAGACAGCTTTAGTTGGAACCCATAAAATTTCCAGGGGACTCATTCAAAGCAAATATGTGCATCCCAGGACACACAAAATCAAAAAGCTATCAGCATCACTGCATATGTGATACTGTGGTTGAAGACGAACATGGTCAGAATAAATAAATAAATAAATAAATAAGAAAGAGAAATAAGTTAAGGTCCGGCATAAGTAAAAGGGGTGGGTGGCTGACCTTTTTACGAATCCAAAGATTAGGTCGTAAAGTTTAAGGAGACCTGTATGCCATCATGAAATGGGACCACTTGGTGATAATATCTTAGGCACCCAGGTATTAAAAGCAAAAAGGATTTTTTTTAGGAGAAATTCTCTTTTGAAAAAATTAATGATCAACATATTGCAGACGGATTGTCTGGAAAAATATTTGAGTGCTTTAATTTTAAGGGTTAATGGCGACTCGAAGTCTGCGATTTATTTAAATTCTGGCCATTTGTGTGGTCCGGAGAAGATGGTTTGGGTAGGGGAATTTGACATAAATACAACTAAACTCGAGCCCTAAGTTAGTTAGAACCCGGGGGATCGAAGGGTTAAGTACGCCGTTGAAGTGTCAAGTTTGCCAGTAGGGATAGCAGCAGTAGTAGCCAGTTGGATAGACAGCGAGTATCAACATACCCTTCTTCCATGTGTCTTGTTTACACTTGTTGTTGTTGTTGTTGTTGTTTTGTTCTTAATTCTTGTGAGCCTGTTTCTGACTCGTGCTTAAATTCGGCCGGCACATAATTCACAACGTTGGGATCTAGACAAGTACATCTAAAGAGCAGAGTGCAGAGCAGGTCGTCTCACACATATATATATATATATATATATATACACACACACACACACACACACAAATATTGAAAAAAATTATAATATGTGCTAATTTCCTGAGTACATATAAGCGGGTAATTTTCTGCTGACTCTTGGATTATTTTTGGTCTTCAGGAATCATTTAATGCTCAAATCTAGAAACATTTACAGAAAAGAAAATGGCCATTGAATGAAGAGGAGAAAACAATAGTAATGATTCAGAATAATCTATATGAAGTCCTGTGTTTTAAGATTTTTTTTTTTTAGGAGACAAAAAGTTGTGTAAATTTTCTAATTTTATGAAGTTTTAATTCCTGTTATTCTTTTTAATTGCTTAAAATAATGTAGACGAGTCAAAGCAAGTGTATTATTAAAAATAAAGAAATTTATTCTGTGACCTGGTTTGGTCGGGGGTGGGTCACTACTCAGCAGTGTGTCATCCTAGGACAGTAATTTAGTTACTCACTGGTCACATAACCTGTTTTGGTTGGGGTGGGGGCGTTACTCATGTAGTTTGTCTTAGGTAGGAATAATCTGTCAGAACCCATTCCTCTCCAGGTCTACTACTGGTTTGAATTCAGTTTTCCTTCTCCTAGACTGGTTGCCATATGAAGGTTAAAGAACCCAGTCTGCCCTACTATTTACTCATAGCTGAGGCGGGGCAGAACAGATGTATTCATACCTTTTTTCTTTTCAAGGGTATTAAGCATTATATGAAATGCAAACAGCCTCATGTTTAGGATTTGAACAATAACCATTACACCATGAGCACCTCCATGTAAAATGAATTAAAAAAAAAAACACTTTTCATCTTTAATGATAAGAATAGAAAATAATTGTCATAATAAAAATGTTATTAAAAACAAGAAATGAAAAAAATATTTAGTATTATTTGAATTATTCAGACTATTGTCATCATCTTTATTGTTATCTGTACAACGTTTCAGCCAATGTACTCTCTTCTTCAGGTATTTCTTACTCGGGAGCCTTCTTTTTGAACTCGGGAACCATCATAGAAATTTGAACCCAACCTTTTATTCCCAAAGATAAAATAGAAATGAGGACAATAGTCCGAATAATCCAAATAATACTAATTATCAAACCTCCTCTCAAAAATTCAGAGAAACAATATTTGAACAAGGAAAAAAATAAATAAATAAATAAGGAACTCTCAAATTTGATAAATTATGGCATCACAAGATTAATAACTCAATCTGATAATAAACTTGAAAATAAAATGAAATTTAATAAAAAAAGGAAAAAGAAAAAAAAGTTTTGTCTGAAATATTTACTAATGTCTCCAAAAATGTCTGAATTGAATGTTTTATTTGACTTTTAAAATGAGGTTGTCAAAATAATAGACACTTTCCATCCTTTCATACGAGTCATAAAAGCAATGACTACAAAGTTTATCTTGCATTCTATTTGGATAATTTAAAGTCTTGAGTTTCACTGAATGCACCATTATCTTGGCCTTGTGCCAGACTAAGTTAAATCCAGTAAACATCTACATAAAGTAAATGAAATTGAAGTGGTCTATCCCCTTTTCACTAGCATTAGACAAGGGAGGGTTTTTTTTCTGAGGTGGAGCACCACACCTACTGACAGTTCCCTGCTTTACTGCACTGACCAAATTACCCAATCTGTGCTACCCATGTGCTGAGTTCACGGGGACCGGCATCAAATCAGGAACCTTGTGATTCCTGGCCGTGTGCTCTACCAACTGAGCTAAAATGGTCCCTATAAAATAGATGATAATACAACCACATATTCCAAATTTGAGTTCAACTCAAAATCCAAACCCAATCTGTGCTATTCATGTGCTGAGTTGCCATAGACTGATATTGAACCTGGAAACTTTTACTGTCTAATAAAGTTGTGTAAGTGACTCATATATAAGTTTACTCTTGATTTATGAAATTCATTTCTGAAACAAAAGAATTGCTCCTAGTCCTTTCCATTGTTTATTTGTCAAGCCTCCTTGGGGATCTCCCCCCTTTTTTTTTTTTTACTATCTTCTCGCATCAATCTTAAAAAATTAAGATAAGAGAGAATCTTTTCACAGAACATATACAATATTAATACAATATCTATATTTGAGTTAAGGTAGCGTGGACATGGAGTCAACACCTGATTACTGATAGTTTCTCGCCTATGCAGTCTTCAGATCAACTGAGTTCATCTGAAGAACTACCTTAACTAAAATATAAATGCTCTATCAATTATATTAAGCACTATATGCTTAGAAATATAACACCTATATTATCCACAAAATAATACAATATCTATATATAGATCAAATTCTTTTAAGTATGCTCTACCAACTGAGCTAAACCAATTCTACTCTTAAGTCTTGAAAAGAATAAAGAAAATTCTCAAAAGAAAGATGGAAATTTGACTCAAATATTTTCAACATGAAATCTTTCTGGATACAAAATGAACAAAAATAATTTCTAATTAAAACGAAAATTTCACATGAGAAATTTTTTAATAAATAAGAGAAACTGCAATCATAATAACAAGAATAAAAATTTCCTTTTGTCGTTTTAGGTCGTACAAAACTGAGCATAAATTAAATGTTTTGATTGATCAAGATTGCAATAATCTTTTTTTTTTTTTAAATGAAACATTGAACCCCAAAAATCTGTTGGAGAAATTTTCACTTGAATTCTTATCAACTTTAAACTGGCTTTTCTACATTCCAACAAAATGTGGGGTGTTTTTTTTTTTGTTTTTTTTTTTTTTTTCTTTTTTTGGAAGGCCAATAACAGTTGATTAACTAGAATTGACATTGTATCTTATTTTACACAAAGATCTTTCATTTATTGTTGGGTGTGTCTGACCAAAGAATACAAGAGGCATTTGCATAGACCAAAAATGACAACAGCTATTTATAAAAAAAATATACTTATATTAAAAAAAAACTGGTGTGTGTGTGTGTGTGTGTGTACACACACACACACACACACAGATGCTGATAGGTATGCGTCCATGACACAGAAAAATCTAAAAGGACGCAGTAAAATCATATCAATGCATCCTAGTGTTTTTCTTTTTTTCTTCCCTCACCATTTCAAGCTAACTGTAAATACATTTCAATAGTTTCTTAGAAACGAATTACACAGGATAGGTTACAAGAGTAGGAGTTAAATGGCTTTAGTTGAGACCCATAAATTTTCCCGGGGACTCATTCAAAGCAAATATGTGCGTCCCAGGACGCACTAAATCAGAAAGCTATCAGCATCACTGTGTTTATGAGGAAGATGCTTCTTACATGGGCTTGAACCCAAAAAAGTTTCAATGGTAGGAAATAAAGACAACCATTTTTCTGGAAAGGGATAAATTTATTTTTATGATTCATGTTTGTTGGCCACTTTCCGGTTATATCCCATAACTCCAACATAAACAAAGGGGAACCACTCTTGATTGATAAATTTTTTATTTATTTTCCCATTAAACTAACCCTAACCCTAAACCCGTCTTTTTTCCTCATAGATCAATAAATAAATAAATAATTTATCAGTCAAGAGTGGTTCCCCTTTGTTTATGTTGGAGTTATAGGAAATAACCCACTTTCTTTTTTCTTTTTTTTCTTTTTTCTTTTTTTTCTTTTTTCTTTTTTTTCTTTTTTCTTTTTTTTAATTTTGTTATTTAATTTTTCTCTTTTCAGTTTGAAGGCCGTAAATATTGCGAACATGATTTTCATGTATTGTTTGCCCCTTGCTGTCAAAAATGTGGTAAGTTTTATTTATTTATTTTTTTATTGTTCCATCATTTCTTAACTTTACTAGCAGATAAGTGTGTTAGTATACAAAAACAATATATACAGGGTGTCCCAGAAGTCACGCACCATGTATGAAAATACATATAAAAAGTATAAAAAGACATGAATATCAATTTTATTCATCATAATCATAATAGATGCTCAAATTGTTCACCCTCTCCATTGATACATACATCAATTCTCTTTATAAAACTTTTGTGTCTTAAGAATACGATGTACTGATGATTTGTTAATCGTAAGCTCCTGGCTTATTTTCCTTACTGATTTCACGGGGCTTCTAGCAACATTCGCCAAAACCATAGTTGATGTTGCTTCATCAGTTGCACTCTTTCGTCAATCACATCTCTCGCGGTCAGCAACTGAGCCGGTTTCTTGGAAACGTTTTATCAAACGGCAGACAGTGGTATGGTTTTTCTTGCTCAGGATGAGTGCGGTTGAATTCTTCAGCTACAGTGCGGTATGTAGCCCCATCTCTTCCAAACATAAAAACCAATTTAACTCTTTCTTGTATTGTTAATTTCTCATGCATATCCAATAAAATCTGGAAAAAAAAAAAATTATATAGTGCACGACTTCAGGGACACCCTGTATATATAATCAGGTAGGTTGGTGTGGGGAATGAATATAAACAGGACCTTTTTTTAAATATTAAATGACTGGTATTTAAGCCTTTTCTTTGATATATATATATATATATATATATATATATATATATATATTATAGTTTACAATACATTTATGGTTAAATAGTTACCATTGGTTTCCAAGCAGTATGTTAGCTACATTTCTTCAAGACAACGCACCTATTAAGAAATGCAGTGAATGTCAATTCATATATATGTGTGTATTTTTTTGTGAACCGAATCCTCGTATTTCGCAGTGTTATAGAGAAAATAGTGCTTAGTTATATATATATTTTTTTTTTGGGGGGGGGAATATGTGCTTAATTGAAGTCGTACCTAATTTTGAAAATTAATTAATTAATAATTAATGAATTAGGCGGGCATACCTATTCAATAGGTATGCCCTATTGAATAGGTATGCCCGCCTAATTGTTGGCTAAAAAAGCCATATCAAAACACATTGTTTGTTTGTTTACTTCTCATATATATAGATATAGATATAGGTACGCGTTCTGCATCACTGACACAAAAAATCTAAAAGGTCGCAGTAAAAACATATCCATGTGCCCAGTGAAATTTTTTTTGTTTATTTTTTCCCCTCCTTCTCCCATCATTTCCAGCTAACTGTAAATAGATTTCAATATTTTCTTAGAAATGAATTACACAGGATGGGTTACAAAGTAGGGGTTAGTTGGCTTTAATTGTTTCTCCAGTTCATGAATAAAAACTCTATGATTTATTAAGAAACTTTGGTTGGGACCCATCAAATTTCCCAAGGACTCGTTCAAAACAAATACATGCATCCCAGGACTCAATAAATTAAAAAGCTATTACTATCTCTGCTTTTATTTTAAAATCAACATATCTATCTGTTATGTTTTTAACATACAGATAAAATACGGAAGACTGAAATGATAATGCAAGACCAGGTTGTTGGGAAATTAACAAGGTTTTATTTAACACAGGGTAGAGAATGCTTCTACCTTAAAAGTGACTTAACTATTTCAACCGTGCTGATGCACATGCGTTGCGTCCACACACAACCAAACCCAATCCAAAAGTAACATGGCGGAAACCCCATTTCCGGGTTTCCCACCAGTCCCCTACTGATCAAAGGGGGGCAACTCTATTTTGTTAAGTCTTCCTAATACTATCTCTATTAAAAACATCCTTAAATTTCATCTCATGGTTACTGAAGATTGTAATGGCAATATAGAGTTGTAGAGATTTTAATTTTAAGATTTCTCTTGAACAAACAAAAAAAAAATGCAATTATCATGAATGTCCATTTATGACAAGATTACAAAATTTGCCCTTTATTTGCTTAGAGTTTTGGGAAAACCATATCTGCACCCCCCCCCACACACACACACAGCCCCACCCCGGGCATCTTCCTTTAACTTGCGTTATTTGATTAAAAGCAGCTAAATATTTTGTTGTGACCTTATTGGTCACATTCTCCCCTGTTTTATATTTTTACATTGGATGTTTGGGGGGTAGGGTCCAATGGTGTAGTGGCTAATGTGCTAGCCTACAACATTGTAATAATGGAGTTCGGACTACAGTCATCCTATTATGTTCACTTTTGGAGTAAAACCCTTAGGAATGGTATGAACCCCTAATCTATCCAGCTAGGCATTAAATAGTACCACTACTGTTCTTCTACAAGGATGGTTTTGGCCTTAAATGACCTAAGAAGGTTGATATGCTATTAAAGAAAGAAACAGTGGATGTTATTTTCTAAATGAGAACTTGTTGTCTTAAGGCCACACGTTGAATATCGGTGATATCAGTGTTCATTTTATTTTAAACCAGAAAGATGGACAATGAATCCTTGTTTTGTTTGTAAGTTAATTACGAATAATTTTGTGATATACAGAGATGCTGATAGCTTTTTGATTTAGTGTATCCTGGGACGTACATATTTGCTTTGAATGAGTCCTCGGGGAAAATTCATGGGTCCCAATTAAAGCCGTCTAACTCCTACCTTGTAACCTATCCTGTGTAATTCATTTCTAAGAAAATATTGAAATGTATTTACAGATAGTTTGAAATGGTGAGGGAAGAATAAAGAAAGACACTGGGACGCATGGATATAATTTTACTGCGTCCTTTTAGATTTTTGTGCGACAGAGACACGGCACGTTCCTATCAGCATTTCTGGATATAGAATGATATATAAGAAGCTGTTCTTGCAGATGAAGGACACAACAGAATGGGGTAGAGACCAGAGCATAGTGGGGTCTGGGGACAGCTGAGAAGTGCAAGTTACAGCTAGCTGATTCTTCCACTTAGTTCCTTACAAACCATCAGAGAAAGTGATTCTCTTTTGTTGTTAAGAAATCAAAAATCATTAATCATTCCACGTAACCCATATAAGAAATGTAGTAAAAATAAGTTGGAGTGGCCTATTGTTGGTATCAGCCAAACATTAAGGGAGTCTATCCCCTTTTCACTAGAGATAGACAAGGGAGATTGCCAAACCTACCATCAATTCCCTACTTTACTGCACAGATCCAAGCTGTGTGCTACCCATGCACTAAGTTGGCGAGAACACGTATCAAACCCAAAACCCTATGGCTCTTAGGTGGATACTCTACTGACTGAGTTAAACCGGCCACAAGAAATGTAAGTGAATGTAATGTGATGAATTTTGTCTCTTTTATTTTAATTTTAATATTGAGATTGGAAAACCCATGGCCTGCTGGTTTGAATCCTAAGATTTTCTTGGCAGATTTACACTCCAATTCAGTAAAAGAAATATTTGGACCATATGACCTTAAGGCACCCCTTTTTAATCTCTATTAAGAAAGGACATGTTTTTCATTTACACTGTCAATATCCGGTTGTTTTAACAGACAATTTTTAGATTTAAAAAAAAAAATGATAAAACTAATCCCTAACCCTAACCCCTAACAAACAACCGGATATTGACGATGTAAATGAAAAACATGTCCTTTCTTAATTGAGATTAAAAAGGGGTGCCTTAAGGTCATATGGTCCAAATATTCTATAATTTGGGATCATATAGAGCAGGGATGACCAAACTTTTTTCACTGTGGGTCTTGAAAAAGTTAATGGTCTGAAAATTAGGGACACTGAGACTGGTGAAAAAAAGTAATGGTTATAATTTTAGGAGAATTGCAGTCACGATGTCTGCTAGAAAAAGTTAGTATCTACTTTCTGGGTGGTCAAACCTATTAAAATCCACTTAAGAAAATGACCATGTGTCTCATCCTGCTTGTATGGAGGGGTTGGGTAAACACACATTTATTTTCCCCTTAAAACTTCTGTTCACATACAAAAAAAAAATATTTGGTTTCTATTTTCAAGTTCCAAAAATTCCATTTGATTCTTTTCTTGATGTGTCAAATAAAATCTCTTTCTGTCATTTTCTAACAAGTGAACTGAATTCACGGATTGATTGCAACTTTTAAGGATTGTTTCTACTTTCCTGTTGGTCACTTTATATCTTGTCGTTCATGTATACGTGCCAGGGGGGTTTGACTTTCTCAGTTGAATTATTTGATAGCCACACCTTGTGCATATATTTATCCAACCCCTCTGCCCACAGACAAGATGTGATACATGGTCAAGTTTTAAGTGGTGTACAATCGGTTTAGCTCAGTTGGTAGAGCGTCTGATTAGAAACCACAGGGATCCAGGTTCGATACTGGCCCTCACCAACTCAGCATATGAGTAAGCACAGATGTGTGTGGTAAAGTAAGGAGCTGATGGTAGGTGTGGCACTCCGCCTCAGAAGCAAAAAAAATTCTCTTTGGTCTAGCGCTATTTTTACAAGAAGTTTCAATTCAGTTTTCCTTCTTCTAGACTAGTTGCCTAGCCAAGGCTAAAGAACCCAGTCTGCCCTACTACTTACTCATAGATAGAGGGAGTGGTAGTACCTGTTAGGGTCCCATCTGTGGGTTAAATAGAAAAACATTGGGTACAAACAGCTTCACCCAGGTTTTAAACTAGTGTCACAGATTCCATTTCCTATGACAATGACTGTTACGCAAAGCACACCTTGTGTTCATCCCTTCACCCACAAACACACCCACCCCTATCCATTGTATGTAGGGTACTTACACAGCATGGTATGTCGGTTGGTCTTTATATCTCACCAGTGTTTGATATTTAAACCCAGTTAAAGATAAGGATTGATTTTCACGGCCTTCCCTACTTTGCAAACTGGTATGAGATAATCTTTCTACTACTGTTTGGCGTCTTCTACGAAATAAAAACTAAATTTAAAAAAAAGGTTCATTTTGAACATATGTTCACCAACACACGGAGAGGCTCCCACAATTGCACAGCTTGGGTGTGTAGGGTGGGGGGCAGTGGAAGGTTTTTATCAGTTTTGCTCATTTTCAGTGTCATTTTTAGTCTCCTCCCACCCATTTCTACCTCCTCCCCCCTCTAAACCGGAGAAAACTTTACTTGTTCCCCAATGATACTTGCATCATAAAATAATGTCTTAAAAACAGTTGGACTTTAGGTTACCCTTACCATACTTTTTAATCTGGGCTACAGCACCCACACATGGACATGATTCCGCCACCCCCACCCCTTTAATATTAACTGTGTCTCTTGAATAATGATGATAATAATTATTATAAAATCTGGTCCCACCCTTGTTTTCTTGACTGTTCAGGATTCAACCCCCCCCCCTTTCTCCCCTCTCCCCCTCTCCCCTTTCTCCCCTTTCTCCCCCCCCCCTCCTCTCCGATTTCCAGTCAACCCACTCAGACAATGAATTCTTCTATTTGTGTCAATTGCCAAATATACATACGTCTATGCAAAATGCATTGTGGGATAGTGCATCTCTTCTCTCTCTCTCTTTTTCTTCTCTCTCTCTCTCAGCTGCTTTTAATGATACAATCTCCTTCCATGATTGTTTTTTTTTTAAAACTCCCATATTTTCCAGTGCTCAACAAAAAAAACAAACAAAAAAACCCCTCTTCCCCATAAAACTGCAAAATGCACTTTGTATAAATACAGCACTAAAAACTGTTCCAACTAGAAATCATTTGACGATTCAAAACATGTGTTCTGTTCAAAAAATAACTTTTCTACGACTTCAAAAGTTTTCTCTCTTCTCCCTCTCCTTTTCTCTCTTTCTCTCTCTTTTCTCTCTTTCTCCCTCTCCTCTCTCTTTCTCTCTCTTTCTCTCTCCTCTCCTCTCTCTTTTCTCTCTTTCTCCCTCTCCTTTTCTCTCTTTCTCCCTCTCCTTTTCTCTCTTTCTTTTTTTTTCTTTTTGATATCCTTAATCTAGAGAGGATGTTGGTTTGCTGAACACAACCAACTTTTGACTCTTTTGAAGGTTTTAGTATAAATCTCCAAGGGAGACAACTCCAACTTAAATTTGACTTAATATTGATACAAAAAAAAAAAAATTCTAAATAACATACGTCACCTTTTTATATCTAATTCACTCCACCCTTTCAACTTGGCTTAGAATATGCTGACTGTATCTCCTGCAGAGGGGTAAGACCCTCCCAATCAGAGGGTGTCCTAGATATGAAAACTAAACTGCATCTGATGGTGAGGCTCCAGTACAAAACTAAGATTAGAAGGGAGTTTAGAACTGTGGTTCTCAACAAGGGGCCATATGCTTTTTGCGGGGTCTAAGTAAGCAAAAAATATTTAATTATAAAAATTCAATAGGAATTTTAAATACTGAATGACTTTGAGGGGAAAGTCCGCCAGAGTAAAATAGGTGCACCACTTCATAATCATTACTCCTAGGTTAATTCTGAACTTGAGTATTAGTATCTGTTAGGATACCATCAATGGGTCAAATAGATCGGTTTAAAAATTATTTGTATTTAATAGGAAAGGTTGATGCCATATAACAGTAAATTATTTGTATTAAGAATATTTACTTGTAGCTGTAATTGATTATTAAGGATTATTATTATTAGTTACTTGAAACCATATAACTGTGTGCAAACAAATGACTTTACACACACGAAACACCCGTCTCTTTTCTTATAATTTTAAGTTCCATATATATAATGAAACTTAAAATTATATATAGTGAATAAATGTAGAAAAACTTTTAAATTTGTTTCATGTAATAATTCGTTTAAACTGCAAAATGCAGTTTCATCAGACAGAGCAAAATATGGTTGTTGATGATACTGCATTTTGCAGTTGAAACAAATTATTACATGAAGCAAATTTGAATTTTTCCTTCATTTATTCACTATTTTGCTCTGTCTGCCCACATTCAGCTCTCACTACAATTAATCTCTAACGTTACAGTTGAACACCACATGGAATGATCCTCATCACTATTATATATATATATATATATATATATATATATATATATATTCACTTATACATGTGTATAAACAGTGAACATCAGAACTACCCTGACGCCTTTAGTAGACTTATCCTGGACCGCCCCCCCAAAAAAAAAAAAAACTGACCTGAAGATACTGTTGCTTATCTGATACACAAATGCAAAATATACCATATCCCCAACCTCAATTCTTTTTCAGGAACACCGATAGTGGTAAGATTGGGGTACTTATTACTCACATAAATTCTCAAAATGTGTTTGAATGGGTTCTTTAGCCTTAGTCGGCAACCCATCAACTCAAGGAGAAGTCTGACACAGAACCTTTACTGCCTTCAAGGAAACGCTAGGGGAGTAAACCCCCGAAAATAAATCAGGAGCTGGAGTCCCTAAGGTGGTGTGATGCTGAAATCCAGTGCTACCCATTAACTTCTGCGACACTACCATTGCCAAACTGCATTGGTACCTTACCTTTCCTTTGGATCACAGCGGCAGTGTGGAGAGGGGGGATTTGCTGCATGGGCAACAGCTCATCCTCCATACGAACCCGCCCAGGCTATGTAGTTCAAGTTAACAAAAACCTTGACAATACTCCATCGTCTCTCGTAGACGGAAGGATGCCAACAACAATATTGGTGATGAAGATCATTCCATGTGGGGTTCAACTGTAATGTATATATATTTACTTTGACATGAATCCAACAGTATGTGGAAAAGTAATAAATAAGGGAAAAATAAGAAACGTGAGGATAATTTATTGATAGTTGAAAAATAGCATATTGACATTAAAATATTTCAGTTGTCATATACATATCAAATATTTATCTCTAATTGAATATATATGAAATGTCTGTCCAATCTTCTTGAGGACACGACAAATATCAATTGTTGATATTTGCTTATTAAATGATATCAAGAATGAATATTCATACATCTAAATTTTGTTTCAGTTTATGAATGTTCTTTCTCTTATCACTTAATAAGCAAAAACCAACATCAACATTTAAATGTCCTGAAGAAGATTGGAAAGACATTTGGGTATTCTTCGCGGAGAACCGTCCCGGCCTCCTGCCTCAAAAACTGCTAGCCGGTGGCTGCTGAAAAAAAAAACACCAGCTACGATTGAAGTCCGTAGCCGAAGCGGTGTCATTTGAAAAAAAAAACAAAAAAAAACTAGGGTTTATGGTTAGTTTAATGGGAAAATAAATAAATAATTTGGGCTCTGTTTTTTCTGGGTCACCCTATATAACTAGGGGGATTTAGGGTTGGGTTTTTGGGAAAAACACCCTAAGTTGGTTGTTTTTTGTTTTTTTTTTGTTTTTTGTTTTTTTGCAAGTGACACCGCTTCGGCTACGGACTTCAATCATAGCTGGTGTTTTTGTTTTTTTTTTTTTTTTCAGTAGCCACCGGCTAGTGGTTTTTGAGGTGGAAGACTGGGACAGTTCTCCGCGAAGAGTACCGACATTTGATATATATTTAATCATAGATTAATATTTATGCATATAACAATTAGAACATTTTAATGTCAATATGCTATTTTTCAAATATTAATAAATCCTCTTCACATTTCTTGATGTTCAATTTTATTTATTACTTTATATGGACACACCAGTTTTGGCTGAGAGGCAAAAATCTTCATCAACCAGCTCTGTGCACATTTTGGATGCTGTATGGAGGACCTACCAGGAGCAATGACTGATAGGGACAGTTGGCAAGAGTCATGGGGGTTTGTGCAGTCAGTGTGACATGATGATGATGATAAATCATTTCGGTACAGAAAGGAAAAATGTATGATAGTCTCTCATAGGGATTTTTTTTGTGTGCACATCTGTGTATCTTTACCCAGCCTCTCCACTGCAAGTAGGATGTGACACAAGGTCAGTTTTTACGTGGAGTACAGATGGTTTGAATTCAGTTTTCCTTCTTCTAGACTGGTTGCCTAACCAAGGCTTAAAAAAAGAGTCGTCCTACTGTTCTCTCATCAGCTATGATAGAACAGATGGATTCATCTCTTTCTAAAAGGCATTAGCACAAAGGGAAACACAAACAGCCTTGTCCAGGATTTGAACTAATTCCATTTCTTATACCAATAACTGTATATATATGCAGAGATGCTGATAGGTACGTGTTAAAATCGTATCCATGTGTTTTTCTTTTTTCTTCCCTCACCATTTTAAGCTAACTGTAAATACATTTCAATATTTTCTTAGAAATGATTTACACAGGATAGTTTAATATAATGAAATTTATTGTGTACAGTGCTCATGTGCACCACAACTCATCAAAGTCTCATGTCAAGTACACAGAATAATGTATTAGTGTCAGGAACATGAACAGTTTACAGTAGTAATATGCATGTATGTGTGCGTGTGTGTGCATATGTATGTGGAGAGTGGCATCAGGTATAGTGTCGGCGGACTACAGGAAGCATGGAGGCTTTGAAAGACTCGGTGCTTCAGCAGCCTACAATAGACACGGGCAGTTTATTCCATGTCTCCGCAACTCTGAGCGTGAAAAAATGTTTCCGAAAGTCATGTGAGCAGTGCTGTTTTCTGACTTTGTAGGCATGCCCATGTGTGTTAGAAAGATGGAGATCAAAAAGGTGCTCACAGTTGCTGTTGTTAAGATGATTAATGATCTTATGAGCGTTTACCAGGTCAGTTGCCAGACGCCGAAGTTTCAACAAATCCATTCCCAGGGCAGCAAGACATTCAGAATATGGCAGATGCCTGATGGAGGGTATTCGTTTGGTTGCACGTCTCTGTACAGTTTCTAGGAGGTTAATATTCTGGGCAAGATAGGGGTTCCAGACCGGTGATGCAAACTCCAAGTGTGGCCGCACCATAGCTTTGTACAGCTTCAAATAGATAGCCGGTGAGCAGCTGACAAAGGTCTTGCTGAGTGACACCAGGACACCCTCGGCCTTGTTTCCCCAGATCATAAATAAAAACCCTACAATTTATTAAGAAACTTTATTTGGGACCTGTAAATTTTCCCGGGTACTCATTCCAAGCAAATATGTGCATCCCAGGACACTAAAATAAAAAGCTATCAGCATGGCTGTATATATGTGTTATATATATATATATAATGCATGCATGCAATTATGTATATCCAATTACCTCTTTTTATAGCCTTACTTAATTCATTTTTTGTTGATAAGAGAAAATAACTTTTGTAGATTCTGTTGATAAATGTTTCTCCAGAACAAACAATCCTTCTATTCTTTTCCATGACGTCTCTAGATATTCTCCACAAATATTTCCTTTCACAATGTCTATCACAAAATATCATGGTTGTGACTTGAGTGTCTTTTAAAGACATTCACTCAAATCACTGAACTGAGTCATCCTATAACTTCTTCATTTACCTCTCAACTCCTCTTGGCTGTTATATGTAATAAAAGTAAGTCGACGGGGTGGCCTAAATTCCGTATCAGCCAGTCAGCGAGGGAGTCTATCCCCTTTTCAATAGCGCTAGACCAAGGAGATTGTTTTTTAGCATCTGAGGTGGAGCACCACACCTACCATCAGCTCCTTACTTTACCACACAGATCCCTGTGCTACTCATACGCTGAGTTGGCGAGGACTGGTATCGAACTAGGAACATTGTGATTTCTAGCTGAACGCTCTACCGACTGAGCTAACCCGAAATCTCATTAAGAACTGATATATTTATATATTATGCAATGATGCTGATAGCTTTTTGATTTAGTGCGTCCTAGGATGCACATATTTGCTTTGAATGAGTCCCTGTGATGATTTATGGGTCCCAACTAAAGCCTAACTAACTCCTACTCTTGTAACCTATCCCGTGTAATTGATTTCTTAGAAACTATTGAAATCTATTTACAGTTAGCTTGAAATGGTGAGGGAAGAAAATAGAAAAATACTGGGATTCATGGATATGATTTTACTGCATCCTTTTAGATTTTTGTGTGTCAGGGATGCAGGACACGTACCTATCAGCATTACTGTATATGGTTAACTAAAAAAATTCTTTAGTAGTTTGACTTTTACCTGGTAACTAATAAATAACCTTCAATAGTTTTTTCCCCCCTTTTCTGTTTTCATTTCAAATGAACTTGGGTTTATTTTTCTGTAGAATGTATAACAAGTAGGAAAATATTAATCAAATTATCTTTTACCTGAATACAGTTTTTTTTTTCTGATTCTTTCTACTTTAAATTTTTTTATTTGGGGTGGGGTGGGGGATTTATTTGCTGTCTAGGGTTCAAGTCTTTCCTCCTTGCTCACACTTTTTTTTTTTTTTTTTTTTTGTCCTTGAAAAAAAAAATCTACAAATACTCAAGATGTAGAATGAACGTTGTGGTGGGTAAAACTATTTGCAATGATAAATCTAATTATTAATATTTTATTTGAAAGGGTTAAATAATCTTTTATTGAAATATTTCATTAATTTGGCAAAAATGTTATTTTTGAGGAAATGTTTTTTTTCTAAAATGTTTGCAAAGTTGAAGTGAAAGAATAAATAAATTTTCTAATTTGGTTGAAAAAAATCTTAATGTTTTAAGATTTGTGTTTTTAAAAAAGTATTAATTCTCAAGTTTGTAGCAGTGCTCTTTGAAAACAGTCTTGTACCTTACTTGATTGAATGAAGAAATTACTTTTGAATAAATTTTATGAACTGAAAATCTTTTTATCAGCAGTTAAAGAAAAAATACTTTAATCTGATAAAATTCTTTGTTACAGGTAAAATACCCCTCCCTCAATCTTCACCCTCTTTTTAGACATTTGTTGTTTTTGTTTTTGTTTAGGGTGGGGTGTTCTAGGTTGAAATGAAAATACAGTTGTATCTGTGATTGTCTGAATTGTTATAAAAACAAATCCTTTGATTTTTATTGTCATTTGTTCCCAACCAGAAAAAATTCCTCTTGATTATTTGTCCACTAATTTGTGTTTTTCTCTCTTTCTTCTGAATTCACTTTAGAACAGGGGTTACCAATTTGTGTGTTTCTCTCCTTCTTCTAATTTCACTTTAGAACAGGGGTCACCAAACTAAGGCCTTTGGGCTGGATCCAGCCCGTGAAGGCATTGACAGTACTTTAATTTGTTTGTTAAAAGCAAGCCTTTTCAAAATTGAAATATGTGAACCAGCCCATCGAACATAATTGACTGATAAATATTTGAAAGCAATTCTCTTGATTGAATGTAGCAATTCCAAACCAAACATTGACAATATCTTGAAATGCAAACTTCAGTTTCCCAAATCTCACTAAAACTTTCTGCTTATGTTGTGTTCTTTGATAATGTTTTGAAAATAAATATGTTGGTTAAATTTGTTTTTGTGCATCTTATGCCACTCATCCATGAATATAATAAGGAAAGATAAATTTTGTTTTACATCTTTTTCTAAGATCTTTTGTTCTGGCTAGCAAGTATTGAACACAATAATAATGTGGCCCATGTTCGTTATTTTTTCAATTATCCGGCCCACTGTGAAAAAAGTTTGGTGATCCCTGTTTTAGAAGATCAGATTCAGAGAATTTCACAAACATTTGGTATTTCAAACGTTCATCAATTAAAGACATATAGTAAGACTTTTTTTCTTTTTTAAAGAAAGCCCCTAATTTTAAAAAACTTTTTTGTTTCTTTTTTCAGGAGAGTTCATTATTGGCCGAGTGATTAAAGCACTGAACAACAGTTGGCACCCTGACTGTTTCCGTTGTCAACTCTGTAGTGGTCCTCTGGCCGACACTGGATTCATGAAAAATGCTGGAAGGTCAGTGAAATCTCTTTTTGGTTGATTTAAAATGATTGGAATTGAAAAATTAAAATTAATTTGGAATTAAATTTTTAAATGTGCCAAATGTCTGAATACTCCAAATAATTTTGCTAGGTTAGATTTATGGATTTTCAAATTTCCCAATTTGATTGATATACAATATATTAACTTCACTGGCAAATATATGCACCCTCCGGGTGAAAGTATTTAAGTTTTAATGTAATAAAATATTAAATTAGAAAGGCTAATGAAACTAAATAAGACTGCAGATAAAAAGATTTGAAACAGAGGGGGTATAATCAAGAAATAGAACAACTGAAACTTACTCTTCTATCACTCTCGTCTTTCATTGCTAAATTTTCATAATTTAACTATTTCGTTAAAATAGGAATTAAGAATAAAATTACAGTTACTTCTTGTTAATGGGTTTCTTTTAAGATTTATCCCTGGGGTTTTTTGCTCATATTCATTAAGACAAAACCAAACTACTAGAAATACTAAGCACATATTTATTAAAATCAAATTTTTAATATCAATATACAAATTAGCCTTCCCATTCACACTTTAAAACTCTATTTTATTGTTTATATAAATACAATTGCATGTTATTAGTATGTAGATATGTTCAACATATCTAACTCCAGTTTCGACCGGGGTGGGGGGTGCAATGGCTTCGGCCGCTGGACCTTACAAGCTAACATTGTTGATCCCAGGGGGCCATCCCCCCAGGCTACACCTGCCCCCTGGATTTAAAGGGGCAGGGCTGGGTTTATTGCCCAGTGCCTGACGTGCTCCCCCCTGAGGGAGAATGCCAACGGGATCAACGCATTTTTTGCACTGGCCACCTTCGGTTCGTGAGTGGGCCTTGTGCCTAACCTGTACATGTGGGGTACGTGGTAATTATAGTATGTAGATAGTAAACAATTTTATTAATAATGGATAAATAAAAAAAATATCATGAATGTGATGTAAAAAAGAAGTAGTAATATATTTTTTATAATAAAAATTTAAAAGAAATATTTTAAAAAATTTAAAAAAATTTTTTTAATGTTAATATTTTTTTGTTTTTTTGTTTTTTTTTTTTTTTTTTTTTTCTCTTCTTAAAGAGCATGCCCATGCCCATATTGGTGTCAGTAAGTATTTATTTCTCCCTCCCTCTCTCTCATGACAACAATGAACAAATCTGGTAAAGAATTTGATTTTTTTTTTTTGACAGATATGTCCATTTTTAACTTTTAAAACCATTATTTTTTTTTGCAAACTATTTAAAACTTTCACTAATGAAAAACGATTTTTTTTTACATGCTAAAATTTTGATCAGAATGAAGCTTTAGTTTTCAAAGGGTAGTTGTTATTGTTTTTACTCTTTACAAGTTTTTCCCGCCAATTCTAACTAATAGTTTTGATAATAATAATATTTTATTCTTTTAAATTTAATAGTGAGACCTTTTTTTAGTTGTATACACATTATATTGTTAGAATATTGCACATCATTTGAATCATCTTTTGTGCAAATTTTATTTCAGCTGCAAATATGATTAACAATGTGGATTTACCATTAAATTAGCTTAATTTCTTCTTAGTGTTTTAATACTGAATATATTGAGTGTCATGATTGAATCTTATCTTGGAAAATTAGGAATAAATATTCTATAAACAATTATTACCATATTTTGATTGCACTCAAGACAAAACAAAATGGCCAACCAATATATAAAAAGATGAAGATTTTAATTTTTTGATTTTTGATGATCACTATTTCTTGACTCCTTTCTGCACAAATAAAAAAAAAAGTAGATTTTGTGTGTGTGTGTGTGTGTGTGTGTGTGACCAAATAAATGAATTATTTCTGTAAAACTTGAATATTAAAATTTCTTTTATCTTTTCTCCCCAGTGCCATAATTGAAGAAGGCCACATCAAATTTAAAGAAGAGGCTTACCACCCTTACCATTTCAACTGTAAAACTTGCGGGTCAGTTCACTTTTTCTTTATCAATAAATACATCAGACATTAAATGAAGCAAAAAGACTTTAATGGCTTTAAAGTCCTTACCTGTTTTTTTTTTGTTTTTTTTAATGTTGATTTTCTGAAATTAAAAAATAAATAAATAAATAAAAAATGAGAAGCTATATAAGAAAAAGAATTTTTTTTTTTTTTCTTAAATAGCATCTCCTTTTTTTCTTACTTTCTTAAAGGAATTATGAATTTATTTATATTTTATTATATAAATTTCAGTAAATTTAAATATAAAAAACAGGAAATATTTTTGTGGCTATCATTTAATCTTAAGAGTCCTGAAATTAAATAATATAATCTGATAAAAAAAAAGGTATTTTTTCATTTTGGGGCAAAGTAAATCTCAAATAATTTATTAAAAAATTTTTATATCAAGAGTTATTTCCCTTTAACCAAATTTTAAAATCTGAATTTGTTTTTTTAGTTCTGAGCTAACACCTGACGCCCGAGAAAAGAATGGAGAACTGTATTGTCTACGTTGCTTTGATAAGATGGGTATCCCAATTTGTGGGGCCTGCAGGTAAGTTCATTCTCTCACTCTCTCTAATAAACATAATGCTTGAATAAAATACTGGAGATGCATTATAAAAGACCAAATTTTTATTATATTATACTTATATGATTATATATGTGTGTCATTCTATGAAATATCTGGAATGTATAGATAATATTTCTGAAAATAGAAATAGATAATTCTTAGGAAAAATTACAAGAAAATTTTTTTGTCAATTAAAAAGTATTTTCTATCAATTGTTTGTATATAAATGTTAATTTTTAATATTTATTTTTTCTTTCTCTGCAGACGACCAATCGAAGAACGTGTAGTGAATGCTTTGGGGAAATATTGGCATGTAGAAGTAAGTACGATCCTCTAATGGA
Source organism: Doryteuthis pealeii (assembly GCA_023376005.1). Classification (NCBI taxonomy): domain Eukaryota; kingdom Metazoa; phylum Mollusca; class Cephalopoda; order Myopsida; family Loliginidae; genus Doryteuthis; species Doryteuthis pealeii. The sequence continues at coordinate 8,470,533 of CM042150.1, forward strand.
TTTTCACTTTTTATGGGGGGGGGGGGCTTAAAAATAACCCCTTCATATTCTATACATATGGAAAAATATCAATCACAATTGAAATGAAATTGAATTGCATCGGTCATCTTTTCTGTCTAATCAGTGTCATTTTTACTAGTCATTTGCATATTGCAGTTTTGGTGTTATAACAAAAATGAATATTCAATTCTGTATTTCTCTGAATGTTTGAGATGAGGTTTGATGATTACTATTATCTGCGTTATTCAGACTATTGTTCCTGAGTCCGAAAAGAAGGTTCCCAAGAAATACCTGAACAAGGCAGGAGGGCATATTGGCCGAAATGTTGTACTGATAACAATGAAGATGAGGACAATAGTCCGAATAACACAGATAATAGCAATTCTGTATTGTTACTTGTCCTTTCCAATGTTGATCATGTGATCACAGCATTTTGAGTGCAGATGTTTTAGATTGGTATAAATTATGATTTACCTAACTTTACTTATAGTCTGATAGATAGGAAGGTGGAACACGGGAAAAATTGTTACCAAGCTAAATTTATTTTTTGAAAGCTTAGGTTATCCTCTTTTGAAATTTGAAAACTTCTCTTTTTGACCCCCTGGGGAAAATTTTTTATTTGGAGTGGGGGGGGGGTATTACTTCTTTGGGCAAATATTGTAACTTTGTGTTTTCATAGATTTTCTGGCTGAAATTGCAATTCAAATAATTATTAACTAAATAAAAATAGGTTTTAAAATGAACCCCCACCCCCTAACCTTATGAGAGTGGCTTTATTATATACTTTTAAAATTTTTTACTTATATAACTAAAATTATTTTGATTTTTAAAATTTTATTATAATAAAAAAAAATGGTGTCTATGAATTGGATGAAGAATTGCTTCTAAAGTTGGGGGTGGGGGGTGATAATTAAAAGAATAGATTAATATAAAACTTTTTTGTCATTCAATTCCATTTGTATGAAGAGTTTTTAAGAATAACAAACCTTTTTAAATTCCTTCTGACATTTGATGGTAAATTCAAAAATAGTAGAGGTGTAATTCTGATTTAGAAATGTTTTGTGTGTGTGTGGGGGGGGAGGGGCACAAGGTTAAATCATTTCACTTGGAGAAATTAACCTCCATTTTTTTTTTTTTTTTTTTTTTTTTGTATCTCTCCCCTACCCCATATTGTCTTCCTAATGATCTTATTTCACTCTCTTCACAGCATTTTGTTTGCGCCAAATGTGAAAAACCATTTTTGGGGACAAGATATTATGAAAAGAAAAATCTGGCCTATTGTGAAAATCATTATCATCAGGTGAGTTGAATTTATTTTTATTTTATAAATTCAGTTTTCATTCATTCAAACTTTCTTTTTTCTGTTTTCTTTTTTTTTTTTTTTTGTATTTTTTAAATTAAATTTTTAAAATTCTTTTTCAGTTGTTTGGAAATATCTGTTTCGTTTGTAATAACATCGTCGCTGGTAATGGTAAGTTTATTTCCTCAAATAATTCTTTTTTTTTTTCTCTTAATTTGTTTCATATTTATCATCAATTAATAAATAAACTGATCTTCTATAGTGGTTCCCAACATTTTTTTTTTTTTAAATGTTTTTACAACATCAATGGAGAGATGATTTTAAAAAATTAAAATAATTTTTTTAAATCCTTGATCTTTCATGTTAATTGTAAACCTGTAATTTCTTGTATTTTATTTAAGTTGTATAACATTTGTTTTTTTTTTTATTTAATCCAGTCTTTAGTGCATTCAGCAAATCTTGGTGTGTCAATCATTTTGCCTGTTCGGTTTGTGACAGAAAAATGAGCCAGAAGTAAGTATAAAATTTAATTTACTATTTTGGAAAGAAAATGAAAATATTTCATCTCAGGATGTCAGAAAACGAGAAACTTTCTCTAATGATGATAATTCTGCTTAAAATAGGGATTATTTAAATTTTCTAGACACACACACTTTTTTTTTTTTTTTTTTGTTTTGAAAATAATAAAATCTTCTGATGTGATGCATTGAAATATTATTAGTGGGCCATAATCCAGGAAGACTTGTTCAACCCTTCTGCCACAGGCAGCTTGTCACAGTCTTCTTTGTTTTTCTTTTAAGTGTAGTACAATTGGTTTCAATTAAAAATGTCTCTTTCCTAAACCAGTTGCCATACCAAGGCTAAAAAATTAAGAATTCACTCTGCCCTAATATTTATCTATAGCTGAGGGGAGAAAAGAGATGGATGTATTCCTTTCTCGAGGACTTAAAATTTTAAAACCATGTTAAAAAAAAATTAAATGTAAAATCTCCCAAATCTTCTTTTTGAGAAAAATTGCAAAAAGTTTGTTCTAAGTCACAAAAATTTTTTTTTTTTTAAATCTTGTTATCCCATTGTTTTTAATTTAATAAATATCTTAAATAATTTATTAAATATTCTTTATTAGTCAGTGAACAAATGTGAAACTAACATTTTTCTTTTTTCTTTCTTTCTTCCGCAGGACCAAGTTCTTTGAGTTTGACATGAAGCCCGTGTGTAAAAGTTGTTTTGAGAAATTCCCAGGAGAATTGAAACGGAGGTTGAAAAAAAATTATGATAAGAAATAAATTATAAAATGGAAATGATAAATGGAAACCAAAATCTGTCAACCCAAAGTTTCTTTTCTATTTGATAAAGGTAAAAAAAAAATAAACAAAAAATGAACAAAACTTTTACAATCAAAAAATGGCCAACAGAACTCTCCAAAAACAATTATTTTTTAAAGTTTAATAATTATCCACCCTTTACTCCCAAACTTTTAATAATTATCTCCCCTTTTCTGTTATGTTTTTTTTTTTTCTTCCTTTCCCATAATAAGTTTATTTGATCAAATATGAAAATCAATTATTTTGCTGTAACTTTAATGTTCAGTGCAAGTTAACGCAATTTTCTATCGAATATGGATTTTTTTTAAAAATGCCATAAAGGTATGTTAAACTGGTAAAAGCATCGCTTGAGTAATGATGCTAAAAAGTTAAAGTTATAACAGCTGAACGATGCATTTTATTAAAACGATTATTAATAATGTTTATTTATTTTATTTTTAATTTTTTTTTTTTTTTTTGCTGGCTGGTGTGTCAGGACAACAGTTGTCAAAACTGCTTATCCTAGAAAAAAATAATCCCCCCCCCCCCTCCTTTAAAAAAAAACAGAAATGACCTGCCTTTTAGGTCTAGCATATGTAGTTTTGCATGTCTTAATTATCTCCCCTTGGACCTTTTCGGTCTGTTCGGTGCCTTTTTTGTCAGCTCAGTGTAGAGACGATGTAGTAACTTAGCGTCATATTTACATGCAACAAACCAGACCACCACAACCAAATGCAAATTAATAATGACAGTTTAATAAATAATGTAAAATCTTCCTACATTATTTTTCCTGAAAACTTTCCTAAAAACAACAACAATTTCATCCTGGACTGCCTGACTCAAACTGAGAAAAACTTAAAATACTCTTTGAACTGTCAAACATGTTTTATGATAATAAAGTTTATGAAAAATAATTTTTTTTTTTTCGTTAAGTTGTTTAATTTGAAAATAAAAGAAATTTTGCTGCATTTAATGAGTTTTCTGGTTTTTAATTTACCAGGAATTTTTGTAAGATAATCAGGATTTACATTTTTGCATTTCATCTTAAACAATCTCATTTTTAACCAGAGGGTAAGATGTTAACGATTGTACAATTAAAAAACACGAGTATTAATATATATATATAGATACTAACAGGTCCATGGATTTCCCCATGATATGATAATTTAACTATTTCAACATTTGATATGTATACTTAAGAGTTATTGCAAAATTAATATAAACAAAGGATTAGTGATTCTCTCTCTCTCCATATATATATATATATATATATATATATATATATATATATATATATATATATAATGCTCTTTCTTGTCTTACAAGTCCCCAGTTGTCACTCAATTTAAAAAAAAAATTTTTGCTATATGTTGAAAACTAAAATTTGAGGTACAAGCGAACTTCAGATACACTTATGTTAATAAATTCACTAAAGATATTAAATTTTCAAATTTGTTACACCAAAGAAAAATGTTGCTTTTAAAAAAAACAAAAAAACATTAAGATATATTACACCACTTTTTTTTTTTTTTTTTTTTTTTTTTTTAGTTTTCAAACAATACAATGCTATTTTTCTTATTTAAAAAAAAAAGTTACAAAAACAGGCTGCTTTTTGGCAGCTGGAATGGATTAAAGGCATTTTAGTTTATTTCAATAGGGAAAACTCGTAAGTCACGGTACCACAGCAAATGTATTTTTTGTTTTTCTGTGTAAATTCTTCTTAAAAAGTGGAAATTCATGCTGGAAAACTTGGGTGTATCAAGATCAGTTTCTGAACATGATTATGCCAGCTGCAAAAAAAGCAGCATGCTCTTACCAGTCAGAATGTCCATACTAAGCCATTGACCAGAGCCTTTCTAAGCCATTGACCAGAGCTTTTCTAAGCTCTCTTCAGCTCTAAGTGCACTGTACAGGAATCGGCAATTCTCTGCATTTCCTAAAAATCAGTAAAAACAGAATTGGATGATATTTGTCTGAATTTTTTTTAGATGAGGCTTGATAATTTGTATTATTTAGATTTTTCGGAAAATTGTCCTCATCTTTATTATGTACACATTAGGCTGATGTGCACTCCAGCCTTCTTCAGGTGTTTCTTGTCAAACTCACAAACCTTCATGTTGTAATCAGGAGCCTTCACGAAAATTTTGAACCGAACCCTTTATTTCAATTCACTTAGGTAGACTGTTCTCATTCAATTAACCATGACCGGGTACAAGTGTTAAGCTAAGCTAAGTTAAGTATTCTATGTTATTATCACCTGTGGTCAGGATTGAACCTGCAACCTACCAATGATTGTCACTTAGAACTGTATTAACTCCACCCTTTTATCTGTTGTGCCATTTATCTATGTCAATCGAAATGTGTATATAACAACAAAGATGAGGACATAGTTTGAAAAATCCAAATAATTAAAGAGACTAGAAAAGCAGCTGAAGAAGGGCAAATCAGGAGTTGAAATTGACTAGAAATTTTGAAACGTGCAGACCCAACATTGCATAGAAAACTTCACAAGTTCTTTCTTTGTGTGTTTTTGGAAGCAGGGAAAATAACCCCAAGATTTCCATTACGAAGTCATCATTACTTTGTACAAAAAAACAATGGGGAAAAGTCAGATTGTTTTAATTACTGAGAGATTACTCAGCTCACCATCAGAGGAAAAATCCTTGCAAGGATTCTATTGAACAGACTGGTACCCATCATCACTGAAGAACTCCTTCCAGAGAATCAGTGCAGCTTCAGAGCCAATAAGAACTACCCATACATGATGTTTATTCTTAAGCAGCACCAATAGAAGTGTCAGGAACAAAACGGTGGGAGGGGGGGGTATGTAACATTTGTTGATCTGTGTTAGAGAGACCTAACAAAAAAATAGAGTTGCTCCCCTTTGATTAGTAGGGGACTGATAGGAACCCGGAAATGGGGGTTTCCGCCATGTAACTTTTGGATTGGGTTTGGTTGTGAGTGGATGTAACGCGCACGTGTGTCAGCACGGTTGAACTAGTTAAGTCACTTTTGGGCAGAAATCATTCTCTACCCTGTGTTAAATAAAACCTTGTTAATTTCCCAACAACCTGGTCTTGCATTATCATTTCAGTCTTCCATATTTTATCTGTATATAAAAACATTATCTGTCAAAAGCATTTGATTCATTATTAGTTGAGAGAGAATGTAGCAGATCTATGGAATGACTCGTCATGACATCAACAAAGAAAACAGCCAACTTGGGTTATCTTTCTTTAAGAGAACTCTCCTCTTAAGAAACCCTTTTTGTTTGCCCGTGCATCTTCATGCCTTTTTTGTACGTCTTCAGATGAACTTTTACATTGGCAATCAGAGCAAGCGGCAGTGTTGAAATAAACATCCTGAATACGTTGGTTGCTAGAAACTGTACAGAGACGTGCAACCAAACGAATACCCTCCATCAAGCATCTGCCATATTCTGAACATCTTGCTGCCCTGGGAATGGATTCGTTGAAACTCTGGCAACTGACCTGGAAAATGCTCATAAGGTCATTAAGCATCTTAACAACAGCAACCTTGAGTACCTTTTTGATCTCCATGTTTCTAACACACGTGGGAATGCCTAGAAAGTCAGAAAACAGCATTGTACACATGACTTTCGGAAACATTTTTTCATGCTCAGAATTGTTGAGGCATGGAATAAGCTGCCTGCGTCCGTTGTAGGCTGCCAAAACACTGTATCTTTCAAAGCCTCCATGCTTTCTGTAGTCCACCAACACTATACCTGATACTCCTCTCCACACACATATGTGGTGCCCCTGAGCACTGTACACAATAAATTTCATTATTATTATTAACAGTCTTAGTTTAAAGCATGTTTAACATCCCCTCCCTCCCAAAGTTTCTGGACATAATTATGCGAGCTGCAAAAAAAAGCAGCATGGTCAAGTAAGATTCAACAGTGATCTCTTAAGGTCATGCCCGATCTTCAAAGGAGAGAAGCAGGGTTGCTTCCTGGCACCAACACTTTACCATTTTCTTCAGCATGATGCTCAGGGCATCCTCAAGATCTTGAGGATGGATTCTACATCAGATAGTCTTGATTGCAGCCTGTTTCATCTCTGATTACAAGACCCAGGAGCAACTGAGTGTGAGACCTCAACTTTGCTGACCAATGCTGCCCATGCAGAGAAAGCTTTGTAGCGCATTGTTTCCTGCTTTGCAGAGACTGCCCAATTCTTTAGACTAGAAGTCATCTTGAAGAAGACTGAGGTACTCCACCAGCCTGCACCTCAAGAAAAGTATCATCTTCCACACATCACCATTAGTGTGAGTGAGTTGAAGGTGGTCTATTGGTTCATGTACCTCGGGGTGTTCCATCGGTAATTTTCACCTTTAGTTGTTAAAATTCCTAGCATAAAATTGTGTGGGGGCATTATCTGAAATGAACTTAATTGTTATTAAGAACACATTTTATGATATTTTTATGTTAAAGCATACAGTTGTATTGTTTTCGAAAAGTTTCTAAGATGTGTGTATTTCGCACGGACACTTTCAAAATGGCTACCAGCTTGTTTCAAAGTGAAAGTCAGTTGGCTAAATTCCTAGCATAAAATTATCTGAAATGAACTTAATTGTTATTAAGAACACATTTTATGATATTTTTGTGTTAAAGCATGCAGTTGTATTAAAATAGCTACCGGCTTGGTTCAAAGTGAAAGTCAAGGGAGGTTACTCTAATTGCCTTATTTGCTTGGAATTTTGACAACTAAAGGTGAAAATTACCGTTCCATCATGTTAGATGCCAGGATTGACAAGGAAGTAAACAACAAATTGACAAAGATGATCAGTGCTTTTGGCAGAGTGTATAAATGTGTCATGGTACAACAGATATTTGAAGAAGAGCACAAGGATGAGCATGTTTAGAGCCATAGTCTTTGCAACTCGTGATGCTTAAAGACGGAATCATGGTGGATGAGCAGTCCATAACATGCAACATTCTACTTAGACCCTTACTTAGGCTAGACGGGCGCTCAGTGAGGCTCCCTCCGATCAATCGGCTGGTCATGTCAAGCCCTAGCACCTATATGATTGTCCCAACCCTATGTGCTAGAAGGCAGTGGCTGAGGGTCTTATATATCTATAATCAAATCATTTTAAACATCAACAATATTAATCAGATGTATATATAATGGAGATTCGGTGTTTGTAACTGAAACTACATTACTGCTTATGTCAAAATACCCTCAGGAATTGTATAAGTTTATCAATTCAATTCATAGTCAAAATCATTAATACATAAAATAAAGAACAACCCTGTATTATATATACTCAGAAATTAAGTATGCAACATTCAGCAGTCCATATTGTTAAAACGGTAAGTGTTTATGCCTCTGAGGTTGCGCAACATGATGAGATATAATCCATTCACTTGATCAAAGAATTTGCCATAATAGCCAACTTGCTACAAATACACACAGTCCTTTACAACCAGAAATAAAATTTAAAAAATCACCATAGTAATATTAATAGTTTAAAGTGGAATTTAATATTTATTAACCAAAGATTTTTATTCAAGTTCTTGTACATTACTAAAAAAAAAACTAAAAAAACTGTCAAATTTTAAGATTTGAAATCAACTGCAAAGATTATTGAAAAGAAAAAAAATGTTCTATTCATGTATGCTAGCAGGACCTGTGGATATATCACAGTATGAGGATTTAATTATTACAATGTTTGATATGTTTACTTAAGAGCTATTGCAAAATACTTCAATATATAAAAAGTATAAAAGTTCAATATATAAAAAGTATAATAATCTTGATTTAATTCTCACTCACTTTTTTTTTTGTCTTTCTTTCCTTTTATCTTTTCATTAGGTTTGATTGAAACAGATTACCATTATCACTTCCATGCACTCACCCCCTCTCTCTCTATCTTTCCCCTACTCCCTTTCTTTCTTTCTTATTATATTTTTTCTGTGTAGCATGTCCCTTTTCTTCCTTTTCTTTATTATCAAAGTGGAATGGTTCATTATTTAGCTGAAGTGACAACATTCTATAAATAAGAATTTGACAGATAAGCAACACCAGATAATCAATATTTACATTTTTGCATTTCATCTTGGACTGTCTCATTTTTAACCAGAGGGTCTTGCAAGATGATAACGGTCGTACATTTAAGGAACATGAGTATTAATATATTATATAATTGAATGTGATTATATCTATGAATAGAATGCCCTCAATTCATTTAGGGAAATAAATGATAAAACAAAAAAAGTTCAAGTAGAATTTTTCTTAACCTTTGTAATGAAATTGATTGACTTATCTTTATTTCAAGGTGAAATGAACATTTTGCTGGGAGCAGAATTATTATTAAGTTATGGGGTTGACATCCTTACAATATTAATCATTAATAACTTAACAATGGTTAGATTTGTGGCTATTTTGATAGCATTTTTGGATACCTCAGGCCAAAAAGCTTTTATAAACCAATTTTACAAATCAAGAAATTATTTTACAGACAAAAATACAAAAGGTTTCCATTTTTTGTGCCCCCTCCAAATTTTTCAAGTTAAAAATCAACATAACTCGTCCAATTTTTGGAACTGAAAGCTCAAATTTTGCGGATTGTCTTACTTTAACATAGTCCACACTTGGACAAAATTTCAGGGGGTGGGTGACAATGTTACTTTTTTTTTTTAAGTTATGGGGTTGACATCCTTACAATACTAAAGTCTGCAATTCTTATTGAGTGCTTCTACACTTGTGGCCTTGTGCCATGTTAAACTTGATAAATATCTATATTTAATCATGTGATATTCATCAAGTTTCTGTAACCAGTTAGTTTAATGTTAGTTGGGAGCCCAATTTCTATAGCCTTGTGCCAAACTATGCATAGTAAATAATTATTTTCTTCATATTATTATTAATTTTTGTTTGTTTATGCCTCCTAGGGCATCTCCCATTTTATCTTCTCACATCTATCTTTAAAAGAAAAAGAATCTTTGCACCGAACATATACAATATCTACATGCAGATAAAATTCTGTTAAATATTTTATGCAATACTTTCCAAAAATGCCCTCTTAATTTCTTTTTCTTATGATTTTTTCTGAAATGATCCAATTCAATCTTTAAATTTTCTAGGCTATTGCTGTTTCTGATCCAATTAAGCAATTTGGTAAAAAGTCTTTTATATCTATTATTATACTAAAGTACAAGATGTGCTTTGTTGCCGTCACTTTCTTCTGGGCCTCTGGGCTTCATGGTTTTGCACCAGGGTGACTTCAGATATGAATATCTACATACAGATATGTACTTCAGGATGACTTCAGTTATGAATAGTCCACTACGGAGAGCCTGCCGTCACTGCGGGCGGTCCTGAGCCAAATTTTCCTGCCTGGAAGGAGTAATGCTAAAGCACGTGAAATCATTCTTGCATGTGAGACCTTAAATCACAGCTGGGGGTGACTAATCTGTCTCTTACCAGACAGATTGGTCATTCTTTTAAGAAGAAAAAAAAAATTAAAATGTTCTGATATAAATGTATCTTTTACTAAATTTATATTCATTTGTAGACCCCGCCTACTTAAGATGATAAATGATATCTTTAAAAAAAAATTGAATTTTTTTTTTTCAAAAATGTGCTAATGAATTGTCCTTTGGTACTGCTAAGTTTTAATTTTTTAAAGCTTTTCACCCGACACTTTAATATTTTCTTAATTTTGTGCAGATTATCTCCCTTGTTCCCTATTTCCGAGTCACTACACCAGAAAGAATAAATAAGGGAGGTAATCTGCACAACATTTAGAAAATATCAAAGGGAAAAATAAAAATACAAAAGACAATGATCTTTGATAATGAAATAAAATATTTTATTTCCAGGCAAATTTTGAATCTATTCTTTTTTTCTTAGTGCGTCTGCCACGTTGAGCAGTGAATTATTTGGTCCTTGTGTAACGAATTTGCTAAAGATTTACTTGAGTTTTTTTTAGTTTTTTAAATTGATATTTTCTACTGAATTCAGAGATAATAATCTGAAATCAATTCTATTTTTCACAAGCAACATTTTTTGGTTGGTCCATTCTACAACCTTCTTCAGGTGTATGTCATATGTTTTGAATAGTTAGAAATGGTCTGCTATAAATAGATTATCAGTCAAATGGAAATCTGATCTCACTAACAAGTTAAAGTGACAATTCTTCCAGGCTGTAGTATCAGGGCTACTGTACAGCTGCACCACTTGGACCCTAACGAAACGACTAGAGAATAAGTTAGATGGAAGCTGCACAAGAATACTGCATGCAATCTTGAACAAATTGTGGAAACAGCACCCCACAAGAAAACAACTGTACGGCCATTTGCCTCTTATCACACAGACTATCCAAATAAGACACACTGGACACTGTTAGAGAAGTGAGGACGAACTCACAAGTGACATTCTTCTGTGGAAGCCAACACATGGACATGCCGGTGTCGGCCGGCCAACAAAGACGTACATTGACCAGCTCTGCATGGATACTGGATACTGCACAGAAAACCTCCCCGGGGCAATGAGTGATAGGGACGGTTGGTGAGAGATTATCATGGATATCCGTGCTGCTAGCACAACATGATGATGATGTTTTATTAATACTGATATTTCTGTGTATGTACTTTCTAAACATTTATAAATGTTTTTCTCTTGAAGAATTGATATACACACGGGTTTTTTTCCCACATCCCACCATGCAGGTCAGACACAAAGGTTCATTTTTGTGGGGGTCACTCACGACACAAAGCTCATGGAAAGGCAGGCACGAAAAATGCGTAGATTCCCTCGGTATTTTCCAAAAAAAATGCCTCAGGCACTAGGTAATAAACCCAGCCCTGTCCCTTTAAATCAAGGGGGCAGGTGTTGCCTGGGAGGATGTCCCCTTGTGATCATGCCGTTAATTCAATTCTTCCCCGGTCCAGTGGCCGAAGCCACCAGACACAGACCCAAAAACAATAGATATACATGCAGGTTATGACAAAACTATTGCTTCGATGTCAACTTATAAAACAAGTCAATAAAAATATGGTTATTGATTGATTGATTAATTTTAACGGCATGTCAATGTGTCTAGGATATCTTATGCAGAGAGGTTAGGGAATCACATTCATATTTATATTTTTTGCATAGTTCTAGAGATTTTTTTGTACATGGTTCTATCAAATAGGAATAGTGTTTAAACAGATCTATTTGATTTATAGATAGGAATCAAACAAGTCCTTCCACTCTGGGTCAGGGTGGACCTGGGAGTAATGGCAATGCAAAATTAGTTTATCTTCCATCTTATTATTTTTTCTATTTTCATAGATTTTATTAAATCTGTCAATATTTCTTGTTTAAAACAAAAAAATATTTGAATATCTAAGTTTTTATGTAGGAGAGAATTTATAAATGAAATTTATTGTGTACAGTGCTCAGGTGCACCACAACTCATCAAAGTCTCATGTCAAGTACACAGAATAATGTAGTGTCGGGAACATGAACAGTTTACAGTAGTAATATGCATGTATGTGTGCGTATGTGGAGAGTGGCATCAGGTATAGTGTCGGTGGATTACAGGAAGCATGGAGGCTTTGGAAGATTCAGTGCTTGGGCAGCCTACAACAGGCGCGGGCAGTTTATTCCATGTCTCCGTAATTCTGAGCGTGAAAAAATGTTTCCGAAAGTCATGTGAGCAGTGCTGTTTTCTGACTTTGTAGGCATGCCCACATGTGTTAGAAAGATGGAGATAAAAAAATGCTCAAGGTTGCTGTTGTTAAGATGCTTAATGACCTTATGAGCGTTTACCAGGTAAATAATAGCAATAAATTCTCTTACAGAATTTGTGTCGAATAATTGTACAAATTTCAACTTTAACATTTGGAGATAAATTGTTAATTTCTATTTCTTCTTTAAAAGTTGGTGAATTAATAATAAAACATTTTTTTTTTTGTGATCAAATATGGTGGCTGTAGTAAACCAACATTAACCTAAAATGCCCATAGCTATTTTCTTTTTCAGTCCCTAGATCTGGAGTGTTACCACCATATAAAGTTTAGTGTCATACCCAGGCCACCCCTTTGGAGGTGGAGGTCTGTATCCCTCTGCAGGGGGGGGGGGATATAGCTAGCATATTCTAAGCCCCACCAACAGGGCAGCCAATGAAAATGTGTTTAAAGATGAAAAGATTTTGGTCTTCAAATTCCAAAGAAAATGAGGGTTTCTTTGTTTAATGGCATATCAACCTCTATGGGTAATTTAATGCCAAAGCCATCCTTGAAGAAAAACAGTAGTGGTACTATTTAACCCAAAGATGGAGAGGGATGAGGGGGGTTCATGCCCAAAGAAAATAATATTTCACGTGTGGGACCCGTGGAATTTCCATGAAACGAGGGGGCATTTAAAATATCTACATTAATTTGCTGACAAGACGTGACAAAAACACAACTCGGAAAAAGTTGAGTCAAAAATTTGCCTGATGCTGGCTCGCCACTAAAATATCATGTAAATTAGGACAAGAGGCCGGGGTAACATAAGATCAAAATTACCAAAATATCTTCCGTAATTCAGAATTTCAATATTACAAATAAAACTAACATGCAACTTTTTTTTCAATTCATTTTAATTGTACGTTGGGCATTTAAGCAATGCATTTGGAATTTGGAATTTGGAATATTTCATTTTTAAAATTGGATGAAATAAAATGGGGCAAATAAGAAAGCAGTGATGAAGGGATACCAGATAATCTGGATTTACATTTTTGCATTGCATCTTGGACGATTTGGACAGTCTCATTTTTAACCAGAGGGTATTGCAGGATGGTGTGTAACCGATGGAAGATTTAGAAACATGCATATTAATATATAGATATCATATACAATATCTTCATATACATATCACATAAACATACATTTATATAATACATTCATTTTATCTTAAAATTATAATTCAATCGCAACACAATGTACACCATTTTTGTTTTTTGGCTCTGGGTGGGTTTAGCTCAGTCTAGCAATTGCAAGGTTCTGTGTTCCCCACCAACGTTGGTAATCTGATCTGTGTGGTAAGTGGGAAGCTGATGGTAGATGTGACGCTCCACCTCAGCAATCTCCTTGGTCTAGCACTAGTGAAAAGGGGATGGACTCTCTCACTGTTCGGCTGATACAGACAATAGGCTGCTTGTCCAACTTTACTTTTTGGCTAAACCACCAAAAATCGTTCCTATAAATTTTGCCCCAACCTTTTTTATCATATATGTGCTAGAAGGTGGTGGCTGAGGGTCTTAATCTCCTGGGCATGATGTTAAACTCTATCTGATGATGAAGTTCCAGTTCTGGAGCTTGGGGAATGTGGAGTACACCATCACCATTACTCCCAGGCCTACTCTGACCTGGAGTGGTAGTACCTGTTAGGGTTCCATCTATGGGTTAAATAGAACCAAATCAGTTCTAAAAAACAAATAAATAAATAAAAAAAAATAGTAGCCATCAGGAATAAATGGAACAAAATGTCTTTGGTATAAAATGCCCCGAATGGGTTGACATGCCATAAAAACCAACCAACCAACTATGAATTTTTGGCTTAGATAACTAGTGCAGAAAAAAATACTAAACTAAAAAACAAAACCAACAAACTCTTATTAATTAAGAAAGAGTCTCGTTCTAGATGATGCCCGTGTTTTTGTCTAATCTAAACAAAAGTATTCAGATATGACATTGATTTTCTATCTATCATCCTAAGACAATAAGAAAATGTTCAATCCTATAAAGCTTGCTGAAGATGATGCGTAGTTAAAAATGTCCTCTTGCTGCAAAACATGTGACTTAATAATCATCTGACAAATGGACTAATTCAGACTTCATTAATACTCCCCCCCCCCAAACCCTACACCCCCAACCCCCCCAAATCTGCGGCTGCCATTTGTCATTATTTCTCTGACATTTTTCTAATATGAATATAATTACGATTTAGAATCAAAACTAAAATCTACATCATCTTCATACGTCCATTTTGAATATTTCAAACGTTGTCTGACATTTGTTGTCCACTTAGTATCATTTATATTCTCATTATTTTAAAAAGGAAACACTGAAATACGTTTTATTATTTTGAATTTAATAAATATCAATAATAATTATAAGTCTAGCCTAGTCTGGCACAAGAGAGTTTGCCTGTTTGAAAAATTATTATTTGATTGAAGCATTTATATTTCACGGTTCTGAATATTAGATTTTTAGGAAGATGATTTTTTTAGAAAAGTAAATTGTTAAATGAAAAAAAAAGTTTTTTTTTTTTTTTTGTAAACTATCCTTTTGATCTATTAAATTGAAAAAAATGAATTCCCATTTGCTATTTGTAAAAGTTGCCAAACTAGTCAGGTAATTTGGAATTAACAGTTTGAAATTATTAATGGTTTCTTTAACAATGACAACAAAAAAAAATGATGTATTCCATCTTATTTTTTGAATATCCTGTTTCTTTTTTTATCTCCTATTTGTTGTTTTGTTTTTTTTTTTTTTTTCTTCGAAGTATTTGATTTTGTTGAGAGTTATTTATAAATATACTTTGCTTTGACCAAACATGACCTTCTTGTAAAAAGGAAATATTAACCTTATTGCAAATCAAACCGCCCACCTAAAAAGTTAACTAAATTTTTCTCAAAAATAAAATGAATATATTTACCTATGAAAATGAGAGGGCCGGTTTAGCTCAGTTGATAGAGTATCCGGCTGGGAACCTTAAGGTTCCTGGTTCGATACCAGCCCTCACCAACTCAGCGTATGAGTAACACAGGGATCTGTGTGGTAAAATGAGGAGCTGGTGGTAGGTGTGGCGCTCCACCTCAGATGCTAAAAAAAATATCCTTGGTCTAGTGCTAGTGAAAAGGGAATAGACTCCCTCCCTGTCTGGCTGATATTGACATTAGGCCACCCCAACAACTTTACTTATTTCATGAAACCAAATTTCTAATTTTTCAAATCAAGTTGTTTTTTTGTTTTTTTAATTAAAAAAAAAAAAGGTTATATTAAATTTATTCTTGTTAGATGTGTGGTGAATAACAAGACTGAAAAAGAAAATAGCTATGGGCATTTTAAGTTAATGTTGGTTTGCTACAGCCACCATATTTGATCACAAAAAAAAAAATGTTTTATTATTAATTCACCAACTTTTAAAGAAGAAATAGAAATTAACAATTTATCTCCAAATGTTAAAGTTGAAATTTGTACAATTATTTTACACAAATTCTGTAAGAGAATTTATTGCTATTATTTATAAAACGATAAATTCTCTCCTACATAAAAACTTCAAATATTTTTTGTTTTAGACAAGAAATATTGATGGATTTAATAAAATCTATGAAAATATAAAAAATAATAAGATGGAAGATAAATTAATTTTTGCAATCCAAATTTTAATGATACAGAATAAATAAATGTTGTGTTTTTCTCTGTAATTTAAATCTTAACATCCTATACTGCCTCATTCCACCTGGCCAGAAGTCACATTCATTTTCCTAATCCACCCCAAACGATAGCCTTTGTTTAAATATAATATTAAACATGTTTAGAAGTCTTTATTTTAAGGGAAATAACAGGTAACTTTAAATGAAAAGGCTATTTTTTGCATTTTTGATAGATCCATATAAGAATGGGACTCTGGACTTAAAAAATTCTCAACAGGATGTTAAAAGTTAAAGACAATTTATCTGAAACTTAAACTTTTATTGATATGCTACCTAAACAGGAAACAGAAAAGTAGATACAGGAAGGAACAAGATACAAAATGGTTGCTTCATGGTTGGGTGTTTTATGGCTTATTAATTGTTTTTGAGTCATTCAATTCTAAAATCCTGTCCATTCAATACAGTCTACAAAAATACATTTCTACCCAAAACATAAAAAAACTTTATGAAAAAAAGAAAAGAAAAATAGCTTTAAAACCATTCAGGCTATGAATGGATTTTTATTTATTTTTGTTTTTTACAGCATATCAACCTCAGTGGGTTATTTAATGCCAACAAAGTTGTGAAATAAATTCATTCTTAATGGATACTCAATTTTTTATGAATACATTTTTCTATTTAACCTATAGATGGGACCCTAACAGGTACTACCACACCGGGTCAGAGTGGACCAGGGAGCAATGGTGATAAAGGGGTGCTCCATATTCTCCAAAACTGAAACCTCACCATCAGATAGAGTTTAATATCATTCCCAGGATATGAAGATACTCAGCCACCATCTTTTAGCACTTGTATGATAAAAAGGGTTGGGCCTTGCCATAAGGGAAATAGGGTTGCTATGCATGAAACCCATTATCAAGGAATCAAGGAATCGAAAAATACAATTAACAACAATACATGAAAATATCACTCCAAACATTTTGTACTTTGGTTCAATACAAACTCCAAAAGTAATATTAGACTTACGCATTTCTTTTCCTCAAATATCTAAAAATGAAGTAGATCTTTATGAAAGATGAGTTTTGATATTTTCAAAAACAAAAAAAATCAGCAATATTTTTTCCTACCTATATGCAACATCAAATCCAAAGGTTGTTCTGAAAGTAATGTCTTTTATTTTATTGTTTATTGACTTATTGGCAGTAAAAATTGTTTTCTCTTCCAGCAAAATGTGACAACTGCCTACAAACAAGATGGCAGCCCTAAACAGTTTCTTTTTATATTGGTTGTGTATGCACAGCCTTCTTCCTATTGCATTAGATTTTGTTCACTTACAATCATATATTAATATTGTCTGATATATTCAATGACAACTGACTGAATATTTTTGCTTGTTTGATATTATTCCTAAACCGATTGAGATGAGATGTGCATTGATTTTAAACAAATGCAGATAACCAGACATTTTGACAAAAAATCTCAATGTTTGTTGATTGAAACAGATTTGTCAATAGAAGAAAGAACAAAGTAAATAAATAAAAGAAAATAATGTAAAAGGAATAAAATATGATCTTCACCTGAAATGTTTTTTTAGGGGTATAAACAAAGACTGGGATTGAACCTACTATCAGAGGTTTATAATATCAGCTATATATCATGACCAGTGGATAACCAATAAAATAATTATTTATATCTTTTTTTTCTACTTTTGTTCATTTTTACAATATTGATTTTGAAAATAAATCTCACTACAAACACACAGACACACACAAATTTTCTTATATTTTGGTTTGGTTTGTTTTGTTTTACGGCATATCAACCTCAGTGGGTCATTTAATGCCGATAAAGTTTTGAAATAAATCAATTGTTAATGGATAATACAATTTTGTTTATAAACTCATGTTTCTATTTAACCCATAGATGGGACCCTAACAGGTACTACCACTCCGGGTCAGAGTGGACCAGGGATCAATGGTGATGAAGGGGTGCTCCACGTTCCCCAAACCTCCAAAACTGGAACCTCACCATCAGATAGAGTTTAACGTCATTCCCAGGACATGTAGACCCGCAGCCACTGCCTTCTAGCACCCATATGATAAAAACGGGTTGGGGCTTGCCATAAGGGTAATTGGGTTGGGAAAATCATTTCTTATATTTGATATGTAAAAAAAAAAAATTTGTTGGGTGGTATTATCAGCCCATAAAAAGGAATTTTCTTTTTTAGAAATAAAAAGAAAAATAAACCTTCCTGTTTTTGGTTGAATGTGGAATTTGCTATTCATCTATTTCCTGTCTCAAATATCAAAAGAGATTTGATTTTGATTGTTGAAAACAAAAAGGAAAGTCAAAAACTTTCATTGGATGATCATTGTTCGTTATAATTGTTAGACTTTTTCAGTTGACAAAAAGAATTTTCGTGGGTGTAAATGAAAACATTTCTAACAATACAAGTTATTAAGAACTTCTTTTTTTTAATCTATTGGGAATTAACAGAATTGTAATCACGGTTATTTAGAATTTGCTTTAAAGGAAAAATGTTCAAAAAGACATTAATGATTTCTCGTGACATTTTCAGACTAACATGAAACAACATTTTGAAAATACGAGGGTGGACAGAAAAATTCATTTGATCATGTCATTTCCTAAGGGTATTAACACTATGTGAACTGTAGCTTCATCAAGGATTTGAACTCAGGTCGACGAATCCATTTCCTACGACTCTAACCACTACATCACATGCCTCCAATATTACAGGAGAATTGCTGTAACATAATAGGATAGAAAAAGCCAGTAACATGGAAAGTTTTT
This sequence comes from Doryteuthis pealeii, assembly GCA_023376005.1. Lineage (NCBI taxonomy): Eukaryota > Metazoa > Mollusca > Cephalopoda > Myopsida > Loliginidae > Doryteuthis > Doryteuthis pealeii. The sequence continues at coordinate 8,489,325 of CM042150.1, forward strand.
TGGATGAGTCAGCACAACGCCACATGTCAATTTCTTACTGGTCCAGAGATGTCACGTGACAAAGTGTGGAAGAGTGGTAGTGGGAGGAGAGAAGTAAGGTCAGTTTGGAATGAAGCAGTGGCTGGGTCAGATGTAAGTCTGTCACCCAAGGCATTTTGACTTGGGGGATATAATAATAATAAAATAACTCATGAGAAAAAAAATAAGAATGCCTTGTGTTATTATTAAAAACTAAATGGCACAAGGCAAGATATCTGTAAGTGAATCCCAAATTGTTTCCAACTCAAAAAGAGCAAGAATGCCAGCCAATTCAACATCAGCCCAACAACCAGATTCCAACATCTCAAAGTAAAACAGGACTAGAAGATAAGTATTGCACAACTATTATTATTGACGTGTCACCATTCCCTTTCAAATGAGACCTGCTACACAACATTGCTAACAACTGCATTATAGTATTAAGGTTATAAAGGATTTGTTGAAACATGATACAGAATAAATAAATGTTGTTTTTTCTCTGTAATTTCAAGACAATTTATCTGAAACTTAAACTTTTATTGATATGCGACCTAAACAGGAAACAGAAAAGTAGATACAGGAAGGAACAAGATACAAAATGGTTGCTTCATGGTTGGGTGTTTTATGGCTTATTAATTGTTTTTGAGTCATTCAATTCTAAAATCCTGTCCATTCAATACAGTCTACAAAAATACATTTCTACCCAAAACATAAAAAACTGTCTTAAAAAAAAGAAAAGAAAAATAGCTTTAAAACCATTCAGGCTATGAATGGATTTTTTTTGTTTGGTTTGTTTTACAGCATATCAACCTCAGTGGGTCATTTAATGCCAACAAAGTTGTGAAATAAATTCATTCTTAATGGATACTCAATGCTTTATAAACATTTTTCTATTAACCCATAGATGGGACCCTAACAGGTACTACCACTCCAGGTCAGAGTGGACCAGGGAGCAATAGTGATGAAGAGGTGCTCCATATTCCCCAAACCTCCAAAACAGGAACCTCACCATAAGATAGAGTTTAACGTCATCTGATGGTGAGGTTCCAGTTAATATGAAGACCCTCAGCCACCGCCTTCTCGCACTTGTATGATAAAAAGGGTTGGGACTTGACATAAGGGCAATAGGATTGCTATAAATGGAACCCATTATCAAGGAACAACAATACATGACAATTTTACTCCAAACATTGTGTATTTTCTTGTTATTACTTGAAATAAGTCAGTTTATCTACTAGCATTCAAACAAATGGATGATGCACTAGGGAGTGATTGTAGTGGGGTTTAGCTGGCAAGGGGTTGAAAGAAATGAAATCCCCAATGAACCAGCCATAACATAACTGGCAACGCGATCTCAGCCTCTTTAATTGTACTTGAGTATTTTGAACATTGTTTTGTGAAGATAATATACAAATTAAACTAAATTATGATTCACTGAATATGAATTGCAATTTTTTTTTTTTTACAAAAATTAACCTCAATCAATTTTATAATTTTGTCTGATTTCTAAAAATAAAATTACTGTTGTGAGGTTTTAAGGGGTCAAATAAGAACAAAACGACAGGTAACAAATGTAGGAAAATGTATTAACAGAAAGTAGACAAATACAATACAGATAAGTGGAAATTACGTCCGACAAATAGAGTTATTAGCTTACTGCCAAGCCACAATTATCCCTGTTATTTATAGTAACCCGTCGGCACATTCCATTGGTCAATAGGGTATATCACCTATAACAATTACTTTATCAGTAAATTGTAGATTTCATACAATTGAATTATTTTTCTTCATATACTGGTGGTTATTAGAGTATCTGTTGGATTATTTTGTAGATATAAGCCGTGCTTAACACCACTTAAATTTATAGACTACGCGAGGTCACATTGTTTAAATCTCAGCCAATCAACAACCTGAATGTGTGGCTGGTTGACTACGTAATCACTGATACTGAGAGACGTCTATTTGCAATCATTGACAAAGAACTTGCAAGACAGAGGAGCACCAAGGAACAACCAAAGGATTCTTCACTAAGGATTGTGCTCTGCTTAACACAAAGGATCTCCAATGGACAAGTGCTGTTGCTTGAAACCTAAACGATGGCCACTAAAATCGTAAAATTGTCTGATTTCTTCTTCAGTTCTAATGAGGTGTGTATTTTGTGAAAATAAAGATTTTTTTATCATCTTGGACCCATACAAACTCCAAAAGGAATATTAGACTTATGCAAGTTCCAAAAAGAAAATACACATCCTCTCAATTTCCAGGAAGAACTATATAAATTTAAGAACTATATAAAATTAAGAACTATATAAATTTAAGAACTATATAAAATTAAGAACTATATAAATTTAAGAACTATATAAAATTAAAGAAAATGTAGAGAGAGAAATTACGTACATGGTAGCTCAAACCGAGCACGAACATGTCTGGCATGCAAAATGAGATCGAAGGGGGGGGGGTGTAGCAGGTGCCTACAGAGATTGAACTCGCATCCTCCAGATCATGAGTTGTGGCTCGAGGTCAGACTACCTCATTGGTGCGTATGCAAATTCCTACACTGCGATGGACTTGATTGGCCGGATGTAGGATCTTGATCAGGACAGTGAATCATTATTTAAGGCCTGCCTTCTCACACCGAGACAGTTGAGTTTTGAACTTGGTAACGAAAACACAGACGTATGACAAACAAGATATGACCAAGCTTTGTTGCAGGCAGAAGGACTTAGCCAGGGAACTTTGGCAATGGGGAGAACGTCTTTTTCAGTGAAGAGATCTGGCTATCTGACCTGACGAATTTCTGTGCACATTATAGAAAACCATCCCAGTTATACAACTATCTATACAGATGGCTCCAAACATGAAAACACAAATATTATCTCCACCATGAACTGTTGGGATCAAATGAAGGAAATAAAAACTTTGTGGGTTATTCAATGCCAAAGCCATCCTTGTAGAAGAACAGTAGTGGTACTGTTTAACCTGGGGATGGAGGGGATTCATACCTTTCCCAATGGTATTAGTCCAAAAATGAATGTAATAGCACGACTGGAGTTTGAACTCACTATGATATCGCAGTACAAATTACTACACCACTGGGACTACCCCACCACATTCATTTTGATAAATAAAGGGTCTCCCTAGCAGCCTATCAACTTTATTGCAATTTAATACTATGAGCAGAAATTGCAGATATACCACAGTCTGATAATTTAATCATTACAACATTTGATATGTTTACTTAAGAGTTATTGCTAAATACTTCAATATTTAAAAAGTATAATAATCTTGATTTAACTCTCTTTTTTTTTCTTCTTTCTTTTCATTATGTTTGATTGAAACAGATTAGCTTTATCGCTTCTGCACCCCCTCTATTTTCTCCTACTCTCTTTCTTTCTTATTATATTTTTTCTGTGTAGCATGTCATTTTTCTTCCCTTTCTTTATAATAAAAACGGAATGGTTCATTATTTACCTGGGATAACGACACTCATAAGAAATAAGAATTTGGTGGATAAGCAACCAGATAATCAGTTTACATTTTTGGATTTCATCTTGGATAATGTCATTTTTAACTAGAGTGTGTTGCAAGTTGATAATGGTCATAGGAACATGAGTATTGATATATAGATGATCATACAATTATTTGGCCTTTTTGAGGTGACACCCTGAAGTCAAGTATAGCAAAACATCTATGAAAAGAAAATGAAGCTCATTGCTTCATCTATCTATCTATACATATATAAAGGGCAGTTGGTGTGTATGTATGTCCGGATTAAATTATGAAAATAAACCAATTAATGACAAATGTATATATATATATATATATATATATATATATATATATACACACACACATTAAGTATCACCAGTTCTTGCTTTTTGTTAAAAAAATTATGAAGATTTGATTTATATTCAAAGATATTTAAAAATCAAAATATACATAGAAAAAGCATTGAAATTCTGCTTAAAGATCTCCAGCATTTTGAATCTCAAAAGTAAACAAATTAATACACCAGGGTTCCCCACCCTCTACCCAGATGATGCTGGGTAACTACTTCTAGTTTGGAATAAATGATATGGGAGTAAAACGAGGAAATTAATCCGACAGTATGTGGAGAAATGTAGAACAAACACAGGATGTTACAATGGATGGGAATTTATTAGTCGTAGTGTCGATGTTCAAACATTTCGGTTAATAAAGAAACCTTCTTCAAGGCAATGAAATTAGTCAAGGAGAAAAAAAATGATGTATGTAGTTAAAAAGATGATGATGTTTTGAATGCATTGAGTTTGGAAAATGTGTAGAAAAGGTTTGTAACCGTTCATTGATTAGCGTTCATAATTGAATGATCATCCTGAAGAAGGTTTCTTTATAAACCGAAATGTTAGAACATCAACACTACGACTAATAAATTTCCATCCATTGTAACATCCCGTGTTTGTTCTACAATAAATGATATGTAACTAAACTGGAGAGTGCCTAAAGTGGAATGAGGCTGTGAACATGATTCTGACAACAAAAAAAGTCTAACCAAAATATCATTTTATACTATGGCCGTATCTATAATCAGTTAAAGTAAAAATAACCACGAGGAGAAATGTCTTATGTTGATCTAAGAGTACATGTAACCAGAGATGTTTTCTGAATCCTGGATTATCTCCCTTGATCAGCAGCAATCTTCAATACCCAAATCTAAAAGAGATAATAAAAAGGAAAAAAAAAACCCTACTCAATGAACTATATACTTGAGGAAAGCAAAAGAATGTGTTGTCTGGGATAATAAAGCAAGAATGAAACAATTAGGACAAATAACTTAGAGATATTTAATCTATTACTAAAACTAGTAAGAATATGTGTATTCAATTTTTAGTGTAATGAAATATATTGAATTAGAAAGACTAACAAAATTAAATAAGAATGCATATAAAAAAATTACGCTTATTTTAATCATATTTTGATTGGTTTCTATATAAAATCATTCATAGGATTGATTTTAATACATTGGAAAACAAAACAATAATATAAGAGATCAATAACACCAAGTAATTATGCATTAAACTCGGTTTTGTTAAAACCAGTATGCAAATTAACCACATCATATATTATGTAAACCTTTATTTCTTAGTGATTATAAGACACATTGCAGATTTTAAACACACAAATAACATAGGCTGTTTTGAGGCAAATCTAACTCAGATTTTCATAGAGACATCAGTAATGAATAAGATTTATTCTATGTATTAATGATTTTGACTATAACTATAGATTATTAAATACTCATTGATAAACATGTCATTTCTGAAGGTATTGTCATATAAGCAGTGAGGTAGTTTCAGTTACAGACAGACACCAAATCTCCATTTACTACTAAAATGTTTTATTTAGATTTTCCAGACTGTTATCTTCATGTTTCAGGCAATGTGCTTTCTGGCCTTCTTCAGATATTTCTTGTTATAATCAGGAACCTTCACAGAACTCTGAACGGAACCCTTTACGTTTATGTATAAAAATGCATGCATGTGCATGTATGTATCTATGTACAAGGGGAGACTGAAAAGTTTATATGAATATGTCATATCTACTGTTGATGACTTTTTGACCAATGGGATCCAAGCACTGCAACACGATAAAAGAGGTATGTGGAGCACAACGAGGACTATGTTGAAAAATAAACTTCATTTGATCATATTTCCTGAGTTTATCTTCATCAGCCTATGAACTTTTCAGCCAACCCTCATGGCTGTAATACCCACCAACATTTTTTTTAATTTTATCAGAGGAATAAACTTATAAAACAATAAAAATATTCTGACTAGAGGAATAAAGCAATTTCCAGTTCAACTGAATATTATTTTTTAATCATACAAATCTATATATCAATACTAGTGTTCCTTAATTGTATGACCATTATCATCTTACAAAACCCTCTGGTTAAAAACGAGGCCATCCAATTCATCCATGATAAAATGCAAAAATGTAAATCCTGATTATCAGGTGTTGCTTATCCACCAAATTCTTATTTCTTATGAGTGTTGTCACCTTAGCTAAATAATGGACAATTCCGTTTTTATTATAAAGAAAGAAAGGGAAGAAAAGGATTTGCTACACAGAAAAAAATATAATAAAGAAAGAGTAGGGCGAAAAATAGGAGAGGGTGAGCGTGCCAAAGTGATAATGCTAATCTGTTTCAATCGAACATAATAAAAAAGGAAAAAGAAGAAAGAAAAAAAAGTGAGAAGAAATCAAATTATTATACTTTTTACATATTGAATTATTTAGCAATAGCTCTTAAGTAAACATATAAAACATTGTAATAATTAATTTATCATATTGTGGTATATCCACAGGTCCTGCTAGTTCTTAATATTATAGAAGTGACTATGAAATGCCAATTAGAATTCTCCACTTCTTCCTAAATAGAAGCATCAATATCATTATGGACAGCTGTTATAATAGTAACCCAACAGGTTTGAGGAGTTGAATAGTTTTTGTATTTTTAAAAAGAAGTTTGTTTTTGTATTTTTAAACCATAATAAAACAGTTAAAATTCTGAGGATCCCAAAATGCTTACACTCTAGATCCGCCCCCTTTTTTTTTTTTTATTGCAGGCATTCTCGGTAATTATTGTCGATCTGGTCGACTGATCAAGCCAGACACAAAATTTGGGTCAAGGATCTCTTGCTCTAGCATTGCGGCAAATGAAGGTCATTTCACTAAAACTGGAGGTAGATCTGCTTCACAGAGTTTGACAATTGTTGTTGTTGTTGCTAAGTGGGTGTGTGGGGTGAAGTTGTAAAACTGGTTTGACTATGGAGTTATTTCTTTCTTTTTTTTCTTTTTTCCAGTTTTGAAGCATTTTGATTGGTCAAAGAATTGCAGACACTGACCTAAATCACAACCCTCCATCCCCTGGGAGGTGAGACTCTTAGTTCGACACTTGATATTAACACAATTCACAAAACATTTTGACAAATTTTATTTTTAGGGAGAAATCTTGACAATATGACTTTGCAAGATTAGACGACATTTGCAAACAAGTTTTATATATATATATATATATATATATATATGAAATACACATAAAAATGAAAATATGTATTTTAAAAAATAATTACAGCAACTCTGTGCAGATACTGACAAAAATTAATTTTCTTAATACCTTGAAAATAAAAATTTAATCTTTAAAGTTTTTTTTTTTTGGGGGGGGGATTGCATAATACAACCCACAATTCTAGAAAATAATTTAATTTTTGAAGATGTTTTTTAGAGGTAAAATAATATCATAACTTACATATGATATCATTAAAACAAAAAATAGTTAAGATAATGAAAGTTAAAATAATATGTAGGGGTGACAAAGACTTTCGGACCGACCTGCATAATGAACATGATTTTCTAACTTTTAGGCATGAGAAATCTTGCCGATGCGACTTTGCAAGTTTAGACCACATTTACAGATAAGTTTTATTTTTTAAATTATTTTAAAAAAATAAAAAAATAGAAATTTGTATTTAAAAAAATAATTGCAACTGTGTGCAGATAGTGACAAAACTTAATTTACATAATACCTTGAAAAAATAAATAAATAAAAACCCTTTGCATAAAAACAAAAAGAAAAGAGATTAGATCTTATTTTACTAATATGGTTAGCAAAATATATTTTAGAATATTATCTGGTTAACATTATTTTAATCAAAATGATCAAATTATACTTTACAGAACACTTGACTGTATATACACCAACCCAGAGCCTGCAAGTACTACCCCCCCCCCTGTAGAATTGGTCCTGCCCCTAACACAGAGTAGACCTTTATTTTAGATATTTATTTGGTCAAAATACAAATATTTCATTTACAGTTACTATTAATTGCATTTCATGTGATTAAAAAAAAATCTGTGGTTGTCTAAAAATCACAAAATAACACTTTTTTTTTATTAATGATTATTAAATGTTAAATTGTTTAGTAATGTGATAAAAAAAGTGTATATAAAATTTAAAAAAAATATATGTATAAAATATATATGCAGACATGCCGAAGGTATGCATCCTGCATCCCTGACGCACAAAATCTAAAAGGACACAGTAAAATCATATACATGCATCCTAGTGTCTTTCTTTTTTCTTCCCTCACCATTTCAAACTAACTGTAAATACATTTCAATAGTTTCTTAGAAATGAATTACACAGAATAGGTTACAGGGTAGGAGTTAGATGGCTTTAGTTGGAACCATAAATTTTCCCCGGGATTCAAAGCAAATATGTGCATCCCAGGACACACTAAATCAAAAAGCTATCAGCATTACTGTATATGTATTTATATGTATAAAAATTAAAAATATAAATGTATAAATTAATAAAAAATTGTTTAATAAATATTAAATTGTTTAATAAAAAAATTTATCTTGTAAAGTATCAGGAATGCTAAATAAAAGATTCTTATCATTTAAATTAGATTCCATTTGCTGTACGAAGAGGATTTTTAAGGAAAAAAGTCAAATAAAGACCTTTTGTGTGTAAACTATAAAAATGGTGATTGTTTTTCAAATACCAAGGCCACCGAGTCCTGAAGTAATAAAAATAACTTTAAAGATAAACTTATGTGGAAAATTATTTGCGTTCCTGTGAATTCTACATCCTCTGAGCTACCCACCCCCATCGTCATTCATTTACCAATTAACCAACCCACCACACACCCCCAGTCTCTGTACTTTCCTATCTAAACTCAAATTACATGCTATATATATATATATATATATATATATATATATATATATATAAAAGTGCGTGTGTGTGTGTGGTTGCAATTGTACAGAATGCCAATATTGTTTTTCATGGTGAGAAAAACTGAATGAAATTCTCCAAGGGGATATCCAAGAAAATAAATACAAGATTTATTTTATTTTGAGTTTTCAAATTGGAATTAAAAGTCTGTCTGTCTGTCTGTCTGTCTGTCTGTCTATTTCTCTGAATTTTATTCTGGGTATGACGTTCTCTGTATCTTTTCCCTACTCTCTCTCTTTCTTTCTTATATTTTTTCTGTGTAGCATATCCTTTTTCTTCCCTTTCTTGCTTTATAATAAAAACGGAATGGTCCATTATTTAGTTGAGGTGATGACACTCATGTTCTGTCTGTTTTGTATGCTTGTGATTTTATCTGAAAGAATAGACAGACTCCCCCCCCCCCCACACACACACATGGGGACCAGATACTCTTATATTCCTGTCTGCAAGGGACAAGCCTCTAGGAAAGTATGGTCAAGGATTTAATTTAGATTAGTAATTTTGTTTTAATTTTACATTTAGACCTAATACCAAAAAAGAAAGGCATGTCTGTTATGTGTGTGGTTGGTTGGTTAAATTTTACGGCATGTCAACCATTGTTGGGTTATTTTATGCTGAAGATGATTTGTTCTATTCATACTTGATGGGTATTAAAATTCTTTTTAAAACTAAAGTTTTTTCCTATTTAACCCATAGATAAGACCCTAAGAGGTACTATCACTCTGGGTCAGAGTGAACCTGGGAATAATGGTCATGAATGGGTACTCCACATTCCCCAGAGCTCCAGAATTGGAACTTCACCATTAGATGTAGTTTAACGTCATACCCAGCCAGGTCACTAAGACCCTCAGGCACCGCCTCCTATCACATATGATATAAAGGGTGGGGCTTGCGATAAGGGTTGGTAAATCATATAGGTGCTAGGGATTGATGTGACAAGCTGATTGATTGAAGGGGGCCTCTCCAAATGCTTCTCTAGCCTAAGTAAGAGCCAAAGTCGAGTGTTGCATGTCATGGACTGCTCAACCACCAGGATTCCATCCTTAAGCATCACAGGTCGCCATACATAGCTAATAGGTGGACCCATTGGAGGTATTCTACCCCTCTGCAGAGGTGCAGTCGGTGTATTCTTCAGCCCCAGCCATTATTACCCAGGCGTATTACTCCCAGATCCAGTCTGATCCAGAGTGGTAGTACCTGTTAGGGTACCATCTATGTGTGAAAGATTTTTCTCCAAGAAATATTTGCTCTTATGATGTTGCTGAAAATTAACAAGAATTGTATTTTTTTTTAATCGATATAAAATCTGCATTTTATATTATTTAAAATGGAAAAGTCCTTGTATCATTTGGATTATTCGGACTATTGTCCTCATCTTTATTGTTATCTGTACAACATTTCATCCGATGTGCCCTCTGGCCCTTTTCAGGTATTTCCAATCGAACACATGGCGTAGTGGATATAGGCGTTGGGTTAAGACAGTTCTAAGTGACAGTTATCTCTAGGTTGCAGGTTCAATCCTGGTCAAGGGTGACAGTAACATAGAATAATAATTAACACAGCTTAACACTTGTACCCAGTCATGATTAACAGAATGAGAACAGTATACCCCCCACCCCATGGACTGAATAAAGGGTTGGGTTCAAAGTTCCATGAAGGCTCCCAATTATGAAAAGAAGGTTCCCAAATTTAAAAAGGTTCCCAAGTCCAACAAGAAATACCTGAAGAAGGCCAGAAGTTAAGCAGCAATGAGCCTGTTCAAAACTTAATTGAGTGATCACTTAAGCTAACAATGGTACTGTAAGCTATTTGTGTCCTTTGTCAATCAAAATGACTTGATTCAACATTAAATGACCTGAAAGGGGTTAATATACCATAAAACAAAACAACCAACCTATACATCTTACATATATAAATAAAATACAACCAATAATTATGGGATTTCCATTGGTGCAGATACTACATCCTGATTCTAGACAGAAGAAACAGATACTACATCCTGATCCTAGACAGAAGAAACAGATACTACATCCTGATCTAGACAGAAGAAACAGATACTATACACTGACCCTAGGTAGAAGAAACAGATACTACATCCTGATCCTAGACAGAAGAAACAGATACTATACTGACCTAGATAGAAGAACAGATACTACATCCTGATCCTAGACAGAAGAAACAGATACTAATCCTGATCCTAGACAGAAGAAACAGATACTACATCCTGATCCTAGATAGAAGAAATGGATACTACATCCTGATCCTAGATAGAGGTGCCAATTAATACATGAATAATCCAGCCATTTTTACAGGATCTATGCACATTATTCATAAGAAATCCCATTAGTTTTTAGTAGCATTTAACCAACAATTCAATGTTCGAGTAAGATAACTATTCTAGAAAATATGTTGACTATTTACAGGATCTGTTGTAAAAGTTTTCTTGTCATTTCTGCTGTCAGCTTTTTATTTTTGCCATTTACCCTTTCAGTGTGTGTCAAAGGTCAAATACACGAGCTTTTTTTTTTTTTTTTTTCTGTTCGAATTATTTCTTATCCTCCCAGCAAATGAGAAAGGAAGCGTCTTTCTTTTTTTGTTTATAAATGACACTGACACTTTTTATGAAGATGATAATCTGATTAAGTAGCAGAAAAACAAAAAAGAAGAAAATTAAGAAAATCAACCAAAATGGCTGACAAGATTGTTTTTATAATATTAAACACATCTACTTGGGCAAAAGAAGATTTTTTTTCTCAACTAATTCCTTTTAAAAATTAAAAACTTAGTCGGTTAACAACTGTGTAAACATAACCTTTGAGAGTTTGAAAAAAATACAAAAAAACTAAGTGGGGATCAAAATTATTGTTACGTGAGAAGTGGAATTTGTTGTAAAAATATTTGTGCACATCATTTACTCGTTAAAGTTTGGCTCATTATGAAATGAATTGGAATTAGTTGGTTGGATTTTATGGCATGTCAACCCTTGTTGGGTTATCTTATACCAAAGACATTTTGTTTAATTCATTCTTTGATTAGAGGGGCCCTCTCCAACCGCTGTCTCACCTAAGTAAGGGCCAAAGTAGAGTGTTGCCTGTTATGGACTGCTCAGCCACCAAGGTTCCACATCCTTAAGCATCACAGGTTACCACTCACGGCCAACAGGTGGCTTCATTGGAGTGAGTCTTACTCCTCTGCAGAGGTGCAGTCGGTGAATTCTAAAGCCCCAGCCAACAGGACTGGAATGGAAATTAAATGAGGGAAAGAAGATTATGTTGCATCAAGTGTGGAGGATGAGCCATTCTGCCTTGAAAATCAGCATTCCAATTCTACTTTTTTGAAAACTGGCATTGTAGGAATATAAAGCAATTTACTAAAATAACACATACGCCTCATTACAAGGATGAGGCGTATGTGTTGTTTTGCTAAGTCACTTGGCAACTTACGAGTGAATTTTTTTATTTTTTTTTATTTTTTATTTTTTCCATAGATATAAATTCTGTATTGTTTGGAATTGGTTTATAGCAAAAATTATTGTAATCTCTAAAAAATATGTTTTGAGGCTATTCAAAATGGCAGCAAATCAAACAGAGTGCTCCAAGTTTGAATTGAAGTCTGTCATCAAATTTTTGGTGGATGAGAATTGCAAACCATGTGAAATTTACAAATGAATGAGTGAGGTGTATGGACAAAAATCTGGAGAGTGCAGTTCAATCCTGACTACAGACGAAAATAACATGGAATACTTAACATAGCTTAACTCTTGTACTCGGTCATGGTTAATGGAATAAGTAGAATCTACCCTGATGGATTAAAAAAAAAGGGCTCGATTCAAAGTTTTGTGAAGACTCCCAAGTTTGACAAGAAGATTCTTGAGTGTCAGGAAACACTGAAACATTGTGTATATAACAATAGAGATGAAAATAACAGTCAAAAAGTTTAAATCCCAATTATCAAGATTCATCTAAAAATATTCAGACACATAGAAGAAAAGAACTTATCAACGAGTGAATTTTGTATTTCCAGAAAAACATAGAATGGAAAATTAAAGAAAGAAAATGAAAAGATAAAACAAATAGTTGGATCTTTGCCAAAGAACTGGAAAAGTTTTATGGAACATGAAAGGGTTGGTAACACCAGTTGTAATTGGTACCTTTCAAACAGTTTCCAATCTGATATAATCTGATATTTCACTTAGCGCTAATACCCTTGAGAAAGGCATAAATCCTACTCTCCCTCCAGCTATGGATAAATAACCTTGGTTAGGCAACCGGTCTAGGAGAAGGAAAACTCTGAATTCAAACCTGTTGAACTCCGCTTAAGAAATTGACCTTGTGTCACATCCTGCTCACGCAGAGGGGTTGGTAAATATATATAATACAAGTGAGATTGATTTGATAGAAGAAAGAAGGAAATGTACTTTTGTTACTTTTTGTATCATTTTTGTATGATGGAAAGACTGTATAGCTGATATATATCCGCCAAAAGGGCCATGTGTATGTGTAGAGAGACAGACACACAGATAGATAGATAGTGAAGAAACTGAGATAGATATATTACAAAGAGACTGGAATAGATATATAGTGAAGAGTCATAGATATTGAAGTCAGTCAGTCTACTGTTGGTTTGAACAACAGCAACTGGCTAAGCACAACTGAAGCAGTGTCCAAGACAGTTGGTATTTATGGAAATCAAGAATAGTCCATTCATGTATTTGGGTGATTCCATTCCTTGAGTTCTGATTGGCTGCTTGGTTTCTATGATGTTGTGGAGTTTCATAAATACCCTGTCATTCTGCAGTAGGGTTGCAGCTAGATAGGTTCGTATTCAGTTATGACTAATTGTTGCAGTGTCTTACCAATTCAACGGTAATTGGAACTTAGCTTGATTATTTTACAATAGATAGATGGTGAAGGGACTGAAATCTGGAAAAGAGACTGAGTGAACTGAAGATCAGAGGAAGAATCAAGACCATCTAAAACACAGCATTGTTAAAATTAGTTAGAATACTTAGGAGAGTCCTGGAGGCCTGAGGAGATTTGCTGTCATTCAGATTTCTGTGAAAAACTACCAGTTAAAACTGGTATGAAAAACTTTAATAGAGTATAAATAATACAATAAAATGAATAGTAAAAGTAACTACATTCAGTACTGTATGGAAGATTGTTTTAACCTAACACAGATTACTAAATGAGAAATAACCAAATGGAGGTTGGAAATGAAATGGAATCTTTATCACATTAACAAAATACAATACTTGCCAGCAGCATGAAGAAAGGTAAACCACTGCTAGTGGTATCAAACTATTCAGTCAGCATAAAAGGACTTCCGTATCTATAAGGATTAGGACAATGGGACATACCCATTAAGGTTCATAGGTAGGGTATACCCTACCAAAGACAGAGAATGTGTAGGTATGTTAGTGGTCTATTGTCAGTATCAGTCAAACAGTGAGGGAGTTGTGGCGAGAGAAGCCACAAATGTAGTAGTTTGAAGCGTGCACGACTGTGTTTGGTATGCAGAATAAGATCAGAGGCGAGTGGGGAGATTGAACTCGCATTCTCCTGATCGTGAGTCGTGGCCCGACGCATGGGAATGGCTAAACTATCCAGAGTGGCCAGGATGTGAAGGATTGACGCGTGCTGATTAGTGTCGCACGTGCTGGTCAGAGGAAGGAGCCCGGATGAACACTGTAATTGTGTATTTATTTGACCAGCTCTCAGAAACCACAAAAAGAAAGCTTGCAGTAGCATTTTGGCTGTGGTGACGAGTGGACGAGAGACAAGACCTTTTGATAGTATTGGTGAGAAGAGTGCAGCATTGCTGGGAGAGTAAAATCGTCAGACTTAACTGTGCCCCCCAGAGAACATTCTTATTACAGGAGTCTATCCCCTTTTTGCTTGCACTACTCCAGAGAGATTGTTTTGTTTAAGTGGAGTGGCATACCTACCATCAGCTGTATGCTTTACAGCACAGATGACCCAAGCTGTGCTACTCTCCTGCAAAGTTGGCAAGGACTGGTATCAAAGATGAAAACCTTGCGATTTCCAGGCAAATACTCTACTGAGTGAGTTAACCAGTCCCTGTGTATGTGGGGGGGGGAGAGGGGCAGAGGAGGTATAAAGTACTGTACAAAAAAAAAAAGCAATAAAGAAAAAGTACTCAAAAGGAAGTGAAGAAAAAAATAGATGATAATTACTAGTTAACACATTACTAGTTAACTAATTAAATTAGATGCTTTACATTCCAGAAGGAACATCTGCTATGAGGGAGTCTATCTCCTTTTTGCTTGCGCTAAACCTGGGAGATTGTTTTGCTGAGGTGGAGCGCTTTACCAACCATCAGCTCTGATATGTTTTACCACACAGATGACCCAGCAAGGACCGGTATCAAAGTTGGAAACTTTGCGATTCCCAGGCAAATGCTCTACTGAGTGAGCTAACCAGTCCCTGTGTGTGTGGGTGAGGAGAAGGAGGGGGGGTATAGAGTACTGTAAAAAAAAAAGCAATAAAGAAAGAGTACTTAAAAGAGTTTCAATAGGAAGAGAAGAAGAAAAAAAAAAGAAGAGATAATTACTAGTTAACACATTACTAGTTAACTAATTACATTGATGTTTTGCATACCAGAAGGAACATCTGCTATGTGATATTATGATAACATTAATAATTGGATGATGCAGAAGTTGATAATGTCAACATGTATGCTGCTGCTGCTGCTGCTGCTGTTGTTGGACCTGATTTTGAAGAGTCAGAGTTTGAGTGCTGCTGCTGCTGCTAATTTGGGGGAGGGGTGAGGGGGACAGTATTTCTGGAATTAGTTTCTTGAAGCGGACATGAATGAAAGTTTGTACAGAGTTTTTCTCATTACCATCATAGTGTTGTCGCAGCAGCTGTATCTCTCATTAACTCTATTGAAGAAACTTTCAATAAATTCTCAGTATTGCTTCTCTTATCATCAACAAGATCTTAAACAAATCGTGGAAACAACACCCTACAAGAAAGCAGCTGTATGGCCACTTGCCTCCTATCACACAAACAATCCAAGTCAGATAAACAAGACATGCTGGACACTATTGGAGAAGCAAAGACAAATTCATAAGTGCTATTCTCCTGTGGAAACCTGCACATGTGCACATCAGTTGGGCAGTCCAGCAAAGACCTAAACTGACCAAAATTACACGGATACTGGATGCTGCACAGAGGACCTCCCAAGGATGATGAATGATAGGGATGGTTGGCAAGAGAATGTCATGAATATCCATGCTACTAGCAGGACATGATGATGATGTTGATGATGATGATGATTGCTTCTCTAATGTTCCCATCTGTGTTTTCAATTAAAAACTTCAACTCTTTTGTCAAAATATTTTTAGGTTCAAGTCATCATCATTTACATGGATACTGGATGCTGCACTGAGGACCTCCCGAGGATGATGAATGATCGGGAGGGTTGGCAAGAGAATGTCATTAATATCCATGCTACTAGCATGACATGATGATGATGATGATGATGATTGCTTCTCTAACGTTCCCATCTGTGTTTTCAATTAAAAACTTCAACTCATTTGTCAAAATATTTCTAGATTAAAGTCATCATCATCGTCAGCTTGTGTTTTAGTTTCACAAAGTTTCTACCATCACAAATATCACAATGATGATGAAGCATCAAGGAAAAAGTGTTGTATAGTTGTGTTGGGTCAGTAAAATGGTAAGTCTGGGTGGACATAAGTCCAAAATGAGTTATCTTCCCTTGCTGCAATTTGTTCGCCGATAGGTGGCATTGGTATTTGGCCAAAAGCCGGGAAATCTGAATTCTGTCTCTTTCCACTGAAGCTGACAATGAGTAAACATGGTCTAGCCACCTGCCGCATCTAACCCTTAGGTGGGGGGCTTTGCTCCTCCAACCAGCTACCAGTAAGTTTCATTCCCTACAACGCAAGACATACACCTATTTCCTCTTATAGAGCGTTATGTATCTGTTTTGTATATCTTTGTCTTAAATGAATCTTCGTCACTTATGGGATAAATATTGTTCTCGTTTTACACATTTGTCAGAATGTTTTTATGTATACACTTGTACCCACGTTGGGAGGATACGTTAAGCCTTCCAATGTTAATATAACTTCCTCACGTGTTTTATATATATATATATATGTAAAAATGGAATTGGAAATGAATCCGACAATATGAGGAAGAATGAATAAAGAAAAGAAAGAACAGAATGGATAATAAAAGATGAATTTAATCAATATCACTTACACATGTGTTTCGGTCAGTTCATCTCTGTGTACACAGTTCAAACTATTATTATCATTAAATAAACAAATGAAATGAAATAATAATAATAGAAAAATGTGAAAATATTCCGTACACAGAGAAGATTCGACCTTCATCATAGTGAAATTTTATTTTGAATGAAAAATTTCGTTGGGGAAAAACGGAGAATTTTTTTAGAAATGTTCGAAGAGAATTTTTTTAAGATCACTTTTGGAATGCTGAAATAGAACCGTTAGTCAATTTCGAGAATTTGAATATTTGATTTTCCTAGGACTTATGGTAGATACAATTTTGTATTGCAAAAGACATATATATATATATATGAGAGAGAGAGAGTTCTCATGTACATAATAGAGAGATAGATTAGATTAGATCTTACTTGATTACACTTCTTATTGCTTACTCTGCTGGTTACTACTTACTGGTTCTTCTTCTTTGTCTAACTCTAATTGTTCTTTGGGCTGACCTCTCTCTAAGCTTCTGCTGGGGTTGAATTTCCTTCTTAATTCTTCTTTGGGCTGGGCTTAACATTGTCTTAATAATTTACACAAGACTTGGTTTTGCTTGATCGAGCTTTTATTTATTCTTAGCCCATATTTGATTCTACTGCGGGGAGAGACCAAACCCGAGAGAGCCAACAACACATCTCTCCTTCAAATCTGGGTCGAATGTGCTTAACTAAACTAACTTATTCTCATATGTCTGTATCGGAGGCCAGTTGTGGTTATCTAAAACGTCAATCATAATTCCCAATGGTTATGGAAATTTTCCCACCTTTGCTTTAAAATTTAATGAACTTTAAATCAAATTCTAAGCTACAGACACGTTCACAATTCATGACTTCTCATAAATTGTAACAAAAGAAGGAAACAATGATAACACGACACCATTTGATTACCTGCATCACTTCATTTCCTTCTCTCCATCTGGCAGGACATTCGATGATTTCCATTGGTTCTTTTACTCTAATGCAATACCTGCTCGTTCTCTATACGCCATCTTTATTTTTTTTCTTATTTATTGAATACTTAAAAAAACAGGAAAGCATTCATGATTTTGTTTGGTTCGTTGGATTTTATTCAATTTTTGGATTTACGGCATGTCAATCTTTGTTGGGTTATTTTATGCCAAAGACATTTTGTTCTATTCATGCTTGATGGGTATTCAATATTTTTGGATTTTACGGCATGTCAATCTTTGTTGGGTTTTTATGCCAAAGACATTTTGTTCTATTCATCTTGATGGGTATTCAATATTTTTGGATTTTACGGCATGTCAATCTTTGTTGGGTTATTTTATGCCAAAGACATTTTGTTCTATTCATGTTTGATGGGTATTCAATATTTTTGGATTTTACGGCATGTCAATCTTTGTTGTTATTTTATGGGTTCATTTTATGCAAAGACATTTTCTATTCATGTTTGATGGGTATTCAGCACTTTTTAAAACTCATTTTTTCTTAGAAACCAAAAGGTTCCTAGTTCGATACGGGTCCTCGCCAACTCAGCGTATGAGTAGCACAGGGATCTGTGCGGTAAAGTAAGGAGCTGATGGTAGGTGTGGCGCTCCACCTCAGATGCTAAAACAATCTCCTTGGTCTAGTGCTATTGAAAAGGGGGATAGACTCCCTCGCTGACTGGCTGATACCGACTTTAGGCCGCCCTGTCGACTTTTTCTATTTAACCAATAGATGGGACCCTAACAGGAAAGGACTCATGGTTTTGTTTGGTTTGTTGGATTTTACAGCATGTCAAACCTTGTTGGGTTATTTTGTGTCAAAGACATTTTGTTCTATTCATGTTTGATGGGTATTCAAAACTTTTTTAACCTCATTTTTTTTCTATTTAACCCATAGTAACAGGTAGTAACAATCTGGGTCAGAGAGGACCCCTGGGAGTAATGGTGATGAAGGGGCACTCCACACTCCACAGAGCTCCGAAACTGGAACTTCACAATTAGATGCAGTATAATGTCATACCCAGGACACGGAAGCACTCATGGTGTAACAGTTATGAGAAATTAACATGGTCACCCGTGTTCAAATCTTAGACTAGGCTGTTTGCATTTCTCATAGTGCTAATACTCATGGGAAAGGTATGAGTCCAACTATTCTCCTACCTCCCAGCTATTAGTAAATAGTAGCACAGACTGGGCTCTTTAACCTTGGTATGGCAACCGGTCTAGGAGAAGGAAACTGAATTCAAACCAATTGTACTCTCCTTAAAAATTAACCTTGGGCTGCATCCTTCTCATGACAGAGGGGTTGGGTAAATACATTTAAAATCCAAGTCTTCAATTTGATATAATTCACCCACCCACCCACTATATTCATTTTATCTTTCTCTTCCCTCACCCCAACCTCTAATAAGATGGTGGCTAATGGTAGATTGCTGAAATAGAATTCGGGAAACTAAAATCAAACTGTTCAGTAAAAAAAAAATGAAACAAATGACTGAAACTTACTCTTATCTGGATGAATGAATATATATATATATATATATATATATATATATATATATATTCTATATTTCCAGACATTGTATCAAAAAGATATTCTAAATAAGTCGTATCAAGTTTGTTAAAAGGAGACAAGAACTGACTCAGAATAGAACAGGCTGGAATCAATTTTAGGTTTATCTTTTGTCTAGTTCACAGCATGATATTTTTCCCCATGTGAGGTTGGATTCAGAGAGAGAGAGAGAGAGAGAGAGAGAGAGAGAGAGAGAGAGAAGAGGGGAGAGAGAGAGAGAGAGAGAGAGAGGAGAGAGAGACAGCTTCATGATACTTATTTTCTTTTTCAAAATTCTTCCAGTCCTTGAGCTGTTGGATTATCTTGTCGGTATAAGATGTACATCAAATTCCCACTCATATTTATGAACTTTCCCAACATGCAACATCAACAGCATGCATTTCAAATAAAAATTAGCCAATCAGAAACAATATAGAATGCATTTAAGTTTGTCATTATTTGTCCTGTAATCAATTGCAAATAAAACTTTCTGTATCTACTGAAACTACATTCTTTTCTACCTAGTATTCAAGGAATACAACAGACTTTCTGCTACAAGGAGTATTTACTGAAACAACACACTTTTCTATCAAAGGCATCAAACTCAATACTGAATTGGATTTAACCAGAATCCTGAGCAACATTTTTCAAATCATTTATTTTGTGATTGTTTTCCTTTAACACTTTACCTGGATTTGTATTGGATTTACATATTGAAGAGGGTCTTAATGTCCTGGGTATGACGTTAAACTCTAACTGATTGTGAACTTCCAATTATGAAGCACTGGGAAGAAGTGTGAACTACCTGTTCATCCCCATTACTCTGACCCTTGATCACAACTATTGAGAGAAACCACAGATCAACTTGTCAAAATCTCTTTCAAATTAAATAAATCTTGATATTGGTGCCAAGTCCCAGGATTGAACTAGGGACCAACTATTCATTCTATTAATCTCTTAACTCAGCACTCTGTCTCTATTAATGTTGCCTGACTATTGGTCTTATCTCAGACTTTTCCTTTTCTACTTCAGTTAATCTCCTCAGCACACAAACAGAGAGAGAGAGAGAGGAGAGAGAGAGAGAGAGAGAGAGAGAGAGAGAGAGAGAGAGAGAGAGAGGATATCCTTTTTTGAAAAAAAATGAAATAACAAAGGCCAGACTGGTAATTGCTTATGCATCGTGTATATATGCAATTGCACAATGAAGAGGACCGAAAGTTATTTTAACCGCGTGTGACATTGCCGAACAAACCTGGCCTATGGGTCACACAAATGCATTCAAGTGTTGTTATTTACTCAATCCTTCCTCTGTCATGGGCAGGATGTGACACAAGGTCAGTTTTTAAGCAAAGATGCTTTGGATTTAGAGTTTTCCTTCTCCTAGACTGGTTGCCTAATCAAAGCTAAAGAACCCAGTCTTCCCAACTATCTTCCCATAGCTGGAGGGAGAAGAGATGAATTCATGCCACTCTCAAGGGTTGGTTGGTTGGTTGGTTTTAATTTAAGGCATATCAACCCTTTTTCGGGTAATTTAATGCTGAATCAAGTCATTTTAATATTCATTTTCTTACAGTACTTCTTAGGGCCGGGTTAGCTCAGTCGGTAGAGCATTCGGCTAGAAACCACAAGGTTCCTAGTTCAATACCGGTCCTCGCCAACTCAGCGTATGAGTAGCTCAGGGATCTGTGCGGTAAAGTAAGGAGCTGATGGTAGGTGTAGTGCTCCACCTCAGATGCCAAAACAATCTCCTTGGTCTAGCGCTATTGAAAAGGGGATAGACTCTCTTGCTGACTGGCTGATACCAACTTTAGGCCGCCCCGACGACTTTACTTTACTTTTTTACTTGTTTCTTAAATGGTTACCCATCTAAATACTGAACAGACTCATTGATGCTTAACTTCAATGATCTAGTAGGAACTGGTGCTTTCAACATGACTTGACTATAAACCAGTAGTGTTTCATTAGTAGTTGGTTCTATGAGGTTTAAGCTTGTTCGTATAATCCCCAATATAGTTGGTTCTACCTTCTTGTGGGCTGGTAAGATGAAAGGGAATTTAGGAAAAGAAGTGAAAGGAACAAAGATAAGGTTGACTTAGGGTAAGACTTTTATTAGTTGATTCACACTATTTCTTTGAGAGGAAATAATTCCCGAGCAAATCAATAAGTGTTTCTCCTTCAAAGTCTTGAGGTAAAAAGGAATTAGAGTCCTTTTTGGCATGAAGAATTCAGGGTGTTTCTGTTCATGCCTCGAGGGCTCTTCCTTCTTTTTTGAATGATTCTGGGAGATTGTTATTTTTTGTCTTTTTATTTATTTTTTTTCATATCTAATTTAATTTTGTTTTATTTATTTTTATTTGGTTTAATTTTATTTTTTATTAATCATTACAAGCCTCTCAAAGGCATTAGCATGAAGTGAAACGCAAGGAGCCTCATCCAAGATTTGAACCCTGGTTACCAATTCCATTTTCTATGATGTAACTGTTATGCTAAGAGAGCCTCAAAATGGATTTAATGTTACAATTATAATACATTCAATTTTCATAGACACTATTGTATTACTAAATGCAAAATTCACTTCTTTTTTTTTTCTAGGTGATTTATATATCACAATTGATAAGCAAGCATTTCTAGTCATTTCAAAAACAATTTTTTTATCCTGATACAAAGATGCTGATAGATATGCATCTTGCATCCCTGACACACAAAAATCTAAAAGGACACAGTAAAATCATCCCAGTGTTTTTCTTCTTTTTTTCCTCACCATTTCAAGCTAACTGTAAATACATTTCAATAGTTTATTTTAGAAATGAATTACACAGGATAGCTTAGAAGGTAGGAGTTAGATGGCTTTAGTTGTTTCTCCAGATCATAAATAAAAACCCTTCACTTCATTAAGAAACTTTAGTTGGGACCCATCAAATTTCCCAGGGACTCATTCAAAGCTAATATGTGCATCCCAGGATGCACTAAATCAAAAGCTATCAGCATCACTGCTGATATAAAATATCCTAGTCTGTTTCTGTTATATACCCTACCAATGAACATTAATGGTTATGTCCAAATCCTCATAAATACAGGAGTATTATGCGGACTGAATAATCTGATACAACTAGCAGTGGTTTACATTCTTCACACGCTGCTGGCAAGTATTGTATTTTGTTAATGTTATAAAGATTCCATTTCATTTCCAATCTCCATTTGGTTATTTCTCATTTAGTAACCTTTGTTAGGTTAAAACAGTTTCCAACTTCATATTTTCAATAATCATACAGGAGAATTAAAAATACACATTAAGGTACTAGCAAAGTATAGAGTACTCCTTCATTGCCATTACTCCCAGACCCATTAAGGTATGCAGTTCTTAATAAACATCTTTTGAAAGGAAACTTATAAAAATTACCTCTTCTTACCCACAGATCTATTAATGAATTAAGTAAGATGATGAAACTATGCCATTAATAATTAAAACCAAGTTCAATCTTGTTTTCAGTATTTAATCACTCTTTAAAAATTATTGATGCTATCTAACTGTAAATCATTTGTATTAAGAGTAGTTACTCTAAGCTATAATTGTTTACTAAAGATTATTATTAGTCACTTGAAAACATATAACTGTGTGCAAACAAATGACTATTATCAAAGAAATAATTACTTGAAATCATATATTACCATTAGATAGGAATACTTGAAACCATACAACTGTTTGCAAATTATTTGTATTAGATAAGAATACTTGAAACCATACAACTGTTTTCAAATTATTTGTATTAGATAAGAATACTTGATATCATATAACCATGGGCCAAAAAATTAAGAAACTATACAAAAATGTAACACTTCCCTAATTTCTAGGTATAAAATAATCCTAGCTGGGTTGAAATGCCTTTAAAATCAATCAATCAAAAGAGTGTACTGAGACCCTTTGCATTTTTTTAAAAACAAAATAAAGAATTTGTTTTTTTAAATATTTGTTGAACAGTGTTAAGTAAAAGAGTTGATCTACTGGTTTTCTTGGGAAGATCTTTAGAAAAAAGAAAACAAAACAAACCTTATAGTGAACTCATATCAACTGTCCAATCTTAAGTAATCCCATTGATAGAATTCTAATGGGATTTACATTTTAACAATGATAACACAAGCAATGTTTATTTTGTGTGTGTGTGTGTGTGCACAATCATATGTGTGTGACTTTTCCCATTGTTCAATTCATAAAGCAGACCTGAATAGTTACGTTTTTGGTCTCTTGGAGAAACACGCGCACACGCACACACCAGTGCATTAATGGCAAAGCATAGATGCATTTGTTCATTCCTTGTTTCAGACAACAAAACCATTTCACACGCTTCATAGAATTTGCCACCAACTTTTAGGGTCAAACTATTAAAAGGTCACCCAGTGTATCTCTTTTGAGAATATTTTAGAGACAACCATTTTGTTTAAATGTAGAAAAGATAAAAGTAACTTTGAAAAACAAGTTTTTAGCCTATTACTCTTTAATTATTAAGAGATGACAAATTTATTACAAGTTGTATTGTGTGGACAATTTACATTATATATAAGTGTATATATATATATAAATACACACAAGGTGTGTTATAAAAGTATCAAGATTGAAGGTGTATTTACCAAGATATAAATGAACAATGAATGGAATGTTATTTTTTCAGAATACAAGGTGTGTCAAAAAGTACAAAAAATCTCAATACTTTTTGACACACCATGTATAAGGGGCTAGGAAGAGTGTAGAATACAACAATGGGTATACAATTTTTTTCTTTAAAACTCAATTTTTTTAGATATATTTTTAGTACTCATTTTTTCTTCTATTTAAACCATAGATGGGACCCTGACAGGTACTACCACACCAGGTCAGGGTGGACTTGGGAGTAAAGAATGATAAATGGTATTCCACATTCCTCAGAGTTCCAGAATTGGAACTTGTTTAACATCATACCCAGGACATTTCTAGTTGGCCTTGGTGTATTGGATGATTCCATGTAGGTAGACTTAAGAAGAATCTACCTGTATCCAAGGATTAAAATCAATTAAATCCAGAATTATTTTCAGCCTCAGGTAATGGTTCAAGGGTTAATTAATATCCTGTGGTTTTTCAAACAAAATAGATGCAACCATTTAGGATTATAATTTTTTTTTTTCAATCTTGAATAAGTCGTGGAAACAATACCCCACAAGGAAGCAGCTGTACAGCCACCTGCCCTCTATCTCACAAACCATCCAAGTGAGACGGACAATACATGCTATACACTGCTGGAGAAGCAAGGGTCTACTCAAAAGTGACATTCTCCTGTGAAAGCCAACACATGGACATGTAGGCCACCCTGCAAGGACCTACATTGACCAGCTCTGCGCTGATACTGGATGCTGTGCAGAGGACCTCCCAGGGACAATGATTGTTTGTTTGTTTTGTTTTTACGGCATAACAACCTCAGTGGGTCATTTAAAAGCCGATAAAGTTTTGAAATAAATCAATTCTTAATGGATAATGCAATTTTTTTATAAATACATTTTTCTATTTAACCCATAGATGGGACCCTAACAGGTACTACCACTCCGGTCAGAGTGGACCAGGGAGCAATGGTGATGAATGGGGTGCTTACATTCCCCAAACCTCCAAAACTGGAACCTCACCATCAGATAGAGTTTAACGTCATTCCCAGGACATGTAGACCCGCAGCCACCGCCCTTAGCACCTATATGATAAAAAGGGGTTGGGACTTGCCATAAGGGCAATAGGGTTGGGAAAATCATATAGGTGCTAGGGCTTGACGTGACCAGCCGATTGATCGGAGGGGGCCTCTCTGACCGCCCGTCTAGCCCAAGATAGGGCCAAATTGGCCCAGGGACAATGAATGATAGAGAAGGTTGATGAGAGATTGTCATGGATATCTATGCTAATTTCGCGACATGATGATGAGGATTATAATTCACATGATCCCCGCCCCCAGCTTTAGAGTGATTTGTAACTGAACAGCTATAAACAAAAGATGCCATGGTAATACAAGAAATGCCTATATTGACAATGGGTTCTATTAATTAATTCTCTATTCAACAAAATGGCCTCTCTGCTGTCCAATATTGAAAAGGTAAAAAATAATCAGAAAACACTATATCTTTATATATTAATACTCGTGTTCCTTAATTGTATGATCGTTGTCATCTTACAACACCCTCTGGTTAAAAATGAGACCGTCCAAATCATTCAAGATGAAATGCAAAAATGTAAATCCTGATTATCTGGGTGTTACTTATCTGCCAAATTCTTATTTCTTATGAGTGTAGTCACTTCAGCTAAATAATGAACCATTCCGTTTTTATTATAAAGAAAAAAAAGGAAAGAAAAAGGTCATGCTACACAGAAAAAATATAAGAAAGAAAGAAAAAAGGAGAGATGGGGAAAGATAGAGAGAAGGGGAAAGATAAAGAGAAGGGGAAAGATAGAGAGAAGGGGTGAGTGTGTAAAAACAATGATGCCAATTTGTTTCAATCGAACATAATGAAAAGAGGAAAAGAAGGAAAGAAAGAAAAAAGAAGAGTGGGAGACAGTTAAAACAAGATTATTATACTTTTTACATATTGAACTATTTTACAATAGCTCATATGAAACAAAATTAAATTATCATACTGTGGTATATCCACAGGTCCTGCTAGTACCTTTTAATGTAGATAACATTCAGGAAGACCAAGAGAAATTTGGAAGTGAGTTACTTTTTTCTTGGATAAGAAAACGATTGAAAGATTTGTAAAAGAACTAAAATCCCAATAAACTATCTATGTAGGTAGGTATTT
Source organism: Doryteuthis pealeii (assembly GCA_023376005.1). Taxonomy (NCBI): domain Eukaryota; kingdom Metazoa; phylum Mollusca; class Cephalopoda; order Myopsida; family Loliginidae; genus Doryteuthis; species Doryteuthis pealeii. The sequence continues at coordinate 8,515,714 of CM042150.1, forward strand.
AATTAACCCATTCATCACAGATCGAATGTGACAGAAGGTCACAAGTATAGGGCGTGTAAGTATATTTTAGATATCTTGAAAACTAGTTGCATAACTTTGATATAACTTGGAAATTAATTAGACAGGATCTCTGTGTACATAAACAGAAACTCTTCCATGGGGATTTTAGAATAATCATACTAAGTTCCAATTACTGTTGAATTGGTAAAGGTAACAAGGCACTGTAACTCAATACGGATCTAACTTTGTTGCAATCCTTCTGCAGAATGCCAGAGTATTTATGAAGCCTCATAACATCATAGAAATCAAGCAGCCCATGAGGACTCAGGGAATGGAATCATCCAAATGCATGAATGGACAATTCTTGAGTTCCATAAGTACCAGTTGTTTTGTGCACTAGTTCAGTTGTGCTTAGCTAGTTGCTGTTGTCCAAACCAACAGTATACTGACTGACCGACCGACTTCAACAGGGTTATTTAGTTGTGTGACACAATGGTTAAGTGAAAATACGGTTAGAGAAAAAAAAAAAGGAAAATAGAATGTGTAATCCATGCATATGTATATGTGTGGATATGTGTCTGTAGGGAGACAAAGGATCAGTGAGATAAGGTTTAGGAGAGCCATAAAAGATGTTCAACCGCCTTGAAGTGAAAGCCACTAAAGATAATATCTTTAGGTGGCTAGTTTTAAGAGAAAATGGGTCTTGAAAAACTTAATGGTCTGAAAATTGGGGACACTGAATAAAAAAAGTAATGGCTATAATTTTAGGAGAAATTGCAGCCACAATGTCTGTCTAAAAAAGTTAGTACCAGTTTCACAGTGGTCTAATAAGCTGGGTTGGGTTGGGTTGGGGAGAAGTCTGTGTATATTCAGCCGGCTCGAGCCTCAAGAGCAGATAGAGACCAGCAGTCAGAGGAGAACGTTGTGTCAGTTGATAGATAGCAAATAAGCAGGGACCCAGATCAGGGAAGCCACCAATCGACTTATAGTTAAGACAACTTTTTTGTCAGCTAATGACACAGACTTAAGTGCCCTTGCTCCGCCACAAACTCAACAAAGTGTCCCACATTCCTCCTTCATTAGTGTCCTGTCATCAAACTTTGTGTTGTGATTTTTTTTATCCCTGTCTCTAGCTCATGCCTTTCGAATCGGCAGCACAGATATAACGACGTGGGGTCATCGACATTGTGCAACAAAGGTACAAGAGTGCTGAGCGGGGTATTCTCACAGTTACAAAGGAGAATACATTTAGTGAGCTTATGTACTGAGTGACAGTTGCATTCACAATGACTAAATGTGTCCACTATTTGTTTTTTTTTGTACAGTTTTTTTGGCAAAACATCACATAACTCGGGTCTATCAGTTCAGATGGGTTTAGTTTGATTTGGTTTGTTTTACGGCATATCAACCTCAGTGGATCATTTAATTCCGACAAATTTTTTAAATAAATTCATTCTTAATCGATACTCATTTTTTTTATAAACACATTTTTCTATCTAACCCATAGATGGTACCCTTACAGATACTACCACTCCAGGTCAGAGTGGACCAGGGAACAATGGTGATAAAGGGGTGCTCCACTTTCCCCATACCTCCAGAACTGGAACCTCACCATCAGTTAGAGTTTAACGTCATAGGACATGAAGACTTTCAGCCACCGCCTTCTAACACCCATATGCTAAAAAGAGTTGGGGCTTGCCATAAGGGTAATAGGGTTGGGGCAATCATATAGGTGTTAGGGCTTGATGTGACCAGTCAATTGATCAGAGGAGGCCTCTCTGACTGCGCGTCTAGCCCAAGTAAGGACTGAAGTGGAGTGTTGCATGTCATGGACTGCTCAGCCACCAGGGTTCCATCCTTAAGCATCACAGGTCACCACCCACTGTCAACAAGTGGCCCCATTAGGGGAGTCTTACCACTCTGCAAAGGTGCAGTCGGTGTATTCTAATGCCCCAGCGACAGGGCGGAGTTCAGATGGGATTCCCTGAAACTTCTAGCCTTTTCCAAACTTAAAATCATCATTGAAAGTGAGAATTCAAACTACGGATGAGATTAAAGAGAATGTCATGAAGCAGCTGATGGCAATCCCTAAAGAGGACTTGTTACCATTGCCTAAGGTAGGCTAGTTTTTTGTTAATATTGAATAGCAGGGTACTTTCACAACAGAACTTGTATTTAATTTATAAACATCCAAAATGTATAAATCAACACTGAAATAACCAATCAACTTTTCTTGTCATTCAAATTCAAATACATCTTCTAAGCAATTGATTTATAATGTCTGGACGTCTTCCAAGTCCGGATCATTCAAATCATACAAATCCAACAGAAATAATTATACAATAAATAAAGACTATTTACTTATATGTGATCATTTCAAATTCATACAGTAAATATACAAACATACTGGTAATGTATACAGACTCAGTAGACTTTGGGGGTGGGGGTGGGGGTGATGACTTATGATGAAGTCACATTGAAAACACCAATTTCTGTTAGATCATTGGTATCAAACAGCAGTGAACCTGTTCTGTATTAAGATAAGTAACCAGTTAGAAACACTTGGTAGTATAAGTAATCTGAGGCCTGTGTATATACCCAACAACTTGCCACAAGTTGGATATGACACAAGGTCAATTTTTAAGCAGAGTATAGCTGGTTTGAATTCAGTTTTTCTTCTCCTAGACCTGTTGCTATAACAATGAAATTGAGTTTGTCCTACTATTTACTCATAGTTAGGGGGAGAACTGCTGGATTCATGCCTTTCCAAGGGCATTAGCACAAATTAAAAGCAGTAGGGCCGGGTTAGCTCAGTCAGTAGAGCGTTCGGCTAGAAACCCAAAGGTTCCTGGTTCGATAGCGGCCCACGCCAACTCAGCGTATGAGTAGCACAGGGATCTGTGCGGTAAAGTATGGAGCTGATGGTAGGTGTGGTGCTCCACCTCAGAAGAAAACCAAACTCCTAGCGCTAGTGAAAAGGGGATAGACTCCCTCGCTGTCTGGCTGATACCAACTTTAGGCCACCCCGACGACTTTACTTTACTAAAAGCAAAGTCTTGTTCAGGATTTGAACTTGAATCCATTTCATATGACAATAACTGTTATGCCCTGAGCTCCTCCTCTGAGATCGCTGAGTGCCAGGCTACGAAAAGCTTTGTAAATTCTAAGTAAAACTGGATTGATTACCATAATGAAATAGTTATTGAGTCTTTATTTTCTAATTCACTTGTGTAGTGAGTTCAATTCTCACTGGTTGCCCCATCTTGGGAGTGTGGAGTACCCCTTCATTGCCTTTATCCACAAATCCACTCTGATCCGGAGTGTTAGTACCTTTTAGGGCCCCATCTATGGGTTAAATAGAAAAAGTAGATACGTAAAAAAATGAATAAAACAAAATGTCTTCAGCATAAAATAAGCCAACAAGGGTTGACATGCTGTAAAACCCAACCAACCAACCATTTAGTAAACTTTCATTTATTTCTGAAGATATACAGCCGTCCCGCCGTGGTATAATGGTTAGCAAACTAGTCTCGTAGATCCGTTACTACTGAAAAGCGAGTTTGATCCTCGCTGAATGTCGTATAATTGCGATCCTATGACACATCCTATCCATGGCAAACAGGTTGGGTAAACAAGGGTGTCCCATCGTGTTGTAATGGTTAGCAAGCTTGTCTCACAGATCATCGCTGGATGCCCCATCTTGTACTGAATGATTCAAAGATGTTGTACATATGGTGCAATGGATATAAGAGTTGAGTTAATATAGTTCTAAGTGACAACCATCTGTAGGTTGTAGGTTCAATCCTGACCAAGGGTAATAATAACATAAAATACTTAACATAACTTAATACTTGTACCCATGGTTAATGGTATGAGAACAGTCTACGCCAGTGGATTGAATATTGAAATTCCGTGAAGACTCTCGATTACAACATGAAAGTTCCCGAGTTCAACGAGAAGGTTCCCGAGTTTGACAAGAAAAACTTGAAGAAGGCCAGAGAACACATCGGCCAAAATGTTGTGTAGATAGCAATAAAGATGAGGACAATAGTCTGAAAAATCCAAATAATACAAATTACCAAGCCTCATTTCAAAAATTCAGACAAACATGCAAAAATTGTTTACATGATTTTGAAAACTTTTTGTATTTAATTGATATTGTTTTTTTTGATGAAAATTTAATCCATTCTTTCCTGAATTCACATAATGAAAACAATTTCAGAAAATGGAACTAAACACTAAAAGTAGTTTAGAAATTATTTACAAAGATAAAAATGTTCTGTGAGCATGGAATTATGAAATTTCCTGAAAAGATGGTGAAACAAAATCTCAAATAATAAATACAAATGTCAGTGTGCCACATTTTTTCAACTTTACTCCTGGAGGTTTTAACCTAACATATCATACCATTTTAGAATCAGGCCAACTGTGAGTAAATTCAAAACATTATCAGGCTGAATCTGGACCTGTAATCCTGTTTTTTGGACTCTCAAATTTTAATTACTGTGACTGTTTTCTGTAATTTTTTACGACAATTTTTTTTTGTACAAAAACAATTTTTATAACTTGGAAATGAATTTGGGAATAACAATCTTAAATGCTGCTTGGCAGGGCGGCTTTTAAGCTAGTTCTAAATATGGTCTTAAATGAAATAAAAAAGCTTTAAAAAAAAATTTTTTTATAAAGATTTTTTATAAAGATTTTTTTATAAAGATTTTAAGCTCATAGATTATAAATGATATATATTTATTTTGACATATGTAATAGTCCCTCATCCTTTTATAAGTAGTTTAAGTTGACTGCACTCAACCACAGAAATAACCAATTGATAAGTTTTTACTTAAGGATTGTAATTTTGATGTATCATTTAGAAATCATAAAGTGTTTCACAGTTAAGAGTGAAAAGGGGAAAATTCTTAAGGAGAGAAAGAAAGAAAAATAATGCTGAGGTTGCTAAAATCTACGGTAATAATACATCTTTTAACTCTTGAGAATTTTCTAAGTCCAGAGCCCCATTACTATAAGGATTTATCAATAAATGGCTAAAAATGGCCTTTGCATCTAAAATTACCTGTTATTTCACTTAAATAAATTAGACCCCTAAATATGTTTAATATTACATTTAAACAAAGGCTATTGTTTGGGGCAGATTATGAAAATGAATGTTTCTTCTGGCCGGGCGGAATGATGGTGGTATAGGATGTTAAGAGTTAACAGGCATAAAACACTTGTTGTACCCAATCATGGTTAATGGAAGAAATTAACAGTCTACTCCAGGGGATTGAATAAAGGGTCGGTTTGTAGTTCTATGAAAGCTCCCAAGTTCAACAAGAAGTTTCCCAAGTTCAACAAGAAACACCTGAAGAAAGCCAGAGGGCACATCGACCAAAATATTGTGTATATAACAATAAAGATGAGGACAACAGTCCAAAAAATCCAAATAATACAACAAACCCTGTTGGCTAGGGCTGTAGAATACGCCAACTGCACCTCTGTAGAGGGATAAGACTCCCCCCAATGTTGCCTGTGGGTGGTGACCCATGATACTTAAGGATGGAATCTTGGTGGATGAGCAGTCCATGACATACAACACTCCACTTAAGCCCTTACTTAGGCTAGATGGGTGGTCAGAGAGGTCCCCTCCGATCAATCGACTAGTCATGTCAGACCCTAGCACCTATATGATTGCTCCAAACCTATTGTCCTTATGTCAAACTCCAACCCTTTTTATTATATATGTGCAAGAAGGCAGTGGTTGAGGGTCTTAATGTCCTGGATATGACATTTAACTATTTGATGGTGAGGTTCCAGTTCTGGAACTCAGTGGAATGTGGAGTACCCCTTCATCACCATTACCCCCAGATCCACTCTGACCCGGAGTGGTAGTACCTGTAAAGGTCTGATTTATGGGTTAAATAGAAAAAATCAGTTAAAAAAGAAAAATTGAGTACCCATCAAGAATGAGTAAATGAAAACATCTTTGGCATAAAATAATCCAACAAGGGTTGACATGCCGTAAAACCCAACCAACGAACCAAATACAAATTATCAAGCTTCATTTCAAAAATTCAGACAAATAATTTAAATCTTTGTAAATAATTACAAGCAAAGTACATTGATATGATGCAATAACCACTTGTATTTTCAGGATGTAAACAATGTCTCATCACTTGTGGCTAGTTTTGTTGATTGACAACAGTAAACAAAACAAAAACAGTTTATCAAGCACTTTAGTTATAAACAGACTTTTTTTTTTTTTCAAGGAGAAAAAAAACAAAACTTATAATCACATAAAAATGAGGACAAAAGACTTAAAAGCAGATATAAAAAAAATTTAAATTGAATTTTTCTAACAAATATACAAATATACAAGTACATAAGTTTTCAAGTCAATTTCTTAACATTAGGGTTAAATGGGTTAATAAGTGCACCAAAATTTTCTTCCCAAATACTACTGTTCGTTCCACCACATTCTGTTTATAAATAGAACTCAGAACAAACAAACGCTCAATTACATCTAACCCTGAAGATGGAACTTCGCAGTACCAAAAGTACTTGGGAAGAATATTTTCTTACCGTGCTTTGACTTTTGAGAGGATTGAATGTGCAGCTGAGGATTTGGTTTGAGGGGGGTTAACATGGGGTTAAATATCATCATCATCATCAAAACATTCTGACAACACAAATTCCCTTGACTCTCTCTCTCTCTCTCTCATCATCTGTCCCTATCAATCTTCGCTCTTGGCAAGTCCTCTAAATGACATCCAGTGTCTGCACAGAGCTGATGAAGTTTTTGCTCGTTGGCTAACACTGGTATGTCCATGTGTAGTAGTCCATAGAAGAACATTGCTTGGGAGTTTGTCCTTACTTCTCTAGCAGTACCAAGTATATCTTGTTCATCTTACTTGGATGGTTTGTGTGATAGGGGGGGGGGTAAGTGGCCATATAGCTGCTGTTTTGTAGGGTGTTGCTTCCAGGATTTAGATGAACCATTTTTGCGTAGTTCCTTTTAGCTTTTACTACAGGTGTTTTGTTAAAGTCCACATGGTGCAACCATACAGTAGTACTGACATGGTTGGTTGGTTGGTTGGTTGGGTGTTTTGTTTGAGAGCATATCAATCCTTTTCAGGTCATTTAATGCCGAATAAAGTGATTTTGATATGTAGTTACTTACAGTACCTGCTGTTGCTTAGATGGTCACCCATCTAAGTATTGAACAGGCTCATGACTGCTTAACTTTGAGGATCTAGTGGGAACTGGTGCTTTCAACATGACTTGCCAATAAGCAATTATATTTGGAGTCCTCAAGAATTTGGAAAAGAGACTGGGTGAACTTGAGATCAGAAGAAGAATCAAAACTATCTAGACCACAGCACTGTTAAAATCAGCTAGAATACTTAGAAGAGTCCTGGATATCTGAAGAGACTTTCTGTCAACTAGACTGCAGGTTAGAGGTCGTATGAAAAACTCACAAGGAGTAAAATAATAATTAACAATACTTCTTAGGTAAGTAATAGCATTCATTAGGATATTTTTTGAAATTTCTATTTTAGAATGTGTAATTTTTTTCCAATTTAATTTTTTCTGTATCTATCATTCAATAGAATTTACTAAAAATTTAGATCTAGCCAATACATTAATCACATTTCTGTCAATAAGTCTGGTGGCATTTTTATGCTGCTAGGAATGCCTTGAACTAGTGGTAACAATATTAAAGCTCCGAGACCATGATTAACATCAGGGTTATCATCTGATGAGTTTAATCTAAGATAAATAAGAAATTTATAAGGCCCGAGGATACAGTGGCCTAAATGTTGTGTTTATACATACCACAATAAAGATGAGGACAATAGTCTGAAACATCAAAATCATTATCAACACTCCTGTCTCAAAGAAACATGGTAATAAACTTGACCAAGATAAAAATGTTAGTCTAAAGGAATTATTGTTTAACAATAGCAAAAAGCATAGAAATTGCCATTTTTTTATCACTTGAAGATGGCTCTTGACAAAGAAAAAACAAAATGACTGTGTCTGTTCTTTGGTAAAATATTGGTTTCTATTGCCTTCTCCACAATTTGAATTCAGAATTTTCTTTTATTTGGTTAGTAAACCACAATGGTTAGAAATCTCAATCAGTCCTGCTAGGGAAAAGGTGAATTCATGCCTTTCATGAGAAGATTAGTAAAAACTGAATGCAAACTGCTCATTTTGATTTTGAAAAATGACAACCATCACACCACCCCCACACCTTCCCATAACAACCATCCCTGCACCCTCTGCACTTTCTCACAACAACCATCACTCCACCCCATACCTTTCCATAACACCATCCCTCCACCCTCTGCACTTTCTCACAACAACCATCACTCCACCCTCTGCACTTTCTCACAACAACCATCACTCCACCCCCCATACCTTTCCATAACAACCATCACTCCACCCCTCATACCTTTCCATAACCATCACTCCATCCCCATACCTTTCCATAACAACCATCACTCCACCCCATACCTTTCCATAACAACCATCACTCCACCCCCCATACCTTTCCATAACAACCATCACTCCACCCCCCATACCTTTCCATAACAACCATCACTCCACCCCCATACCTTCCATAACAACCATCACTCCACCCCATACCTTTCCATAACAACCATCACTCCACCCCCATACCTTTCCATAACAACATCACTCCACCCCCATACCTTTCCATAACAACCATCACTCCACCCCCCATACCTTTCCATAACAACCATCACTCCACCCCATACCTTTCCATAACAACCATCACTCCACCCCCATACCTTTCCATAACAACCATCACTCCACCCCCCATACCTTTCCATAACAACCATCACTCTACCCCCACACCTCCTCATAATAAACGTCACCCCCCATATCTTCCCATAACAACCATCACTCCAATCTTCACAACATCAGAATAACACCTCACCTGAAAAATTCCAATAAATTTATTCATATACACTTTAACCATTTAATGTTTTGTTGTGATAAAAACAATGTTTTAAAATTATGAGAATTATTAACTGACTACCAATGGTAAAATCAGAACCACTCTTGTTTTGAACACTGTTGATATTGTAGATTTTAAAAGTATACAATTGTACTTTTACTAGGTGATAACATTTTCTATATCCCAAAATGTGTGCTGATAAAAAAAATCAACATTAATAATTACAGTTTACACTTGTGTTAAAGCACTGACACGGCTTATCTAACAAGGAAACAAAACATTTCAAACTACTTAAACACTGCAGGTATTGTAGATTTTAAAACAGTGGTTCCCAACCTTTTTTCTATTCCCGCACCCTTAAAAGAGTTTTGCTCTGACCCTGCACCCCTACAAATTAATTTTAATACTTTTGTTCAAAAATATAAAATGTGAATCCATACTACAGTTTTATCAAAAGATCATATATATTTCACTCTCTAAATAATAATAATAATAATCTGAAATAAAGAAATGAAAATATAAATGATATTAATTACAAAAGAAAAAATTTAATCTAAATTTGAACGGATGTTTCTTGCACCCCTGGAATGATGCTCACACCACCTGGGGGTACAAGCATCCCTGGTCGGGAACCCTGTTTTAAAAGTATGTAATTGTACTAATTGTTACAAGATAAAATTTTCCATTTTCACCCAAAATGCAGCCACTGATTATGTGATGCACAATTTTTTTGCTCAACTCTTTCTTCTCTGATGATGTTTTCATAAACTGATTATAATGGCATATAAACCCATATAGGGTTATTTTATGCTTAGAGGTTAGAAAATTGTGTTCATTCTATGTTCATAGTAACATTTTTTGTATACTTGTTTTTTAACAGAATTTTTTTTCTTTTGTTTTTTCTTTTGCACACAATCCTACAGTGGTTCTCAAACGGGGGGGCATATGGCTCCTGGGGGGTGGGGCGTAAAACATTTTTTTCGGTCCAGGCAAGCAAAAAATATTTAATCATATCAGAGATAAAAAAAAAAAAAAAGGTAAAAAAAAAAGGTAAAAAAAAAAAAAATGGTTGAAAACCACTGCTATAGAGTACAAATTATTTTTAAACAGATGTATTTGACCTAAACATGGGACCCTAATAGGTATGCCAATCCAAGTCAGAGTGAACCCAGGAGTAATGACAATGAAGAGGTACTCCACACTCTCCAGAACTGGAGTCTCACCATCAGATGCAATTTCAAATTGTCCTGGGTAATAAAATTAGTTCAGTGTTACAAAGAAATATTGGATTTATAATTAAGTAAAAAGTCCTTCCATCAGCAAAAAATCTAACATGAAAACTATGTGTCTAGCATGTTTATGTGTATGCGTGTATTTTTATATAGATAGATATAAACACTACTAGTAACAAAAGATATTTTTAAGAATCTTTTTAAATCTGGTCGATAATCTCCATGATTGGTAATGTTGTTAGTAACTTGGTAACAAAACAAAACAACAACACAAATAAATGTTTTCATTGTTTCCAAGGAAACTTAAGTAAGATGCTGATCCCATCAGCCTAAAAGGAGGATGAACTGGTGCAGAGGCAGAAGGTCATATGTTAAGAAAAATTATTTGGAATGTGATGGGGAGGATTTTAAGGGAATTTTTATTATTCAAAAGTCACAAATAGACAAATATCCATGGCTGAAATGGAAATAGACATGATTGTAAAATAAATGTAGATATATAAAATTGTCTTTACTATTTATACTTTTTGTATTAAAAGGGAGACACATGGATACATCCACGTTGGTACATGCAGATGCAGATAGCATATACAAGGTGTGTCAAAAAAGTATTGAGATTTTTTGAACATTTTGACACACCTTGTATTCTGAAAAAAATAATGTTCCATTCATTCTTCATTTCTATCTTGGTAAATACAGCTTTAATCTTGATACTTTTATGACACACCTTGTATTCTGAAAAAAATTAACGTTCCATTCATTCTTCATTTCTATCTTGGTAAATACAACCTCAAACTCTGCACTTTTATGACACACCTAGTATTCTGAAAAAAAATAACATTCCATTCATTGTTCATTTCTATCTTGGTAAATACAGCTTCAAACTTGGCACTTTTATGACACACTTTGTATACACATACCTATGCAGACACAGATAGCATACACAATCACACATATATACACACCTATGCAGTTGCAGATAGCACACACAAGCACATCTACATAGATGCACACAAACACACACACACACACAAACATCTATGCAGATACAGATAGCACACACACACACATATCTATCCATCGATCCATGCAGGTAACAACATACACATACAAATATTGTAATTTAAAATACTTATGTTCCTTAATTGTACGACCGTTATCATCTTGCAACACCCTCTAGTTAAAAATGATACTGTCCAAATAGCCAAGATGAAATGCAAAAATGTAAATCCTGATTATCTGATGTTGTTTAATCTGCCAAATTCTTATTTCTTATGAGTGTCATTACCCCAGTAAGATAATGGACCATTCTGTTTTTATCATAGAGAAAGAAAGGGAAGAAAAAGGACATGCTATAGAGAAAAATATAATAAGAAAGAAAGAGAGATGGTGAAAGATAGAGAGAGGGGTGAGTATGCTGAAAGGATAACACTAATCTGTTTCAATCAAACATAAGATGAAAGGAAAGAAAGGAAAGAAAGGAAAAAAAAGAGTGAAAGAGAGAGTTAAATCAAGATTATTATACTTTTTACATATTGAATTATTTAGCAATAGCTCTTAAGTAAACATATTAAACGTAATAATTAAATTATCATACTGTGGTATATCCACAGGTCCTGTTAGTTCTTAATATTATAGAAGTGACTATGAAATGCTAATAAGAATCCTTCACTCCTTTCTAAATAGAAGCATCAATATCATTATGGACAGCTGTTAACTATAAAATGCTAATTAGAATCCTTCACTCCTTTCTAAATAGAAGCATCAATATCATTATGGACAGCTGTTAACTATGAAATGCTAATTAGAATCCTTTGTTCCTTTCTTATTCAACAATAGCCCTTAAGTGAACATAAACACCATTGTAATAATTAAATTATCATATTGTGGTATATCCACAGGTTCTGCTAGTTTTAATTTAAAGTTGTTAAAATAGATGGAAAGTGTGAAAGGTTTAGAAGCTCTCCAAACACAAAGGTCATTTTTTTTTCTTCAGTTGTTTGAGCAGGTCAGTTTTTATTCAAGGTCACATTCAGAAAAAAATAGTCACATGAACAGGTTCTTATTAGTTTGTTAGCCAGTAACTAGAAACAGGTATTCAATAATATAAATACAGATATTTATAGCCCCTTGTCAAGGTTGACAATGGCTTTAACAGCTTGTTGTTATTACTACTCTCTGAGTAATAAGGTAATTATGAGTAATGTACTCACTGGTACACTCTTCCACCAAAAAAAAAAAACAAACCCAAAACAATCATGGTATACAAGTAGATGACAATTTAAACATCGCACAATATATATATATATATATATATATATATATATATATATATATGTGAAGAGATGGAAGTGAATCCGATGGTATGTAGTATATTAAGAAATTGAAAAACATAGGTTTAAACTAGCAAATATATGCACCCTCCGGGTGCAAGTATTTAAGTTTTAATATAATAAAATATCATGTTAAATTAGAAAGGTTAATGAAACTGAATAAGAATTCAGATAAAAATATTTGGAACAGAGGGGGTATGATTGAAAAATAGAACAGCTTTGAAACTAGCTCTTCCATCATTTTCCCTTACTCCCGTCTTTTATTGGTAAATTTTCCTAATTTAACTATTTAGTTAAAATAGAAAGTAAAGAATAATATTACAGTTATTTCTTCTTGTTAATGGACTTCTTTTAAGATTTATCCCCGAGATGTTTGGTCATATTGATTAAGATAAAACCAAACAATTAGAAATCAATAATACTAAGCATATATTTATTAAAATCAAGTTTTTTTTATATCAATATGCAAATTAGCCTTCCCATTCACACTGTAAAACGCTATTTTGTTGTATATATAAATATAATTGCATGTTGTTAATATCTAGATATGGTCAACAGTCTTAATGATGAAAAACAATTTTATTAATAATTAAGGTTTAAATAAAAATAAAATCATGGAGAATGTGATGTAAATAACAAAGGGAATTGTGACTTGAATAGTAATATAGTTTCGGTTACAGACATACAAACCCACAATCTCCATTATAATAAGATAAGTTGAGTGGTAAGTTCCAGCGTTCTTTCTTCAAACTTCAAATTTTGAACAGACTGATAAACAAGGACTATCGCAGTTTTTTCTT
>CM042150.1:8534058-8539058 GCA_023376005.1 Doryteuthis pealeii
TTATATTGTTTGCATTGTTTAATAAATTATTTTTAATTTGGCCCAAATTTTTTCCATTAATAAAATTCATTTTATATGAAAACAAACTTAAAATCTATCAAACAATTTAAAAGGATAGATGTAAGTATTTTTGTAAAATATAATTGGAAGTAATCAAATTTTTTATTTATTATTAACAAACAAGTAATTCTAATATCTTGAGAACATATTGTCATTTTGATGCTGAAAATAGTGAGAATAGATTTTTTAAAGATTATGATGGGATTTTTGTCCAAGTGATTAAAGGGCTTTAGCTTTTGTCAAAAAGAATTGATTCTTATGCGAATTAATTAGTTTTGTTTGTATTTAATACTCAATAATAGAAATGTAGAGAGATACAATACCTGATTATAGGTTGAAAAGTTTTGTTTTGACAATCAACCTTAGAGAAGGAAAGTTCCAATTCTACCCAAATATATTTCAAACACTTGCGGGGATTAAAATAAAATTAAAATAAAAAAATAACAAACTCCCATGAGTGAACAGTATATTCCTCTGTTCCGTTATTGTTGACTATATGTTTGTTCTCTTTGTTTCAGCAACTGACTACCCTTTAGCCATTTGCCAATTTGTCTCTTCTCTCTGTCACACCCAGGGTGTCTCATTTTGAATAATGAGCCTTCACCAGAATGTATGGGAAAAAGGACCTACTTCTGATCCCAAAGATAATGGCTCAGCTTTTTGGACTTAGGCCTTAACTCGGACAAGACACTACTACTAGCCAGGGAGAAATTCCCTTGCCATGTGGTGGCTATGACCGGTGAATAAAGCCTAAATCATAAAACCACTTTTTGTCTTTGTCTCTTCAAATTCTTTCCTTTTCAACTACCTTTTTTAATCTAAAACACTAAATCTCTTACAACCCCATATACTTCAACAGAAAAATGGATGTTGATCGATTTATTGATTTCAATGACATGTCAACTTGTTTAGGGTTATTTTATACCTAGAAGTAAGGGAATTCCATTTGTTGTACATTTATATTTACATTTTTTGTGTAGTTGTTGCTTAAGAGTTGTTTTTTGTTTTTTTGGCACACAGTTATATATCAAGTATTCCCATCTAATATGAATAATTTGCACAGTTGTATGGCTTCAAATATTTCTATTTAATACTAATAATTTAAACATGATTATAGGATTTAAAGTAATTATTTCTATTTAATAATGATTTTTTTGCAGTTATATGAAGTTAAGCATTAGTCACAATTCCTTAGTTATTTACGTATTCTCCATTATTCTATTCTATTTAAACCTCAATTAATAATAAAACTGTTTGACACTTACCTAAATACTAATAACATGCATTTTTTCAGTGTAAACGTAAAGCTAATTTGCATATTGATATTAAAAAAACTGATTTTAATAAAAATGTGCTTGTTATTATTGATTTCTAATTGTTTGGTAATGAATATGAGCAATAAATCCTAAAGAAATTCATTAATAACTGTAACTAAATAGTTAAATTAGGAAAATTTAATTGTCAAATTATATCAAAATTTGAATTCTTAATTTGTTTCATTAGCCTTTCTGATTTAATCTAATATTTTATTACATTTAAACTTAAATACTTGCACCCGGAGGGTGCATATATTTGCTAGTACAAATAATCTACAGTTATATCAAGTATTCTTATCTAATACAAGTAATTTTTAAACATATCTATTTGATCCATAGATGGGATCCTAACAGGTAATACCACTTGGGTCAAAGTGTTCATTAGTTTTTTGTAAAAATCATTGATTAGATGTCAGACGTATTGATCTTAATGGCATGTCAACCCATCTAAGGTTATTTTATGCCTAGAGGTTAGGGAATCATGTTCATTGTATGTTCAGATTTCCATTTTTGTGTAATTGTTTCTTAAGAATTTTTTTTTGCACATGGTTCAATCAAATATGAATGAATCATTTTTATTTCTCTATTTGACCCACAGATGGGACCCTAACAGGTACTACCACTCTAGGTCAGAGTGGACCTAGGAGTAATGTCAATGAAAGTGTACTCCACATACCCCATCAGATGCAGTTTAGTGTCATACCCAGGACACTTTTTATGTAGGTGCTCTTACCCCCTCTACAGTGGGGAATACAGTCAGTCTAAGCCCCTGCCAACAGTGCATTTAGTAGGTATTGCCAAAGTTGCCGAAAAATCCGTGTTTTACAAAACAAATTTACCCCACCTCCGATTGAAAAAAAAATTACCAAAAATCAGGGAATTATCAGATTTTAATGAAATTTTCAGTGTTGATTTATCAATGAATGAATTTTATAATGCATCAGTTGTTTATTACAAAACGGGGGGGGGGGGGGGTAATTTAATTTGTAAACATGGATTTTACAACAACTTTGGCGGCCATGTTTAAGATATGTATGAAAAATTTACCAAAAAAATTAGTTTAATATGTATTAAAAATAAATTACATATGTAATATCATTTTTTTATTTTTTTTTTTACTGTTGCTCATTATGCTACTACTTCTCGACTTAGACAAAATTTGACCTTAAATAATTGATTTAATTCATTTTAATTCATTTCTAAAAATGAAAAGCAGATGAAAAATTGGCAATCCCTAGCATTTAGATATTAAAGATTGAACCATAAACCTAATTGTATACAACTACCTTAACCACTGAGCTTCCAAGTTACAAAATGGATAAGTCTTCAGTTAAAAAAAAGGTAAACAACAGAAGCTAACTGATTGCTGGAATGTTGGAACTACAAATGGAATTTCAGAAATGAAAGGCTGAAATAATAATATTCACAGACTAAAGGATTGTGTTCATAGTGTTGCATCATTAAAACAACAGTTAGAAATAGTCTACCAGTTGCATACTAAAATATAAAACAGTGTTTAAGAAAAAAGGGGGGGGGAGTCAAAATGTCCATCCATAGTAAAAAACAAAAAAAAATGTCTATAGTTATTTAACAAACCCGCCTCTTGGGGCAGGGGTCCAGTGGCTTCGGCCCTGGACCTTACAAGCTAACATTGTTGATCCCAGGGGGCCATCCCCCCAGGCAACAACTGCCCCCTCGATTTAAAAGGGCAGGGCTGGGTTTATTGTGCAGTGCCTGAGGTGCCCTCCTTGAAGGGGAATGCTGACGAGATCAACACATTTTTTGCACCCACCACCCATGAGCTTCGGCTTGTGGGTGGTCCCATATTAATAGGGCCTTGTGCCTAACCCTTACATGTGGAGTACATGGTAAATATCTAGTTATTTAACAAAATCTTTTGTAACTTAGACTTATGAGTTTCTTTTTCAAAGTTTTAATGTTGAATTTTTCTTATCACCTGATGATGATAATGATGATGATGATGATAATGATGATAAAAGTTCTTATCCTAACCAAGAAGAAAATTTTTTGTATCTTTATTGATTTTTTTTAATAAGGTTAAAGAAACTTGAGAAATGATGTGCTAAGAATTTTTAACACTTCACACCCAATACATATAGATTTGTATATTGAAAAACACACACAATAATCTACATACAATGACTGCTATTTACACAGTAGCATTGCAACCAACAAAGTCTTCATCAGATGATGACTCTAGATTCAGGCATGGTTTCAGGGCCGAAGAATCATTACCACTAACCCAGAGCACCCCAGCAGTATCTCTAGATACCACCAGACTTTTCTGGTTTGTTGTCACACTGTGGGACTGGCATATCCACGTTGATGCGGTTCAAGCTTTATCCTGGATCTTTTTTATGTATTTCCTCTTGTCTGGTGGAGAAAGTCCAAGTTTAGTAAAAAATGCCAAGATTGAGTTGGTAATCTCGGCATCCGACTTCGATACAAAATACATCTGTTATCCATATATAAACCTGTATACAGTATGCTCTTCACATACATATATACATACATACAGGTATTGGCTATGTTGGGACACTTTGGATTGAGGTTACAACAAGGTTAGGCCAAGAAACAAGGTAAGCTTCAAAGTTTCAAAAACATATATTGTGTAATGAGCGACATTTTAGTTTTTAGGTAAAAATTGGTCTTAAAATGTCATTCATTATACAAGTAAGTAGGTATATATATATATATCTATAAAAAAAAACAAAAAAAAAAAACGAATAGAATATCTATTATTATACTAAAACTGAGCAAATCAACTTTTGTCTCCCAAAGGTTTTTTAAATGTTTGACACGTAAGTTATACTAAATTATTCCTTACTTTTAGGATTGACTTATGTTTGAAAAAAATTCCATTTTAATTAGTTCTAATTAGTTGTACTTTGTAAAGTAAAAAACTGACCAATCTCTTACTTTATATTCTGCCTATCACTTTCTCTCTCTCTATGTATATCTTGATTACGTCCTTGTTATATATGTTAGTTTCTCTGGGAGAGTAGAGAGAGACGGGAGAATTTGTAATGGGTTTGTAAATTTCCTAAGCAGCAACTTGTAGATTAAATTAGGTCAAACATTCCCTTTCTTAGAAATCTTACAAAATGATTTTGACGGTTTGTCTGGGCGTATTTATTTTTAAAAAAATTTAATTCACTTTGCAAATTCACTTTTCCCTAATCTCAATTATCTATCTAGAGTTCAATGAGTGACCCAATGGGTCACGTTTTGTCTAGTATATATATATATATATTTGAATATAAATGCTCTATCAACGATATTAAGTACTATCTGCTTAGAAATCTAGCACCCATATCATCTACAAAATATATCATCATCATCCTCATATCGAACTAGCAGTACGGATATCCATGAATCTCTCACCAACCGTCCCTATCATTCATTGCTTCCAGCAGGTCTTCTGCACAGCAATCCAGTATCCACACAGAGCTGGTTAATGTAAGTCATTGCTGGTCAACCTGTGCTGGCTTCCACAGGAGAATGTCACTTATGAGTTCGTCTTTGCTTCTTCAGCAGTGTCCAGCATGTCTTGTTCATTTCACTCAGATGGTTTGCATGATAGGGGACCATACAGCTGCTTGA
>CM042150.1:8544058-8631128 GCA_023376005.1 Doryteuthis pealeii
AAAGGGAAAAATTTCCAACAGGGCTTCTCTGACCACCTGTCTAACCCAAGTAAATTTGAGTGTTGCATGTCATAGAATCACTTAGTACCCAGGTCATAGACAGCTCAGCCACCACAATCCTGTCCTCAGGCATTATGAGTCACCACCCGTGGCTAACAGGTGGACCCATTGGGGGGTATTATACCTTAGCAGAGATGCAGTTGATATATTCTACAGTCTTAACTGGCAAAGTGGAAGGTAAAAAGGGGTTACAAAATTTTTCAAATAGAATTTCTAAAACCAATTGTTAATTTTTTAAAGTAGATAATTTTTTAACAAGCGTCATCAGTAAGATCGCCACAGACACCCGGTTCTCCTGACTAAAAAAAAAAAAAAAGGACCCCCCATTTATTTTTCCGTTCTAAATTATTAAGGAAAATATCTTCTGTAATTCACAATTTCAATATTACAAATATAAAACAAAGATGTAACTTTTTTTTTTTTAAATAATCTTAATTTTATATAGGTTTGGTTTGGTTTGGTTTGTTTTACGGCATATCAACCTCAGTGGGTCATTTAATGCCAATAAAGTTTTGAAATAAATCAATTCTTAATGGATAATACAATTTTTTTATAAATACATTTTTCTATTTAACCCATAGATGGGACTTTTATATAGGACATTTAAGCGACACAAGAACAATTGGATAGATTAATTTTTAAAATTGGGTGAAAAAAAATTGGGAGAAATAAGAATTTGGCTATTAAGCAACAATAGATAATCAGGATTTATATTTTTGCATTTCATCTTGGACAATTTGGACGGTCTCATTTTTAACCAGGGGGTGGTGTAAGATGATAACGGTCAGAAGATTAAGGAATAAGCATAATAATATATAGATGGATGTATGGAAATTTCTAACTTTTATTTATTTATTTTTTTTAGAGGAAAATGCAACAATTTTATTTAAAAATCTGCCTTTTTTTAAAATTCATAACTTGTAACCAAATAAACAGAACTATTGTTGTCTGGGAACTTGTAAACATTCAAAATAGTTGAATAACCAGAACTATAAAAAAAAATTAAAAACTGAAACTGCAACATTGAGAAACCTGTTTGTAGATAATTAATGTCTGATTTCAGGTGAGGGGGGAAATATAAATAAATGATATTCTTTCTTGTTAAATAATAAAAATGATGGAGGTTTTAATCCTCGTCAGAGTTGTCCTTATTTATTTCTGAATAGTTATTTCTTTGAATTTTTGAGATGAGGCTTGATAAGTAGTATTATTTGGACCATTCGGACTATTGTCTTCATCTTTATTTTTATCTGGCCTATTGTTATCCGGCCTTCTTCAGGTGTTTCTTGTCGGAGTCGGGAGCCTTTTCGAACTTGGGAACCTTCTTGTAATCGGGAACCATCATAGAACTTTGAACCCAACCCTTTATTCAATCTCATTCTGTTAACCATAGCTGGGGTACAGGTGTTAAGCTGTATTAATTATTATTCTATGTTACTGTCGCCCTTGACTGGGATTGAACCTGCAGCCTAGAGATAACCGTCTCTTAGAACTGTCTTAACCCCACGCCTTTATCCACTATGCTATGTGTCCAATTGAATAGTTGTTTGTCATTATTGAAATTGCAACATTGAGAAACCTGTTTGTAGATAAATGATGTGTGAATGATGATTTGAAGTGAAGGATGAGGGGGGAAATATAAATAAATGATACACTTTCTTGTTAAATAATCAAAGTGATGAAGGTTTTAATCCTGGTCAGAGTTGCCCTTATTTATTTATGAATAGTTGTCTATCATTATTGAATATTTTTATGCTGTAAAGTTTCCTTAAAATCTTTTATTTCTTTCTTGCTGCCATCATTTTGTATGAAAAGGTTTGAAAATAGATAAATCAAGAAACTTCTAGTTTTTGTTCAATTGACAAAGTAAAAAGTAAAATAAAGTCGTCAGGGTGGCCTAAAGTCGGTATTAGCCAGATAGCAAGGGAGTCTATCCCCTTTTTACTAGCACTAGACCAAGGAGATTGTTTTGGTGCCTGAGGTGGAGTGCCACACTTACTATCAGATCCTCACTTTACTGCTCAGATCCCTGTGCTATTCATACACCGAGTTGGCATGGGCCGGTATTGAACCAGGAACCTTAAGGTTCCCAGCCGAACACTCTACCAACTGAGCAAAACCGGCTCAGTCGGTAGAGTACCTGTCAAGAGTTGATGAACTCTTCCTTTGTTATTGAGGATCAAAAAGTAACAGGATTTGGCCTAATAGGCTGAAATGTACATACAGAGATTGATTTTTCTCGATTTGTTTAGCCTTACATTTGAATAGGTATGCCCGTCTAATTCATTAATTATTAATTAATTTTCAAAATTAGGTACGACTTCAATTAAGCACATATTCTCCCAAAAATTGTTGGCTAAAAAAGCCATATCAAAACACATTGTTTGTTTGTTTACTTCTCATACTGTCGTGTCACCATAAGTGGAATATAACCTACTTCTTAACAAACATAAAATCTGGGAAAGGCCAGCTGGTGTAATGGTTAGAGTCCCTGCCTGTCAGCTTGGCAGTCAGGGTTTGAATCACACACAAAGCGGTCTTCCTGTCTATAGCTCTGATGAGGCCTAATAGGCCGAAATGTACATACAGAGATTGATTTTTCTCGATTTGTTTAGCCTTACATTTGAATAGGTATGACCGCCTAATTCATTAATTATTAATTAATTAATTTTCAAAATTAGGTACGACTTCAATTAAGCACATGTTCTCCCAAAAATTGTCGGCTAAAAAAGCCATATCCAAACACATTGTTTGTTTGTTTACTTCTCATATATATATATATATATACTAGCAGGACCTGTTGATATGCTACCATACGATAATTTAATTATTACGTTTGATAGATTTACTTAAGAGCTATTGCGAAATAGTTCAATATGTAAAAAGTATAATAATCTTCATTTAACACTCTCTCTCTTTTTTCTTTTTGATTGAAACAGATAAGCATGATTAAATAGTTAACTAACCACATATTTGAGCTGTTGATTGGCTGGCTTTAATCCACGTGCCCACACAGAGTCTATAAGTTTAAGTGGTGTACTTCAGCACACCTTATATCACCCAAAATATTTCAACAGAGACACTGTTTTTGGCAAACTAAAATCCTGAGTGATGACGACACATTTCTCAACAGAAATTTGTCCCCATCAAGGCAGAAAAGTTTTTTTAGTTTAATATTTTATGTAAATGTTTACTTGCATTTTTTTTATAATTCATAACCGCTTTCCTCTTATCATATGGAATATATTTTTTTCCTTTTCTTTATTTATTCTCTTGTTACTATATTAAATATATTGATACTTATGTTCCTTAAAAGTACGTTCATTGTCATCTTGCAACACCCTCTGGATAATAATGAGACTGTCCAAGATGAAATGCAAAAATGTAAATCCTTATTATCTGGTGTTCCTTAACTCCTGAATTCTTATTTCTTATGAGTGTCATCACCTCAGCTAAATAATGGACCATTCTGTTTTTATTATAAAGAAAGGGAAGAAAAAGACATGCTATACAGAAAAAATATAATAAGAAAGAGAGTATGGAAATATATAGAGAGGGGGTGAGCGCTGGGAAGTAATAATGCAAATCTGTTTCAATCAAACATAATGAAAAGAAAGAAAGAAGAGAAAGAAGAGAAAGAAGAGAGAGATAGAGAGAGAGAGAGTTAAATCAAGATTATTATACTTTTTTTGATATTGAACTATTTAGCAATAGATCTTAAGTAAACATATCAAATGTTGCAATAATTAAATTATCATACTGTGGTATATCCACAGGTCTTGCTAGTATTAAATGTTTTACTCTAGAGATCCGTTGTCTCTTGTCTATTTTTTCATCAACTTCCTTGTGTTTCCAAATCCTTAACCGAATTCCAAAAAGGATCCCATCTTTTTTTACTTTTTCTGAAGATGTGGATCACCAGCCATGCTACAAGAGATATCAATATCTATGATTTATATTTACATAATTATTTCTTTCTATGAATGTATCACCAATCCAAATTGCAAAAAAAAGAAGAAGAACATTCATTGAGAAGATATTTAAATTAAAAACCCAAAACAAAAAAAGAAAATGATTTCCCTCTCTCCATAGATTGTTATTCTATTCAACAGACAAACTTTAAAAGCAACAAAGATGGAAATCAGGGAAGAAGAAGGAAAAACAAATTTGTTTCTATCTATAAACATTTTCCAGAGAGAGAGAGAGATGAGAGAGAGAATGAGAGAGAGGGAGGGAGAGAATGAGTGAGAGAGAGAGAATGAGTGAGAGAGAAAGAAAGAATGAGTGAGTGAGAGAGAGAGAATGAGAGAGAGAGAGAAGAGAGAGAGAGAGAGAGAGAAGAGAGAGAGAGAGAGAAAGAAGAGAGAGAGAGAATGAGTGAGAGAGAGAGAATGAGTAATAATAAGAGAATGAGTGAGAGAGAGAATGACAGAGAGATGATAGAGAGAGAGAGAATGAGAGAGAGAGAGAGAGAGAGAGAGTGAGAGTGGAAAGCTACCCTGAGTCAATATGACAAGTTCAGATAATCACTCAGATCAATAAAACAGGAGTGGGGGGGGGTTTCTGCCAAGTGGACAGATGTTTGCCTCCAATCTGAAAGGAAAGACAAATTTGCTCCACTGATCAAGGATTGAGCACTTCATTATGAAAACATTCTCATACATTTACAAATAACTGAAATGTTTAAAAAGGCCATGTGTGTCACAGCTGACCTGCTAAAGATCTAGAAATAATAATGTAGAAATTCTACTACTAAAAGTAATTTATAGGTTTTCATTAGGTTTTGTCAAGGTTGACAATGAATGTAATATCTATTGGCTTGGGTTTGTGAGGTAGTTATGAGAGTGTGGTTTGGCTAAGTGCTCACTAATTTGTTCCCTTCTATCATGACATGCCAGTGACAAGTCATTTTGTCAAGATATCTGGAGGTAAAGTCCAAGTGCAGGGAAAAGTAGATTCATACTCCTTAAAAGCATTAGCATGAAGCGCACATAAATATTCTCAGGTAAAATTTTAACGGCTGTTTCTATTTCCTGAACTGTTGACCATTACACAAATTATATATATATATATATATATATATATATATATATATACACACACAAAAGAAAAAGTGGAAGTAAATCCGACAATGTGTAATGTCGTAAGAATGGAAAAAACACAAGATTCATTAACGAATGATGTTTATTAAAGCCTATGCTGCAGTGTTTTGGTCTGTTTCGATAGACCTTCATCAGGGCTTTTGTTGGTTTAAGGAAAAATTTGAAGATTCAACAAAAACAGCCACACAACGAAAACAGAAACTTGCAGACTTTTGTTTATCAATAATTTATTTTTTCTTTAAACCAACGAAAGCCTTGATGAAGATCTATCGAAACAGACCAAAAAACCACAGCGTAGGCTTAATAAACATCATTCATTAATGAAACTTGTGTTTTTTCAATTTTTACAACATTGTATGTATATATATATATATATATATATATATATATATATATTGGTTTTGAAGGCTATCACAATGCAAGTATAAAGAAAAATGAGGTAACTATGATGTTGTTTGTTTACCTTTGATATATTCTTAATATTTCGAGATAAAGATCACTTCATCACAGAACCTAGCAGCAAGCTAACAGCTCTGGACTGTCAGAAATCTTCTGACGAAGGGATCTTTATCTCGAAATATTAAGAATAAATCAAAGGTAAACAAACAATATCATAGTTACCTCATTTTTCTTTACACTTGCATTGTGATAGCCTTCAAAAACCAACCACCAAACCAATATAAACAAAATGCTTCAAGCAAATTATAAAACCCTTTATATATAGTAGTAAGTAGTAAAGTCTATGGAGTGACCTATCATCAGTATCAGCATGTCTACCAATAGTGCAGTCATTTTTTAATATTTAGCACAAGGCCAGAAGTATAAGGTCATTTTTTGGTATGTATGTGCATGGTGTAATGGTTAGAGTCGTAGGAAATGGACTCATCGACCCAAGTTCAAATCCTGGACGAGGCTGTTTGCATTTCACATAGCGCTAATACCCTTGGGAAAGGTATGCATCCAACTACTCTCCCTCCAGTTATGGGTAAATAGGACAAACTGTTGTTTTTTTTTTTTAACTCTGCTTAAGAAATTGACTGTGTCACATCCTACTCATGCGGAGGGGTTGGTAAAATATAAAAGCTCTTTTTTTTAAGCAGAGTTTTAGAGGTTTGAATTCAAAATTTCCCTTCTCCTAGACCGGTTCTCATACTATGGTTAAAGAGCCCAGTCTGCCCTACTATTTACCCATAGCTGGAGGGAGACTAGTTGAATGCATACCTTTCCCAAGGGTTTCAGCACTATGTAAAATGCAACCAGCTTTGTTTAGAATTTAACCTTTGATTGCCATGTCCATTTCATACAATGATAACCATTACACTATGAGTGCTTTTTCCTCTAAGTAACATTTAAACTGCTGTCAATAAATGTCTGTAATAATCGTAATATTGACTGATAGCTACTTAAAGTGGACCCCTACCAACACTTACCCAAACTTTCCTTAAGTGAAAGTTGCCTTTTAGCCTATTACTTAGAGGAAAAATTGAAATAAATATTTACAAAGCTTAGTCTAGTTGGTTGGTTGGATTTTATGGCATATCAACCCTTGTTGGGTTATTTCATGCCAAAGACATTTTGTTTTGTTCATTCTTAATGGATACTCAGTTTCTTTTAACCACATTTTTTAAAACTCATTTTTTCTATTTAACCCATAGATGGAAGTCTAACAGGTACTACCACTCCGGGTCAGGGTGGATCTGGGAGTAATGGTGATGAAGGATTACTCCATATTCCCCAGAGCTTCAGAATTGAAACTTCACCATCAAATAGAGTTTAACATCATACCCAGGACACTAAAACCCTCAGCTACTGCCTTCTAGTACATAAATGATTAAAAGAGTCAGTGTGTTGCCATAAGGGCAATAGGGTCGGGACAATCATATAGGTGCTAGGACTTGATGTGACTGGCCGATTATTAATAAATGTTTGCATTAGTTATAATATTAACTGATAGCAACTTAGTGGACTCCTCCACCCCCCACCCCCGTCACCAATTCAATTCCAGCAAACACTTATCCAAATTGGCCTTAAGTGAAGGTCAGTCTTTGGTTGCCTTTTACTTAGAGGAAAAGTTAAAATAAATATTTACTAAACCTAGTCAAGTCTGACACAGGACAAATGTAGGGAGGGAGAAAAGTTAGTGAAATAGATCACTAGGACTGAGCCTGTTCTAGTAGTGACCACCCCAAGTGGATTTAACAGGTTTGAATTCAGAGTTTTCCTTCTAGACTGGTTACTTTAATCAAGGTTAAAGAGCTCAGTCTGCCCTACTATTTTACCTATAGTTGGATTCATACATGGTGACCCCCCCCCCCAAAAAAAAAATAGAACCCACAAATTTTGTAATAAAACTGTTAATTCTAATTTTAATTTTTTTAGACAGAGAATGCCTTTAAAGCAAATCAAGGTAACTGAAACTTTGAGGAATGATAGTACAAAGACTGAAGTTTAAATCCAACATATTTCTTGAAATTTTATAGACATTGATAAGATTAAATAAAATTTATTTGGGTTCTATTTTTTTTTTTTTTTGGTCCCCCTATACCTTTCCCATGGGTATTAGCGCTATGCGAACTGAAGCTTTGTCTAGGATTTGAACTCGGATCGATGAGTCCATTTCCTACAACTCTAACCATTACACTATGCACCTCCAACTTTTGTTGTGTTAGCTCAAAGTGAGTAGAAAATATCTACTTTAAAAAATCAGCACTTGAAAAACTAGCCTTTACCTGGACTTGAATACTCATTGCTTAGTACCGGTGTAAAATACTCAACTAGCCTGGTCTTCAAGCAAACACCTGGTTATGTCAAGTATATTCCAAACTTGAAGTTTATTGTCATTGAAAATTTTATGAATTGAAATTATAAATTGATTTATAGGTAGAAGGTTAGGTTATAACAGTTTAGTCAGTGTGCATTAGGGAAGGTGTGGAAGATCTTGTATATCGTGTAGATATATAGGTTAATAGGAATAGAGTGATATTAATATCTAGATAAAAGACAGATTGAATTTTAACTTGGGAATAGATCATGCAAATCTTGGAAAATTTATGTTAAATCTCAAGTGGTCAAAATATATCATCTCTATTATAGAAAGTAATACAATGGGTTAACGGGCAAATCAGTTTTGCTTCAAGCTTTTCCCACCCTGGTGTCTGGAAGAAAATTTGCTCTTCAAATCAATTTAATTGTTAACACAAGTTGGAAGTAATAGTTTCAACCTAAACGTTTTTTTTTACCTCCAGCCAGAGGAGAGTGTCAGTGATGATTATCATAATTATCAACAACCTGCATTGGAAAGTTGAAATATACTTACAAAAATGCAGGGCCAGATTTAGGCATAAGGTATTGTTTTGGGACCCCACAGTATGAAAGGACTTCCTAACTTTTATACTCCCCAGAGCTCCAAAATTGGAACTTCACCATTAGATACAGTTTAATGTCATATCCAGGACATTTAGACCCTCAGCCAATGCCTTCTAGCACATATACATTGATAAAAAGGGTTGGGGGCTGGCCATAAGGCAAATAAGGTTGGGACAATCATAAAGGTACTATAGCTTGACATAACCAGTCGATTGATCAGTCATAGACTGCTTAGCCACCAGGATTCTGTCCTTAAGCATCATGGATCACCACCCACGACCAACAGGCGGTTCCATTGTGGGGGCAGATTGTACCTCTCTGCAGAGGTGCAGTCGGTGTATTCTACAGATGCAGCCGACAGGGTGGTTCAGCACATGTGTAGCACAGATTGGGTAATCTGATCTGTGTAGTAAAATGAGGAGGTGACAGTTGGTGTGGCACTCCACCTCAGCAAAAACAATTTCCTTGGTCTAACACTAGGAAAAAAGGGATAAACTCCCTTGCTGTCCAGCTGATGCCAACAATATTAAATTAGTTGGGTGTAAATGGAAATTAAGATTGGTTACAGGGTGCGGGGTGAGGGGTGCCTCAAGTAAATAGTTTGAGAAGACCTAGGTAAGGCATAAACATGAGCCAACTTAAAAAAAGACTGATTAAGTAAAACTATTAATGAATTAATAAATTAAGAGGCACGTGTAATATCATTGGTTTGTGGTGATTGATAAAAATAAAATTAAACCAAATAAAACAAAATTAAATTGAATATAAAAAATAAATAAAAAGATACAAAAAAAAATCTCCCAGAAGGCCTGAGACTGGAAGAAAAAATTTATCAAATTTTGAGGGAGGATTCATTGAACTGAACTGTGTCTCAAATTTTGTATTTGTCATTCTAATTTGGATATGTATATACATTTCGCTGATCTTTTTGGATGAGGCTTGATAATTAGTATTATTTGGATTATTCGGACTATTGTCCTCATCTTTATTGTTATCTGTACAACATTTCCACTGATGTGCCCTTTGGCCTTCTTCAGCTATTTCTTGTCAGTCTCTTGTCGGATTTCTTGATGGCTCCCGATTAAGACAAGAAAGTTCCAGAGTTTGAACAGAAGTTTCCCGAGTTCGAGTAGGCTCTCGAGTCCGACAAGAAATACTTGAAGAAGGCCAGAGGGCACATCAGCCAAAACGTTGTACAGATAACAATAAAGATGAGGACAATAGTCCAAATAATCCAAATAATACTAACGCATATACATGTTCATATAAAATATTCTTTTATATTTTTGGTATTCAATTATTATTTATGAAGCTTATGATAGACAGCATTACAGTCTTTTTAAAAAATAAAGACAATGATATATATAGGATGTGTTAGCTGACTGTTCAATTTTTAACTACAATTTTATTGGCATAGTTATAGACTCCACTGTGAATAGAGCCACTGCCTAGAACATTGATAAAAATTATAAGATGCAGCCGAGACAGATGCCAACATCAGATAATCAACATCGACTCTTCAGACAAACAATTACACTGTAAACATCACATTTCCAGAAAGATATAAGGATTCAGGGCAACAGTAGAAAAACTGACAATCTTTCAACCTAACATCAGATTAATCTTAATGGCATCTCAACCAATCTAGGGTTATTTCATATAAAAGGTGTGTCATAAGAGTATCGAGATTGAAGCTCTATTTAACAAAATAGAAATGAATAAATAGAACGTTCATTGTTTTCAGAATACAAGGTGTGTCATAAAACTGCTGTGTTTGAAGCTGTATTTACCAAGATAGAAATGATCAATAAATGGAACATTCATTGTTTTCAGAATACAAGGTGTGTCAAAAACTGCCATGTTTGAAGCTGTATTTACCAAGATAGAAATGATCAATAAATGGAACATTCATTGTTTTCAGAATACAAGGTGTGTCATAAAACTGCCGTGTTTGAAGCTGTATTTACCAAGATAGAAATGATCAATAAATGGAACATTAATTTTTTTCAGAATACAAGGTGTGTCAAAAAGTACAACAAATCTCGATACTTTTTGACACACCATGTATATTTACTAACTCTTCTGCAGGAGTAGGTGGGTTGGATGGATTTTATAGCATTTCAACCCTTGTAGGGTTATTTTATGCCAAAGACATTTTTTGTTTTATTCATTCTTGTTGGGTATTCAAATTTTTTAAAACTTATTTTTTTATCTATTTAACCCATAGATGGGACTTTAACAGGTACTACCACTCCGGGTCAGAGTGGACCAGCGAGTAATGTCAATGAAGGGGTACTCCACACTCTCCAGAGTTTTAAAATTGAAACTTCACCAATAGATGCAGTTTAACATCATACCCAGGACACTAAGACCCTCAGTCATTGCTTGCTAGCACATATATTATAAAGAGTTACAGATTTGCCATATGGGCATTAGGGTTGGGACAATCATTGATTAAGAAGTTGGCAGACAATTGCACCCACCACCTTGTATGATAAAAAGATTTATCTTAAAAATCAGTTCCTTCTTGGTTGGCCCTAGAACTTTTCACAATCTAGTTATATAATTAAAAATGTATTAAGAAAAAAAAAGAAATAATTCAATAATTAATGGCATCAGCAGTGATAAAATAGAAATACCACTTACTTACCTTGACATAGGAGCTTCAGTTCGTGGGTCTGTAAGATATATAATATTAGCATAATCCCAGGGGATCATCCCCCCTCCCCCAGGTGATTTAAGGGGCAGGGCTGGGTCTATTGCCGGTGCCTCAAAAGAGGAGATACACGCAATTTTAACACCGGCCACCACATGAGCTTTAGTTTGTTCATGGCTTCGCACAAAAATCGGACTATGTTCATCTGAGATGGTGGGAAAATACTTGGAATATTTTGATATATAAGGTATGCTGAAGTCCACCACTTAAACTTATAGACTCTGCGTAGGCACATTGATTAAAACCAGCCATCAACACGCTTGAATATGTGGTTAGTTAACTACTTAATCGCCAATCTTGAAAGCCTTTCATTTGCATATATTCGACACGGACAAGCGGATCAGCCATGGCTTAACACAAGGATTCTTCACTAAGGAACAACCAAAGGATTCTACCTAACACCAAGATTCTTCACTAAGGAACACAAGAGATCTCCACTGTAAAGTGCTCTCACTTGAAGCCTAAAAATGGCCACAAAAATCTTAACAAATATTTACTAGAAATATCTCTGGTTTCGATGTTAAGATTTTCAGTGTAGTCATAAAAATTGAAATTCTTAAATGTTTATCTATTTCAAGTAAAAATTAATTTTAACAGATAATTTTATAAGTACTAAACTGACAACTAATGGTAGTTATTTACTATGCTTGGTACAAGGCCACAAGTATGGGGGCACCCAAATGCGAATCAAATTCACTAACAATGGTTTGCTAACCATTACACCACGTGAAGTGCCCAACTGACAACTAATGGTCATGTTATTATTTTTCTGTATTTTTGAGATGTGACATGATGTGAATAATTTTGATGTTTCAAACTGTTTTCCTCATTTTTACAGGGAACACCAGAAAAGGCCCAAGGATACAGAGGCCTGAATATTGTGTTTATACATACCACAATAAAGATGAAGACAACAGTCTGAAATATCCAAATTATTAATCATAATGTTATCCTGAAAATCTGAATCAGAATTTTGCTTTGTTTAGAAAAGAGAACAGCACAAAATCTCACTAATCCTGAGATTTAGGCTAAAACCTCAGATCTATCCTCTAACCATGAAGTTAAGCCAGATTTATTAAATGCAACGAGTTATAAATAGGAAATAGGATTATTTTAGATTATTAAAAACATTTTTGATAAGGAAAAATTAATGGAAGCTAAAGTTTGAAAAAACTTATTTTTTTGGTGTTATTTAAGAAAAATGCTGTCTAAATATCCGATGAAGTAAATCAAGTTTGAATTTATAAGTTGGTTGGTTTGTTTATGGCATACCAACCTTTTTCAAGCCATTTAATGCCAATTTTTATTTTATTTTTGATAAACTAAGGACTCAGGTTGCTTACAGTACTTGTGGCTGCTTAGGCGGTCACCCAATTAAGTACTGAACAGGCTCACTGCTGCTTAACTTTGGTGCTTTAAGTGTGACTTAATCTAGCAGGAACTGGTGCTTTAAGCGTGACTTGACTGTAATTTGAATTCATAAGACCTGCTAAATAAAGACAACTTCTCTTAAAAAATGTCAACAAAATTTTAATTGTCTTCTTTAAATGAATAAATAATAAAATAAATAAATAATAAATAAATGAATAATAAATATCTAGCACGAGCCGGTGTTTTCAGCATGACTTGACTGTAATGTGCCCATTAAGACTCAGAGAGGTAACGACTGACTCTGGTGTGTCAGTAAAACTTGGATTTTGGGATTTGTTAACATCACAGATGTTGATCCATATTGGATGAATTTGGTTTTCATCTGCTAATCTGCCATTTCAGTGCTCGGATGCATCCTTAGCATTCTGTCTTTATCGTTGTTAAGCGTGAATTGGATGCTGCAAACTTTTACAACTAATGGATCTGTTGGGTCGAGACTGTAGCGATAGCAAAAGAAAGAGGATGCTATAGCCATCTTCTCTTTCAGGGTGATACAAATTGCAGTGACACCGGATTAAAGCAGAAACATGAATAAATTTTAAAAAATAAATTAAAAAAATTAAAAAGTTGTCCTACCAAATAAGGATGGGGTAATTCCATGTCAAATCATCCAGAAAAAAGTAAAATTGTCACCCAACCCCTTCAATTTATCTTAAATTTTTTCCATGTGTGGATTATGTTAGACAAGCCCCAAAATTGGCAGAGTTATGTCCATTTTTAACTCTCCAAATTTGGTGGGGTTCGCGAAAAATGACGACTTTTTGTAATCTATTTTTGTCTGTAAAATGAGTTCTAGAGATTCCCTACTACTAAAAATTGGTTTATAAAAGCTAAAAGTCGACATACTGCCAATTTTTGGAATTGGAAGCTCAAATTTTGGGGATTGTCTAACACTAACATAATCCACACCTGGAAAAAATTTAGAAAAATTGAAGGGGGTTGGTGACATGGCCTAGATGATTTGACATGGAATTACCTGATGGGCTTGTGGTTGGAGATAAGACTTTATATAGGGGTAGGTGGATATATATATATATATATATATATATATATATATATATACATTTACCAATGCCTCCATATGAGTAGGATGAGACACAAGGTCAATTTCTTAAGTGGAGTTATCCTTCTCTAGACTGGTTGTCTAACCACGGTTAACGAGCCCAGACTGTCCAACTATTTACCCATAGCTGGAGGGAGGATAGTTGAATTCATACCTTTCCCAAGGGTATTAGTTCTATGTAAAATGCAAATTTAAAAAAAAAAAAAAAAACTCTTATCGTAACTTGTTTTTAGCTACGTTAAATTTCAGTTGATTTAACAGTGCAAAAATAAAAACATTGTTTTTCAATCATAATTTTCATTATTTCGTAAGCTGAACATTTTTTTTTTAAATCATCAGGAGTTTATTTAATGTTTTTTCTTTCGAATGGAAAATTTTTTTAAAGAAAATATTAATTTTTCTGCAAGTTTCATTGTATTAAATATAGGGGGGGGGGGAATAAATTTCACAGGGTAAAATTGGTGTTACCTAGTTGCTACTTATCAATTTTGACAAAGTTTGACCTTAAATAAATAGAATTAATTATTTTTAAATACGCTTTTAAAATTCGTAGCAGATGACAAAATTGCCAGTGCCTAACAAAAACAATATATTATACGCCCTGAAAGTTTCCATTTCAGGGTACTTAGTGAGGATCAAATTCACTACAAAACCTAATATACTGAAAGTGCGCAAACTGTTTACATTTGATCTTGGCAAACAATCAGACAATGTAAAAAGAAGTGTTTTTCTTTTTGTTTTTTGAAGTTTGTAAAAAAAAAAAAAGTCTTATTTGCGTAAATAGTCAGTATCCAATTTTATTTAACATTCTAAATTGAACATCCCTGAGAACCTATTCTGGTTGTTAGCAAGCCATACTAGCAGATCAATGCAAGTGAGGGAGTTTTCGAATGATTAGCAAGCTAGTCTCGCAGATCCATTATTACTGAATAGGAAGTTTGATCCTCGTTGGATGGCCCAATACTTACGACTTTGTGTCACATCCTAAACGTGGCAAACGGGTTGGGTAAAAATAGCTACTACTTGCCTTGTGTCACAACTAAGCTAAGCCTAGTTAACATCCCGTACGATCACAAAGTTAGGGTCATATCATGCTCTATACAAATATAGTAAATCAAACCCTCACTTTAGAATCACTTTACTCGCTTCGACTTTAAAATTTAGTTTCTCAAAAAAAAAAGATTTCCCAAATAACGTCATTTTCAAACTGGACTGATTTTTAAAAAAAATCTATTTTCCGATTAAATTACGTTGGTTCCCTTTCACTCTCAAAACATTTTCGAAGTTTAAAAAAAGAAAGAAAAAAAAATGTCGCAAAGCCGGCAACCCGGCTTTTTACAAAAAAACATTGTTGTATTTTTACTAACTTGACACCTTGTGCATCAAATGTGTGGTTTTGTGGGCAGGATATTAATTTCAACAAGAAAGAAGTGTAAAAATTCCATAAAAAGTAGGTTAGTTCTAACTTAAGTCTCACCGAGTTAGCAGAAAGGTTATTGCTTAAGATTTTTTTACCGAACAACCAACAGCTGATCAGTAGGTTTCAAAATATTCCTTAAAATTAAAAACAAAAACAATATATTATACACCCTAAAAGTTTCCATAAAATAAATATCTTGGTGTAGTAGTTGGTGAGAAAGAAAGCTTTCGTCTCTTTAAGCAAAGTAGTAAATTACATGAACCCACTACTACTACTAGTTGCAACTAATTTGCAAACTACTATGTAGGTCTTCTTAAGCTGATTTCCTTGAATAATGTACTTTTAGTTGGAGATTTCTGTGCCAATTTTGCGCAAAAAAAAAGAGAAAAAAAAAAAGAACCTTATTAAAATTTCAAATCTACCAAATATTGCAGATTTTTTTATTTTAATTTCTTCTTTTCGAGAAACAGTCTAGTTTTATCTTTTTTTATTTTTTTTTATACCTTTAGTAAGTTTTAGTACCATTTAATGTTTATATTCTGACTGTCCCCTTTTTACCTATATTCAGGAGAAATGAGTCTCAGAAAAGACTCCCATTATTCTGATACGACCACACAAAAACTGGAAGAAAGTATCAACATAGTAATAATTAGGATGCCCACTTTAAAGAATTCATTATATCGATTAATTATTTGCTATAAGCTGTTGTAGTCATGGTAGTAGTACCACATGTGGGTACCTGATGAATAGTTTCATTTCATTTATTTATTTATTTTACTCTAGTTAGCAAACAAGTGGAAGTGGGGTGGAAATACCTAAATTGAGATTCTAAATTAATTATTTTTTTAATAATTTTTCTTACACGTAAGAAAAATTCTGATGAGATTTTTTTTCTTGGTAAGGGGCTGTGAATTTAAAAATTTGTGTCCGACACTTCTAATAAAATATGAGACACGGAGAGAGAGACCCATATTTATAGTTAAGTACACCAAACATAGAAAAAAATACACGAAATTTTAAAACCATGTTATTATTTGTACTTTGATTCTATAAGAAATATTATTCATTAATAATATTATAAGGAAAGTATGACGATACGAAGGACCTTTTTTCCCTCATGTTTGTTGCGGTGTTATTACTCAAACTTAAATGTTTCTATCAGGCGCACATTAATAAAAATAAAATTAAAATAAAAGGAATTGATATCATTCCTTTTTAATAGTAGCTTTAAAAAAAAAAAAAGAAAGAAAAAAAGGGAACTTTTAGCATCCCGATTTTTTTTTCTTTCACTTTTTCTTCTCCCACTGAGTAAATGTAAAACCATAAAGTTAAACTATTTTCCTTGAGCTTATTATATTGCTTTTTTTCTTAAGTTAAAAATAAAAGTATCGAAGAAAAAAAAACAATAAGTATCACTTGCATGCACGAGGTTTTATTTTTTTATTCCAATTTTGTTTTTCTCCCCATAAACTTAAAGACATAAAATTACAAATTACAATAAAATAATCATTTTATTAAAAATTATATTTGCAACTTTTAAACTATTTCTACAAAATGCAAATAAAATTTTTAATTAATAAATCAAACCAAAAGGATAAAAATAATAGCAAAAATCCATTTGTAACAATATTTTTATTTTGTGAATAGAATGCCTAAAAAATATTTTAAAATGAAAAGGCGTTAAGTATTTTTTTATTATTAGAAGGAACCCCCCCTCCCACCAAATTTTTCTAAATAACCGATTTCATTTTAATCTTAATATTTCAAATGTTTTTTCTTTTAAGAAACAATAATATTTTAATTAATGTTTAGCTGTTTTATTTTTTGAATAATAACAAATTTGTTTGTTATTATTATTATAAAGTATATTACTATTTTCTGGATTTGCTTTAAACTTTTTCAAATAAAAAGCTTTAAAAAAAAAAAATGAATGGACGTTAATGTGTGCAGTAAACACAAAAAGAGGAAAAATTTATTTTGAAATGAAAAAAAGGAAATTCATTTGAACAAAATTTGTAAATAAAAAAGAAAGTTAATCACTTTTTCATTAGGAAAAGGAAAGAAAGAATAATATGGTTATCAATTAAGTTTATGTTTTAAACCAAAGCTTTTTGTTATTTTATTTGTAATGGTTTTTGTGTGGTAGGGTATTTTGTTAGGGGGTCAGACAAAATAAATAGTAAAACCTTTTAAAAAGCCAATCTTTAGATTAAAAAATAAAAACTTTCAACTTGCCTGTTGCCGGTAATTAAAGCCGGTTATATTGAACTTTCCCGCTTTAAATTTTTAGTTTTTCCGGATTTTTTTAAAGAAAATTATAATCCTAATTAAGAAACATGAATAATAATATTCAAAAGTAATCAAATAAAAAAATGTTTATTATACATGAAATGAATGAAAAAATAAATAATTAAGCATTGTCATTATAATAAATGGCGTATTCAATAGTTGGCAATAGATATTGCCTTGAATATTATTCAAGGCAATATATTTAAGTAATTGTAATATTGCAAAGGAACTCTTAAAAAGGTGGGTGTTTAAAAATGCATGGTTTTGGGAGTTTACCTTGCACCCCAGCTGCTTTCTACCCGATTTGTGTGAGGTCGTTAGGGTCCCCGAGTTGTTTTGATGGTTCATGTTGAGGGGGGGGGGGTAGTTTTTCTTTTTTTTTATGCTTTCATTATTTATTCAGTGTTCAAAAGTAAATAATTGTTTTACTTAATTACAATAAAAGAATTAAAAAAGAATTAAAGCGGGAAAGTTCAATTTAACCATAAATTTTTTAAAAAAAATTTTTTAAACGGAATTTTTTGTAAACATTGTAAAGTTTACAATGTTTACAAAAAATTCCGTTAGCATTAAAAAACAACAAAAACAAACCCCCTAAAATATAACAAGAGGAAAATTTTTAAAATGCAATAATAAAAGGTTGACATGACTTAATAGTAATACTTATCAAGTTGGAAACTGGGATTATTTCAAAGTTTTTTTTCTTTTACACTCGACTACATTGTCGATGATTGTCTAAAAACAAAATTTTGGGTGGCATTTTCAGGTCCTTGTTTAAAAAAAATCTATACACAATTTTACACATTATGATACATCATTTACAGAAAATTTTCAACAAAAAGGACAGCAATTAGAAATCCATCTAAAGTTGTTAAAACAAACTCATTTTTGGTAAAACATTTGAAGAAAAATTACTTTTTTTTTTAAATAATGAATTCAAATTATTTTCATTGCAGAAGTTAAAACTGAGAAAAAAATGTGCATATTTTTCGTTTTGGAATAATTCATTTGATTTTAATAAAAAAATATTTCATCAAAATTAGATGAAACCAAAACTTACTAAACAGTGATATTTTAATACATTTTTTTAGGTAAAAAAAAATTAAATAGTTTTAAAAATACTAATAATCTTCTATGAAAAAAAAAAACAATTGTGACATTTGACAATTGAATTTTTAGTCCAAAATGGCATTGGAGGTTGTGAGAAATTAAGTTAAAATAATATGCAAAATAGTTTTAAAATTATTTTTTGAACTGAACTAAAAATTATGAATAATAGTTTAGTTTAAATAGTTAAATGTAGTAGAATCTTTTTAAAAAGTAATTAAAGCATTTTGATAATATTTAGACACTTCCAAGTTTGGTCTTTTAAAAAGACGTAACTTGGAAATGTCTAAATCTTATTAATTAATTTAAGAAAAAATAAATGCGATTCCCTTTTATAACTATTAGTAAAAAAAGAGTTACTAATAGTTATAAAAGAGAATCGCATTTTTTTTTTTCTTAAATCCATTATAGTTTTTAGATAGTGATGAGCAGAACAGATTCTGTTATTGCATTAAGAGGTGATTATCAAATGTCAACAAAATAGATTTAAAACTTTCTTTAAAAGCAAAACAAAACGTCTGGATTGATATTATTAATAATCCCCACTTTTCTTGTTCTTCGTGACAGGTCATAAGACGGACTACTTACAATATAATTTGTTGTACTTGTAATTTACAAAGTTTTACTTATTTCGACCCAGACAGGGTAAAATAATACGTGGTACTTATCTTGAATATTTATTTACAAATTTACAGACTACGTCTTCATCCTTATTAATTCAAGTCGCCGATGATATATCAATTAATTGTTGATATGGTCAACAAAATTATATTATTCATTATGATTACTAAGTTGATCACCCCACACAATTTTTAACAGCATTTTTTTTTAGTTTTTTTGAAGATAAAATTTGAAAATATTTTATGTACTAAAAAAAAAAAAAAAGCTTCATGTTTTAGACGTTAGTTAATTTTAGTGAACCTTTTCCGATAAAAAGAAACGTTATTATTAACGATAATAAGTATATATTTTACAAAGTAATTGCTAACTTTATTCGTTTTACGGGACGGTTATGCGATTATAAAAACCAGCATTGCAATTAATGTGGAAGAAAAGATGAAAGAAATGAAAATTTATAACTTAAATATATTTAAGAAATATTTTAAGTTTCGTTTACTACTGAAATAAATTTAAAAACAATTGATTATTATGAATATTTGCCTTTTTATCATGTGACAGTGTAGTTGTAAACTTAAAATATTTTATATACCCCCTTTTTTTTGCTATCTCATCCTCAAATCAATTTACAGTCCATGTTTGTAAAACTTTTTAAAAAAAATGTTCATTTTTTGTATTATAGTAGTTTTAAAATTTCTCGCAAAAAAAAAAAAAAAAATTATGAAAGGAGCCAAAAATGAATCTAAAAATAAATCCTTTAGATTTCTAAGCGCTTAAATAATAAAACAGAATAATAAATCGGAAGAGAATAGTCATTTTCTATGTCGGTTGCTATGGTTGTGGTCAAAGAAAAGAAAATAATAATAAAAACTTAAAAAGCCACGCTGCAAATCGTTCGCCATTCAACTTGCACTTAAGGCTGCAAGACAAGCAACGAACTTTTTTTCTCCCATTATCACGTGACGTGTGTCAGCCAATCAGAATCGCGACCTTGCAAATATGGTCTGGCCACTTTCATTTTTATTTATCTGCCAATTGTCTAGGTAGAATCGGATCAAAGGCTGTGGAGATAATAAAGAAACAATCATTAACCAATGCCTCATAGAGACGATACAAGTGCCTATCAGAACAAAAATATAATTATAAAAAGTTGTTGTTTGAAATAACTCTTGGATTTTGATACCGAATTGTGCGTTCCGTAACCTGTCCTCTCCTCACTTGATTTTAATAGACTGGCCCAGCGAGTCGAGCTGCTTTCCTTTTCGTGAAGCTCTTACATTTCTCTCTCTCGCCTTACCTGCCATCATCTAGTTTTTTTCTATCTCTCTACTAGGAACCCCACAGCAGCAGTCGTAGGATAAGTACTAACTTTATTTCTCTCTATTTTCCACCAGTTAGAACATTTAATAACTACAAACATGAACAGCGGACGTCACAACGCAATGGATATCTCCAAGGATAAGGAATTTACTCAGCAGTCACTTCTCACTGCCCTTCATCAATTTGTGGATGCTGTTGATTATATGGATGAAACTGTAATGATTCCCAGCCGCCTCAGGGACATGGACGTTTCCCCGGATGAGTGGATTACCAGCGCAAGCGGCAAAAACGGTCACATCCACAGTGCCCCGCCGTCTCCGACATTTTTAAATGTTGGAAGCAACAGACGTCGGAATTCTACAGAACAGCAACAACAAGCTATTTTGTCCGGCAACAATGTCGATGAACAAAACCTTTATAATTTCTATAACTTGTTGAAAGCAATTAAACATGAGGTTGTGTCCGGAACTCCTGCTGAATCCGATGTGGGTCATGGAATTGGCGGTGGCGGCCAGTTATCCAGTTTTGAAATGGAACCCGGTGAGGATTATAATCACATAATGCCGACCATGTGTTCTCCTCCGTCCCTTGCTGATGAGGAAGATGAAGAAGTCAGTGCAGAGGAAGATACAGACTCTGTTATTTCTGATACAAGCAGTGCCACCGAGGACTCAAAAAAAGTGGCAACATCCTTCAGACATCATCTTCGATCCCTTTTTGATCTGCTGCATCAATTCACACAAACTGCAAAATATCTTTCTAATCGATATGAGAGTGAAGTTGGACAAAGTTCAGCTAGTCAGGTGTCGTCATTTGCATTTTAGACTATTTTTTCTTATAATTTACTCACTTATTTCTTTATCATTTAAGATTTATGTTAGTTTAAGCTTTTGTTTTTGTTTTGTTTTTTTTTTTTGGAAAAAAAAGGTATTTTTTTTTTTTTTTTTCTCCCCAAATTTTTTGTTAAATTGTTATTTTTCTCCATCCCCCAAACCAATCCAGTGTCCAATTTTTGTTAGGATATAATTTAAATTTAAAAAAATGATGAAGTGGGATATTTCTATAAGTCTTCTTCATAACTCTCTCTATTCCTATCATTGAAAAATGCTATTAAAATCATCTCATTTTTTTCTTTTTTTTTTTTTACTCTTGTTCTTGAAGACTTAAATTTAAATCCTAACAAATGTTGGACATTTCTCGTAATCTCATTTTTAAGAAAAGAATATCCTTTTTTTTCCGGGACTCTTCGCGGCCCTATCTAACCCTTTAAATTTAATATTAAAACAAAAAAAAATCTCAACGACATATTGAAAATATGAAAAATGACGGTTAACTTTAGTCCCGCCTTCTTTGTAGATATTTTTCTGTAAACAAAAACAAAACTTAAAGTAAATTTTACAGCTAAAAAAAAGTTGAGAGATTGAATGGATGATGGTTGTTACCCCCCAATTCTCTGGGTAGGATGATAAAAAAATTAAAAGTAAAATAAATGCTGCTGCTTCTTTAAAACAAAGCTGATAACAACTTCAATTTTTTAAAAATAATTAAGAGAAATCAACCACTTTGACTTTTTTCTATTTTTAAATTTAAAAAATTAGGCTTTTTTTTTTTTTGTTTCTTCCTCTTTATTTTAAGAAAAGGTGACTAGTCCTTGCACACACCTGTTCTCATTATTGGTTGATTTTACTTTTAAGTTTAAAAAAAGTATTCCTTATGTTCAAAAAACCATGAAAAACAAAAGAAAAAGCAAAATTGTTATTGTTCAGTTGTCAGTATTGCTTTGGCCATTATAGATGATTGCTTCTTCATAAAAATCTTGAAAATGCCCGGTTTTAACTTTATTGGAATTAAATTCGTATCCAAATGATGATGATTTTTTTTTTTTTTTTTTTTTTTTTTTGCAAAATGACTTTATTTTGGCCTTTCTCTCTACTCTGAACTAACAACCATGTGAAATTGATGATAATTCTTGTGTGTAATAAAAAAATAAAAAAAATAAAACTGGAGGATTTTATAGTTTCATGTTGGATTTATATTTAAAAAAAAAAAAGTCAATGGTAGGTGGTGCCTTCGTTTTTCTTCATCTTCTTCGTCGATTTCCCCTTTCTCTCTTTCCCCACACTCACATTCCTTCAATTTTAAGATATTGGAATTATCTATTTTAACCGGATTTTAGTTTTGTCTTGTGAATTTTTTTTTTTTTTACTGAAATAATTTTAGACATGAAATTGAGCGGTGAAAATAACCGGATTTTCATCTTGGTTGCTGAAGGATAAACAAAAAGGTCATTGCTCGTCTAGTAAAGACGTTCCTATTCTAATTTAAAGTTCCTAAGATTTTACACCCTCTTGTGTACTGTTATCAGTCTATTCTGCCCAGGGTGACTTAATATTTTTTCTATTATTAACAATGGTAATACTAAGAATTAGCATAAATCCCTCTATTCTCCGCAACTTGAAATTTTATTAGTAACAGCTTGACAGACCTTAAAGGACGAGCGACCTTTTCTGATCTAAAAAAAAATCCTTTATGCCGGTGAAAAGAGGTACTTTGAAAATGGATCCCTAATTTTATCAACATATTGACTAAGTTGGCCCAATACTGCACTGGGTTTGTTTGTTGTTGTTTTTTTCTCCATAATAAACAATAATCCTAGAATATCCACTATTGATTATTAATAATCAGTAATTGGTTTCATAATCTGTCGATTCTATTTTATTTAAATTTATGGAAAATGTGGGTCTCTGTTTTGAAATTTAATTTTATTAATCTAGTTTTATCTTAATTTTCCGAAAAAAAACTAAACATTATTTTCCTAATCTGTTATTATTTGGTAGTAAATTAAAATATATATTCTGGTTTAAGTTAATAACCTTTATTATTCTTCTACTAACTGAATCTTCTATCTCTGATTTTGCTTTTTTTTTCTCTCTCTAGCGGCATCATAATTTGGAAAAAGTGCATCATACAAAATACGTGCATGAAAATGATAAAGTAATCCAGTTTTAAAACCAAATGCTGATAGATATAATTTAAAGTTTCATCAATTATAATTATAAAACTCCCCTGGATTTTATGATCTATTTGATTTAATCGGGCGTAAAAAAAAAGTGTCTGTTTTATGGATTGTATTCGTGATGAATAATAATATAATAATAATAATAATTTCCAGCATAACTTCTGCCAAGAAAATTCCTTGGAAATCCAGTCTTTTATTTCCTCCTGCTACTTTTAATCATGTCGATCTGTCGCAATAATGTTTGCTTGTAGTGTGTCGTCGTGGTCTACCCTCAATATATAAGTAATAATAGTAATTAATAGTGGGTATTACACGTTATATTGCCATGTGTATGCAATTTCTGGATTAATTTTCCTCTCTGTGCAGAAAATCGCATCTCTTCTTCCTCACTCGTAAAATGTCATGAATTAAATATTGCAAGGTTATCTCTCGTTTAAGTTAATAATAATGAAAATTATTTATTACAGTTGTAGACTTTTTGATTGTAAGAAAAAAGGAATTAAACAACGGCACAGTCTAGTTTTTTTTTGGTTTTTTTTAAATAATAAAAATAATA
The DNA here is from genome assembly GCA_023376005.1 of Doryteuthis pealeii. Lineage (NCBI taxonomy): Eukaryota > Metazoa > Mollusca > Cephalopoda > Myopsida > Loliginidae > Doryteuthis > Doryteuthis pealeii. Next base: position 8,568,126 of record CM042150.1, read on the forward strand.
ATAAAGAATAATTATCATAATTGAATAATCGTTGGATTTTTCCACCTAAATTTTGTGATATTTATTGACTGTAGAAATGAAAAGAATCGAAACCTTAAGGAATTGTCTCTTTTTTTTTTTCTTCCCCAAACTTGTCTATCTCTCTCCCTATCTCTTTCAAAAAAAAAAAAAACAGTAATGTTCATTTCTCCTCCTCCATGTTATTTGAATTTTAACCCTAAATATTTTTTGTTTTGTTTGAAATCGGCTGAAAGACGAAAATGCATCTTCATGTATTAAAGAACTACAAAACTGAATTTAGCAGAATTCTTTTGCAAATATTTTTACATAAATGTTTGAAATCTCAAATTTTGTCAGTGTTTTTATTTATCAATATTATTGAGTCTCTTCTTAAACCTTTTTATTTTGCATACAGCATCATACCACAATGACATTAACTTTGTTTTAATAACCAACAAAGTAATAACCATTATTCCCCCCCATGTTAAACATCTTGCGCAAGATGTAGTCTTTTTTCTCACCCTTTTTTGACTTGGAAAAACTGAATTATGACCCTTAATTGAGGGGTGAGGTACGCGCACCTGCCCTTTTTGAAATTTCTACTGTCGTTAAACATGAAAATAAGGAGACCCTTTTCTTTGTGCAAAAAGGATTTGATGATGATGGTGTCTCAACCAAGCCGATAAAAATATTTACTGTGAACGTTTTTAGCTAATCTTGACAAGAAACCAATTGAATAGTAGCTATAAAAGTATTTATTTTTCCATTTCTTTTTTTTGTTAGATTGTAAAAATAAAAAAGTTTATTGCTTGTATCTGCCGAGACCAGGGTGGATCACACAGAAATACTCGCCGATTCTTCTAGTAGTAGTTGTAGTAGTAGACCATTTGCTAAAAGTCGCAGGAATAAACGTAGATATAATTTATATATGATGACCATATTTTATTCAATGGTGTGGAACCCTCATCATATGTTCAAACCTTTCGTCCTCCTCCTAAGTACCATATTTTTAAGATACACATTTCTTTGCTCTAAATTTGACAATGATGATGATCATAAAAAAAAAAACGTCTTTATCAGATAAGCATTTGCACACTTCATCTGTGTGAATAAATATTGCTTTTATCGGTCTCAAAAGCCGGTTATCGTAAAAACACACACACAAACTGAGTTATAATTATTTAATACCAAATGAATGTTTTTTTTCTTTTTCTTATTTCCTATTTCCAAATATTGTCAGCCAGTTACTATTGCTTAAATTTTAATTTACGAGTCCGTCTTGTTCCTGCAAATTGAGACTTGATGATGATGATGATAATAATAATAATAATAATAATAATAATAATATACTTTAGTTAGTGTGTGTGAAAACCGGATTTACTAGTGAGGCGTGGGCGTTGTCTTTTTAAAACAATCAACTCTTGTCATCAATTGTTGAGGTGTGGAGGTCTCTCTACCTGCCTTGAAGAGGCTGCTCTCACATGTCTGGGTCTGTCTATTATTATTACCTATGCAATTCTAGTAGTTTTGTGAGAGCAAGTTAACCTTCACTTATGATAAATGTTTCGACTATCATGCAACCGATCCACCATTGGTGACCTTAATTTAAAGTCTTTTTAAAATGATTCCTACTTTTCCCACATTATCAGAATTGCTCATTTTTTTTACATTAAAAATGCTAAATTACAAGTTGAGGAGGGCATGATGATGATAATGTTGATATATTTAAAAGTCCTGGGTCAACAAACTATTCTGGCTTCATTACGATGTGTTGCTTGTGGTGGGAGTGCGGGTTGTGACATGATCAAATAATTGATTCAACTCTTTTCTTCGTGAATATTTAAAAAATATATTCAGATTTTTATTTCCTAATGGCAGTTTAAAAAAAAAAAAAAAATGTCTTCACGAGAATAATTTTTTTTTAATATAATGGGATGGGTGTGGTTAAGTGACTTGATTTTTATATTTCTTCATTGTTGTGTTATTTTCCCTACTTGCAAAATGTCATCATATGCTAAACTTTGAATAAATATTTTCTTTTTCTTTTTAAAACTATCTGCTAGAGTATCATATATAAAACTTTCACCGTAACTTATATACTTTAAAAATGTCTTATCTGCTTTTAAGGGAAGTGTGGGGAGCAACTAATGATATTTTATATGTATGAGGCAACTAAAAAAATATACTACAAATTTATGTTACAGGCGAAGGAAACCGGTAAAGTGGCGTAGCCTCACCATCGCCTTTCATTTGAAGGCCATCAATAAAATATGCATAATTCAAACTTTGACACAACACCCACATTTTTTTTTCTTTTCTTGTTGCCTCTATTAAAGAATTTCACACCACCTCACGTGGTGTAATGGTTAGCAAGATTGATCAGACCATGAGTTTGGTTCTCACTGGGTGCCCTATACTTCTGGCATTGTGTCACTTCTAAGCTAAACTTAGCAAAAGATTATTGTTACCAGACGTCCTCTGCTGCTAGGATTCTAAATTTTATTTTCTGCTAAAAAGAAAATTCTGACTTTAATTTCCGTTAAAAAAAATATAAAATATTGCGAATTTCTTTGTCTCTTCGTAGATTCTTAGCATCCAAAGTATGACGTTAAACTCTATCTGATGGTGAGGCTCCAATTCTGGAGCTCTGGGGAACGTGGAGTACCCATTCATTACCATTACTCCCAGGTCCACTTTGACCCGGATTGATAGTACCTGTTAAGGTCCCATCTATAGGTTAAATAGAAATATGAGTTTATAAAAAGCTTTTTTTTTTTCTTTGAGTACCCATCTTGAATGAATAAAACGTCTTCGGCATAAAATAACCCAGCAGTGGTTGACATGCCGTAAAATTCAGCCAACCAACTCCTTCATATTTTTGTGCTTCTTGAATACAGAGGAAAATAATACAAATAAACCCGTTTGCTTTCTGGAATTTATTTTGACTTTGAAACCATTGCTCCTAATGTTGGATGAAATATCACTGATCCATTTAAGAAGGAAGGGATGTTTGCCTTGGACTTAAAATTCCATATTATTCTTCTAAATATTTGATAATGAGGGTCTCTGAATAAATTGAATTAGAACTTAAGTTATCTGCATGTTATTTTAATCTCTAACCATTCAGCTCTATCCACATGTTGCATGAGAATTTGAGGGGACGTGGCAGGAGACATTCACTTAACTGAATGACTGATGAATATATTGAACACTAAATGACTCATCTAAATAAAATATCTGACTACTTCTTCCTTCACAATTGTCACTTGTTGGCGGTGGCGGCGACCTCGGCTTTAAATAGAATCCCCCATTTTTATTCTATCTTCCTACTACTACTACTACAACTGTATGATGTGTTTCTTTTTCTAAAAATGAATGCACAGCAGATGGGTGCCCTGGATTCATTTATCTGATCCAGGTATAAAATATGTAATTTAATGAGCTCTTATCTGCCTGTCTATATCATGTTGATTATTACCCCATTAAAATCTCACACTATAAACGTTTATTTACATAATTGCATTGTAAAGTAACCGTAATTAAATTTGAACTCCCTATAAGTTGATTAGTGGGTTTTTTTTGTAGGGAGCGTCAAAAGTTTACCGATGCCTAGTTAGTAATTCTACATTTGCTCTTAAAAGCCATAAAAATCCAAGATACAAAATTTTAGTTCTTGTTCAACTAGGCACCTCGGTAAAAAAAGAACAGTTTTCTCGTTTATTCCTACCATAAAATAAACTGAACCCTCATTTTATGTCCGTGTTTTTGCAATAAATGTTTTATTTTTCTTGCACCCGTTATTTTACAATACTAGATATATTTTATTTATTTATTTTAATATTCACTTCAATGTGTATATTCTAAAAGTTTTTATTTAGTGAGAATGGTTAGTTTTAAAGTGGGGGTTCGTTTTTACACTTCAACTTTTTATTCGTAAATTCCTACCATAAAATGCCCAAGCCTAATTTTATGGTAGGAATTTACGAGTAAAATGTCGAATATTACCTTTTGTTGTTATTTCTTTTCGTTTTGGCTTTGGTACTCTAAAATAAAAACGTCAGATTTTAATCATCGTCGACGAAAAAACAAAATTACGGTCATAAAAGGAGGATCCAATTTATGCCTAAATTGTAAAACGAGCCCCCTCTTTAAAACTAACCATTCTCACAAAATAAAAACTTTTAGAATATACACATTGAAGTGAATATTAAAATAAAGAAAATATATTTAGTATTGTAAAATAACGGTTGCAAGAAAAATAAAACATTTATTGCAAAAACATGGACATAAAATGAGGATTCAGTTTATTTTATGGTAAGAATAAACGAGAAAACTGTTCTTCTTTACCGGCACCTTGCCATAGAGCAATGATTTGGCGAGTTAGTTTTACAAAACCCTAACAATATGGTAATCGGTCTAATTATTACTGAGAGCTCCATGATTAAACCTTATGCTAGGTTGTTTCCCATATTGGTCTCTCAGTCGGTTGAGCACCCGTCTAGGAATCGCAAGGTTTCTGGTTCGATACTGGTCCCCGCCAACTCAGCATATGAGTAGCATAAATCTAATCTATGTGGTAAAGTAGGGAGCTGACGGTAGGTGTGGCGCTCCACCTCAGAAAAAATATCTCATATAGCGCTGTCCTGCTGATATTGACAATAGACCACTCTGCCAACATATATATATATGTAAAGTTGGCTGACTGGCCTTTTGTTGGTAGCAGCTGGACTGCAAGGGAGTCTTATCCCTTTTTCGTTAGTGCTAGACCAAGGACATTTTTTTCTGAGGTGGAGCGCCACACCTACCGTCAGCTCCCCCCCACTTTACTGCACAGATCAGATTACCAAATGTGTGCTAGTCATGGTGAGTTGGCAAGGACCTGTATTGAACCAGGAACCTTATGATTCTTAGGCAGGTGCTAAAAGCTAAACCGGCCAGGAATAAATAAAAAAAAAACAATGATTCTCTTTGTATCCATTTTGGCAACATCTTTCATCTACATTTGTATATTTATAAAATCTGATATTTAGATATGTAAATATTTTATTATTTTCAGCAAGATCCCAAAATTGCTAGAAAAAACTCGATGGACTCATGCACTTTTCAAAAGCTTATCTGCTACTCAGGGTGAAAAAAAAAAGATCTCAAATTATCTTACTTTAAAATGGACTGGAAAGCCTAATTTGTGTCTAAGGAGTTATTTTATCTTTTGGCCTTCACATCTGGTTTGTCTGTATATTTAATTGTTGCATCAACAATGCATTTAAATGAAATAAGAGGCTATGGTGGTTCCATCCTATCAATAGGAGATAGACATTGCTTTGATGCACTGTGTGTGGGAGGGGAATGCATCCACCGGTAATTAAGCATTATTTTACGACTGTTGTATTTTTCTTTTTTGATTTGTTTTTCTTCTTCACTGAAATTAAATTTTATTTAAAAAAAAAACTCCTTTTTTACATCCCAGTTGTTCTCTAATTAAAATGAAAGAAATCTTTTAAGCAAAATTTCCTGGGATTGGCTGAGATTGTTGGTGGTCTTCTTCTGATTCACCTCAGTGAATGGTGATCATCTTTGCATGACTACAAGAGATAGGTCACTCAAAATTACCCCAGTCTCAAGTGGATAAGTTAAACTTAATTTTTGTTTTAAGTTCCCCCTTTTCTTTTAATAAATATATTTTAAAACGGTTGATCAGAGATGCTGATAGGTACGCATCCTGTGTCCCTGACGCACAAGAATCTAAAAGGATGCAGTAAAATCCTATCTATGTGTCCCAGTGTTTTTCTTTTTTATTCTCTCTCACGATTTCAAGCTAAATGTAAATTAATTTCAATTGTTTCTTAGAAATAGGATAGGTTACAAGGTAGGAGTTAGACGGCTTTAGTTGGGACCCATAAATTTTTTTTTCCGGGGACTCATTCAAAGCAAATGTGTGCGTCCTAGGAAGCACTAAATCAAAAAGCTATAAGCATCATTGGTTGATTTATCTTTTTATTTTATTAAATTGATACTAGATAAGTCAGTATTTACTGACATCCCCACCATGTCAGTCAAACACAAGGATCATTATAGTTGGGAACCACACACAAACCAAAGCTCATGTGTGGCTAGTGTTTAAAAATTGTGTGAATCCATTTGGTATTCCTCTTTTGAGGCTTTTCAGGCACTGGGCAATAAACCCAGACCTGCCACTTTAAATCGAGGGGGCAAATGTTGCCCAAGGAGATGCCCCCCCCCCTGGGATCATGCGGATATTAATATCTTACCAGCCCAATGGGCGAAGCCACTGGACACAAGGTTCCTATAAGTCCTTTATCAGATATCATACAGTTATAGAATTTTTTTTACCCACTTATCATACACCTACTATAACCTTTTTAAATATAGATAGTTAGAAATACCATAAATTTGGACAAAAGTTTTTAATCAAATTTTAGATTGAAAGAATGTTTAATCTATGCTGAACGGTGGGGAAAGGTTTGTTTTTTTAATTTAGAAAAGCAAATCGACCCCCCTTGTTTTTTTATTTTGCTGCTGTTGGCTGGGTGAATCCTCAAAAGATGATTTACAATTGGGCAATTCACAGGGAGACTTGATTCATGCCTTTTTTAGAAGAATTAATAGACAAAATGTGGATCAACAATCATATCTAGTTATCCTCTGAATTGGTTTGTATATTTCATTTTATGGTTACTTTTCAAAGTTTAATTTTTTTTTATCAGATTTCTGCTGAAAAAAAAAACCCATCTTCATTCTCTTTTACTAACAAGTGACTATAGACATCATTTCAATTGTTATTTACTTGACAAATGAAAGCCACCATAATTTTTTAAGAAATATTAAAATTAGGATTTAAAAAAAATCCTTGTTAGTCTTAAATGAGATGTTAGGCGGAGTGACCTATTGTTGGTATCAGATGGACAGTGAGGGAGTCTATCCCCTAGTGCTAGACCAGGGAGATTGTTTTTACTGAGATGGAGCTCTACACCTACCGTCAGCTCCCCCACTTTACCATACATATCAGATTACCCAATCTGTGCTAGTGATGCACTGAACTGGCGGGGGTACCAGTATCAAACCAAGAACCTAATGATTCCTAGGTGGGTGCTCTACCGACTGAGCTAAACTGCCACAAAAAGAAAAAACCCAAAACGTATATAACTCACCACGTAATGACAATATTTTATTTTTTAAGAATTAGACACAAACGACAATTTTCTTGTTTTATTTATAAAGTTTGATCAAGTTCTTTTCAGTTGATAAACAGAAATATAACAATTGACACTCGAGGAACGAATCCATCGAGAACATTGGGACCATATGACCTTAAGGCACCTCTTTTGCGATTTTGACTCGTGGGGACACTTTTCTCATTTACACTGTAAAAATCTGGTTGTTTGTTAGGGGTTAGGGTTAGGGGTTAGTTTGATAATTAAAAAGAAAAAACAAACTAAAAATCGTCTGTTAACAATTAACCGGATTTTGGCAGTGTAAATGGAAAAAATGTCCCCACGAATTGAAATCGCAAAATGGGTGCCTTAAGGTCATATCGTCTAAACATTGTACTCAAAATAGCTAAGTAGGTTTGAAAATCTAATTATGATTTTGAAAATGACAATTATTGTTATAAAATGGAAGAAACCCTATTTTGTTAGTGAACTTGTATGTGTGTGTCTTGTGATTGGAAAATCTTTTCAAATTCTCTTTCTACTTTAAATAATTGTCATTAACAAAACAGTCTAATTATTTTCCAAGTTTATACTTGAATCTTCTCAGCAATTGACAAATTTAACCCAAATTCTTTCAGCCTCCTCCTTCTTCTTCCCTCCCCCCCTATTACTGGAGCTATGAAGCTTATTTTTCTCAGGCAGACAGTCAGACTAATTGTATTGCTTTAGGCTGTTATTTCATTTTCTTTCCCCTATGGACTTGGTATTTGCTGAAAAACAAATTCTTTTATGTATCAGCAAGGTTGCCTGGTATTGACTGGGATAAAAATGACTTTTGTCTTCATTACAAGTTATTATTTATTATCTAAATATTTTTCTTTCTTTCTTTCTTTCTAACAATAAGAAGAATGTCTACATATGTATACCTGTGAGATTCCCAAATCTTTTGGCCACTCATCATATTTAACTGATGATTGTTACTGTAAATTTGTTTCTGATTCAATTTAAATTTATCAGTTGACAATCAAAAATGTTTAAGGGAAACATTTGATTGTTAGTTGACTGAATCTATCCCTAAATGCAAAAAGAAGTTCTTTTTGATCCAACAAAGGAGTCAATATTTTCCCAAATATTAATTTAAAAGTGCAGAGAGAAAAAAATGTCCTTTTTTAAATGTCAATCAGTTTGTGTTCAATCAACTTCTCTTCACTGTTAGTGTTGTTGTATAATAATTTACTAAGCTTAGTTTGGCACAAGGTCAGAAGTATGGAGCACCCAGTGAAAATCTCTCACAAACAATGATCTGCTAGTTTATCTTGCTAACTATTACACCATGCAATGTGTCCAGATTTTGTATTGCGTAATCCCCTGACTTGGCCTAATCAAAAATGTGTAGGAAATTTCAATTTATTCTCTTTGAATTTCATCTATTCCCATCATAACATCAATTTCTTTATTGTTTTCTTTGGATATGAATGTCTTATAGAATTGTTTGGAGATTTAAAATTTTATTGATCCATTAACAATACACCAGCAAGTATGAAAATCTTAGAACAGAGCTGGAAAAAGAAGGGTATAGCGTCTTTGTTAGAACTGTGGAGGTTGGAGCAAGAGGAATCGTCGCAAGCTCCCTGTACCAATTTCTGGGTCAAGTAGGAATCAAAGGGCGTAAAAAGAACCAAGTGCATAAAACGCCTCATAGAAATAACGGAAAACAGCTTGACGTGGTTATGGAAAAAAAGAAATGTCCCGTGGAACAATTCGCAGTAAAACATCATGTTATCAACTGCTCGCGAGAGCGTAATGCGATTCACGCAACATTTCCATAGCACGCGCTGTTTAAAAACATCTTTTCGCCGTTATTCAATCGTATATTTGATTATACGATACATTTGATATATTCCGAGGGACCTCACATCAGTGAGGGGGGCCGGTGTGCAGTTAAAACCGTTGAGAGGAAGGCCCCCGAAACAGTGCACATTCTCACCTGATGATCCCAAAACCAAATACATAACATATCAAAAACAAATAAAACAAAAGAATCATGGAATTGAACTTCTTGTCGGTTTTGCAATTGGAATGACGAGCATTCTACAACCCACTCGCTTTATGGTGAGTTTCTGTTGCTTTTCAAGTAACTTTCTTCTTGATCCATTAACAAGACATAATAAAGTTAGCAGAGTGGCCTATTGTTGGTATCAACAGCCAGACAGCGAAGGAGTCTATCCCCTTTTCATTAGCACTAGACCAGGGAGATTGATTTTTGCTTATGTACTACACCTACCGTCAGCTCCCCACCTTACCGCCGAGATCAGATTATCCAATCTGTACTACTTATGCGCTGAGTTGGTGGGGACTGGTATCAAACCAGGAACCTTACAATTCCTTGTGAGTGCTCTAACAACTGAGTTAAACTGACCCCTATTAACAAGTCATAAGTCCAAATTAAGTTACAACACTTAATTTGAAAAATTTTACACAATTTTTAACCATTGTCATTAATTCACCCCCCTCCCTACATATCCAAAAGTACAAAAACTGCTTCTAAAATTTCACCATTTATGAATATTACAATATCATCTTAAGGAGTGAGAGTAATAATTCATCTAAAGATGGCTGGAAAACTAACCAGTCAAAACACTTGTTTTCAAACCACTTTATTATGGGGAGTGGGATTCAGCAATCTCTGGGTCTTTTTGTTAGTTGCCACTATGAAAACTAACCCCTAATGGGGGACTAACAGAATAAACATGGACTCGCTCATCAATTTCAACGCGTGAGGGTTCATCCACACTTTTTGGTACAGCCGATAGGAAAGAATTGATGCACAAGGAATGCCACAAACCCAATCGATGACTGACCTCAGTTTTTTCAAATTGGGAGTTTTCCTTCTCCTAGACTGGTTACCTATCCAAGGTTAAAGAGCCCAGTCTGCCTTACTATTTTACTCGTAGCTGGGGGGAGAATATATGGATTCATACCTTTCCCAAGGGTATTAGCGCTCTGTGAAATGCAAACAGCCTTGTCTAAGATTTGAACTTGGGTCGACGAGTCCATTTCCTACAACTCTAACCATTGTGCCATGCACCTCCATAGAATAAACATAAACTATCAGTTATTATCAAAGATTTTGTTTGGGTAGTGATTAAAGGAGAAAAAAAAAACAATCTCCAAAATCCAATCTGAATTGTGAAATGTTTCTTGTGACCAAACTGCAAGAATCTGACAATTGGTCTGATCTTGTTGCTCAAAAATTAAATTTCTCTTTAAATTTACCCCCCCTCTTTCCAAAACACTATCAACTGACCCCAATAGGGCCACCTGTTGGCCATGGGTGGCGACCCGTGATGCTTAAGGATGGAGTCTTGGTGGATGAGCAGTCCATGACATGCAACACTCCACTTAGAACCTTACTTAGGCTAGACGTGCGGTCGGAGAGGCCCCTTCGGCTGGTCACGTCAAGCTTTAGCACCTATATGATTTTCCCAACCCTATTGCCCTTATGGCAAGCCCCAACCCCTTTTTATCATATGGGTGCTAGAAGGCAGTGGCTGCAGGTCTACATGTCCTGGGAATAAAGTTAAACTCTATCTGATGGTGAGGTTCCAATTCTGGAGGTTTGGGGAATGTGGAGCACCCCTTCATCACCATTGCTCTCTGGTCCATTCTGACCCGGAGTGGTAGTACCTGTTATGGGTTAAATAGAAAACATGAGTTTATAAACAAAATTGTATTATCCATTAAAAATGAAATTATTTCAAAGCTTTGTCAGCATTAAACATTTTGTTTTTACCAATAGAAATATTTGGCATAGAATAACCCAAGGGGTTGACATACCGTAAAACCCAACCAACTAAACTATCAATTGACTTTACTAGATGATAGGAAAAACAAAATGCTACTTCACCTTTTTTTTTTTTCATTAGGTTTCTATGCTTTAAAATTCTGGCTGTTAATTTCTGGTGTGGTTAATAAAAAAGACTCCTCCCCTCCTCCTCCTCCTCCCCCTCCCCTCCTCCTCCTTCCCAATCCCTACCCCTCACCACACTAGTGAATGATTTTTCCTTCTTCACACACCAAACTACAACAGCTGTCTCGTGCTTTGTTCATTACTACACATTTAGTTGCTTAATATGGATTGTATTTTGATCTTACCCACTGTTTTCGGTTTAGCTCAGTTGGTAGAGCATCGTCCTATGAACCGCAAGGTTCCAGCTTTGATACCCACACTTGCCAAAACTGTGGACTGAAGTTTGTGCACCTTCTTTCCACTTAAAATATCTCATGCACAAGTTTCACTCCATGTTGTCCGACATGGACATCAGGTCATCTGACTTTTATAAGCAAAATAAACAAGCCAAAAGTTTTTGTTTGCCAAGAAGAAATTGAGGACAATTCTTGTTTGCTTATTCTTTCCAAAAAATAATCCGAAAATTAGGAAGGGGAAAATGTATGCATCTTCAGAGATGTTGATAGGTACGCGTCCTGCATCCTGGACGCACAAAAATCTAAAAAGACACAGTAAAATTGTCTCCATGTGTCCCAGTTCCAATACTTTTCTTTTTTCTTCCCTTACCATTTCAAGATAACTGTAAATACGTTTCAATTGTTTCTATTAAAACGAATTACACAGGATAGGTTACAAGGTAGGAGTAAGAAGGCTTTAGTTGGGACCCATAAATTTTCCTGGGGACTCATTCAAAGCAAATATGTGCGTCACAGAATGCATGAAATCAAAAAGCATCACTGCATGTTTATGCACACACACACACACTTGTGTTTGTGCATTTTCTTTTGATGTGCATATTATCCTTTCTTAATTCTTAGACTTTCTCACAAATTGTTCAATCTCTCTCTCTTCTGAGACAACTGAATATTTTTTGTAAGATTAAAGAAATTTATAATTTTTTTCCCAATTTGGGTGGGTTCTATACATTCAGTTTATAATATTTTCATTCATTTTTTTATTATAATTTTTTAAAAACTTTTTATTTATTTTTTGGCAAATCTAAAAAAAAAAATGTCAATTTTTCACCATATATTGTAAAATTAAGCAGACCTACAAAGAAGCTAGTTTTGTCCAATGGCTGGAATATAAGATCTTCACCAGAACTTTGCTATGATTATGTTCATCCCTAAAAGATTATAATGCACTTTGGTTCTAGGATTGTTTTTCATATAACTTCCTTCAGAATAGACAGATAAGTAAAGTTGTCTGTATCAGCCAGACAGCGAGGGAGTCTATCCCCTTTTCACTAGCACTAAACCAAGGAGATTGTTTTAGCGTTTGAGGTGGAGTGCCACACCTACCATCAGCTCCACTTTACCGCACAGATCCCTGTGCTCCTCATACACTGAGTGGAAAAGGGCTGGTATCGAAACTGGAACCTTGTGGTTCCTAGTTCGACACTCTACCGACTGAGCTTTAACATTTATACATATATATATATATATATATATATATATATAAAGATTTGTTTGGAACTAGTGAAAACTCTAACAATGCTCTGTTGATCAATTCTTAAAGAATTCACTTGATGTCAAGGGTCAATATTTGACTGAATCATTTCTTTTCTATTTAAATAGTTTGTCAATTTAATGTTGAACCAATTGATATAAACAGCATAAAAGTATTTTTTGTATCTTAGATGTAGAATATTTCTATTATGATTTTTAAACAATCAAAAATATTTTACAAGAACTTTTAATTTAATTTGATTGTTTTGTTTTATGGCATATTAACCCTTTTTGGGGTGATTTTAATGCCGAATCAAATCATTTTGATAAATAAAAGAACCAGGTTGGTTATAGTACTTGCTGTTATTTAAGTGGTCACCCAATTAAGAATTAAACAGGCTCATTGCTGCTTAACTTGAGGAAACTAGCAGGAACTGGTGCTTTTAGCGTGACTTGACCATAATTTTAAAATTAAACTTCATGGAAAAATTCTGCTAATTTTTTGCCTTCAACGATTCTAAACTTTCTGGAAATGCAAATATTGAATGAATTTCCAGTTATTTCTAGATATTTTTGAGATGAGGCTTGATGTGAATAATTCTGATATTTCAGACTGTTGTCCTCATCTTTATTGTAGTATGTATAAACCAGCCACTGTCTCCTCTAGTATTCCTCTGATGATCCCTGTGTATCCGAGCATAATAATGACCCAAAATCATTTTGAATAGTTTGACTGTTGATTATTCTTGATATCATTGGATTTTACACTTCGAGTTGTATAGGAAACGCCAAAAATTTTTTATTTCCTTACTGATCGTGATTCTTCTTGTGACACATGTCAGAATGATAGGCATGCAAAAAAAATGACATCATTTTTTTAAATAAGATCTTCAAAAGTTCTTATACACCTGTTTGATCAACTGTCAAATGATTTCCAGGTTGGGTCATTACTAGACAGATATACAAGGAAAATCTGAGAAACGCCGAAGGATACAGCAACTGAAACGTGTTTATAATAAAGATGTGGACAAGAGTCCAAAACATCAGAATTTCCAGTTATAATTCACCAACATTTACAACATTTAAAATTCACCAACATATAAAAACATTTAAAAGATAAGAATGCTGGTTAATTTGATATTAGTGCAAATCAGAACATTAAAGAAGGAGGGATTTTTTTTCTCTACCCAAAACATTTTTTTTTAAGTTTGTTTCTGGTGATAAAATATTAAATTGGCCACCACTCACCAGTTAATAATAAACATATTCAAAATTGCCTTTATCTTTTATCTCTTAATATTTAATATAAAAAAGTATAATATATATATATATGTATATGTATATATATGTATATGTATATGTATATATATGTATATATATATATATATATATATACAGCTCTGTATATAATTGATTTATTAATTATCTTACATTGAGCTTAGGGATTTTAAATAATCCTTGTATAAATCTATGGCTGTGCATCAGCATTGTGGATATACACAGAATATAGATGATCCCAAATAGAATCATCCCCAACCTACCAGTCAATTGAATACTTTTACCTTTCATTTATTTATATATATATATATATATATATATATATATATATATATATAGGTGCAATGTTTCTGTAGTCATCCATGATGTACGGTTATTATAATAATAATTTTATAATAATAATAATATTGCATCAATATTTGTCAACATTATAATAACCGTACATCGGCTCCTATGTCTATAACCTTGTTGATGAGACCTAATAGGTCAAAATGTACATACAGGGATTGACATTTTCTCGATTTGTTTAGCCTTACATTTGAGCATATATGCCCACCTAAATTCATTAATTATTAACTAATTAATTTTTAAAATTAGGTATGACTTCAATTAAGCACATATCCTCCAAAAATTGTCAGCTAAAAGTCCATATCAAAAATAAACACATTGTTGTTTACTTACTTTCATACTGTCGTGTGACAAGTCACCAAAAAATATATATATTCCAAATATATATGGAATATATATATAAGTTGAAAAATGGAAATAAATCCAACAATATGTTGAAAAGATAAATAAAGAGATAAATGAATAAAAGATAGATAAATAAAATATCAAACCTCTTGCCCTGAGGAAAGCCGTTTTCTATGTATACTTAAAATTTTTCTATTATTATTGTTTTATTTCATATTTAAAATAGTAATAAATAGAATACAATGTGTACATGGACAAACTCTCGGATGAAACACATATTGGCATTACATTAAACCATTTTTATCCATTCAACATTTTCTTTCCTTTATTTATTTATCTTTTCAACACACACACACACACACACACACACACACACACACACATATATATATATATATATGTGTGTGTGTGTGCACACAGACCTATACATAATTGCAGTGCCAAAGATTTATAATCACATTTCCCTAATAACTGTCTACGAGGTGCTTGAGTCATTTTCTTGAGCTGATTAAGTTGTTTATTAGATGTAGGTGGACTGGGTGGGGGGAGGGTGAGATTTAGTCAAATAAGCAACAAATCCCACACAATGCTCATAGTGGAATTTAAATCTGGTGAACACGGAGGCCATTGAAGTACGAGAAATCACCCAAGTCTTTCTGCAACCAGTTTCGTGCCATCTGTGCATTATGGGGAGGTTGCGTTATCTCGCTGGAACATATCACCATCAGTAAACATGAGAATAAACAGGAGGGTGGGCAAAGTTAATAAAAAATTGTGATATTGTGAAAAGTACTTGGTACCTATTAAGCATAACATTTATTATCTAGATGTAGTTATAATATAAAAAATTAATTTATTATCTAGACTAGGAAACTGCAAGAATGCTGTGCGCAATATTAAAAAAATTGTGAAAACAACACCCTACAAGAAAGCAGCTGTGCGGCCACTTACCCCCTATCACACAGACCATCCGATACAATAATCTTTAGTCTGAAGCAAAAACAAATTACTATTATTAGCACTAGTACAAAATAAAAACCCTCCGGGCGATGTAAAAATAGATTTTTGAAACATATTGCCTGAGGGGTGGGAGTAAAAAATTCAATGTTAGCGAGTTTGTACCCTAAGTAAGTAAAATCATCAAATTCATTAAAGGATTAAAAATAAAAAACAATTTGAAATGTAAACTTTAAATATGTATTAAAATAAAACAAACTATATATAGATATATAATAACAGTCATGTATTTATTAAAACTTGTTTTAAAAAACAATGAGAACTGTCTAATGTTGCATGTTCAAATTTTGAGTGTATGTATTCTGTTATGACAATTTTGGGTAATGTGACGTAAGCAGTGACATAATTTTTGTTACAGACAAAAAACGGAAGCGAATCTCCATTATTAATAGATGTCAATATAATATAAAAAAATTAATCTATTATCTAGATAATAAATCATAATTAACTATTTCAATTTTTTAAATGTCATGTCATTGTTTCTATTAACTTTAACTTTACTAATCAAGTCATACTAGAATTTGATAAAAATATACAGCTCATTCAATTGTGGCATATGGAATTCTAATAGAATGCAATGGAGTTATTAGAATAATAATTGATTAGAACAATTTTATTTATTTTGTTATTGTCTAAAAGAACTACAATGGTTAAATTACAAAAATAGTAATAGTACCAAATACTCGCTTGAGTTTAGAATTACCAGATACTTTTTACATTATCCCAGTTTGTTTTAAAGGGGACCCCCCCCCTTTTGGCATACATGTCTGGTACCTAAACTTTGAGCCCCCCCCCTCATGTAATAAATAGGTTTCACCAGGTGAGCGGTATTTTACCCTACTACCAGAAATTGTAAAGGGAACCTACTTACATGGACAGATACATAGTCACATATAGTCACCACCATATATGCACTCAACCCTTTTTGTCTAAAAGAACTGGGAATGTTGACTCGTCTGATCTGTCAACTTGCTATCAGTCTTCAATGGTCTAATGAATGGTGAGGCACCGTAACCCTTTTCAGTTGACGACTAAGAAAATTCAGACCATATGACCTTTAGACAACCCTTTTTGATCTCGATTAAGAAAGGACATGTTTTTCATTTACACCATCAATATCCGGTTGTTTGTTAGGGGTTAGGATTAGAGGTTAGTTTTATAATTTTTAAAAAAATCTAAAAATCCTTTGTTAAAACAACCGGATATTGACGGTGTAAATGAAAAACGTTCTTTCTTAATCGAGATCAAAAAGGGGTGCCTAAAGGTCATATGGTCCGAAAATTCTATGGAATGTGAAAGGTATTTATCCAACCCATTCACTACAGGTAGGATTCAACATAACGTCACAAGTATGGGGCATAGGACAAGGATTGAACTTACTATTCAGTAGTAATGGATATGCGAGACTAGCTTGCTAACCATAACACCACAATGGAATGTCCAATTCTATGGAATGTAAGTAAAAGTAAAGTCGTCGGGGCGACCTAAAGTCGATATCAGCCAGTCAGCGAGGGAGTCTATCCGTTGACTGAATACTATCCCTAAATGCCAAAAAGAAGTTCTTTTTGATCCAACAAAGGAGTCAATATTTCCCAAATGTTAATTTAAAAGTGCAGAGAGAAAAAAATGTCCTTTTTTAAATGTCAATCAGTTTGTGTTCAATCAACTTCTCTTCACTGTTAGTGTTGTTGTATAATATTTACTAAGCTTAGTTTGGCACAAGGTCAGAAGTATGGAGTCCCAGTGAAAATCTCTCACAAACAATGATCTGCTAGTTTATTTGGCTAACTATTACACATGCAATGTTGTTCCAGATTTTGTATGGTAATTCCCCTGACTTGGACATAACCCAAAAATGTGTAGAAATTTTCAATTTATTCTCTTGAATTTCATCTATTCCCTCAATACAATCAATTTCTTTATTGTTTCTTTGGATATGAATGTCTTATAGAATGTTTGAGATTAAAATTTTAATTGATCCATTAACAATACACCAGCAAGTATGAAGACTTAGAACAGAGCTGGAAAAGAAGGCGTATAGCGTCTTTGTTAGAACTGTGGGAGGTTGCGAGAAGAGGAATCGTCGCAAAGCTCCCTGTACCAATTTCTGGGTCAAGTAGGAATCAAAGGGCGTAAAAGAACCAAGTGCATAAAACGCCTCATAGCAATAACGAGAAAACAGCTTGAGTGGTTATGGAAAAAAGAAATGTCCCGTGGAACAATCGCAGTAAAATCATCATGTTATCAACTGCTCGAGAGCTAATTGGATTCACGCAACATTTCCATAGCACGCGCTGTTTAAAAACATCTTTTCGCGTTATTCAATCGTATATTTGATTATACGATACATTTGATATATTCCGAGGGACCTCCACATCAGTGAGGGGGGCCGTGTGCAGTTAAACCGTGAGAGGAAGGCCCCCCGAAACGTGCACATTCTCTCCTGATGCATCCCAAAACAATTACATAACATATCAAAACAAACAAAACAAAAAAATCATGGAATTGAACTTCTCTGTCGGTTTTGCAATGAATGACGGAGCATTCTACACCCACTCGCTTTATGGTGGGTTTCTGTTGCTTTCAAGTAACTTTCTTCTTGATCCATTAACAAAGACATAATAAAGTTAGCAGAGTGGCTATTGTGGTATCAACAAGCAGACAGCGAAGGAGTCTATCCCCTTTCATTAGCACTAGACCAGGGGATGATTTTTGCTTATGTGCACACATCCTACCGTCAGCTCCCCACCTTACCGCCGAGAATCAGATTATCCAATCTGTACTACTTATGCGCTGAGTTGGTGGGGACTGGTATCAACCAGGAACCTTGCCAATTCCTTGTGAGTGCCTCTAACACTGAGTTAAAACCGCCCCTATAACAAGTCATGAGTCCAAATTAAGTTACAACACCTAATTTGAAATATTTACACAATTTTTAACCACTTGTCATTAATTCCCCCCCCCCCCCCCATATCCAAAAGTACAAAAACTGCTTCTAAAATTTCACCATTTATAATATTACAATTCATTTAAGGAGGGAGAGTAATAATTCATCTAAAGATGGCTGGAAAACTAACCAGTCAAAAACACTTGTTTTCAAACCACTTTATTATAGGGAGTGGGATTCAACAATCTCTGGGTCTTTTTGTAGTTCCCACTATGAAAACTAACCCCTAATGGGGGACTAACAGAATAAACATAGACTCGCTCATCAATTTCAACGCATGAGGGTTCATTCCACACTTTTTGCGCCAAGCCAATAGGAAAGAATTGCATGCACAAGGAATGCCACGAAACCCAATCGCGACTGACCTCAGTTTTTTCAAATTGGAGTTTTCCTTCTCCTAGACTGGTACCTTATCCAAGGTTAAAGAGCCCAGTCTGCCTACTATTTTTACTCGTAGCTGGGGGAGAATATGTGGATTCATACCTTTCCCAAGGGTATAGCCACTATGTGAATGCAACAGCACTTGTGTTAAGATTTGAACTCTGGGTCCACAAGTCCATTCCTACAACTCTAACCATTATGCATGCACCTCCATAGATTAAACATATAAACTATCAGTTATTATCAAAGTTTTTGTTTGGGTAGTGATTAAAGGAGAAAAAAAAAAATCTCCAACAAATCCAATCTGATTGTGACAGTTGTTTCTTGGACCAAACTGCAAGAAATCTGACAATTGTCTGATCTTGTTGCTCAAAATTAATTTTTATCTCTTTAAATTTACCCCCCCTTCCAAAACTCATCAACTGACCCCAATGGGGCTACCTGTTGCGCAGGGTGCGAACCGTGATTCTTGTGTAAGGATCTGATTTGGTGGATGAGCAGTCCATGATTTGCAACACTCTCCACTTAGAACCTATCTTAGGCTAGACATTCGGTCGGATGAGTCCCCTCACTCGGCATGGTTCACGTCAGCCATTAAGGCACCTATTATGACTTTTCACAACCCTATTAGGTCTCCTTATGGCAATAGCCCCAACCCCTTTTTATCATATGCGGCTGCCTTAGAACGGCCTTTTGGTATGGACTGTCATACGTGGTTCTACGATCGTACACTTCTGTTGCTGATTTCTTCTATCATGCACAATATAAACTCTATCCTGATGAATGACCGTTCCGAGTTCTGGAGGTCTTGGGGACCATTGTGGCAGCCCAACCTGTCTTCATCACATTTGTTCTTGCGTCCCATCGTGACCCGAGGGGCGGCTTTTTCGTACGTAGATCCGCTGTTATGGCTTAAATAGAAAAACATATTTAGTTATAAACAAAATGCATCTATACATTAAAAAAATGAAATTATTTCAAAACCTTTGATCCTAGTCCCATTAAACATTTTTTTTTTTTTCGACCAATCAGAAATATTTGGCAGTTGAATAACGCCATATGGGGATTTGACAGTGCCGTTAAAAACCCAACCAACCAACACTATCAACTGACCTTTACATAGATGCGTTAGGCCAAAAGAAAATGCGCTAACTTTAACCCCTTTTTTTCCATTAGGTTTCTATGCTTTTAACAATTGCTGGCTGTTAATTCGGCCGTCCCTGATAATAAAAAGCAGCCTCCCCCTCCTCTCCTCCTCCCCCTCCCCCTCCTTCCCAATCCTTAACCCCCCACCCACTACATTATGTGAATCGACTTTTCTTCCTTCTGTGCTTACCACACCCAAGACTACAAACAGCCTTGTTCTCACGTGCCTTCGTTCACTAGACTACACATGTGCGCTGCTTAATATGGCATTGCTATTCTTGATCTTACCAGCTGTTTTCAGTTTTATGCTCAGGTTTGGCGTTAGTGAAGCATCGTCCTGGAGCATTTGAACCGCAAGGTTCCCTCCGAGCTTCTGGATGCCCACACCTTTGCCTGCAACGAACTGGTCAGGACTGAGGACTTATGCTGCCAGTTGGCTGGGCTTCTTTCCTACTGTAAATATATCTTGTTAGCCGCCGGACAAGTTTCACTGACCATTGCTTATCTCATCGCACTACCCTGGACATCACGGTCTACTTCGTTAGTCTGTTGTCTGTGACTTTCTATAAGCAAAAATAAACAAGTGTCCAAAAAGTTTTTAGCCTTACTTTCTTGTTTGCCAACAAAGCAAATTACTTTTTTAGGACAATTTCTTGTTCTGCTTATTCTTTTCCAAAAAATAATCCTTGATAAATGTTTAAAAACTGGGAGATTTTTTTGTTACGATGTGGCGGTATAGGGGAAATTTATGCTCTATCTTCAGAGATCAGATTGATACGGACACGTCCTGCATCCCTGCATGCCACAAAAACTCTAAAAGACGCCAGTAAAATCGCTCTCCATGCTGTCCCGAGTGCTAATGTTTCTTTTTCTTCCCTTACCACTTTCAAGCTAACTGTAAATACATTTCAATTGTTTCTATTGAAACGAATTACACAGGATAGGTTACAAGTGTAGGAGTAAGAAGGCTTTTAGTTGGGACCCATAAATTTTCCTGGATCATCTCAAAGCAAATCATGTGCCGTCCAGAATGCATGAAATCAAAACGCTATCAGCCATCACTGCCATGTTTATGCCACACATAACGCACACCACACACACACACCTGTGTTATGGCTGCAATTTTTCTTTTCTTTGATGTGTCATATTATCACTTCCTTTTTTAATTCCCTTAGACTGCTCCTCACAAATTGTCAATCTCTCCTCCTCTTCTTCTGAGACAACTGACACTATATTTTTGTAAGATTAAAGAAAAATATTATAATTTTGTTTCTCCGGAATTTGTGAGGGGGTTGCTAAGGGTACATTCAGTTTATTCAATATTATTTCCCATTCATGTTTTCTTATTACTAATTTCTTTAAAACTTTTAATTTATTTTTTGCAAATCTAGTAAATAAAATATGTCAATTATGCGACCTATAATATTGCAAAATTAAGCCAGATCCTAGCAAAGAAGCCTAGTTTTGTCCAATGGCTGGAATATAAGATTCCTTCGCCCAGAACTTTGCTTAATGATATATGTTCAATCCCTAAAACGATATAATCGCATTTTGCGTTCTTTAGGATTGTCAATATAACTTCCATCACAGAATAGACACGCATAAAGTAAGCTCGGTCCGGTTCTACTGATTAATCGAGGTCATCGAGGCCAGGACACACGCGGAGGGACTTCTATCCCCTTTTTTCACTAGCACTCTAAATGTACACAGGAGATTATGTTTAGCATCTGCACGGTGGAGCGCCACACCTACAATCAGCATCCTCACTTTTACCACAGCAGATACCCCTGCCTGCTCCTCCATACACTGAGTGCGAAAAATGGGCGAGGGGTGTATTGAAACTGGAACCTTGTGCCGTTCCTAGTTCGGACACTCTACGACTGTGTTTTGGGAGCGATTAACATATAATTAATATATACGTATATACCTATATGTATATATAAAGATATTGTTTCCGCGAAATAGTTGAAACTCTAAACAATTTCTCTGTGATCAATTCTTAAAGAGATTCACTTGATTCATAGGGTCCAATATTCTGACTGACTCATCCTATCTTCTCTTTCTATCTTAATATTTCGCCTGTACCAATTTTAAATGCCTTGACAATTGATATAAAACACTAAAATATTACTTTTGTATCTTAGTATGTAGAATATTTCTATTTCATTGTTTTTAACACAATCAAAAATATTTTACGAAGAACCTTTTAATTTAATTTGATTGTTTTTTTATGCATATTAACCTTTTGGGGCTGATTTTTAAGCCGATATCAAATCATTCTTGATAGAATTAAAAGAACCAGGTTGTTATAGTCATCTGTCTCCGACTGTTTATTTAGTGGTCAACTTTCACAAAGAATTAAACAGGCTATTGAGCTGCTTAACTTGAGTGGACACTAGGAAACTGCGTTCTTTAGGCATGACTTGACCATAATTTTAAATTAACTTATGGAAAAATTGCTGCTAATTTTTGCCGTTACTTTCAGATTCTAAAACTTTCTGGGAAATGCCAAATATTGAAATGAATTTCCAGTCTATTCTAGTATATTTTTGGAGCTGAGGCTTGATGCCTGAATAATTCTAGATATTTAGACTGTGTCCTCATCTTTATGTGCTTAAGTACTGTTAAACCAGCCACATGTCTTCTCTAGACTGTCCTCTGATGTATCCCTGTGTATACTGAGCTTTATATAATGACCAATAATCATTTTGAATTAGTTCTACATGTATTGATATATTTGCTTTTTGATGATCATTCGGATTTTACACTTCGAGAAAATGTTATAGATTATAATGCCTGCCAATAAATATTTTTTTCTCTAACTGATCGTGTTCTTTCAGCATTGTGGAATATACCAGAATGAATAATGCATTAACTCAAATAAATCATCCCCAACCTTACCGATCAATCTGACATTTTTACTTACATTTAAGTTAGGTTTATACTATAATATATATACTATATTATATATATACATAATATCTACTATAGGTGCCTCAAATGTTTCTGTAGTCATCCGCATGGATCTACTATGCTTATCATACCTAGTATATATCATAATTATATGCGAATCAACTATTTGTCAACATTTATAATAACGTACATCGGCCTCCCATGTCTGATAAACCCTTGTGATGAGACCTAATAGGTCGAAATGATACAGTACAGGTGTTGCGCTTTTTCTCGATTGTTTAGCCTTACATTTGACATTATATGCTGCACTAAAATTGATTAATTATCTTAACTAATTAATTTTAAAATTAGTATGACTTCAATTAAGCAACGATATCTCAAAAACTGTCGGGCTAAAGCATATCAAAATAATCACGATTTCGTTTGTTTACTTACTTTCATACTGGCTCGCTGTGACAAGCCTCACCAAAAAGGTGCCGTACGCATCCTGTGTCCCTGACGCACAAGAATCTAAAAGGATGCAGTAAAATCCTATCTATGTGTCCCAGTGTTTTTCTTTTTTATTCTCTCCCGATTTCAAGCTAAATGTAAATTAATTTCAATTGTTTCTTAGAAATAAGATAGGTTACAAGGTAGGAGTTAGACGGCTTTAGTTGGGACCCATAATTTTTTTTTTTCGGGGGACTCATTCAAAGCAAATATGTGCATCCTAGGAAGCACTAAATCAAAAAGCTATAAGCATCACTGGTTGATTTATCTTTTTATTTTATTAAATTGATACTAGATAAGTCAGTATTTACTGACATCCCCACCATGTCAGTCGAACACAAGGATCATTATAGTTGGGAACCACACACAAACCAAAGCTCATGTGTGGCTAGTGTTTAAAAATTGTGTGAATCCATTTGTATCCTCTTTTGAGGCATTTCAGGCACTGGGCAATAAACCCAGCCCTGCCACTTAAACGAGGGGCAAATGTTGCCCAAGGAGATCCCCCCCCCCCCGGATCATGCTGATATTAATATCTTACCACCCAATGGGCGAAGCCACTGGACACTGGGTTCCTATAAGTCATTTATCAGATATCATACAGTTATAGAATTTTTTTTACCCACTTATCAATACACCTACTATAACTTTTTTAAATATAGATAGTTAGAAAATACCAAAATTTGGACAAAAGTTTTTAATCAAATTTAGATTGAAAGAATGTTAATCTATGCTGAACGGTGGGGAAAGGTTTGTTTTTAATTTAGAAAAGTAAATCAACCCCCCTTGTTTTTTTTGTTTTTTTTATTTTGCTGCTGTTGGCTGGGTGAATCCTCAAAAGATGATTTTACAATTGGGCAATTCACAGGGAGACTTGATTCATGCCTTTTTTAGAAAGAATTAATAGACAAAATGTGGATCAACAATCATACTAGTTATCCTCTGAATTGGTTTGTATATTCATTTATGGTTACTTTTCAAAAGTTTAATTTTTTTTATCAGATTTCTGCTGAAAAAAAACCAACCCATCTTCATTCTCTTTTACTAACAAGTGACTATAGACATCATTTCAATGTTTTACTTGACAAATGAAAAGCCACCATAATTTTTTAAGAAATATTAAAATTAGGATTTAAAAAAATCCTTGTTAGTCTTAAATGAGATGTTAGCGGAGTGACCTATTGTTGGTATCAGATGGACAGTGAGGGAGTCTATCCCTAGTGCTAGACCAGGGAGATTGTTTTTACTGAGATGGAGCTCTACACCTACCGTCAGCTCCCCCACTTTACCATACAGATCAGATTACCCAATCTGTGCTAGAACTGGCGGGGGGACCAGTATCAAACCAACAACCTAATGATTCCTAGGTGGGTGCTCTACCGATTGAGCTAAACTGCTACAAAAAGAAAAAACCCAAAACGTATATAACTCACCACGTAATGACAATATTTTATTTTTTAAGAATTAGACACAAACGACAATTTTCTTGTTTTATTTATAAAGTTTGATCAAGTTCTTTTCAGTTGATAAACAGAAATATAACAATTGACACTCGAGGAACGAATTGATCAGAACATTGGGACCATATGACCTTAAGGCACCCCTTTTGCGATTTTGACTTGTGGGGACACTTTTCTCATTTACACCGTAAAAATCCGGTTGTTTGTTAGGGATTAGGGTTAGGGGTTAGTTTGATAATTAAAAAGAAAAAACAAACTAAAAATCGTCTGTTAACAATTAACCGGATTTTGGCAGTGTAAATTGAAAAAAATGTCCCCACGAATTGAAATCGCAAAAGGGGTGCCTTAAGGTCATATCGTCTAAACATTGTACTCAAAATAGCTAAGTAGGTTTGAAAATCTAATTAATTTTGAAAATGACAATTATTGTTATAAAATGGAAAGAAACCCTATTTGTTAGTGAACTTGTGTGTGTGTGTCTTTGATTGGAAAATCTTTTCAAATTCTCTTTCTACTTTAAATAATTGTCATTAAAAAACAGTCTAATTATTTTCCAAGTTTATACTTGAATCTTCTCAGCAATTGACAAATTTAACCCAAATTCTTTCAGCCTCCTCCTTCTTCTTCCCTCCCCCCCCTATTATGGAGCTATGAAGCTTATTTTTCTCAGGCAGACAGTCAGACTAATTGTATTGCTTTAGGCTGTTATTTCATTTTCTTTCCCCTATGGACTTGGTATTTGCTGAAAAACAAAT
Organism: Doryteuthis pealeii; assembly: GCA_023376005.1. Taxonomy (NCBI): domain Eukaryota; kingdom Metazoa; phylum Mollusca; class Cephalopoda; order Myopsida; family Loliginidae; genus Doryteuthis; species Doryteuthis pealeii. The sequence continues at coordinate 8,593,834 of CM042150.1, forward strand.
TCTTTTATGTATCAGCAAGGTTGCCTGGTATTGACTGGGATAAAATGACTTTTTCTTCATTACAAGTATTATTTTTATTATCTAAATATTTTTCTTTCTTCTTCTTCTTTCTAACAATAAGAAGAATGTCTACAATGTGTACCTGTGAGATTCCCAAATCTTTTGGCCACTCATCATATTTAACTGATGATTGTTACTGTAAATTTGTTTCTGATTCACTTTAAATTTATCAGTTGACAATCAAAAATGTTTAAGGGAAACATTTGATTGTTAGTTGACTGAATCTATCCCTAAATGCAAAAAGAAGTTCTTTTTGATCCAACAAAGGAGTCAATATTTTCCCAAATGTTAATTTAAAAGTGCAGAGAGAAAAAAATGTCCTTTTTTAAATGTCAATCAGTTTGTGTTCAATCAACTTCTCTTCACTGTTAGTGTTGTTGTATAATAATTTACTAAGCTTAGTTTGGCACAAGGTCAGAAGTATGGAGCACCCAGTGAAAATCTCTCACAAACAATGATCTGCTAGTTTATCTTGCTAACTATTACACAATGCAATGTGTCCAGATTTTGTATTGTGTAATTCCCTGACTTGGCCTAACCAAAAATGTGTAGGAAATTTCAATTTATTCCCTTTGAATTTCATCTATTCCCATCATAACATCAATTTCTTTATTGTTTTCTTTGGATATGAATGTCTTATAGAATTGTTTGGAGACTTAAAATTTTATTGATCCATTAACAATACACCAGCAAGTATGAAGATCTTAGAACAGAGCTGGAAAAAGAAGGGTATAGCGTCTTTGTTAGAACTGTGGAGGTTGGAGCAAGAGGAATCGTCGCAAGCTCCCTGTACCAAATTCTGGGTCAAGTAGGAATCAAAGGGCGTAAAAAGAACCAAGTGCATAAAACGCCTCATAGAAATAACGGAAAACAGCTTGACGTGGTTATGGAAAAAAAAGAAATGCCCGTGGAACAATTCGCAGTAAAACATCATGTTATCAACTGCTCGTGAGAGCGTAATGTGATTCACGCAACATTTCCATAGCACGCGCTGTTTAAAAACATCTTTTCGCTGTTATTCAATCGTATATTTGATTATACGATACATTTGATATATTCCGAGGGACCTCACATCAGTGAGGGGGGGGGGCGGTGTGCAGTTAAAACCGTTGAGAGGAAGGCCCCGAAACGGTGCACATTCTCTCCTGATGATCCCAAAATCAATTACATAACATATCAATAACAAACAAAACAAAAAAATCATGGAATTGAACTTCTTGTCGGTTTTGCAACTAGAATGAGGAGCATTCTACAGCCCACTCGCTTTATGGTGGGTTTCTGTTGCTTTTCAAGTAACTTTCTTCTTGATCCATTAACAAGACATAATAAAGTTAGCAGAGTGGCCTATTGTTGGTATCAACAGCCAGACAGCGAAGGAGTCTATCCCCTTTTCATTAGCACTAGACCAGGGAGATTGATTTTTGCTTATGTGCTACACCTACCGTCAGCTCCCCACCTTACCGCAGAGATCAGATTATCCAATCTGTACTACTTATGCGCTGAGTTGGTGGGGACTGGTATCAAACCAGGAACCTTGCAATTCCTTGTGAGTGCTCTAACGACTGAGTTAAACCAGCCCCTATTAACAAGTCATGAGTCCAAATTAAGTTACAACACCTAATTTGAAAAATTTTACACAATTTTTAACCATTGTCATTAATTCCCCCCCCCCCCCCCCCATATCCAAAAGTACAAAAACTGCTTCTAAAATTTCACCATTTATAAATATTACAAATATCATTTTAAGAAGGGAGAGTAATAATTCATCTAAAGATGGCTGGAAAACTAACCAGTCAAAACACTTGTTTTCAAACCACTTTATTATAGGGAGTGGGATTCAACAATCTCTGGGTCTTTTTGTTAGTTCCCACTATGAAAACTAACCCCTAATGGGGGACTAACAGAATAAACATAGACTCGCTCATCAATTTCAACGCATGAGGGTTCATCCACACTTTTTGGCACAGCCAATAGGAAAGAATTGATGCACAAGGAATGCCACAAACCCAATCGACGACTGACCTCAGTTTTTTCAAATTGGGAGTTTTCCTTCTCCTAGACTGGTTACCTATCCAAGGTTAAAGAGCCCAGTCTGCCTTACTATTTTACTCGTAGCTGGGGGGGAGAATATATGGATTCATACCTTTCCCAAGGGTATTAGCACTATGTGAAATGCAAACAGCCTTGTTTAAGATTTGAACTTGGGTCAACAAGTCCATTTCCTACAACTCTAACCATTATGCCATGCACCTCCATAGATTAAACATAAACTATCAGTTATTATCAAAGTTTTTGTTTGGGTAGTGATTAAAGGAGAAAAAAAAAAAATCTCCAAAATCCAATCTGAATTGTGAAATGTTTCTTGTGACCAAACTGCAAGAATCTGACAATTGGTCTGATCTTGTTGCTCAAAAATTAAATTTCTCTTTAAATTTACCCCCCCCTTCCAAAACACTATCAACTGACCCCAATGGGGCTACCTGTTGGCCGTGGGTGGCGAACCGTGATTCTTAAGGATGAAGTCTTGGTGGATGAGCAGTCCATGATTTGCAACACTCCACTTAGAACCTTACTTAGGCTAGACATGCGGTCGGAGAGACCCCCTCCGATCAATCGGCTGGTCACGTCAAGCCATAGCACCTATATGATTTTCCCAACCCTATTGTCCTTATGGCAAGCCCCAACCCCTTTTTATCATATGGGTGCTAGAAGGCGGTGGCTGCGGGTCTACATGTCCTCGGAATGACATTAAACTCTATCTGATGGTGAGGTTCCAGTTCTGGAGGTTTGGGGAATGTGGAGCACCTCTTCATCACCATTGTTCTCTGGTCCACTCTGACCCGGGGTGGTAGTACCTGTTATGGGTTAAATAGAAAAACATAAGTTTATAAACAAAATTGTATTATACATTAAAAATGAAATTATTTCAAAACTTTGTCAGCATTAAACATTTTTTTTTTTTACCAATAGAAATATTTGGCATTGAATAACCCAAGGGATTGACATGCCGTAAAAACCCAACCAACCAAACTATCAACTGACTTTACTAGATGGTAGGAAAAAGAAAATGCTACTTAACCCTTTTTTTCCATTAGGTTTCTATGCTTTAAAATTCTGGCTGTTAATTTCTGGTGTGATTAATAAAAAGACCTCCCCCTCCTCCTCCTCCTCCCCCTCCCCCTCCTTCCCAATCCCTAACCCCCACCACACTAGTGAATGATTTTTCCTTCTTCACACACCAAACTACAACAGCTGTCTCGTGCTTTGTTCAGTACTACACATGTGGTTGCTTAATATGGATTGTATTTTGATCTTACCCACTGTTTTCGGTTTAGCTCAGTTGGTAGAGCATCGTCCTATGAACCGCAAGGTTCCAGCTTTGATGCCCACACTTGCCAAGACTGTGGACTGAGGTTTGTGCACTTTCTTTCCACTTAAAATATCTTGTGCACAAGTTTCACTCCATGTTACCAGACATGGACATCAGGTCATCGTTGTCTGTGACTTTTATAAGCAAAATAAACAAGTCAAAAGTTTTTGCTTACTTTTTGTTTGCCAAAAAGAAATTGAGGACAATTCTTGTTTGCTTATTCTTTCCAAAAAATAATCCGAAAAACTGGGAAGGGGAAAATGTATGCATCTTCAGAGATGTTGATAGGTACACGTCCTGCATCCCTGATGCACAAAAATCTAAAAAGACGCAGTAAAATCGTCTCCATGTGTCCCAGTGCTAATGTTTTTCTTTTTTCTTCCCTTACCATTTCAAGCTAACTGTAAATACATTTCAATTGTTTCTATTGAAACGAATTACACAGGATAGGTTACAAGGTAGGAGTAAGAAGGCTTTAGTTGGGACCCATAAATTTTCCTGGGGACTCATTCAAAGCAAATATGTGCGTCCCAGAATGCATGAAATCAAAAAGCTATCAGCATCACTGCATGTTTATGCACACATACGCACACACACACACACACTCTTGTGTTTGTGCATTTTCTTTTGATGTGCATATTATCCTTTCTTAATTCTTAGACTGTCTCACAAATTGTTCAATCTCTCTCTCTCTCTTCTGAGACAACTGAATATTTTTTGTAAGATTAAAGAAATTTATAATTTTTTTCCCAATTTGGGTGGGTTCTATACATTCAGTTTATAATATTTTCATTCATTTTTTTATTATAATTTTTTAAAAACTTTTTATTTATTTTTTGGCAAATCTAAAAAAAAATATGTCAATTTTTCACCATATATTGTAAAATTAAGCAGACCTACAAAGAAGCTAGTTTTGTCCAATGGCTGGAATATAAGATCTTCCCCAGAACTTTGCTATGATTATGTTCATCCCTAAAAGATTATAATGCATTTTGGTTCTAGGATTGTTTTTCATATAACTTCCTACAGAATAGACAGATAAGTAAAGTCGTCGGTATCAGCCAGACAGCGAGGGAGTCTATCCCCTTTTCACTAGCACTAAACCAAGGAGATTATTTTAGCATCTGAGGTGGAGCGCCACACCTACAATCAGCTCCTCACTTTACCACACAGATCCCTGTGCTCCTCATACACTGAGTGGAAAAGGGCTGGTATTGAAACTGGAACCTTGTGGTTCCTAGTTCGACACTCTACCGACTGAGCGTTAACATATATATATATATATATATATATATATATATAAAGATTTGTTTGGAAATAGTGAAAACTCTAACAATTTCTCTGTGATCAATTCTTAAAGAATTCACTTGATGTCAAGGGTCAATATTTGACTGAATCATTTCTTTTCTATTTAATAGTTTGTCAATTTAATGTTGAACCAATTGATATAAACAGCATAAAAGTATTTTTGTATCTTAGATGTAGAATATTTCTATTATGATTTTTAAAACAATCAAAAATATTTTACAAGAACTTTTAATTTAATTTGATTGTTTTGTTTTATGGCATATTAACCCTTTTTGGGTGATTTTAATGCCGAATCAAATCATTTTGATAAATAAAAGAACCAGGTTGGTTATAGTACTGCTGTTATTTAAGTGGTCACCCAATTAAGAATTAAACAGGCTCATTGCTGCTTAACTTGAGGAAACTAGCAGGAACTGGTTTTTTAGCGTGACTTGACCATAATTTTAAAAATTAAACTTCATGGAAAAATTCTGCTAATTTTTTGCCTTCAACGATTCTAAACTTTCTGGAAATGCAAATATTGAATGAATTTCCAGTTATTTCTAGATATTTTTGAGATGAGGCTTGATGTGAATAATTCTGATATTTCAGACTGTTGTCCTCATCTTTATTGTAGTATGTATAAACCAGCCACTGTCTCCTCTAGTATTCCTCTGATGATCCCTGTGTATCCGAGCATAATAATGACCCAAAATCATTTTGAATAGTTTGACTGTTGATTATTCTTGATATCATTGGATTTTACACTTCGAGTTGTATAGGAAATGCCAATAAAATTTTTTTTCCTAACTGATCGTGATTCTTTCAGCATTGTGGATATACAGAGAATATAGATGATCTCAAATAGAATCATCCCCAACCTACCAGTCAATTGAATACTTTTACCTTTCATTTATATATATATATATATATATATATATATATATATATATATATATATAGGTGTAATGTTTCTGTAGTCATCCATGATGTACAGTTATTATAATAATAATAATATTGCACCAATATTTGTCAACATTATAATAACCGTACATCGGCTCCCATGTCTATAACCTTGCTGATGAGACCTAATAGGTCGAAATATACATACAGGGATTGACATTTTCTCGATTTGTTTAGCCTTACATTTGAACATATATGCCTGCCTAAATTCATTAATTATTAACTAATTAATTTTCAAAATTAGATATGACTTCAATTAAGCACATATCCTCCAAAAATTGTCGGCTAAAAGGCCATATCAAAAATAAACACATTGTTGTTTACTTACTTTCATACTGTCGTGTGACAAGTCACCAAAAAGGTGGAATATATATATATAAGTTGAAAAATGGAAATAAATCCAACAATATGTTGAAAAGATAAATAAAGAGATAAATGAATAAAAGATAAATAAATAAAATATCAAACCTCTTGCCCTGAGGAAAGCCGTTTTCTTTGTATACTTACAATTTTTCTATTTTTCTATTATTGTTTTATTTCATATTTTAAAATAGTAATAAATAGAATACAATGTGTACATGGACAAACTCTCGGATGAAACACATATTGGCATTTCATTAAACCATTTTTATCCATTCAACATTTTCTTTCCTTTATTTATTTATCTTTTCAACACACACACACACACACACACACACACACACACATATATATATATATATATATATATATATATGTGTATGTGTGTGTGTGTGTGTGTATGTGTGTGCACACAGACCTATACATAATTGCAGTGCCAAAGATTTATAATCACATTTCCCTAATAACTGTCTACGAGGTGCTTGAGTCATTTTCTTGAGCTGATTAAGTTGTTTATTAGATGTAGGTGGACTGGGTGGGGGGAGTGAGATTTAGTCAAATAAGCAACAAATCCCACACAATGCTCATAGTGGAATTTAAATCTGGTGAACACGGAGACCATTGAAGTACGAGAAATCACCCAAGTCTTTCTGCAACCAGTTTCGTGCCATCTGTGCATTATGGGGAGGTTGAGTTATCTCACTGGAACATATCACCATCAGTAAACATGAGAATAAACAGGAGGGTGGGCAAAGTTAATAAAAAATTGTGATATTGTGAAAAGTACCTGGTACCTATTAAGCATAACATTTATTATCTAGATGTAGTTATAATATAAAAAAATTAATTTATTATCTAGACTAGGAAACTGCGCAAGAATGCTGTGTGCAATATTAAAAAAATTGTGAAAACAACACCCTACAAGAAAGCAGCTGTGCGGCCACTTACCCCCTATCACACAGACCATCCGATACAATAATCTTTAGTCTGAAGCAAAAACAAATTACTATTATTAGCACTAGTACAAAATAAAAAACACCCTCCGGGCGATGTAAAAATAGATTTTTTAAACATATTGCCTGAGGGGTGGGAGTAAAAAATTCAATGTCAGCGAGTTTGTACCCTAAGTAAGTAAAATCATCAAATTCATTAAAGGATTAAAAATAAAAAACAATTTGAAATGTAAACTTTAAATATGTATTAAAATAAAACAAACTATATATAGATATATAATAACAGTTATGTATTTATTAAAACTTGTTTTAAAAAACAATGAGGACTGTCTAATGTTGCATGTTCAAATTTTGAGTGTATTTATTCTGTTATGACAATTTTGGGTAATGTGACGTAAGCAGTGACGTAATTTTTGTTACAGACAAAAAACGGAAGCGAATCTCCATTATTAATAGATATCAATATGATATAAAAAAATTAATCTATTATCTAGATAATAAATCATAATTAACTATTTCAATTTTTTAAATGTCATGTCATTGTTTCTATTAACTTTAACTTTACTAATCAAGTCATACTAGAATTTGATAAAAATATACAGCTCATTCAATTGTGGCATATGGAATTCTAATAGATTGTAATGGAGTTATTAGAATAATAATTGATTAGAACAATTTTATTTATTTTGTTATTGTCTAAAAGAACTACAATGGTTAAATTACAAAAATACTAATAGTACCGGGTACTCGCTTAGTTACCTCATTTCTAGAATAAAGTAGTCTCCTTTAGAATTACCAGATAGTTTTTACATTATCCCAGTTTGTTTTAAAGGGACCCCCCCCCCCTTTTTGGCATACATGTCTGGTACCTAAACTTTGAGCCCCCCCCCTCATGTAATAAATAGGTTTCACCAGGTGAGCAGTATTTTACCCTACTACCAGAAATTGTAAAGGGAACCTACTTACAAGGACAGATACATAGTCACATATAGTCACCACCATATATGCACTCAACCCTTTTTGTCTAAAAGAACTGGGAATGTTGACTCGTCTGATCTGTCAACTTGCTATCAGTCTTCAATGGTCTAATGAATGGTGAGGCACCGTAACCCTTTTCAGTTGATGACTAAGAAAATTCGGACCATATTACCTTTAGGCACCCCTTTTTGATCTCGATTAAGAAAGGACATGTTTTTCATTTACACTGTCAATATCCGGTTGTTTGTTAGGGGTTAGTTTTATAATTTTTAAAAAAATCTAAAAATTGTCTGTTAAAACAACCGGATATTGACCTTGTAAATGAAAAACGTTCTTTCTTAATCAAGATCAAAAAGGGGTGCCTAAAGGTCATATGGTCCGAAAATTCTATGGAATGTGAAAGGTATTTATGCAACCCATTCACTACAGGTAGGATTCAACATAACGTCACAAGTATGGGGCATAGGACGAGGATTGAACTTACTATTCAGTAGTAATGGATATGTGAGACTAGCTTGCTAACCATAACAATGGGATGTCCAATTCTATGGAATGTAAGTAAAAGTAAAGTCGTCGGGGTGACCTAAAGTCGGTATCAGCCAGTCAGCGAGGGAGTCTATCCTCTTTTCAATAGCGCTAGACCAATAAGATTGTTTTGGCGTCTGAGGCGGAGCGGAGCGCCACACCTACCATCAGCTCCTTACTTTACCACACAGATCCCTGTGCTACTCATATGCTGAGTTGGCGAGGACCGGTATCGAACTAGGAACCTTGTGGTTTCTAGCCAAACGCTCTACCAACTGAGCTAACCCGAGTGTGTTGACTGATTTAGTTAAGGGACACCAGAATTGTATGGGGAAGTGATTTAATGCAATGTTTCCTCTTTGGTAAGTGATTATCATATTTACCAGTGATTCTTGTTTATATATCCCCTGTAGCCGACAGCAATTTTCACATGCCGCTGATGCCTGTCTGGGAATGGCATCTTCTTGGTATGCTCTTGTTATTGTTACCTAAGAAAAACCTTGAGCAGTCGTCACCTTGGAGATAGTGCCTCACCTTTTTGACCCCAAGTGAAACGGTGTTATATCAGCATCCCATGTCTGCCAGACTTAAAATAACTTCTCATAGACTTCATCCAGCCGAGTCCAGGGCGGAAGCCTCCAGTGTGCTGCTGTTTCTAATTTTGGGACACTTCAGGTGTTTTTATATATATAATCCACCTAAGAATACATAGATTATACATTAACTGACTCAAAGTTGAGCTTAGTGTAATGTCATCCTGAGATGCTAATAGGTACTCATCCTGCATCCCTGAGGCATAAAAATCTAAAAGGACATAGTAAAATCATATCCATGCATCTCAATGTTTTTCTTTTTTCTTCAAGCTAACTGTAAATACATTTCAATAGTTTCTTAGAAATGAATTACACAGGATAGGTTACAAGGAAGGAGTTAGCCATCTTTAGTTGTTTCCCCAGATCATAAATAAAAACCCTACAATTTATTAGGAAACTTTAGTTAGGACCCATCAAATTTTCTGAGGACTCATTCAAAGCAAATTTGTGCATCCCACTGGTGATCGTATGAAATGGAATTGGCGACCTGAGTTCAAATCCTGGATGAGGTTGTTTGCATTTCACTTTGTGTTAATGCTCTTGGGAAAGGTATGAATCCATCTCTTCACCCAAGCTGTGGGTCAATTGTAGGACAGACTGGGCTCTTTAGTCTTGGTTAGACAACCAGTCTAGAAGTAAAACTCTGAATTCAAATTTCACTTAAAACTGACCTTATGTCACATCCTGCTTATGGCGGAGAGATTGGATAAATCTATACATTAACTTTAAAATTAGCAATGATTTCACACAGTCATTTGATTTTTTTTTTTAAGTTTAAAAAAAAAAAATTATTATTTATAAATGAGCAGGACTTATGGGTATAACACAGTAAAGTCGTCGGGGTGGCCTAATGTCGGTATCAGCCATGCAGCGAGGAAGTCTATCCCCTTTTCACTAGCGCTAGACCAAGGAGATTATTTTAGCGTCTGAGGTGGAGCGCCCACACCTACCATCAGCTCCTTACTAGGGCGGGTATCGAACTAGGAACCTTGTGGTTTCTAGCCGAACGCTCTACCGACTGAACTAACCCAGCCCCTGATTTAATTATTACACTGTTTGATATGTTTACTTAAGAGCTATTGCAAATTGTTCAATATGTAAAAAGTATAATAATTTTAATTTAACTCTCATTCTTTTTTTTCTTTCTTTCTTTCTTTTCATTAAATTCGATTGAAACAGATTAGCATTATTGCTTCCACTCACTCACCCCTCTCTCTCTCTTTCCCTTACTCTTTCTTTCTTGTAGGATGTTCTTTTCTTTCCTTTTTTTATAATAAAAAAGGATGGGCCCATTATTTAGCTGAAGTGACAACACTCATAAGAAATAGGAATTCGGCAGATAAGCAACACCAAATAATCAGGATGTACATTTTTGAGTTTCATCCTGGACGGTGTCATTTTTAATCAGAGGGTGTTGTAAGGTGATAACGGTCATACTTTTAAGGAACACGATTATTAATATATAGATGTGCTTTTATTACTCGTCTATGTTTGTTTATTCGTTTTTGTTCCCTGTGAACCTATCAACATTTGTTAAGGACATTTAGTTCATATGCTAACAGACTGGCTATCACAGTTCTAATCTACAACCCATTTTGATGTATGCATAGACAGACATAATATAATTCTAGATAAATGCACACTTATTGATAGAAATCGGAAGATGTATTGATTTTTAAACAAAAGTTCTGTTGTCATCAACCGGGTGTTTTATTTATAATCATGCTGAGTACCCACTGGGGGTGGGGGGGTAATGGTGGATTGTTAGAGTGGCGGTGGGGGAGAGGAGGGAAGTCTAAGAAGAATAGATGACAGAAATAAATTAATTATTCCCTCTTCTATTTTGTTTGTTTGAATCACTGTCCAGTTATGTGTGTGTGTGTGTGTGTGTGTGAGAGAGAGAGAGAGAGAGAGAGAGAGAGAGTGTGTGTGTGTGTGTGTGTGTGTGTGAGAGAGAGAGAGAGAGAGAGAGTGTGTGTGTGTGTTTGATCATGCCACACAAACAAAGAAGGAAATTAGCTAAAACATTTTCTGATATTCAATTGTATTACTTTTAATGGCTTAATAGTTACCTAGGCTTTGGATTATTCAGACTATTGTCCTCATCTTTATTGTTATCTACACAACGCTTCGGCCAATGTGTTTTCCTGCCATCTTCAGATATTTCTTGTCAGACTCGGAAATACCTGAAGAAGGCCGGGTGGCACATCGGCCGAAATGTTGTGCAGATAACAAAAAAGATGAGGATAATATTCTGAATAATGCAAATAATACAAATTATCAAAACTCATTTAAAAAATTCAGAGAAATATTACTTACACTTTGTTTCAGCTAATATGTTCTCCTGCCTTCTTCAGATATTTCTTGTCAGACTCAAGAATATCTGAAGGCTGATTGGCACATCGGCCGAAATGTTGTGCAGATAACAAAAAAGATGAGGACAATATTCTGAATAATGCAAATAATACAAATTATCAAACCTCATTTCAAAATTTCAGAGAAGTATTACTTAGGCTTTGTTTAATGGTTCATCACCGGCAGAGCAGTCTCAGAAGACCAGAGATTTCCTGTGCCCTTCCTAATGCAGCATCTTCTATGACTGTGAAGGCCAATGTTTGAAAAACAGTTTCGACCACAGATGTCACATCTGATGGCCGGTCCTAAAGATGTTTATAGTGTGCTGGTGCTCTGTTGCTGATGCTTTCACTTGGACCTCTTTACTTCACGGTATTTCACCAGGGTGACTTCAGACATGAATAGCTCACTACGGAGAGCAGGCTACTACCAAAGGTTCTGAGGTTTGCCAACTGTTTTTTTTAATGGTATAATACTTACTACAGTTTAATGGTAGTTTTGTTTAATGGGTTTAATGGTATAAATACTTACTTAGTTTTTGTTTAATGGTATAAAACAGTTTAATGGTAATACTTACTTAGTTTTTTGTTTATTTAATGGCATGATGTTGGTAGAGTTTGGATGATAGGAAAATTGAGATCATCTTCTCTGATAAAATATTCTTATTCTGGGAGTAATGGCAAAAAAAGGGATGACTCTACATTCCCCAGAGCTCTAGAAGTGGAGCCTCACCACTGAATTCATTTTAGTGTCCTACCCAGGTTGCCCCTTTCAACGTGGACATCTCATTGTTGTGTCATGGTTAGCAAGATAGTCTTGCAGATCCATTACTATGAATAACTAGTTTGATCCTTAATGGATGCCTCATACTTCCGACTTTGTGTTACATCCAGTGATGCTGATAGCTTTTTGATTTAATGCGTCCTGGGACGCATGTATTTGCTTTGAATGAGTCCCCCGGGAAAATTTATGGGTGCCAACTAAAACCTTCTAACTCCTACCTTTTAACCTATCCTGTGTAATTCATTTCTAAGAAACTATTGAAATGTATTTACAGTTAGCTTGAAATAGTGAGGGAAGAAAAAAGAAAAACACTGGGATGCATGGATATGATTTTACTGTGTCCTTTAGATTTTTTTAACACAGGACACGTACCTATCAGCATCTCTGGTTACATCCTACACGTGGCGAAGAGGTTGGGTACCTACTCTCCAATAAGCTTATTCTAAGCCGCGCCTAAGGTACCGTCCACGGTGGAGTGGACCAGCTGTGTTTCATAGCAATCAAATAAAAGCATTTGTTTTGTCACTGCTTCAGAAGAATCAATGTTAGGGTTAGAGAGAGAGAGAGAGAGAGGCAGAAAGACTGACACAGAAAGAGAGAGAGAGAGAGAGAGAGAGGCAGAAAGACAGACAGTGACACAGAGAGAGAGAGAGAGAGAGAGTCATAAAAACTGAAAATTGATGTGAGCATCAATTGCATCAGTAGCTTTCATGTTTCAATGTTTGTCCTTTGGCTTTGTTAAAAAAAAAGAAAAAAAAGAAAAGACAATCTATCTTGGCTGTTCGATAATCGCCTACGTTATTCTTATTCTCTGGTTTGAAAATGAAACCATCCAAACCATCCAAGATGAAATGCAAAAATGTAAATCCTGATTATCTGGTGTCGCTTATCCGCCGAATTCTTATATCTTTTGAGTGTCGTCACCTCAGCTAAATAATGGACCATTCAGTTTTTATTATAAAAAAAGGAAGAAATAGTACATACTACACAGAAAAAATATATTAAGAAAGAAAGAAAGAAAGAGTAGGGGAAAGATAGAGAGAGTGAACGTGCGGAAGTGATAACGCTAATCTGTTTCGATCGAACATAATGAAAAGACGGAAAAAATAGAGTGAGAGAGAGTTAAATGAAGATTATTATACTTTTTACATATTGAACTATTTCACAATAACTCTTAAGTAAACATATCAAACGTAATAATTAAATTATCATACTGTGGTATATCTGCAGATCCCACTAGTTTTTCATTAACTTAAAAATTATCTCTAGAGTAATGGTTCTGTATTTAGTGTTGTCTTATGTCAGCGAGTTTTGTTAGTACATTACTTCCTTATTTAGTGTAACAATGGCCTTGTGCCAGATTTATTTTGATCCAACAAATATTTATCTGTCTTCACACACGAACAAGAAAGCAGTGATGCTGATAGCTTTTTGATTTAATGCGTCCTGGGACGCACATATTTGCTTTGAATGAGTCCCCTTGAAATTTGTTTTTTTCCCAACTAAAGTTTCTTAATAGATTGTAGGGTTTTTATTTATAATCTGGGGAAACAACTAAAGCCCTCTAACTGCTACCTTGTAACCTTTCCTGTGTAATTCGTTTCTAAGAAAATATTGAAATGTATTTATAGCTTGAAATGATGGGAGAAGAAAAAAGAAAAACACTGGGATGCATGGATACGATTTTACTGCGTCATTTTAGATTTTTGTGCGTCAGAGACGCAGGACGTGTACCTATCAGCATCTCTGAGAAAGTGTACATGTCTGCACACTCACATACGTATGGATGTGTGTGAGTCTATGAACACATGACCTTGTACAAAGCATTTGTTGAGTTTTTTTTAACAACCTCGAAACTTTCCATAGTCGTTATTGCACCAAAAACTACAACCGAATGCTCCGTCTGCTGATATCGCTTCGTTTGTTTGGAACATCTTGTCAAATTATCAAAACCTGTCAGCATTTTCATTCGGCGAATATAAAACAAAAATCCTTTTTATTTTGGATTGTTAAGTGTTAAGAACAAAAAAAAAACACCATTTTTCTCTAAGGTTGATTCTATTATCAAAACAAAATTGTTACTGTCGCATATAGTACGAGTCAACAATATTGTTGTGGACTAGCCTAGCATATCTTGCGTAGAGAGTGAATGCGCTGGCCCTGGTCTATTTATACATGGCTGTCTGAGAACAGCGGAGTGATTACTGTGCCGGCAAAGTCCTCTCGGGGCCTGTTCCAGAGTGCTTCGGACTCTGGAGCGGCTAAGTAAAATTAACAGCGTTGATCCCATGGGGCTATCCTCCTCAGGCAATACCTGCCCCTTTGATTTAAAGGGGCAGGGCTGGGTTTATTGTCCAGTGCCTGAGGGGGAATGCCGACGGAATCAACGCATTTTTCGACCTGTGAGTGGACCCACATAAAAATGTCCTTGTGTCACGCCCTCATAAGTGGGATGAGAGGCAAATACCCTGAGACGGCAAAGGTTACGCGAACCGTCTACCTCGAGGTTTTAGCACACTGTTGCGAGTTACTATATATCTGGCACACATGTAGTTGAATGCACAAGTATACTGAATATTGTATGATCTAGTATACAACAAATATTTTGGATGGTCCATATTTGTTTTGGCAGCATTAACCCGGGATGGTTTGTGCCGGCTCCATCTATAGAATGTGCTGAATCCCTCACGGAGGCCAACAATGACTGGTGATCCGATACGAGCGAATGGGTAATCTCCACCCAGTCACGGTTCCAGCGACGGTCGATGTTTCGTTCCAGATCCGCCCTCAACGTCATTAGCTACTTTTTCTTTTTGTTGACCACCACGACGCTTCTTCCAGTCCCGATGAAGCGTCGTCGAGGTCCATATAATCTCTGAGATATCTTGGGTGTTCCACACAGGCACTGCGAAGTCCTAGGTGGTCCACATGGGCCCAGCAATGTTTTGGATGGCACTATTCTGCTAGGTTGATTTTCTTTGTTCAGCCGTGAAATGTAATTTTGTCAACGATGTAATATAGTGTATAGCATTACTGTTTTTTTTTCTTTTCCCACGTCGACATGGCAAAATGAGATCGATCTGAATCATCTGATCGAAATCGAGGCTCTTATGTTTGTTGGATGACTCAAGGACACTTTGACACACATACTTGACACTTGCAAATGTGTGTGCGTGTCTGTCTGTATGTCTGTCTGAAGAATTAAGGTAACTCAAAAAATATACACTTAATTAATCATTATTTGATTAACGAACAATATAGATTGACTTTATTAACGCATCGATGATTATTCAAAAAATCCTTGATTTAATATATATATATATATATATATATATATATATATATATATATAACTCTATGGCGGCCTTTACATACATACAGATGCGTGTATTTAACAGTTAGAACCCCCTCTCATTCTGTAGGTGACAATGACCGAGCGGCTAAGCAGCCTGACTGATGATGAATCGATCGAGTTTTTATCCCGGTTGTAGGTAGCTTACAAATGTCTGGCCACGCTGAAGAGACATGATACGTCGAAACACGGTGTCTGTGGATTATATATATATATATATATATATAATATCCGCAAAGTAGTTTGAATTTTATTTTGAACCCCCCCCCCAAAAAAAACAAATAATAACAACAACATTTAATTTGATGCGACGTGTTTCAGATTCTTTAAAATCTGAGAAAGATCTTTTATAATCTGAAACACGTGTCGCGTCGAATTAAATAATTAAGAAAAAGAATCCCAAAGAAACAAAATTCAAACCATTTTGCGGGCCTTCTTTATCAGAAAATATTTACTTTTTTCTCGTTGGATGTACAAAAACAACTTATACACACACACACACACACACACACACATATATATATATATATATATATATATATATGTGTGTGTGTGTGTGTGTGTGATCTCGAATGATTCAATAGTTATTTGGTAATGGGCCACTACGAGGTACCAATATGTATTTTGGAGCTTCGCTCTGGGTCGTAGTTAGCAAACTAATTATGAGTTCAGTTCCCACTGGGCACGCTACAACAATGACCTTGTGCCAGACTATGAACTATCCATCGATATACGATAAAAATGTATGCTATATATTTGCTACGAAGAATAAAACGATTCTATCATTGTAAATCTTTTGTGGAGGAGGCAAAAAAGTGTTGGTGATTATGAAGTATAAACACATAAACAGGATGCACTGAAGATGTTCTAAGAGGAATACTTTAAAATGACGTTTGAAAACAGACAAATAAAAGTCGTAGTTAAAATAAATAAATAAATCGGAAATAGACAAGTGACAATGTGTCCGCATCGGTCAATAAACTATTTTTTCTAAAAATGCAAAAGACAAGATAAGAACAGAATTTCATGGATGGGTGCGGTTAGATTGTTAGAAATTGAAACAAATACGACAAATTTACATAAATCAATATGATCCATAGTTCACCAAGTACAGATACATAAAACTATATATATATATATATATATATATATATATATATATATATATATATATATATAATCCAAAAGTCCAGAGAAGAAATCTTCCTTACGACACAAGAGTTTTATTTAAAAAACCTGTCGCAGTTTGAGAGCTCAATGTATGCTCTTAATGTTAGAGTCACAGAGCAAATATATAAGTAAAGAAATAACAAAAGACTTAGACATTTAGCTTATAGTCTATTTCAGGGAGCTTAGACAAAGTGTCTAACTCTCCCGACTCATCAGATGCGAATGATGAATTCTTTATTACTTTAAAGGCATTTGAAAACATTTAAAAAAAAAAAAATTTTATAAGTCCTGTGATATGAATTCAAAACGAAAACCTTGATGTTGCAAAAAAAAAAAAATTATGTTGTAGTTTCAAATATGAGCACTTCCGCAACAAATATCTCGGTCACCGATCCATGTATCTCTTAATGTAACAGATTTTGAAAAAAGAAGACATTCCAAATTCGACATTAGACGAATTCTCTTATTCAAACAGGATGAGTATTAACCGTTGACGGTAGGCCTGTAACGGATTTTTAGAAAAGATTTTTTATTTTTGTAAATAATATTTTAATATCTTTATTTTTCTATTTTTTATTTTTCTTTATATATAAAGTAAAAGAATTAAGAATTTTTCTTATATATAAAGTAAAAGAATTAAGAATGATTGTTATATATATATATATATATATATATATATATATATATATAATATCATAAAAGTATCGAGATTGAAGCTGTATTCACCAAGATAGGAATGAACAATAAATGTAACGTTAATTTTTTTTCGGAATACAAGGTGTGTCAAAAAGTACAGATTTTAAAGCTGTATTTACCAAGATAGAAATGAAGAATCAATGGAACGTTTTTTTTTTTTCAGAATATAAGGTGTGTCAAAAAAGTATCGAGATTTTCGGTACTTTTTTGACACACCTTGTGTGTATATATATATATATAAGTGTGGATCAATAACCTCGCAGTCTGAAATATAGTTATTATTAATTTTTGTTTGAAATTTCCACTGTATGATATTCGACAATGAATTGTAGGAAAAAAGATTTTTGCAAAGGAAATATATGTTGGGTAATATAAATACTTTTGTTTATCATTAGAATTCAAACTTATGTACGTATGGGTGTATCTTATATATATATATATATATATATATATATATATATATATATATATACTTTAATACTAAATCCGCTCTACTAACATATTGAGCACTTTATAATCGTTATAACACTGACTTATTCGGTTAATACTTGTATCGACCATCATTATATACATGTGTGGGTGTGGGTGTGGGTGTGTGTTTATGTAGAAAATAGAAAAACTAAATATTCCATAAAAATTAATTTTTGGAGTACTTTATTTTTCTATTTTCTACAATGTCCCCTCTTTCCAATGGTATTGCAATGCTTGGAACCTATTGCTAAAAAAAAGTCAACAGCAGATATGATATCATCATATGAACCTTTAAATCTATCTTCACACACACACACACACACATGTATATATATATATATATATATATATATATAATATATATAAGCCCTACTTTGTGCGCTGAAGTCGTTGGTATTTAAGTGTAGGTAAATCACGATTACATAACACCTCTGTGCACTTGAAAGATTAGTGCAGTGCAATCTTCCTAGTTTTTTACATTTAACTATGAGTTATGCTTAGTGTATATATATAGTAAAGTAAAGTCGTCGGGGCGACCTAAAGTCGGTATCAGCCAATCAGCAAGGGAGTCTATCCTCTTTTCACTAGCGCTAGACCAAGGAGATTATTTTTTGCATCTGAGGTGGAGCGCCACACCTACCATCAGCTCCTCGCTTTACCACACAGATCCCTGTGCTACTCATAACGCTGAGTTGGCGAGGACTGGTATCGAACTAGGAACCTTGTGATTTCTAGCCGAACGTTCTACCGACGGAGCTACTTTAACCTTTCCGTTGCAGTGGCATCAGTAAATAGTCCAAAATGGTCAATACATTGAAAACATAGATCAGTAATAATAATGATAATAATAATAATAATAATAATAATAGAGGAAAAGAGTTAAAGGTCTACCATTGTTTTAATCGAAATGGTTTCATCAGGACCCTACCTTACGCTTAACTAAGTCAATGTAATACTCTAGTTAAACTGAGATAAATTTCTTTATAATGGTTGAACACTTCGTTAGTTAATATTTTGTTTCTCTTAATTTTCGTGTGCGGTTTATTCTATTCGTTTATTTATTCCTTAGTTCTCATTTCTGTGTTGTCATTAGTTTGATTCTAATTATAAATAATAACTAGTAAAACAGTTAAAATGGAATTATAATTATATTTTAGAGGTTGAATACTACTAATTTATAGTTTTTCACTGTTCTTTTTAGTATTTCTATTTGAAATTAATAACTATTTTTTTAAATTCTAATTTATTCAGTTAAATTTAATATTGTAATTATAATAATGTTTTAGTGACCGACCCAACCTATGTCTACAATTGCAGATTGATTCAATTCTATTATCCAAAAGATTCTTATCTGGGAATCTAATTATAGCTAATTTTTCGTGTAGACATAAGTAGCATGGATGATTTAGAGATCTGCACACATTTGATTTTCGTAAGATATTCCATTCAATAATTGATGTTATGTTCTGATTCTTTCAGTCCCAAATATACCTCGATAGAGTTGTTACGTTTCTAAGCTTAATATTAGTAAATGAGTGTTTATGGTTTGTAAATCTATTAGAACTCCGACGTAGAATTTAGAAAATCAAATGTGTGCGGATCTCTAAATGATCAATTGACATCGTTTTCTGTTGATGAGATATTGCTATCTAGGTATATTAACTGGTCTACTAATTTCATAGGCATGGCATTTAATCTTGTTCAAAAGACATGAACTCAGCTTTACATGAGTTCACGTAAAGGTCAACGCCTCTTGCTGTCTGCTCCAGGTCATGAAGAAGAGATTCGGCTTGGACAGGTGTACTTGCAATATATATATATATATATATATATATATATATATATAAAAGAAGATAAGCAAAATGTTTTGAATTAAAAAAAAAGCCTTAAGAAGATACTAAAGTCTGAAACACGTGTCGCTGAAGTGAAATAAAAAAGTTTCTTGAAAAATTCGAACCATTTTGCAAATCTTCCTTTTTTATAAAATATCTCATTTTCTCTCGTTGGACCCATAATTATATATATATATATATATATATATATATATATATATATATATATATGCGTTACTCTTTGAATATTCCCGAGACAATCAATAGAAAATATTACTAAGTGACATGTGTCAGACGCTTTTCAAAGATTCTGTCAGACAGACAAGATGAAAAAAAAATGTTTACTAATAAAGACTGATCCACATAAGAAGAGAATAAGAAAAAGAAGGGGGATTATGTCACGATTGGGAGGATTAATTGTGAGTTGAAGGTTCTACAAATAAAACAGAAATGGTTTCAATACTGTTTCTCTGTTAATAATAATAATACAAAACATCGAATGCTGATTTTCAAAGCTAGCAGGTCATTAACATTTCGAAAACTGATGCAACACAAACTGCTCCCATAATTCATACTACACCCATTTAATTTTGTAGTGTTGTTTTAGTTTGCATAAATAGTGGTGCAGCCTCATTTTATCACTGACACAACTTCGGTTTGGAAGAATTGTCGCTTTAACCAATCATTGAGATCAAATTTCCATATGATTGATAACACTGAGGAACATGATTTTGGTTGACTTAAATCTGACACTTGTTTTTGACTATTTTATGACCACTGAATCCAAAAATGACCCCTGTTTTTCTATATTACGTCAACTTTTTGAGCTACGGGATACTCTCGATTTTTCTCAAAAACCGTAAAAATACACCATCTAACACATTTTTGCTTATTTTAGGGAAGATTTTAAGGGGGGTGTATATAATGGGAAATAATAAATGTTATTCTGACAATTGTTTTTGACAAACTCTTGGACTCTGAATTCAAAAGATTCCCAATTTTTTCTCTATTATATCAACTTTTTAAGTAACAGGACACCCTCGCTTGGTCTCAAAAAACATTAAAATACTGCAAGGGACAAATTTGAGCTTATCTTATAAAATGTTTTTAAAATTTACAATGGAAAATGATTTTTAAAAATTGCTTGACTGTAATGTTTGTACAAATTCATCTTGTTACTGTAAGTCAAATTGTGTACAAGTAGTTATGGTAAAAAAAATGTTCTAGAGTGTTCAATATGTGGACAATTCCCCTTTATGCTCCATAGTCAGCCATTATATTTACGCCCCATATACTTTGATACCATTCCTCCATGAATTCTAATTTTTGGTGGAATCATTTATCTTGCACATAGCTGACCACATCAATCAAGGTTTTTCAAGAAGTTAGCAAGATGGCTATGCAGAAAATAGAACTTGATGCTCATGTTGCAATCAAGCATTTTGTGGCTATCCAATTTCAGTGTAATTCATTGCTCATGCATTTTTTTGACAAGGTAAAGAACTTGTCAAGAACCAAGCATTCTTTTCGAGTTCTGATATTATCCTGATGAAATATTCATCTTTGATAACTTCCAGAATCTGTAGACCATCAAACACACCAGTTTAGCTGTACACGTGAGTTGGATTCCTTTTATTTTTTTTTCTCTTTATAAACAAATATGACGTAACTGATGATTAACAGAGACGTAAACAATAATCTTCTTAACTCTATATGTTAATACACTTGTTCTTTAATCTTCTGACCGTTATCATCTTGCAACACCCTCTGGTAAAAAAATATACCGTCAAAATTGTATAATTGAAATACAAAAAATATAAATCCTGATTATCTGTTGTCGCTTAATCACCGAATTCTTATTTCTTATGAGTGTCGTCACCTAAGCTGAATAATCGACCATTCCGTTTTTATTATAAAGAAAGAAAGGTGAGAAAAAGGACATACTACGCAGAAAAATATAATAAGATAGAAAGAAAGAGTAAAGATAGAGAGACGGGTGAACGCCCGGAGCGATAACGTTAATCTGTTTCAATCGAACATGATGAAAAGATGAAAAGAAAGAAAGAAAAGGCTGTGTGTGTGTGTGTGTTGTGTGTGTGTGTGTGTGTGTGTGAGAGAGAGAGAGAGAGAGAGAGAGAGAGAGGGGGGGGAGTTAATGAAGATTATTACACTTTTTACATACTGAATAATTCGCGATAGCTCTTAAGTAAACATATCAAACATTAGTATTATTAGGATTATTCGGACTATTGTCCTCATCTTTATTGTTATCTGCACAACCGAATAATCCTCATATACTACATTATCAAGCTTCATCTAAAAATTCAGAGAAATAGTATATCAAACGTTGTAATAATTAAATTATCATACTGTGGTATATCCACAGGTCCTGCTAGTACGCATAAATCTTTTAAGAAATCACCAAATAAAAACTCTCGTCACACCAATTTAATTCCACATAAACAAGGAAAAGAAACTATTGTATTTTATGTTGTTTTTTTTTGGGGGGGGGGTATGCCATTTCTAGAGTCAGTGGCCGCCCTGTCTTCTGGGCGTTAGAATGCACTGACTGCACCTCTGCAGAGGGGTAAGACTCCACCAATGGGGCCACCTGTTGGTCGTGGGTGGCGACCCGTGATGCTTAAGGATAGAACCCAGGTGGATGAGCAGTTCATGACTTGCAATACTCCACTTTGGCCCTATCTTGGGCTAGACGGACGGTCGGAGAGGCCCCCTTCGATCAATCGGCTTGTCACGTCAAGCCCTAGCACCTATATGATTGCCCCAACCCTATTGCCCTTATGGCAATCCCCAACCCTTTTTATCATATGGGTGCTAGAAGGCGGTGGCTGAGGGTCTACATGTCCTGGGAATGACGTTAAACTCTCTGATGGCGAGGTTCCAGTTTTGGAGGTTTGGGGAATGTGGAGCACTCCTCCATCATCATTGCTCCCTGGTTCACTCTGACCCGGAGTGGTAGTACCTGTTAGAGTCCCATCTATGGGTTAAATAGAAAAACATGAGTTGATAAACAAAATTGTATTATGCATTAAGAATGAATTCATTTCACAACTTTATCGGCATTAAATGACCCACCGAGGTTGATATGCCGTAAAACAAAACAAACTAAACTAGAGTCAGTGGTTGCAATCTGTGATGAAAAGTAAGAAAGGCTAACTTGAATGTTAATCTGTCGAGTAAAGTCAGATTATCCGTAAGTTGATTATTTTTAATAACGTTTTATTGATTGGCCTTGGTAATTGGTCTCTCAGTGCATTCTTTATTTGATTATGATTTTATACACACAGAGAATTATAACTCATAATTAGCTTGCGATTCGGCACCCATCGGTTTGCTTGTTAATAATTTGGTTTTTAATAAATGCCCGAGTACACAAACAACTGGCAAACCCTTGTGCATCCTAAACTAAATTTGCCTGTTTTCCACAGCGAAATATGAACAACAAAAATAAATATCCATACTGGCAGGAAATCGCCCAGAGTAATAAGGTCCAAAGTTACAAAGATCTGAACCTTGCGTCGTGGAACATCCGGACAATGCATGATAGACCCAAATCAAACAGACCAGAAGGAAGGAACGCCATAATAGCCAAAGGGCTTTAAAAAAATAATTAAAATAATAATAAAGTAAAGTCGTCCGGGCGGCCTAATGTCGATATCAGCCAGACAGTCCCTTTTCACTAGCGCGAGACCAAGGAGATTATTTTAGCATCTGAGGTGGAGCGCCACACATACCACCAGCTCCTTACTTTACCGCACAGATCCCTGTGCTGCTCATATGCTGAGTTTGCGAGGACCGGTATCGAACCAAGAACTTCGTGATTCCTAGCCAAACACTCTACCGACTGAGCTAAAAACTTTCCGATAAATCATAGATTTGGTCGCAATAGATGAAGTAGTGAATAACCAAGTTGAAATTCTTTAAAGAAACGGTCTATTGCATTAAAACATACAAACCTATTGTTGTAATTGAATTAATCAATCGACAACAGTGAAAATTTGAAGAAAATGTTTATTACTTTTTGTACAGAAATATAAATAACGCAGTTTTCTAACAGTATGGCTAGCTACTTGATTAGCTTAATAAGTAGTGATTCGACTATGAATACTACTACTTAACTCGACTACAAATAACCTGGCGTATTCATATCTTTATATGGGTTCCGTTGGACGAGTCCAACTGTCTTGTAGGGGAAATATCTTCCCTTACAACACATATGGGTTCTTAACTCAGAGGTAAGACTGTTGGTTGCAAGTAGGTATATATCCAACCTCTCCGCCAGGAGCAGGGTGCTACACACAGTCCATTTTTAAGCCGGTTTAGATTCAGAGTTTTTCTTCTACTAAACTGATTGCCTTAATAAGGTTAAAGAACCCATTCTGGCCCTATTATTTACCCATAGCTGAGGGTGAAAGGGTGAATTAATTCCTTTTCCAAGGGTATTAGCACTAAGTGAAACGCGAACAATCCCGTCCAGTATTTGAACTCGGATCCCCGATTTCATTACGATGAGCCTCTGTTAATTGCAAGTAAGTATGTTCCGTTTCAACTACAACCAGAAAAAAATCTTGTTATGAAATCTTCGTCTTGTGGAAGATGAATCTTAGTAGGAACCAAAAGTAAGAGTTATTTGGTCTAGGTGCGCTTCAGCATCCGTTCCGAAATACAACCCCTCTCACCACTGTTCTTTTTTTTTTTTTCTTTTTTTTAAATTTCGGAATAGTACAAAAGAGTAGCCTGAACCCAACCATATATATATATTTACCAACCCCTCTGCACGAGCTGGATGCGACACAAGGCCAATTTCTTAAGCGGAGTTTTAACAGGTTTAAATTCAGAGTTTTCCCTCTCCTAGACTGGTTACCTAACCAAGGTTAAAGAGCCCAGTCTGCCCTACTATTTACCCATAGCTGGAGGAAGAGTAGCAGGATTGTACCTTTCCAAATGGTATTAGCAGTATGTGAAATGCAAACATCCTCGTCCAGGATTTTGAACTCGATTCATTGACGAGTCCAGTTCCTATGACTAACCATAACACCACGCGTCTCCAAAAGTGGTTGGGTTAAAATTAATGACCACCTTGGGAAATAATATAATGAAGCAAAACTTATTGTTTTTTTTATATTTTTGTGATTTCTGGTTTAATTTCATAATTTTGCCGTTCTGAGGTCTTACTAGGAACGATGACCAATAGGGACGGGTGGTGAGAGAGCGTCATGGGGATCCATGCTCTCAGCTCGACTTGGTGAAATTTCATCTGAATAAAAGACTTTGTCTGAAAAGTTTATAAAATCATTTTGTTCATCTTTGACGGAAAAGGTTTTGAGAAAGAAAACTCTGAATTCAAACTTGTTAAACTCCAATTAAGAAATTGACTTTGTCGCATCCTGCTCGCGCGGAGGGGTAGATAAATATATATAATTTGTTTATCTCACAATTAAAGCACCAATTTCCGTTAAGCAACTATGGGACTTGGTCAGTACTTAATTAAGTGACCACTTATGAACAACAGGTACTGTAAGCAAACCGAGGTCTGTGTATCAAAGAAAGCTTAGGAAATTCTAAAAAGAAAAACAATGAATTGCATAGAATTAGACCCAAATTATATCGGCGTAGAGTTTTATTTTGTTTAACTTTTGTCGTGAAATGTAAATTGAAAATAATTTTTTTTTTTTTGGTATCATGTGAAATAACTTTTCCGAAATGCGACAGAAAAAATAGACATCATATTTAAAAGTAAATAAAACAAGAAATCTCCCGCCATTGCATTTTAAGCGGCAAAACTTAACAACTCAGCAATTATGTCCACAAAGGTCATAGAGGTTATTCAGTTTAGGAAAGTTTTTTTAAATTTTATTCTATCATGACAAAAAGAGAATTTCATGTAGAGGAATTGAGGTTTTTATTTTGTCAGGTTTTGTTTTGAAACAAACTTTGTGATTATTAGTATTGTAACGGAATATTCCACAAACTCTCTCTCTTTCTCTCTCCCCCCCCTCTCTCTCTCTCTCTCTCTCTCTCTCTCTCTCACACCCATGTGCTCTGACTATATATATAGTGAGCATGGCATTATGCTGGACTGGCTTCGAGGATTATTAGCGTGCCTCACTATTCCTTGTCTGTCTTATTGTATCTCTCTGCAATAAAACCTTCTATCTAAAATCTACGAAGGTGGTGACTGGCTCTTCCACTCGACTACAACATTGTCTGATTGTATGCCTTTTTAAGGACACAACAATTAGTTGTTTTAAAATGGGAAAAATGCTTTCTTTCTTGATTGGTTGGTTGGATCTTACGGCATGTCAACCCTTGTTGGACTATTTTATGCTGAAGATGTTTTGTTTTAATCATTCTTGATGGGTACTCATTTTTTTAACTCAATTTTTTTAAACACATTAAAAAAATCATTTTGTTTTATTTAACCTATAGATGGGACCCGAACAGATACTACTACTCCAGGTCAGAGTGAACCTGGGAGTAATGGTGATGTGGGGATACTCCAAATTCCCCAGAGATCCAGAATTGAAACTTCATCATCGGATAGAGTTCAACATCATACCCAAACCTTTTCCTCCCACAATTCTTTTTGCGCCAAATTAATCGTGAACCACAGTCAACAATAATAAAGTATATCATTTGATTTTCTATCCCTAACCTGAACCCTAACCCTAAATTACGTTGTTCCGGTATCAATTCTATTTGGTGTAAATAGGGTACTAATGCAGAATAGCATTAGAATATTGAAACTCCCGAAGTAGCCAAACACTAACCCTAACACTAACCTTAGCCTAACTGACGTCTCAAAGGTTTCGGGTATTTCTGTGAAATGTAATGCTTATTATACGTAATCTAATGATATTATCTCTTGCGTGCTATTCTGCATTAGTACCCAATTTTCTAAAGAAATACCAATAACATTAAAGTTTTGTACATTCGGACACGGCCTGCCTCAACGTCGCGTGAATTTCGGCGCCGGAGTGATTCAAATATCACGTCACCATGGATGAGTTGTCATTTGCGAAGTTTTTGGTTAGTTTGGAACAAATCCAAAAGTATGGGAAGCCAGTGAGAATCGAACTT
This sequence comes from Doryteuthis pealeii, assembly GCA_023376005.1. NCBI lineage: Eukaryota > Metazoa > Mollusca > Cephalopoda > Myopsida > Loliginidae > Doryteuthis > Doryteuthis pealeii. The sequence continues at coordinate 8,620,683 of CM042150.1, forward strand.
ACTCACAATGGTTTGCTTGCCTAGCTCTCTAACCACTACATTACGCCTTTGCATGCTCATAATCACAGAGGAGTTTGTAAATAATTTGCCCTTTCAAGAGAGAAATGTCATTTTGTCTGCGAAAGTCATTAGCAAAAAAAAAAAAAAAAAACTTTTTTGCAGTAACCTTTTTTCGGTGGCTACGAAAGAGATATTCGGAAAAATAGAATTAATATCTGTCGTGTCCTTAAAAAAGATATAATCAAACAAGGTTGGAGTCGAGTGGAAGGACCAGTCAACACGTTCGTAAATTTAAGATAGAGGGTTCTATTGCAGAGATATACAATAAGACAGACAAGGAATACTGAGTCACGCTACTAATCCTCGAAGCCAGCCCAGTATAATGCCGTGCTCACTATATATAGTCAGACCACATGGATGAGAGAGAGAGGGGGGTTACAAAAATATCAATACTATAGTCAGATAAACGGTTACATCCTAGCAGTTAAATAAAAAAAATTAAAGGTTTATTTTGCATCCAACTACTCTCCCTCCAGCTATGGGTAAATAGCAAGACAGACTGGGCTCTTTAATCTTGGTTAGGCAACTAGTTTAGAAGAAGAAAAACTGAATTCAAACCTGTTAAAGTCCACTTAAGAAATTGACCATGTGTCATATCCTGCTCATACAGAGGGGTTGGTATGTATATATATATAAATATATATATATACCGATCTTCGGTCTTTCTCATTTTCTGCGAGAGAAAAAAACAATCAGAGGAATTCTACACTCGAGAAAGATCAGGAACAATACACTGGGATAAAAGAATTTCATTTAATTACATATCTCTTTTAGTTAACTTTAGTACAAAGCGACTGCCGTGAAACACATAGTAGGGAACAAACTCACTAGTTAATCTTTTTGTGAGATTAATACACTCAACAGTCAGCCATGACAGGTGCTCACATTGGCCAACGACAAGTTGTTGATTATCATAATCCAGAGATTAAATCGAATTTTGGTCAACAAATGTGTATGGTTACTTATCTTAACATTGGCATCTTAAGGTTGAGAAATCGAAAGTAATGTTATTAAAGAAACAGAGAATGAATTGCAGCGATGATGAAGTGTAAGCATTGGATAGAGTACAATTTCAAGTTTCAATCTATAACCGGTAGTCCCGGGAGTCTACAGCATGAACCAACGAATCAATTTGTCGCCATTATAAAATGCGGTCAGTCATATGATCGAAATTTCATCTTTCTATTCTGTAGCATTGTTTTTATGAGAACAAAAAAAAAAAAATAAAAAAAAAAAAAACAACAAACAAAATAAATAGATAAATAAATAAATAATAACAAACAAAAACAACAATAAAGAACACAACAACAACAACAACAACAACAACACAGCAAAAAGAAAAAAAACCAACGAAATACCCCACAACAAATGACATTAAGAAATGATAAAAATTCCCTGGGTTGAAAGATTCGTCCATTTGATTCAGCTATTTTTGTTAAGTCTAGTTTAAGGGCGTCCCGTCTTGGTGTAATGGTTAGCAAGCTAGTCTCACAGATCCATTACTACTGAAAAGCGAGTGTAACCCTCCCTGGATGCCCCATAATTGTGACCTTGTGTCAAATCCTACCTGTAGGGTAAATAATTGTTTGATACTAATGCAGAATAGCGTGCAAGAGATAATGTCATTAGATTCCGTATAAAAAGCATTGGTGCTAATGCACAATAATGCACAATCATTAGATTACGTATAAAAAATATTACAATTCATTTCATAACATTTCACGGAAATGTACGAAACCTCTAAGATGCAATAGTTGAGGTTAGAGTAAGGGTTAGGATTCGGGAGTTTCCGTAATCTGATGCTATTTATACGTAAAATGCGATTCTAACGATATTATCTCTTGCGCGCTATTCCACATTTATACCTGATAATCAAAGGAATCCTGTGTAGTACTCCCGTAGGGATCTCTTGACTCTGGATCCTTTTAATCGATTTATAATTTCAGAATGAGATTTACACGGTAATCGACTCGTGATCGATTTCATTGAATTGGCTCTACATTGTTTTCTGACGTGATGATGTTATTCTACACGCATATTGTGGGTGTCTATCGCATTTCTTTGTAGCATGATAGCATTTGCACGGCCTTTCCCCACCTAACACTGGACTCTTTCCTAGCGCATTCGAAAGTTTTTCTAGGAATAATTACAACTTAAAAATCATAGTCAGAAGATTAAAACGGTTTTCTTCCAATAGAAACGAATTGTAACATTTATCTTTGATTGAAAAGAATTGGATTGAAGTTGTTTGGAATTAATATTCTTGTTTATAACATCAATAAGGACTTGGCACAGAGAGAGAGAGAGAGAGAGAGAGAGAGAGAGAGAGAGAGAGAGAGAGAGAGAGAGAATAGTGCGCAAGAGATAATATTAGAATCGCTTTTTACGTATAAATAGCATTAGATTACGGAAACTCCCGATGTAGCCTAACCCTAACATTAACCATTACCCTGACTCTAACCCTAACCATTATCTTACATCTAACCCTAACTCTAACCCTAACACTAACCTTAAAAAAAACTCTAACCCGTACCCTAGCGTCTAAAAGATTTCGGGTATTTCCGTGAAATGTAATGCTTTTTATACGTAAGTAAGTAAGGTAGTTGGGGCGGCCTAATGTCGGTATCAGCCATGCAGCGAGGGAGTCTATCCCCTTTTCACTAGCGCTAGACCAATGAGATTGTTTTTGCGTGGTGCGCCACACCTACCATCAGCTCCTTACTTTACCGCACAGATCCCTGTGCTACTCATACGCTGAGTTGGCGAGGGCCGGTATCGAACTAGGAACCTTGTGGTTTCTAGCCGAACGCTCTACCGACTGAGCTAAACCGGTCCTTCATGCTATTATCTCTTGCACGCTATTCTGCATTAGTGCGGGGTTTTTTTCTTGTGTCAGATTCACCAAAGTTTAGTAGGGGGGGGCGAGTCCCCGAGACGCATTGGCTAACGTGCTGGACTGCGACATCGTAGTAAACGATTTCGAATTCCAGTTGCGCTATTACGTAAACTTTTAGAGTAATACCCTTGGGATGAACCCCGTTTACTTTTGAACTAATACCCTTGATATGAACCCCGTTAACGTTCAGACTAATACCCTTGGGAAAGGTAAGAACCCCTTCATCCTTCCAGCTATTTGTTAAATAGTACCACTTCTGTTCTTCTACAAGGACGGATTTGGCATTGAATAATTCCTGAAGTTTGATATGCCATTAAAACATAGAAACCTAACTTAAGTTTAGTGAATATCTATATCCACCCCCGCTTCGTTGGGTGTGTCGGTCAAAGGGGAGATTCAGTTTTTGAGATATGCACCATTGTTTAGATTTCTCTAAATAAGGAAACAAATAACAGAAATATGAGACTTAACAAATAATGGTTGCCCTGAGATGAATTATTGTAAATATCAGTTTACAAATGACGACTGAAAGGAAGCAGATCCTAAGTAGATGGATATTTATCAAGCAAAAATGGCAACAACGTTGGAATAGTAGCGCACCAAACAAATTATTAACAATTAAGCCAACACTAGGAGAATGGAGACCGGGATATAGAAAATCCCGAGGGGGGGAGGAGATAGTATTGGCGCGGCTGCGCATTGGCCACACAAGGTTTACGCATTCTTATGTACTTATGAACAACCACGATGTCAAACACCGTGTGCTGTTAAACACTTCCTCATAGAATGTGAAGTTTACGCTCCTAAGAGAAAAAGATTTTTCAATGCAAATAACATGAAAAATGTGTTTGAAAATGTTGACATAGATAACATATTGTCCTTCTTGCGAGAAATAAAAAAAATATACCGAAAATTATTAATCTGATACGAATACGCTCTACAAAACCACTTAGGGGATGCAAATGTAAGGTAAATAGATTACTGTAAATCTCGCACACTGACAATTTGTTTTTAGGAGAATAAAAATATTTTTACCACAAGATAATCTCTTGCCAAAACAAGACACACACAACACACCACACACACACACCACACACATATATATATATATATATATTATAATGAAGATAGGAGGGTTGGAGTAAAATCCGACAGTATGAGGTAAGGTAAAAGGAAAAGTAGACAAAAAATAATGACTCAAATAAGTAAAAGTGGGAGAGAAATATTTCGGTCCGCTTTACGCGAGGAACTTCTTCAGTCTATTTATTCAAAACAAGGTACATACATTTGTATTTATAGAAGAGAAAGTGAGTTGGTGATGAAATTCCTGGGAAGAGAAAGTTTGTGAAGATTTGGTTGATCAGAGGATATCTATCATGGAAAATGGCGGGGGGACAGATCAGAGGATTGTAGTTTGTACGAGGCTAAGACGAGGAGGTTGCTAGGTGCTTGTTAGGAAAGGGGGGCGGGGTAGGGAGAAGTGGGTTAAAATTCTTGGTTGGCCAGGAGAGAGTTTTGATTTATTGCCTAGAGATGATAATGGAAAAGAATGTAGATTTGAGGTTGGTGACACTAAGTTAGGCCATTAGTTTTATGGTATAGTAGGTGGCACAAAATTAGGCCGTCAGTTTTATGGTGGATAGGAATTTTGATTCTTTGAGAGTGGAGGGAGAAGAGATGAGATGAGATGAAATGAAATAGGGTAGGGTAATCAATAATTATGTAGTTGGCTGAGGAATTTTTATTATTTCTATTTATTATTATTATTATTAATTATGGTGCTGCATTTTTTAACCATATTCTTGATGGATCTTAATTTTATTTTCGCGAATTATAGTTTTTGCGATTGATATATCGAGGTTAAAAAATCTCGGTCTTATGTTTATCGACTTAGTGTGAACTATTGTTGCTGATTCGCATAGATGTCTTCGGTGTTTCTTATGTATTGGTTTGATGAGTCTGACGTTGGCGAAATTGAGTGTGTGATTTTGCTCTGCAATGTGTGTGAATAATGCATTTAAGTAATCGTGTGTTTTTATCGATTTTTTATGCTCATTGACACGTTGAGTGAGACTTCGTTGGGTTTCTCCGGCGTAGCATTTGTTGCAGTTATTGCAAAGGATGGTATAGATACCGGCGCTGGGGATATCGGGGGTGTTGGGAAGTATCTGTGCGTGTGGAGGAGTTGGTGAGGTCCCTTGATTGTTGGGATGTTGGTTTGTATGACTTTTATTTCTAGGGATATTAGTTTGTCGTAAAGTGGATTGTTTTTGTGTGTGGGTAGGTAGGGATAAGTGTCCTGTGGGGTTGACTAGGGAAGGTTTGGTAGTGGTGTATTTTTTACACCACTTCTCCCTACCACCCCTTTCCCTAACAAACACTAGCCACCTCCTCTCTTTAGCACTGTACAACTACACTCCCCCTTCCTTTGATTTTTTTTTTTTCCCCCTTCCATTTTCCATGATAGATATTCTCTGAATCAACCAAATCTTCAACAAACTTTCCCTTCCCATGAATTTCATCACCACCTCACTTCTCTTCTATAAATACAAAATGTACGTACCTTGTTTAAATAAATAGACTGAAGAAGTTCTTCCGCGTAAAGCGGAACGAAATATCTTGATTTTATAAATTTTATATGAGTTGGCATTAAATAAACCCCAGGGCTTGATATGCCATTAAACAACCAAGTAGATGTCCAACAACTTAAGTAGTATCTATATATTAATACGCTTGTTCTTGTTATTTTGTACGGCCGTTATAATCTTGCACCCACTCTTGGTTAAAAATGAGACGTCCAAATCGCTGAGATGAAATGCATAAAATGTAAATCCCAATTATGTGGTGTTGCTTGTCCTCTTGATTCTTATGTCTTATGAGTGACTGTCACCTCACGTAAATAATGGACCATTCTGTTTTATTAGAAGAAAGAAAGGGGGAGAAAAAGGACAATGCCACACAGAAAATATAATACGATAAATATAATACGAAAATATAGATAAGAAAGAAAGAAAAAAAGACAGAGAGTAGGGGGAAAGATTGAGAAAGATGAGTTTGCGCGGAAGCGATAAAATCAATTAATCTGTTCAACGAACATAAAGGAAAAGATGAGAAAAAAAAAGGAAATTAAAAGAAAAAAGAGTGAAGAGAGGGTGTTAAATGAAGATTATTATACTTATTAATATTGAACAATTCACAATAGCTCTTCAGTAAACATATCAAACCGTTGTATAGTAAAATTATCATACTGTTGTATATCCACCAGGTCGTGCTAGTACTTATAAATACCAGTCATAACTTAATCTGAAAAATGGAACAACGAAAAAATAAAAATAAGAATAATGCAACACTGTAGAAGACATTCCAGAAATAATCTTCTTGCTGCTATGTGGCAGCTTGATTCTAGACGCCTGCAGCCGTTACAATTGCGAAATATACTGATCTTCGGCAGCGTTCATTACCGACAAGAATTGCATTGTATACGAATGAAGAAGGCTTAACGGTCAAGTCAACTAAAAGCACGCAAATCGTTAAGCAAACGATGATCCTGTTCAGGTTACTTAGATGGTAACTATTAGTAACACCAGGTACCAGAGAAGTTGTTAAAGTTGGTGGAGTGGCGCTATTGTCGGTATCAGCCGGATAGCGAAGGAGTCTATTCCTTTTCGCTAGCCGCTAGACAGGGGATTGATTTTGCTGAGGAGAAGGGTCACACTTACCACCAGCCTCACATTTAACCGTACAGACTGATTAACCCATCTTGTGCTACTCTGTGGCACTGGTTGCGGGGGCCGAATCGAAACCACAGGGATCTTGCATTCCTAGCACGGGTGGTCTACCGACTGATCTAAACCGACCATTTACTGTAAGCAACATAAGCCAGACAAGCAAAGCTTAGTAAGTAAAATGATAGAGACCCGCCCCGGGGTACTGAGGGTTGAGGTTTTACCGAGGTTCCACTGGTAAGTGCCAACATTAATAACGACAACAGCCTTGTATATATTAAAACACGTGTTTTTTAATTTTTACGCCCGTTATCATCTTGCAACACCCCCTGGGTAATTGAGACGCGTCCAAATTATCCAGATGAATGCAAAAATGTAAATCCCCGTATCTGGTGTTGCTTACCCCGCCTGGTTCTTTATTTCTTATGAGAGTCTTCGCCTCAGCTAAATAATGGACCATCTGTTTTTATTATAAAAGAAATGGAAGAAAAAGGACATGCTACAGAACAGAAAAATTAAAAGACAGAAAGAAAGAAAGAAATAGAATTGGGGAAGATAGAGAGAACGGGATGAGCGGCACTGAAGCGATAACGCTAATCTGTTTCAATCGAACTAATGAAAGATAAAAGAAGGAAAGAAACGGGGGAGAGAGAGAGAGGGGGGGTAAATCAAGATTATTATACTTTTTCATATTGAATATTTAGGCAATAACATTATCAAACGTTGTGATAATTAAATTATTATAGTGATATATCCACAGGTCCTGTTGTAGGAAATAAAAATAGAACAAATTTGAAGTTCCGAATTAAGACGTAATAAACACTCGAACAGACACCAGAACAGGCAGACGACAGATGGAAGAAACAGAAAGGTGGATTGTGAAATTGTGCCCAATATGCAATTCTTGCTTGGCAGCAAAATTGATTTTGCCTTAAAGAGAAAATGTTAGAGATTACCAAAATGTAGAGAGAGATAAGCCATATAAGAATAACAAAAGATACTCTATGGCAAACTGATGTCATTCTAATGGCGTTTCAGATGTGAAGAGAAAAAACAGAAAACACAGACAAATATGTCTGCGCTTAAAAATGTAAAAACGGGAAGTTGTAGGCGAAGATGGCGTTTGGAAGAAGAGACGTTTTTGAAAAGACGCAAAAGAATTTCAGAAGAATTTGCACGATGGTTTATCCAATGGATAGATAAAGAAAGTATCTCGAAATTATCTGTTACCGAATAGTGATTCTACTTTATAAGAAAGAAATATGTATGGTAGCCTTCACTTACGAGCGCTTCCAACTTACGAGTTTTTGAAGTTACGAGCTTCAACTCGGTTGATTTTTTTTGCTTTGCTTGAAGGTAAAAAATTTGAAAGCTCAGATACGCTTTATGTAATACTAAAGTTCACGAAAATATGACATGTTTCCAAAATTTATTATGCCCAACGAAGATGTTATTGACAACACTATTAAAAAACTAACAACATTAAAACATATTAGTACAACAAAATAATTCATTAGAACGGATTAATGCCATTTCCAGTTGATTTCAATGGGGAAATTGATTTGATATACGAGGAAATTGAGTTACGAGCGGAACGAACTTAAACATCGTAAGTCAGTGTACCACATGTATTACAGTAAGTAAGTGGAGGTGCTTGGTGTAATGGTTCTCTGTCGTAGGAAATGGAAACACAGCGGAGACGAGTTCAAATCCCTGGCGCGGTCGTCTTTGTTTTCACCATTCTGTGCTAATACCCCTTTGGACCACTGTAATAAGACTTATTGCACAAATATTGTCTATCGGACATATCTAACATTACCTGAAAATTACTTACAATCACGCAAAAGATTCTCTCAATGAAAACAGCCAATGAACAAGCCAGGTTTTAGAAGAAAAGGTTTACCAAACAATGATATCTACAGAAGAGTGAATCAACTGATAAGCAAAAACAAGAGAATATAACAAGAAACCTATTATAAAAAGTCATGAGTGAATAGAAACTTTTATTAATTTATTATGAGAAAAAGAGCATTAAAGAAAAACTCCGAAGATTTGTTTAGTTCGAAATGATAGATTTACAACTCGAAAAAGACAAAGACAACGCTGATTTGGCGAGGGCAGGTATCGAACTAGGAACCCTTGTGGTTTCTAGTTGGAAAAGATTGAAAAAAAGGACGTGAAACAAGAAAAAATATTTACAACATGCCATTGAAATAATCTTCCTGAAATGAAACGGGGAAAAAGATATGTGATAAATTACAATAGATCATCATTTAAACTCACGTGATATTTGCTGACAATATTGCATATGATATAAGAATGGAGGATTCTAAGTCAAAATAAATCCTAAAATGATGTGAATAAAGAAAGTCTTTTCGTTGTCGGTGTAGGTCTAAAGGTTAACAGAAATAAAACAAAAGTGAACGTCCTCAGAAGGAGCACTAAAAATAGACGAGAAAATCTGGAAGTTTTCAACTAATACAACTACTTCTTTAGATCAACTGATAAAATTAAGAAAAGATCTTGAAAAATGAGATAATAAAAAAAGAACACACGTGTTACGAATGTTTGGAAAGGTTTTAAAGGCATTAAAGGTGTACAATGGAAGTCAAATGGCGGCTTTGTGACGGGTGTGATAACATGGAATTAACGAAAATTACTAGAAAATAAATTTAACAGAAAGAACAACATCGGAATGATCTATCAGAAAGAAATTCTTTTTGACTGAACGAATTCATCTATTATTTTATAAGAGAAAAGGAAAACGACTAATTATTAATAACTAATTTTTAATAGAATATAAGGCACTAAATTTCGGTAGTATTCTGACAGACTAGATTGTCAGTAGTAATAGTAGGAAAGTCGTCGGGGTGGCCTATAACATCGGTATCAGTCCAATTAAGCGAGGAGTATATCCCCTTTTCACTAGCACTAGACCAAAGGTAGAATTGTTTTTTTTGTCGTTGAGATGGGTTGCCAACAGCCTACCATCAGCCTCCTACATTACCGCACAGATCCCTGCTGCTACTCCTATGCCTGAGTTGGTGAGGCTGGTATTAGAACTAGGAACCTATGTGGTTTTCTAGCCGAACGCTCTAAACCGACTGTGCTGATACTCTCTGAAAAGTAATTCAATGTAATATGTAAAATATTGAAAACTGTCCAGATGGAAATATAACTGAAATACCAAGAAACAAATTCAATTGAAAGAACAATACTCTTGAAAATTCTACACAGACAGAAAGTAGTTTAACATAGACCAGATGAGCAACCGAAGATATGAGAATCATAAACACAAAATGAAAGTGGGGCAGACACATACCTAAAAGGGAGGACTGAACAATGATGTCAAAGGTTATTTGAATTTTTCCCAATGAATATAAACACTAAAGTGTGTGGTGGGGGGGGGCATATTGTTAAAAAGACGAATCAGAAAATAAAGAATTAGGTAAATATGTTTGCTTGTAGACATGATTTGTGATTGATTAATTTTAACGGCATGTCAACCCATCTAGGATTATTTTTTGCTAGAGGTCATAATAACATTTTTTGCGTAGTTTGTGTCTTAAGAATGTTTTCTTTTGAACACGTTTTATGTGATATCAAGTATTCTATCAAATACAAATATTCCCCACAAACTGTATGGTTTCAAGTAACTGAATAATAATGATAATAATCTTTAGTAATGATTGAAACAGTTTAGTTGAATTTTAAGATGGGACCCCAAGCCAGGTATTACCACTTCAGGTTAGAATGGATCTGGGA
>CM042150.1:8631228-8671228 GCA_023376005.1 Doryteuthis pealeii
AAAAAGAGAAGATAAAAGACAGAATAAAAAGAATTTCATGATGGGTGCGGTTAGAATTGTTAGACATTGAAACAATAGACAAATTTATCATAAATCAATATGATCCATAGTTCACTGCAAGTAACAGATACACTAAAACTAATATATATATATATAATATAATAATTATATAATATATATAATATATATAATATATAAATCCGAAAAGTCCAGAAAGAAATTTCCTTACGACACAAGACTTATTATTTAAAAAACCATGTCCGCAGTTTTGAAGAGCTCAATGCTATGCTCTTAGCTTAGAGTCACAGAGGCAAATATATAAGTAACAGAAATAACAAAGACTTATAGTCTATTCAGGGAGCTTGACAAAGTGTCCTAACTCCGACTCATGCAGATGCGAATGAATGAATCGTATACTTAAAGCATTTGAAAACATTAAAAAAAAAAAAAAATTTATAAGCCTGTGATATGAATTCAAACGAAAACCTTGATGTTGCAAAAAAAAAAAAATTATGTTGTAGTTTCAATATGAGCACTTCCGCACAAATATCTCGGGTCACCGATCCATGTATCTCTTAATGTAACAATTTTGAAAAAAGAAGACATTCCAAATTCGACATTAGACGAATTCTCTTATTCAAACAGGATGAGTATTAACCGTTGACGGTAGGCCTGCAACGGATTTTTAGAAAAGATTTTTTATTTTTTGTAAATATATTTTAATATCTTTATTTTTCTATTTTATTTTTCTTATATCTAAAGTAAAGATTAAGAATTTGTCTTATTATAAAGTAAAAAGAATTAAGAATTTGTCTTATATATAAAGTAAAAGAATTAAGAATGATTGTATATATATACATGGTGTATCATAAAAGTATCGAGACTGAAGCTGTATTCACCAAGATAGGAATGAACAATAAATGTAACGTTAATTTTTTTTCGGAATACAAGGTGTGTAAAAAAGTACAGATTTTAAAGCTGTATTTACCAAGATAGAAATGAAGAATGAATGGAACTTTTTTTTTTTCAGAATATAAGGTGTGTCAAAAAAGTATCGAGATTTTCGGTGCTTTTTTGACACACCTTGTGTGTTTGTGTGTGTGTAATATAATATATAATATATATATAAAATATATATATATATAATATATATATATATATATATATATATATATATATGTGTGTGTGTGTGTGGTGGATCAATAACCTCGCAGTCTGAAATATAGTTATTATTAATTTTTGTTTGAAATTTCCACTGTATGATATTCGACAATGAATTGTAGGAAAAAAGATTCTTGCAAAGGAAATATATGTTGGGTAATATAAATACTTTTGTTTATCATTAGAATTCAAACTTATGTACGTATGGGTGTATCTTATATATATATATATATATATATATATATATACTTTAATACTAAATCCGCTCTACTAACATATTGAGCACTTTATAATCGTTATAACACTGACTTATTCGGTTAATACTTGTATCGACCATCATTATATACATGTGTATGTGTGTGTGTGCGCGCGTAGAAAATAGAAAAACTAAATATTCCATAAAAATTAATTTTTGGAGTACTTTATTTTTCTATTTTCTACAATGTCCCCTCCTTCCAATGGTATTGCAATGCTTGGAACCTATTGCTAAAAAAAGTCAACAGCAGATATGATATCATCATAAGAACTTCTAAATCTATCTACACACACACACACACACACACACACACATATATATACAGCCATACTTTGTGTGCTGAAGTCGTTGGTATTTAAGTATAGGTAAATCACGATTTCATAATACCTCTGTGCACCTGAAAGATTAGTGCAGTGCAATCTTCCTAGTTTTTTTTACATTTAACTATGAGTTATGCTTAGTGTATATATATATATATATATATATATATATATATATATATATATATATATATATATAATGTCCGCTTTAACCTTTCCGTTGTGGCATCAGTAAATAGTCCAAAATGCTCAATACATTGAAAACATAGATCAAGTAGTAATAATAATAATAATAATAATAGAGGAAAAGAGTTAAAGATCTACCATTGTTTTAATCGAAATGATTTCATCAGGACCCTACCTTACGCTTAACTAAGTCAATGTAATACTCTAGTTAAACTGAGATAAATTTCTTTTCGGATAATAATGGTTGAACACTTCGTTAGTTAATATTTTGTTTCTCTTAATTTTCGTGTGCGGTTTATTCTATTCGTTTATTTATTCCTTAGTTCTCATTTCTGTATTGTCATTAGTTTGATTCTAATTATAAATAATAACTAGTAAAACAGTTAAAATGGAATTATAATTATATTTTAGGGTTGAATACTACTAATTTATAGTTTTTTCACTGTTCTTTTTAGTATTTCTATTTGAAATTAATAACTATTATTTTAAATTCTAATTTATTCAGTTAAATTTAATATTGTAATTATAATAATGTTTTAGTGACCGACCCAACCTATGTCTACAATTGCAGATTGATTCAATTCTATTATCCAAAAGATTCTTATCTGGGAATCTAATTATAGCTAATTTTTCGTGTAGACATATGTAGCATGGATCATTTAGAGATCTGCACACATTTGATTTTTGTAAGATAGTCCATTCAATAATTGGTGTTATGTTCTGGTCCTTTAAGTCAGAAATATACCTCGATAGAGTTGTTGCGTTTCTAAGCTTAATATTAGTAAATGAGTGTTTATGGTTTGTAAATCTATTTGAACTCCGACTTGATGCATCCAACGTAGAATTTAGAAAATCAAATGTGTGCGGATCTCTAAATGATCAATTGACATCGTTTTCTGTTGATGAGATATTGCTATCTAGGTATATTAACTGGTCTACTAATTTCATAGTCATGGCATTTAATTTTGTTCAAAAGACATGAACTCAGCTTTACATGAGTTCACGTAAAGGTCAACGCCTCTTGCTGTCTGCTCCAGGCCATGAAGAAGAGATTCGGCTTGGACAGGTGTACTTGCAATATATATATATATATATATATATATATATATTATATATATATATATATATAATCATAAAAAGAAGATAAGCAAAATGTTTTGAATTAAAAGAAAAGCCTTAAAAAGATACTAAAGTCTGAAACGCGTGTCGTTGAAGTGAAATAAAAAAGTTTCTTGAAAGATTCAAACCATTTTGCAAATCTTCCTTTTTTATAAAATATCTAATTTTCTCCCGTTGGACCCATAATTATATATATATATATATATATGCGTTTACTCTTTGAATATTCCCGAGACAATCAATAGAAAATATTACTAAGTGAACATGTGTCAGACGCTTTCAAAGATTCTGTCAGACAGACAAGATGAAAAAAAAAATGTTTACTAATAAAGACTGATCCGCATAAGAAGAGAATAAGAAAAAGAAGGGGGATTATGTCACGATTGGGAGGATTAATTGTGAGTTGAAGGTTCTACAAATAAAACAGAAATGGTTTCAATACTGTTTCTCTGTTAATAATAATAATACAAAACATCGAATGCTGATTTTCAAAGCAAGCAGGTCATTAACATTTCGAAAACTGATTCAACACAAACTGCTCCCATAATTCATACTACACCCATTTAATTTTGTAGTGTTGTTTTAGTTTGCATAAATAGTGGTGCAGCCTCATTTTATCACTTACACAACTTCGGTTTGGAAGAATTGTCGCTTTAACCAATCATTGAGATCAAATTTCCATATGATTGATAACACTGAGGAACATGATTTTGGTTGACTTAAATCTGACACGTGTTTTTGACTATTTTATGACCACTGAATCCAAAAATGACCCCTGTTTTTCTATATTACGTCAACTTTTTGAGCTACGGGATACCCTCGATTTTTCTCAAAAAACGTAAAAATACACCATCTAACAATTTTTTGCTTATTTTAGGGAAGGTTTTAAAGGTGTGTATATAATGGGAAATAATAAAACACTACACTGGGCATCACAAATGTTATTGAGCTAAATCTGACAATTGTTTTTGACAAACTTTTGGACTCTGAATTCAAAAGATTCCCAATTTTTTCTCTATTATATCAACTTTTTAAGTAACAGGACACCCTCGCTTGGTCTCAAAAAACATTAAAATACTGCAAGGGACAAATTTGAGCTTATCTTATAAAATAATAAAAATTTACAATGGGAAATGATTAAAAAAATTGCTTGACTGTAATGTTTGTATAAATTCATCTTGTTACTGTAAGTCAAATTGTGTACAAGTAGTTATGGTAAAAAAAAAAAAATTTTCTTGAGTGTTCAATATGTGGACAATTCCCCTTTATGCTCCATAGTCAGCCATTATATTTACGCCCCATATACTTTGATACCATTCCTCCATGAATTCCAAATTTTGGTGGAATCATTTATCTTGCTCATAGCTGACCACATCAATCAAGGTATTTCAAGAAGTTAGCAAGATGGCTATGCAGAAAATGGAACTTGATGCTCATGTTGCAATCAAGCATTTTGTGGCTATCCAATTTCAGTGTAATTCATTGCTCATGCATTTCCAAGACATTTTTTTGACAAGGTAAAGAACTTGTCAAGAACCAAGCATTCTTTTCGAGTTCTGATATTATCCTGATGAAATATTCATCTTTGATAACTTCCAGAATCTGTAGACCATCAAACACACCAGTTTAGCTGTACACGTGAGTTGGATTCCTTTTATTTTTTTTCTCTTTATAAACAAATATGACGTAACTGATGATTAACAGAGACGTAAACAATAATCTTCTTAACTCTATATGTTAACACACTTGTTCTTTAATCTTCTGACCGTTATCATCTTGCAACACCCTCTGGTAAAAAAACATACCGTCAAAATTGTATAATTGAAATACAAAAAATATAAATCCTGATTATCTGTTGTCGCTTAATCACCGAATTCTTATTTCTTATGAGTGTCGTCACCTAAGCTGAATAATCGACCATTCCGTTTTTATTATAAAGAAAGAAAGGTGAGAAAAAGGACATACTACGCAGAAAAAATATAATAAGATAGAAAGAAAGAGTAAAGATAGAGAGACGGGTGAACGCCCGGAAGCGATAACGTTAATCTGTTTCAATCGAACATGATGAAAAGATGAAAAGAAAGAAAGAAAAGGCTGTGTGTTGTGTGTGTGTGTGTGTGTGTGTGAGAGAGGAGAGAGAGAGAGAGAGAGAGAGAGAGAGAGAGAGAGAGAGAGAGAGAGAGAGGGGGGAGTTAAATGAAGATTATTACACTTTTTACATACTGAATAATTCGCGATAGCTCTTAAGTAAGCATATCAAACATTAGTATTATTAGGATTATTCGGACTATTGTCCTCATCTTTATTGTTATCTGCACAACCGAATAATCCTCATAATACTAATTATCAAGCTTCATCTAAAAAAAATTCAGAGAAATAGTATATCAAACGTTGTAATAATTAAATTATCATACTGTGGTATATCCACAGGTCCTGCTAGTACGCATAAATCTTTTAAGAAATCACCAAATAAAAACTCTCGTCACACCAATTTAATTCCACATAAACAAGGAAAAGAAAACTATTGTATTTTATGGGTTTTTTTTTTGGGGGGGGGTATGCCATTTCTAGAGTCAGTGGCCGCCCTGTCGTCTGGGGCGTTAGAATGCACCAACTGCACCTCTGCAGAGGGGCAAGACTCCACCAATGGGGCCACCTGTTGGCCTTGGGTGGCGACCCGTGATGCTTAAGGATAGAACCCTGGTGGATGAGCAGTTCATGACTTGCAATACTCCACTTTGGCCCTATCTTGGGCTAGACGGACGGTCGGAGAGGCCCCCTTCGATCAATCGGCTTGTCACGTCAAGCCCTAGCACCTATATGATTGCCCCAACCCTATTGCCCTTATGGCAAGCCCCAACCCTTTTTATCATATGGGTGCTAGAAGGCGGTGGCTGAGGGTCTACATGTCCTGGGAATGACGTTAAACTCTATCTGATGGTGAGGTTCCAGTTTTGGAGGTTTGGGGAATGTGGAGCACTCCTCCATCACCATTGCTCCCTGGTTCACTCTGACCCGGAGTGGTAGTACCTGTTAGAGTCCCATCTATGGGTTAAATAGAAAAACATGAGTTGATAAACAAAATTGTATTATGCATTAAGAATTAATTTATTTCACAACTTTATCGGCATTAAATGACCCACCGAGGTTGATATGCCATAAAACAAAACAAACTAAACTAGAGTCAGTGGTTGCAATCTGTGATGAAAAGTAAGAAAGGCTAACTTGAATGTTAATCTGTCGAGTAAAGTCAGATTATCCGTAAGTTGATTATTTTTAATAACGTTTTATTGATTGGCCTTGGTAATTGGTCTCTCAGTGCATTCTTTATTTGATTATGATTTTATACACACAGAGAATTATAACTCATAATTAGCTTGCGATTCGGCACCCATCAGTTTGCTTGTTAATAATTTGTTTTTTAATAAATGCCCGAGTACACAAACAACTGGCAAACCCTTGTGCATCCTAAACTAAATTTGCCTGTTTTCCACAGCGAAATATGAACAACAAAAATAAATATCCATACTGGCAGGAAATCGCCCAGAGTAATAAGGTCCAAAGTTACAAAGATCTGAACCTTGCGTCGTGGAACATCCGGACAATGCATGATAGACCCAAATCAAACAGACCAGAAAGAAGGAGCTCCATAATAGCCAAAGGGTTTTAAAAAAATAATTAAAATGATAATAAAGTAAAGTCGTCCGGGCGGCCTAATGTCGCTATCAGCCAGACAGCCCCTTTTCACTAGCGCGAGACCAAGGAGATTATTTTAGCATCTGAGGTGGAGCGCCACACATACCATCAGCTCCTTACTTTACCGCACAGATCCCTGTGCTGCTCATATGCTGAGTTTGCGAGGACCGGTATCGAACCAAGAACTTCGTGATTCCTAGCCAAACACTCTACCGACTGAGCTAAAAACTTTCCGATAAATCATAGATTTGGTCGCAATAGATGAAGTAGTGAATAACCAAGTTGAAATTCTTTAAAGAAATGGTCTATTGCATTAAAACATACAAACCTATTGTTGTAATTGAATTAATCAATCGACAACAGGGAAAATTCGAAGAAAATGTTTATTACTTTTTGTACAGAAATATAAATAACGCAGTTTTCTAACAGTATGGCTAGCTACTTGATTAGCTTAATAAGTAGTGATTCGACTATGAATACTACTACTTAATTCGACTACAAATAACCTGGCGTATTCATATCTTTATATGGGTTCCGTTGGACAAGTCCAACTATCTTGTAGGGGAAATATCTTCCCTTACAACACATATGGGTTCTTAGCTCAGAGGTAAGACTGTTGGTTGCAAGTAGGTATACATCCAACCCCTCCGTCAGGAGCAGGGTGCTACACACAGTCCATTTTTAAGCCGGTTTAGATTCAGAGTTTTTCTTCTACTAAACTGATTGCCTTAATAAGGTCAAAGAACCCATTCTGGTCCTATTATTTATCCAAAGATGAGGGTGAAGGGGTGAATTAATTCCTTTTCCAAGGGTATTAGCACTAAGTGAAACGCAAACAATCCCGTCCAGTATTTGAACTCGGATCCCCGATTTCATTACATACGACGATAACCATTACGATGAGCCTCTGTTAATTGCAAGTAAGTATGTTCCGTTTCAATTACAACCAGAAAAAATCTTGTTATGAAATCTTCGTCTTGTGGAAGATGAATCTTAGTAGGAACCAAAAGTAAGAGTTATTTGGTCTAGGTGCGCTCCAGCATCCGTTCCAAAATACAACCCCTCTCACCACTGTTCTTTTTTTTTTTTTTTTTTTAAATTTCGGAATAGTACAAAAGAGTAGCTTGAACCCAACCATATATATATTTTACCAACCCTCTGCACGAGTAGGATGCGACACAAGGCCAATTTCTTAAGCGGAGTTTTAACAGGTTTAAATTCCTCCTCCTAGACTGGTTACATAACCAAGGTTAAAGAGCCGAGTCTGCCCTACTATTTACCCATAGCTGGATGGAGAGTAGCAGGATTTTTACCTTTCCAATTGGTATTAGCACTATGTGAAATGCAAACATCCTCGTCCAGGATTTTGAACTCGACTCGTTGACGAGTCCAGTTCCTATGACTAACCATAACACCACGCGTCTCCAAAAGTGAAAGTTTCGTCCAAAAGTGGTTGGGTTAAAATTAAAGATCACCTGTGATTTTGGTTTAATTTCATAATTTTGCCGTTCTGAGGTCTTGCTAGGAACAATGACCAATAGGGACAGGTGGTGAGAGAGCGTCATGGGGATCCATGCTCTCTTGGTGAAATTTCATCTGAATAAAAGACTTTGTCTGAAAAGTTTATAAAATCATTTTGTTCATCTTTGACGGAAAATGTTTTGAGAAAGAAAACTCTGAATTCAAACTTGTTAAACTCCAATTAAGAAATTGACTTTGTCGCATCCTGCTCGCGCGGAGGGGTAGATAAATATATATAATTTGTTTATCTCCCAATTAAAGCACCAATTTCCATTAAGCAACTATGGGACTTGGTCAGTACTTAATTAAGTGACCACTTATAAACAACACGTACCGTAAGCAAACCGAGGTCTGTGTATCAAAGAAAGCTTAGGAAATTCTAAAAAGAAAAACAATGAATAGCATAGAATTAGACCCAAATTATATCGGCGTAGAGTTTTATTTTGTTTAACTTTTGTCGTGAAGTGTAAATTGAAAATAATTTTTTTTTTTTTTTTTGGTATCATGTGAAATAACTTTTCGAAATGCGACAGAAAAAAAGACATCATATTTAAAAGTAAATAAAACAAGAAATCTCCCGCCATTGCATTTTAAGCGGCAAAACTTAACAACTCGGCAATTATGTCCACAAAGGTCATAGAGGTTATTCAGTTTAGGAAAGTTTTTTTAATTTTATTCTATCATGACAAAAAGAGAATTTCATGTAGAGGAATTGAGGTTTTTATTTTGTCAGGTTTTGTTTTGAAACAAACTTTGTGATTATTAGTATTGTAACGGAATATTCCACAAACTCTCTCTCTTTCTCTCTCTCTCTCTCCCCCCCTCTCTCTCTCTCTCTCTTCTGCTCTCTCTCTCTCTCTCTCTCTCTCACCCATGTGCTCTGACTATATATATAATGAGCATGGCATTATGCTGGACTGGTTTCGAGGATTATTAGCGTGCCTCACTATTCCTTGTCTGTCTTATTGTATCTCTCTGCAATAAAATCCTCTATCTTAAATCTACGAACGTGTTGACTGGTCCTTCCACTCGACTCCAACATTGTCTGATTGTATGCCTTTTTAGGGACACCACAAATAGTTGTTTTAAAATGGGAAAAAATGCTTTATTTCTTGATTGGTTGGTTGGATCTTACGGCATGTCAACCCTTGTTGGGCTATTTTATGCTAAAGATGTTTTGTTTTAATCATAAAGTATATCATTTGATTTTCTATCCCTAACCTGAACCCTAACCCTAAATTATGTTGTTCCGGTATCAATTCCCTTTGGTGTAAATGGGGTACTAATGCAGAATAGCATTAGAATATTGAAACTCCCGAAGTAGCCAAACACTAACCCTAACACTAACCTTAACCCTAACTCTCAAAAGTTTCGGGTATTTCTGTGAAATGTAATGCTTCTTATGCGTAATCTAATGATATTATCTCTTGCGTGCTATTCTGCATTAGTACCCAATTTTCTAAAGAAATACCAATAACATTAAAGTTTTCTACATTCGGACACGGCCTGCCTCAACGTCGCGTGAATTTCGGCGCCGGAGTGATTCAAATATCACGTGACCATGGATGAGTTGTCATTTGCGAAGTTTTTGGTTAGTTTGGAACAAATCCAAAAGTATGGGGAAGCCAGTGAGAATCGAACTTACTCACAATGGTTTGCTTGCCTAGCTCTCTAACCACTACATTACACCTTTGCATGCTCATAATCACAGAGGAGTTTGTAAATAATTTGCCCTTTCAAGAGAGAAATGTCATTTTGTCTGCGAAAGTCATCAGCAACAAAAAAAACAAAAAAACTTTTTTGCAGTAACCTTTTTTCGGTGGCTACGAAAGAGATATTCGGAAAAATAGAATTAATATCTGTCGTGTCCTTAAAAAGGATATAATCAGACAATGTTGGAGTCGAGTGGAAGGACCAGTCAACACGTTCGTAGATTTAAGATAGAGGGTTCTATTGCAGAGATATACAATAAGACAGACAAGGAATACTGAGTCACGCTACTAATCCTCAAAGCCAGCCCAGTATAATGCCGTGCTCACTATATATAGTCAGACCATATGGATGAGAGAGGGAGAGAGAGGGGGGAATATCAATACTATAGTCAGATAAACGGTTACATCCTAGCAGTTAAATAAAAAAAATTAAAGGTTTATTTTGCATCCAACTACTCTCCCTCCAGCTATGGGTAAATAGCAGGACAGACTGGGCACTTTAATCTTGGTTAGGCAACTAGTTTAGAAGAAGAAAAACTGAATTCAAACCTGTTAAAGTCCGCAAAGTTTGAAAGGGCAAATAAATTGACCATGTGTCATATCCTGCTCATACGGAGTGGTTGGTATATATATATATATATATATATATATATATATATATATACCGATCTTCGGTCTTTCTCATTTTCTGTGAGAGAAAAAAAAACAATAATAGGAATTCTACATTCGAGAAAGATCAGGAACAATACACTGGGATAAAAGAATTTCATTTAATTACATATCTCTTTTAGTTAACTTTAGTACAAAGCGACTGCCGTGAAACACATAGTAGGGAACAAACTCACTAGTTAATCTTTTTGTGAGATTAATACACTCAACAGTCAGCCATGACAGGTGCTCACATTGGCCAACGACAAGTTGTTGATTATCAATAATCCAGAGATTAAATCGAATGTTTGGTCAACAAATGTGTATGGTTACTTATCTTAACATTGGCATCTTAACGGTTGAGAAATCGAAAGTAATGTTATTAAAAGAAAACAGAGAATGAATTGCAGCGATGATGAAGTGTAAGCATTGGATAGAGTACAATTTCAAGTTTCAATCTATAACCGGTAGTCCCGGGAGTCTACAGCATGACCAACGATCAATTTGTCGCCATTATAAAATGCGGTCAGTCATATGATCGAAATTTCATCTTTCTATTCTGTAGCATTGTTTTTATGAGAACAAAAAAAAAAAAAAAAAATAAATGAAAAAAAAAACAACAAACAAAAAATAAATAGATAAATAAATAAATAATAACAAACAAAAAACAATAAAGAACAACAACAACAAAAAGAACAAAAAAAACCCAACGAAATACCCCACAACAAATGACATTAAGAAATGATAAAAATTCCCTCGGTTGAAAGATTCGTCCATTTGATTCAGCTATTTTTGTTAAGTCTAGTTTAAGGGCGTCCCGTCTTGGTGTAATGGTTAGCAAGCTAGTCTCACAGATCCATTACTACTGAGAAGCAAGTGTGACCCTCCCTAGATGCCCCATAATTGTAACCTTGTGTCAAATCCTACCTGTAGGGTAAATAATTTTTTGATACTAATGCAGAATAGCGTGCAAGAGATAATATCATTAGATTACGCATAAAAAGCATTGGTGCTAATACACAATAATGCACAATCATTAGATTACGTATAAAAAACATTACAATTCATTTCATAACATTTCACGGAAATGCACGAAACCTCTAAGATTCAACAGTTGAGGTTAGAGTAAGGGTTAGGATTCGGGAGTTTCCGTAATCTGATGCTATTTATACGTAAAATGCGATTCTAACGATATTATCTCTTGCGCGCTATTCTACATTTGTACCTGATAATCAAAGGAATCCTGTGTAGTACTCCCGTAGGGATCTCTTGACTCTGGATCCTTTGAATCGATTTATAATTTCAGAATGAGATTTACACGGCAATCGACTCATGTGATCGATTTCATTGAATTGGCTCTACATTGTTTTCTGACGTGATGATGTTATTCTACACGCATATTGTGGGTGTCTATTGCATTTCTTTGTAGCATGATAGCATTTGCACGGCCTTTCCCACCTAACACTGGACTCTTTCCTCGCGGCATTCGAAAGTTTTTCTAGGAATATTACAACTTAAAAATCATAGTCAGAAGATCAAAACGGTATTTTCCCAATAGAAACAGAATTGTACCATTTATCTTTGATTGAAAAGAATTGGATTGAAGTTGTTGGAATTAATATTCTTGTTTATAACATCGATACGTATTTGGCACAGAGAGAGAGAGAGAGAGAGAGAGAGAGAGAGAGAGAGAGAGAGAGAGAGAGAGAGAGAGAGAGATCGCATTTTACGTATAAATAGCATTAGATTACGACTCCCGATGTAGCCTAACTCTAACACTAACCATTACCCTGACACTAACCCTAACCATTATCTTACACTGACCCTAACTCTAACCTTAAAAATAACTCTAACTCGTACCCTAGCGTCTAAAAGATTTCGGGTATTTCCGTGAAATGTAATGAAGTGTAATACTTTGTATACGTAAGTAAGTAAGTAAGGTAGTTGGGGCGGCCTAATGTCGGTATCAGCCAGACATCGAGGGAGTCTATCCCCTTTTCACTAGCGCTAGACCAATGAGATTTTTTTTGCGTCTGAGGTGGTACGCCACACCTACCATCAGCTCCTTACTTTACCGCACAGATCCCTGTGCTACTCATACGCTGAGTTGGCGTGGGCCGGTATCGAACTAGGAACCTTGTGGTTTCTATCCGAACGCTCTACCGACTGAGCTAAACCGGCCCTTCATGCTATTATCTCTTGCACGCTATTCTGCATTAGTACGGGTTTTTTTTCTTGGGTCAGATCAAGACCGGCTAGATACTATATCGGTGGCCTCGGTCAGATTCACCAATGTTTAGTGCGGGGGGAGGGGTCCCCGCGACGCATTGGCTAACGTGCTGGACTGCGACATCGTAGTAAGTGATTTCGAATTCCAGTTGCGCAATTACGTAAACTTTTAGAGTAATACCCTTGGGATGAACCCCGTTTACTTTTGAACTAATACCCTTGATATGAACCCCGTTAACGTTCAGACTAATACCCTTGGGAAAGGTAAGAACCCCTTCATCCTTCCAGCTATTTGTTAAATAGTACCACTTCTGTTCTTCTACAAGGACGGATTTGGCATTGAATAATTCATGAAGTTTGATATGCCATTAAACATAGAAACCTAACTTAAGTTTAGTGAATATCTATATCCACCCCCGCTTCGTTGGGTGTGTCGGTCAAAGGGTGAGATTTCAGTTTTGAGATATGCACCATTGTTTAGATTTCTCTAAATAAGGAAACAAATAACAGAAATATGAGACTTAACAAATAATGGTTGCCCTGAGATGAATTATTATAAATATCAGTTTACAAATGACGACTGAAAGGGAGCAGATCCTAAGTAGATGGATATTTATCAAGCAAAAATGGCAACAACGTTGGAATAGTAGCGCACCAAACAAATTATTAACAATTAAGCCAACACTAGGAGAATGGAGATCGGGATATAGAAAATCCCAAGGGCGGGGGAGGAGGTAGTATTGGCGCGGCTGCGCATTGGCCACACAAGGTTTACGCATTCTTATGTACTTATGAACAACCACGATGTCATGTCAAACACCGTGCGCTGTTAAACACTTCCTCATAGAATGTGAAGTTTACGCTCCTACGAGAAAAAGATTTTTCAATGCAAATAACATGAAAAATGTGTTTGAAAATGTTGACATAGATAACATATTGTCCTTCTTGCGAGAAATAAAAAAAATATACCGAAAATGATTAATCTGATATGAAATACGTCTACAAAACCACTTAGGGGAATGCAAATGTAAGGTAAATAGATTACTGTAATCTCGCACACTGACAATTTGTTTTTAGGAGAATAAAAATATTTTTACCACAAGATAATCCCTTGCCAAAAGACACACACACACACACACACACACACACACACACACACACATACATATATATATATATATATATATATATAATGATAGGAGGGTTGGAGTAAAATCCGACAGTATGAGGTAAGGTAAAAGGAAAGTAGACAAAAAATAATGACTCAAATAAGTAAAAGTGGGAGAGAAATATTTCGGTCCGCTTTACGCGAGGAACTTCTTCAGTCTATTTATTCAAAACAAGGTACATACATTTGTATTTATAGAAGAGAAAGTGAGTTGGTGATGAAATTCATGGGAAGAGAAAGTTTGGGAAGATTTGGTTGATCAGAGGATATCTACCATGGAAAATGGTGGGGGAAAGATCAGAAGATTGTAGTTTGTACGAGGCTAAGACGAGGAGGTTGCTAGGTGCTTGTTAGGAAAGGGGGCTAGGGAGAAGTGGGTTAAAATTCTTGGTTGGCCAGGAGAGAGTTTTGATTTATTGCCTGGAGATGATAATGGAAAAGAATGTAGAGTTGAGGTTGGTGACACTAAGTTAGGCCATTAGTTTTATGGTATGGTGGGTGGCACAAAATTAGGCCGTCAGTGGATAGGAATTTTGATTCTTTGAGAGTGGAGGGAGAAGAGATGAGATGAAATGAAATGGGGTAGGGTAATTAATAATTATGTAGTTGGCTGAGGAATTTTTATTATTTTTATTTTTTATTATTATTATTAATTATGGTGCTGCATTTTTTAACCATATTCTTGATGGATCTTAATTTTATTTTCGCGAATTATAGTTTTTGCGATTGATATATCGAGTTTAAAAAATCCCGGTCTTATGTTTATCGACTTAGTGTGAACTATTGTTGCTGATTCGCATAGATGTCTTCGGTGTTTCTTATGTATTGATTTGATGAGTCTGACGTTGGCGAAATTGAGTGTGTGATTTTGCTCTGCAATGTGTGGGAATAATGCATTTAAGTAATCGTGTGTTTTTATCGATCTTTTATGCTCATTGACACGTTGAGTGAGACTTCGTTGGGTTTCTCCGGCGTAGCATATGTTGCAGTTATTGCAAAGGATGGTATAGATACCGGTGCTGGGGATATCGGGGTGTTGGGAGAATCTGTGCGTGTGGAGGAGTTGGTGAGGTCCTTGATTGTTTGGGATGTGGTTTGTATGACTTTTATTCCTAGGGCTATTAGTTTATCGTAAAGTGGATTGTTTTGTGTGTGGGTAGGTAGGGATAAGTGTCTGTGGGATTGACTAGGGGGTGTTGGTAGTGGTGGTATTTTTAACCCACTTCTCCCTACCACCCCCTTTCCTAACAAGCACCTAGCAACCTCCTCATCTTAGCACCGTACAAACTCCAATCCTCTGATCTTTCCCCCCCTCCATTTTCCATGATAGATATTCTCTGATCAACCAAATCTTCACAAACTTTCCCTTCCCATGAATTTCATCACCAACTCACTTTCTCTTCTATAAAATACAAATGTACATACCTTGTTTTGAATAAATAGACTGGTGAAGTTCTTCGCGTAAAGCGGAACGAAAATTTCTCTCTTACTCTCTACTGTTTGAGTCATTTTTTTGTCCACTTTCCTTTTACCTTACCTCATATATATATATATATATATATATATATATATATATATATATATGTTTTGCTAGATATTATTTATTTATCATTTATTGTTATATTATTGTTATATATATATATATATATTATCTTGATTTTATAAATTTTATAGAGTTGGCATTAAATAAACCCACAGGGTTGATATGCCATTAAACCAAACCAAGTAGATGTCCAACACTTAGTAAGTATCTATATATTAATACTCTTGTTCTTGTTATTTGTACGACCGTTATCATCTTCCAACACCCTCTGGTTAAAAATGAGACCGTCCAAATCGCCTGAGATGAAATGCAAAAATGTAAATCCCAATTATCTGGTGTTGCTTGTCCTCTTGATTCTTATATCTTATGAGTTACGTCACCTCAACTAAATAATGGACCATTTCCGTTTTTATTATGAAGAAAGAAATGGAAGAAAAAGGACATGCCACACAGAAAAATATAATACGAAAATATAATAAGAAAATATATGATAAGAAAGAAAGAAAAAAAGAAAAAGAGTAGGGGAAAGATTGAGAAAAGATGAGTGCGCGGAAGCGATAACATTAATCTGTTTCAATCGAACATAAGGAAAAGATGAAGAAAAAAAAGAAATAAAGAAAAAAAAAGAGTGAAAGAGAGAGTGTTAAATGAAGATTATTATACTTATTACATATTGAACAATTCACAATAGCTCTTCAGTAAACATATCAAACGTTGTAATAAGTAAATTATCATACTGTTGTATATCCACAGGTCGTGCTAGTACTTATAAATACCAGTCATAACTTAATCTGAAAAATGGCCAAGAAAAATAAAAATAAGAATAATGCACACTGTATGAAGACATTCCAGAAATAATCTTCTTGCTGCTATGTGGCATTGATTCTAACGCCTCAGCCGTTACAATTAGAGAAATATTACGTGATCTTCGACAGCGTTCATTTTCAGACAAGAATTGCATTATGTACGAATGAGAGGCTTACGGTCAAGTCATACTAAAAGCACCAATAGTTAAGCAAACGATGATCCTGTTCAGTACTTAGATGGGTAACTATTTAGTAACACCAGGTACCGAAAAGTTGTTAAAGTTGGTGGAGTGGCCTATTGTCGGTATCAGCCGGATAGCGAAGGAGTCTATTCCTTTTTCGCTAGCGCTAGACCAGGGAGATTGATTTTGCTGAGGAGAAGGGCTACACTTACCACCAGCTCCCCAATTTACCGTACAGACCTGATTACCCAATCTGTGCTACTCGTGCACTGAGTTGGCGGGGACCGTATCGAACCAGGAATCTTGCGATTCCTAGGTGGGTGGTCTACCGACTGATCTAAACCGACCACATATGCAACATAAGGCCAGACTAAGCAAAGCTTAGTAAGTGAATGATAGAGACCCGCCCCGTGTCCTGAGGGTTTGAGGTTTTACCGAGGTTCCACTGGTAAGTGCCAACATTAATAACGACACACCTTGTATATATTAATACACGTGTTTCTTAATTTTACGACCGTTATAATCTTGCAACACCCCCTGGGTAAAATTGAGACCGTCCAAATCATCCAAGATGAAATGCAAAAATGTAAATCCCGATCATCTGGTGTTGCTTACCCGCCTGGTTCTTATTTCTTATGAGAGTCTTCGCCTCAGCTAAATAATGGACCATTCTGTTTTTATTATGAAGAAAAAAAACGCGAAGAAAAAGGACATGCTACACAGAAAAAATATAATAAGAAAGAAAGAAATAGAATTGGGGAAAGATAGAGAGAAGGGATGAGCGCACTGAAGCGATAACGCTAATCTTTTCAATCGAACCTAATGAAAAGATAAAAAGAAGGAAAGAAAAGGGGAAAAGAGAGAGAGAGAGAGAGAGAGAGAGAGAGAGAGAGAGAGAGAGATCAAGATTATTATACTTTTTACATATTGAATTATTTAGCAATAATATTATCAAACGTTGTAATAATTAAATTATCATAGTGATATATCCACAGGTCCTGCTTGTAGGAATAAAAATAGAACAAAAATTGATAGTTCAGAATTAAAGAACGTAATAAACAATCGAACGAATAAAGAAAAAAAAAGGAAGATGAAGATGGAAGAAACAGAAAGATGGAAAGTTGTGAAAATTGCCCAATATGCAATTCTTATTGGCAAACCAAAATTTTATTTGCATTAAAAGAGAAAAATGATGAGATTACCAAATGTAGAGAGATAAGAATATAAGAATAACAAAAGAATACTATGCAAAACCTGGATGTAAATTCTAATGGCGTTTCAGATGTGAAGAGAAAAGAACAGAAAAACACAGACGAAATATTGTCTGCGCTTAAAAATGTAAAAAACGGGAAAGTTGTAGGCGAAGATGTCGTTGGAAGAAGAGACGTTTTTGAAAGACGCAAAAGAATTTCACGAAAGATTTGCACAGATGTTTATCCAATGGATAGGATAAAGAAAAGTATCTCGAAATTTCTGTTAACGAATAGTGATTCTACTTTATAAGAAAGAAAATGTAGTGGTACCTTCACTTACGAGCGCTTCAACTTACGAGTTTTTGAGTTACGAGCTGTCACTCGGTTGATTTTTTTGCTTTGCGTTGAGAGGTAAAATTTGAAGCTTCAGATACGCTTATGTTAATAAGTTCACAGAAAATATTGAAGTTTCCAAATTTATTATGCCCAAGAAAGATGTTACTTATATTAAAAAAACAACAACATTAAAACATATTTTGACAACAAATAATTCATTAGAACGGATTAATGCCATTTCAGTTGATTAAAATGGGGAAAATTGATTTGATATACGAGGAAATTGAGTTACGAGCGGAACGAATTAAACTCGTAAGTCAGTGTACCACTGTATACAGTAAGTAAGTGGAGGTGCTTGGTGTAATGGTTATCGTCGTAGGAAATGGACACAGCGAGACGAGTTCAAATCCTGGACGAGGCTGTTTGTATTTTACATCGTGCTAATACCATTTGGAAACCACTGTAATAAAGACTTTGACAAATATTGTCTATCGGACATATATACATTACCCTGAAAATTACTTACAATCACGAAAGAATTCTCTCAATGAAAACCAGCCAATTGAACAAGCAGGTTTTAGAAGAAAAGGTTTACTCAACAATGGATAATCTACAAAGAGTGAATCAACTGATAACAAAAACAAGAGAATATAACAAGAAACCTATTATAAAAAAGTCAATTGAGTGAATAGAAAACTTTATTATTAATTTATTATGAGAAAAGAGCATTAAAGAAAATCACCGAAGATTTGTTTAAGTTCGAAAATAGTCCTGTTATAACTCGACAAGACAAAGACACGCTGATTTGGCGAGGGCAGGTATCGAACTAGGAACCCTGTGGTTTCTAGTTGAAAAGATTGAAAAAAAGGAGTGAAACAAGAAAAAAATATTTACAACATGCATTGAAATAATCTTCCTGAAAATGAAACGGGAAAAAAGATATGCGAATAAATATAAATAGATATCATTTAAACCACGTGATATCTACTGACGATATTGCATAGGATATAAGAATGAGGATTCTAAGTCAAAAATAAATCCTAAATGATGTGAATAAAGAAAGTCTTCTCGTTGTCGGTGTAGGTTTAAAGGTGAACAGAAATAAAACAAAAAGTGAACGTCCTGAGAAGGAGCAATAAAAATAGACGATGAAAATCTGGAAGTGTTTCAACAATACAACTACTTCTTAGATCAACTGATAAAATTAAAGAAAAGATCTTGAAAAATGAGATAAAAAAAGAACACGTGTTACGATCGGTTGGAAAGGTTTAAAGCATTAAAGGTGTGCAATGAAAGTAAAATGGCGGCTTTGGTGTACGGGTGTGAAACATGGAATTAACGAAATTACTAGAAAATAAATTTAACAGAAAGAATAATATTCGGAATAATTCTATCAGAAAGAATCTTTTGAGCTGAACGAATGATCATCTATTGTTTTATAAGAGAAAGGAAAACGACTAATTATTACATAACTGATTTTTTAAATAAGAATATTAATGGCAATATAATTTTCGGTAGTATATCTGACATAATTGCTTGATCAGTAGTTAATAGTAAGGAAAGTCGTCGGGGTGGCCTAAAATCGGTATCAGTCAATTAGCGAGGGAGTATATCCCCTTTTCACTAGCGCTAGACCAAGGAGATTGTTTTTGCGTCTGAGATGGAGTGCCAACACCTACCATCAGCTCCTTACATTACCGCACAGATCCCTGTGCTACTCATATGCTGAGTTGGCGAGGGCTGGTATTGAACTAGGAACCTTGTGGTTTCTAGCCGAACGCTCTACCGACTGTGCTGATACTCTCTAAAAAGTAATTCAAGTATATGTAAAATATTTAAAATGTCCAGATGGAAATTAACGAAATTACAAGAAAACAAATTCAATTGAAAGAACAATACTCTGAAAAATTCTAACAGACAGAAATAGTTTAACATAGACCAGAGAGCAGCCCGAAGATATGAGATATCATGAAACACAAAAATGAAAGTGGGCAAGACACATACCTAAAAAGGGAGACTAACAAATGATGTCAAAGGTTATTTGAATTTTTCCCAATGAATAATAAAACCACTAGAAGTGTGTGTGTGGGGGGGGGGCATATTGTTACAAAGACGAATCAGAAAATAAAGAATTAGGATAAATATGTTTGCTTGGTAGACATGATTTGTTGATTGATTAATTTTAACGGCATATCAACCCATCTAGGATTATTTTATGCTTAGAGGTTATAATTAACATTTTTTGCGTAGTTGTGTCTTAAGAATATTTTCTTTTTGAACACGTTTATGTGATATCAAGTATTCCTATCAAATACAAATATTTACCACAAAACTGTATGGTTTCAAGTAACTAATAATAATGATAATAATCTTTAGTAAATGATTGAACAGTTCTAGTTGATCTACAGATGGGACCCAAACAGGTATTACCACTTCAGGTTAGAATGTATCTGAGAATAATGGCAATAAAAGAATGCTTTACACTCCACAGAACTGGAGTCTCACCATCAGATACACTTTAGGGTCCTTATGCCTATGCGGGGGCGGGATACAGTCAACGTATTTCAGGAATTTAAGGAATTCTGAACATCTTTGTAAATTACAATCCCCTCGTTGTATTTTGTCGGCGGCTAATCTTTATTGAGTCTATTGTTCTACATACTTCTTTTCGGATCTTTTGCAATGTAAATCCAGTTTAATTCTTATATTCCGTGCTTTCTATGTACTATCGCGTCGTCCCACTTGTAGGGCTGAGATTATTCAGAATGTAACATTGTCTGATCATGAAAATGTGAAAGTACGAGCATCCAATATGTGGTTTTGATTTCTGTGTTATACGAGAGAGAGAGAGAGAGAGAGAGAGAGAGAGAGAGAGAGAGAGAGAGAGAGAGAGGGGGTGCTTTACACTCCACAGAATAGAGAGAGAGAGAGGGGAGAGAGAGAGAGAGATGCTTTACACTTCACAGAAGAGAGAGAGAGAGAAAGGAGAGAGAGAGATTCTTTACACTCCACAGAACAGAGAGAGAGAGAGAGAGAGAGAGAGATGCTTTACACTCCACAGAGCAGAGATAGATAGATATATAGATAGATAAATAGAGAGAGAGAGAGAGAGAGAGAGAGAGAGAGAGACAGAGAGAGAGAAGAAAGAGATGCTTTACACTCCACAGAACAGAGAAGAGAGAGGGGGTGAGGGGGTAGGAACTCGGAATTAGTTTGTATGTCATGCAAGAAATGAGCTCATTCAGTTGCCACCTTCCTCCTCTTGCTGACCCAGTATCTGTGAATGAGTTGTGCCTCTTCTAAAAAGGGGGGAAAGAAATGACGGGTTGTACTCATCGTCAGGTGAGAAAATGAACTAACTGAACAGATCCAGGTGTAATCAGAAACAGCAAATAAAAAAAAGGCAATAGCAACATGAAACGTAACGATCAGCAAGACATTGCTTTAATTACTAGACTGACTTTGATCCTCACTGTGTTCATCACTGTTATGATTTTGTGTTGTACTAAGCTCATAAACACTCCTAGTTTTGGCTTTTTACCAGGTACAGCTAAGAATAACAAAAAACCTTTTCACTTGCTCTTGTTAACTGCAGAAGAACACGTTTCAGCGCACACAAACTTTCTAACGTATTACTATTAGTATTATTATCATCATTAGTAGAATTAGTATTAGTATTAGTATTAATAGTATTAATAGTAGTAGTAGTAGTAGTAGTAGTAGTAGTAGTGTTGATCTTATTTTGCGGAGGAGGCGAACTTTTTCACTTGCTCTTGTTAACTGGAGAAGAATAGCACGCTTCAGCGCACACAAACTTTCTAACAATTCCATGTCACCCCTCCGTCCCCCCCCACACACACACAAGAAAAACTAGTCTTGACCTGAAATATGTCTTTTTGTTTGAAAAAAAATCATGAATGCCTTTGCATTAACGTTATTATGTAAAAAGATATTCAGAACAGTTTAGCTCAGTCGGTAGAGAGTCGGCCTAGGAACCACAAGGTTCCGAATTCGATACCGGCCCTCACCAACTCAGCGTATGAGCAGCACAGGGATTTGCGCCGTAAAGTGAGGAGCTGACAGTAGGTGTGGCGCTCCACCTCAGACGCTTAAATTTCACTAGCGCTATACCAAGGAGGTTATTTAAGCGTCGAGAGCGCCACACCTACCGTCAAACCCAAACAAAATCTAGAATTTCCAAAGCTAATTCTTAAGACCCTCTCTTTGCATAATTGGCGCAATACAATCTTCCTTTTCTCATTTATCTCTTTCGGAATAACCCACGATTAGTTAATATAAAAGTGATGCTCGAACCCATCTTCTGCAGTTTGCCTCTCTCTCTCTCTCTCACACACATACACTCTCTCTCTCTCTCTCTCTCTCTCTCTCTCTCTCTCTCTCTGTATGTCTGTCTGTCTGTCTCTCTCTTTGGATCTAACTGATCAGACTGAAACAAAATCGTTAATAGAAAATGATCGATTTTTTCGGGGGAATGGAAAGGTGAGGGGGTCGGTGTGGCGTTGATTAATTGCAAAACATCCCGGCTACAATGATGATGACCAAGAAAGTAGGGATGACATCTAGATGATAGGATTAACAACAAAGACTGATGATGATGATGATGATGATGATAGCAGCTACCCACGGAATCGACAGGAGAGGGGCGTTGTCCATAATTTACTCAAGGTTTTTCTATCTTTTTTTTTGAAAGATTGAACTTTAATATGTTTATAACACACCCACCCACACACCCACGCACGCACGCATGCACACATATATACATACATACATACGCGCATATCATCGCGTGCATGGTAATGAATTGTTTAAAGTTTGTTAATTTCGATAATGACATTAAGCAGTAACTATGATGATGATGATGATAATGATGTTGATTCATTTGTCGATGACGTCAGTAATGACATAGCCATGATTATGATATCCACTGAGACAAACATTCACTTCTCCCACCAGCATTAGCATCACTCCTCCTCCTCCTCATCCATCTCACCTCCTCCTCCTCCTCCTCCTCCCACCAGTAGGGTGTGGTATCAAAACATTATTTCATTGCCATATCTAAAAAGATTACTAACACTCAAGATATAACGATATTTGATCAGTTTACATTCTATTGCCAATAATTCCCTTTGATTTTGTTTTTTTGTTTTGTTTATTTATTTACTTTTTGAGTTATTTTCTCATTTCTATTTTTTATTTTTTTTATTTTTTAACATTTTTTTTTCCGTTTTTCTTCTCCCGATTTATGACTGATTTATTCCCGCTAAAACGATGAGCAGACGATTTCTTTGTCTGTATTTTCAATTGTCAGCGTTTCTTTCTTGCCTTTTGGTTTTCAGAAATCAAAGAAATAATATTCAAATTAAAAGATGTTTAGTTCTTTTTTTTTTTTTTTTTTTTTAGAATTTCAAAAAAAAAAAAGAGAGAATGGGTCAGTATTATGTAAAATATTTTATTGAAAGCCAAAATATTAAGAATCGTATTATCCACAATACTGACACGCGCTCGTAACGTAACGGTTATCGTCGTAAGATTCAAAGTTAAAACAAGGTCATAACTTGTTGAAACATAACAAACTCTGACACGTTTGTGGGACAAAACATTTAATATATACAAACAGCACATTGAAACGATAAGATACATAATATACAGGAGAATAGAACATGTAAATACATATACAATATTTAGGTATAAACAAGATACCTAAATGTACGTAAAATATAAATGTTACAGACATGGAACTAAAGGATAGTCCATGCTGTATAAGGGACTTACAGTAAAGTAAGGGGGCAAAGCCCCACCGAGAAGGAGGTAGATAGACTCTAACCCATAGCAGTTCGTTGAAAGATCTAGCTAAAAAGAGGAAGACAAGTTCAAACCAGACGCTTAAATCCAGAGGTCCCCTAGTGGGAATAAACAGCAACGCAGCGAGAAGATAACTCTTCCGGCAAAGGGAAGATAATCCCCTACGTCGTCATAGAAAAAGGAATCGGCAACCCGAGTTGCTGTTTGCGTATTTAAAAGTAAGTAAAAGTAGACGGAGTGGCCTAATGTCGGTATCAGCCAAACAGCGAGGGAATATATTCCCTTTTCACTAGCGCTAGATCAGGGAAATTGTTTTTGCGTCTGAGGTAGAACGCCACACCTACCATCAGCTCCTCACTTTATCGCACAGATCCCTGTGATATTCATACGCTGAGTTGGTGAGGGCCGGTATCGAACCAGGAACCTTGCAATTCCTAGGCAAGTGCTCTACTGACTGAGCTAAACTATTACTTCGCACTAGGGAACAGCATGAATATATCTCTCCTTTCCCCAGTTATGAGCATATAGACTGGGTTCTTTCGCTTTGGTTAAGCAACCAGTCTAGAAAAAGGAAAACTTTGAATTAAAACAAACTTTCCTCCGCTTAAGAATTGATCTTGTGTCACATCCTACTCGTGGTGGAAGTTTGGGTAAATGCATACATTACCGACATGATTCAGACCATTATCCTAATCTTGGTTATTATTTTTATAATGTTTCACTCTTCGTATGTTCCGACCTTCGTCACGTTTCTTTTATCATAGTCGGTAAACTTCAGGTAATTTTAAAGTGAACACTTTATTTACCTTCGACAAAAGGCTCGTGAAGAGGTCCTGATAGTAGATCGCTCGAAACGATATAAATATGAAAATCAAGAGAAGGACAATTGACCGAAATGTGTAAAATAATGGGAACTCTTCGTCTCAGAAATTTAGATGTTCACATCCATTCTTTTCTTGTAGGATCTATCGAAAATCAAATATGGACATTTAGTTAAGGATTCTCTGATAATTTTCTGTTTTCTGGCCTGGCTCAGTTAAACAACATCCTTACTGCCTTTAAGAAATGAGTTAGTTTGTATTTGAGGTAATATCTCAGGAAAAAAAAAATTCAGTTTTAAAGCCGGCAGAAGGAATCGCTGCAAAGCGCTTTAATGTGGCCTTGGTAACGTTTGGTTTGAAGAGGAAAGTGGGGTGGGACCCGAGAAGAAATTACTCTCTTTCTCACACACACACACACACACACACACACACACACAAACACACACGCACACACACACACAAACTCTCTCTCTCACACACACACACACACACACACACACGCACACACACACAAACTCTCTCTCACACACACACACACACACATATGTTTTGTCTGAATTTTTGGGGTGAGGCTTGATAATTTGTATTATTTGTATTTTTCGGACTGTTGTCTTCCTCTTAATTGTTTTACACACAACGTTTCGGCCGGTGTGACCTCCGGCCTTCTTCAGTTGTTTCTTGTCGAAATAGAGAACCTTCTTGTCGAATTCGGGAGTTTTCGTGTTGTAATCGGGAGTCTTTACGGAACTTCGAACTGACCACAGGCGACAAGAACATAGAATATTTAACATAGCTTCGTATCTGGTCAAGGTCAGCGGAATTACCCCGGTGGATTGATTAAAGGATTTGGTTCGAAGTTACGTGAAGGCTCCTGATTATACCATGAAAGACTCAGAGTTCGACAAGAAACAAGTAAGGTTGGTGGAGTGACCTATAATCGGTATCATTCGGACAGCGAGGGAGTCTATCTCCTATTCGCAAGCGCTAAACCAGGGAGATTGTTTGTGCTGAGATGGAGTGCCACACCTACCGTCAGCTCCAAACTTTACCGCACAGATATATATTACCCAATCTGTGCTACTCATGCGGGTTGGCGGGGACTATTAACTATTCTCTCGTCACAGAGAACACCGGATTAGTCCATTATTCAAGTTAAACAGCAGTATATTACGTAGGATTATTTTCGATATTTTAATTGCGAGTCTATCCTTGAAATTTCACGATTTTTCTTGATAATGAATCATCGATAACGAATGTCACTGTTGAACCTTTAAATTGTTTATCCCTTTTATAACCATAGAGACGAACATGCAAGGTGCCCATTAACGAGTTTTAATTGATGAGCTATTGAAAATGAGCTTACATTAAGAAGCTTTCTTATTTGTAAGCGGTGGCCTAATTTAGACGACGACCTAGCAGCATTTAGTTGTCTCTTCCCAAGCGTGGTGTTTGCCCTAGATCTCAACTTTTACCCACAATCCTACTTCTATGCACCGGTTACCGGGTCCCGGGGGAGAGGAGAGCATTACGACGCATAGGTTTCCTTGAAAAGAATGAAGATTTCGCGTTTACTTCAACACCGATCGTCGGGTAATGGTTAGCAAGCTAGTCTCACAGATCACTGGATTCCGCATATTTGTGTCAAATCATACTCGTGGCGAACGGGTTAGTTTAAATAATTTACACACATCGACGAAATTCCCAACTTGGTTCATCGTAAAAAGTGGAAATAATTTTGCGATTTAGCCGATCCGTTTGAGTTTTCTAGGAAATTTATGATTCTTATTGTTCGTAAATAATTTTTGAAAATTGCTTTTATATTCAAAATAAAGTATGCACAATGCTTTTAAGCTTATGAAATTAAGTCAAGAAATAATCAAGTACTAGCAGGACCTGTGAATATACCACAGTAAGATGATAATTCAATTATTTCAAAGTCTCATATGTTTACTTAAGAGCTATTACGAAATAGTTCAATATGTAAAAAGCATAATAATCTTGATTGAACTCTCTCTCTCTCTCTCTCTCTCTCTCTCTCTCTCTCTCTCTCTCTCTCTCTCTCTCTCTCTCATAATATTTTTTCTGTGTAGCATGTCCTTTTTCTTCCCTATAATTCTTTATGATAGAAACGGAATGGGCGAAGCTGTTTGATTCCAAAATGAAATGCAAAAATATAAATCTTGATTATCTGCGATTGCTTACCCGCCAAATTTTTATTGCTTACGAGTGTCGTCATCGCAGCTAAATGATGAACCATTCGGTTTTTATAATAAAGAAAGAAAGGCAAGTAAAGACAAATATATATAAGAAGAGAGAGAGAGAGAGAGGGGCGCGTAGAAGCGATAACGCTAATCTGTTTTAATCGAACATAATGAAAAGATGAAAACAAGGAAAGAAAGAAAAAGAGCGAGTGAGAGTTAAATGAAGATTATTATACTTTTAAAAATTGAACTACTTAGCATTAGCTCTAAAGTAAATATATCAAACGTTGTAATAATCAAATTATCAAATCGTGGTACATCCACTGGTCCTGCTAGTATTGATATAATGGGTTTTCTTTCATCCCATAGTTTTCCTGATATTTTCATTTTTCTTATCTGAATATTTTGAAGTTAGTACAAAGACTTAAATAACTTTTAGAGTGTAGCTTTTTCTCAATTTAACAACTGACCAAGCTATTCTGTCAGATATACTACCGAAAATTTTAGTGCCTTTAATATTCTTATTAAAAAAATCAGTTATGTAATAATTAGTCGTTTTCCTTTCTCTTATAAAATAATAGATGATCATTCGTTCAGTTCAAAAAGATTCTTTCAGATAGAATTATTCGAATGTTGTTCTTTCTATTAAGTTTATTTTCTAGTAATTTCGTTAATTCCATGTTTCACACCCGTACACCAAAGCCGCCATTTTACTTTCATTGTACACCTTTAACGCTTTAAACCTTTCAAACCGATCGTAACACGTATTCTTTTTTTATCTCATTTTTCAAGATCTTTTCTTTAATTTTATCAGTTGATCTAAGAAGTAGTTGTATTGTTGAAACACTTCCAGATTTTCATCGTCTATTTTTATTGCTCCTTCTCAGGACGTTCACTTTTTGTTTTATTTCTGTTCACCTTTAAACCTACACCGACAACGAGAAGACTTTCTTTATTCACATCATTTAGGATTTATTTTGACTTAGAATCCTCATTCTTATATCCTATGCAATATCGTCAGTAAATATCACGTGGTTTAAATTATATCTATTTATATTTATTCGCATATCTTTTTTCTCGTTTCATTTTCAGGAAGATTATTTCAATGCATGTTGTAAATATTTTTGGTGGAATCATTTTCTTGTTTCACTCCTTTTTTCAATCTTTTCGACTAGGAACCACAAGGTTCCTAGTTCGATACCTGCCTCGCCAAATCAGCGTGTCTTTGTCTAGTCGAGTTATAACAGGACTATTTTCGAACTTAAAAAATTCTTTGGGGATTTTCTTTAATGCTCTTTTCTCATAATAAATTAATAATAAAGTTTTCTATTCACTCAATTGACTTTTTATAATAGGTTTCTTGTTATATTCTCTTGTTTTTGTTATCAGTTGATTCACTCTTTGTAGATTATCCATTGTTGAGTAAACCTTTTCTTCTAAAACCTGCTTGTTCAATTGGCTGGTTTCTCATTTAGAGTATAAGAATTAGGGTGGGATTGAATTAATAAAATAATAAAAACAACAATAGTTTTGATATGTTTAAAATAATAGTTTAATGATAGTAAGTTTAATAATAGTTTAATAATAAACTTTATTGTTTAGCAAGTTTGATAATAGTTAAATAATAGATGGGAGCCGCATAAGAATGCTCCGTGCGATCTTAAACAAATCATGGAAACAACACACCACAACGAAGCAGCTGTTAGGCCACTTGCCACCTATCACATAAACCATCCAAGTAAGACGAACAAGAAATGGTGGACACTGCTGGAAAGCAAGCACGGTCTCATTAGTGACGTCCTCCAGTGGAAACCAGCACATGAACATGCCTGTGTGGGCCATCCAGCAAAGACTTACATTGACCAGCTATGCGCGGATACTGGATACTGCGATGAAAGACAGGGACGGTTGACCAGAGATTGTCATGAATGTCCGTGCTGTTAGCGCGACATGATGATGATGATGATGATGATTGTCCACTTATTTGTTTTGCTTAGACACTGTTAGCATTGTTGGTGGCACATTGTCCATAGACATTTGAGATAAAGCAACTGGACCTTTCATAGATGAGAACCCAAATGATAGGAATGTCACGATATACATTTAAATGATCCTGGGGAAATGAATTGCTAATTGAATCCACCCGCGGCCATTATTTCTTCTGAGCTGTAGAGCTTAGTGTTACCATTTCGATCAGTTACATAATTTATGGGTAGCCTGTTAATTATGTACAGTAGCGTAGATTTTTAAAATAACGGTTAACGGAACGGTACAGAGATTAGTGAGTGTGACATCCCTTAACCCTGTGTTGACCAACACCCCCGTTCGCGAGTTTAGATAATCAGACTTCGGCTAGTCGTTGAACGAGACGGATGCAATGACGTCGATCTTGGCCAAGTGCTCACACGCGGCATTGGGAGCTGGATCTAAATAAAATAAAATAAATATGAGCTCAAAAACAAAGTAATGTCTTGTGTTGTTACTAAGAACAGACAAATAACACATGTACAGAAGATTAAGGCACAGCCAACAGATCCCAAATAACAAAATATCCAGCTAAAGCCACAAGATTAGAGAATACCAGCCCAAACTAAGAAGATACCAGCCAAGAGATAGAAGAATTACAAGTTAAGATGGAAGACCGAGTAAAGTTAAAAAAGAAATGCAAGATAATAATCTAAGTAAAGAAGAAATGTACACCTGTTTGCAGCTACGGGAATACAGGTATACTTTATATTAAGTAAGAAGATATAATCTACATAAAAGATAATACGCTTCGATTTAAATTAGATTTTTGAGAATGCAAAAGATCTATTTGGTAGGCTACTATATTTTTGCGTGGTATTATAGTTAGAGTCGTACGAAATGAACTCGTCAACGCAAGTTCAAATACTGGATGAGGCTGTTTGCATTTCGCATAGCGCTAATACCTTTGGGAAAGGTATGTATCCGACTACTTTCCCTCGAGCTATGGCTAAATAGTAGGGCAGACTGAACTCTTTAACCTTGATTAGGCAACTTTAGTTAGGTAATTAGCCTAGGAGAATGAAACTCTGAATTCAAACCTGTTAAACCCGCTTAAGAAATTGACCTTGTGTCACATCCTGCTCGTGCGAAGAGGTTGGTTATATATAATATATATATATATATATATATATATATATATATATATATATTCGAAGTCGTCCACAGACGATGCCCCTGTATATTTATGAGACTTTCCTGTGTCCCATCGCCTGGGGGACACAGTGGGCAGCAAAGTTCGGACACGTTATTAGAGGTATAGCACGTGAACCATTAAGTCAATCTGTTCTGAATGTATGCAGGCTGTGAATAAGAAGGTCTCAGCTGGTCACAGTAAAAATCCATAAAACTAATGTTGACTTATATTTCGAGACTAATAACAATCAATAAAACATGACCAACAAAGAAAATGTTTTTTTATTGACAGAAACTAACAAGAAAATATCGGTGGAAATGATATTTCTACCAATCAATAAAAATAGTCAACGAAAATGTCTATGGGCAGATTCCTAAAAAAACTGTAAAGTAAGTAAGTCGCAGTCGAAGGAGTCTATCCCCTTTTCCCTAGCGCTAGACCAGGAGATTGTTTTTCATCATCTGAGGTGGAGCGACACACCTAGCATCAGCTCCACACTTTACCGTACAGATCCCTATGCTACTCATACGCTGAGTTGGCGAGGGACGGTATCGAACCAAGAACCTTGTGGTTCCCAGGCAGACGCTCTACCGACTGAGCTAAACCGGCCTCTAAAACTGTAGAAGAGGTTAAATATTCTGTTCTAAGAATATCGAACGTGACTTATACCTGAAGAAGACTAGAGAATATCTCGGTCAAAACAGCTATCAAAACAACAAAGATGAGGATACTATGTTTAATAATACATTGAATAACAACAGTACTCCACTTCAAAACCTCAGACAATAAAAAGCCTGTATTAGAATGATTGGTTGGTTGGTTGGTTGATTTTACGGCATACCAACCCTTTTCGGGCCATTTATTGCCGACTCAAGTCATTTTTATATCAGGTTGCTTACAGTACCTGCTGTTGTTAAATAGTCACCCATATAAGTATTGAACAGGCTCATCGTTACTTAACTTCGGTGATCTAGTGGGAACCGGTGATTTCAACGAGACGATCGTAAGATTGGTGCTAGGGAAGATATTTAGTCAAGTTCCCACTCACCAAGGACCAATATTAGCATTAGTATATCCGTGATATACTAACTCTGAACACAACGGAAGGAAGATATATGCATTTGCACATACAAGAACATTTAACCTGTTATATACATAACATATGTATATATGTTATGTATATAACAGGTTAAATGTAGTATTAAAAGAAAGAATACACAAATGTGTTCTATGGTTCTTAATCACTATTACTCACAGGTTCACTCTGACCTGGAGTGGTAGTACCTGTTAGGGTCCCATCTATAGATTAAATTGATCAAAAATGAGTTTTAAAAATACATTTAAAAAATTTGAATTTAAGAAAATTGAGTTCCCATCAAGAATGAATAAACGTTAAACTGTATCTGATGGTGAGGTTCCAATTCTGGAGCTCTGGGGAATGTGAGTACTCCTTCATCCCCATTACTCCCAGGTCCACTCTGTCTCGGAGTGCTAGTACTTGTTAGGGTCACATCTATGTGTTAAATAGAAGAAAAATGAGTTTTAAAAATGTGTTTAAAAATTGATTTTTTAAAATTGAGTTCCAATCAAGAAAGAATAAAACAAAATGTCTTCGGCATAAAATAACCCAACAAGGGTTGACATGCTGTAAAATCCAACCAACCAACCAACCAAGTGACTTTTTAAGACCCAACGTATGTGAATGAACTGCCTAACTAACCGACTGCTTGTTATTCAAATTAAAATATTTGTTGTTTTTTTTTAAAATATTTTCATTGCGATTCAATCGCTTGCCATTCATTACAATTTCCTTTTGAAGATTAATTTGTCCAGTACAAACAATTACATTGATTAATGAATAGAACTTTCATCTTTTTGGAGTTGTGTGTGAAGCAGTCTTCAATCGCTATGCATTATGGGATCGATAGACTCGGATTGCTTTAGACGTAAAATAAATAATAAGCCAAATCTCCAGCCAGACTAAGCTAAGCTAATAACGATTCGTTTGTCGATAGTTTTATTCATATAATTATTTGCTTCTTTATCAATCACACACAATGAATATTACAATGAAAATCTCAAATCCAAATTCAAACCAACCAAAAGGTAGCGTGGATATAGAGTCAACACCTGGTTATTGACAGTTTCTCGCCTATGCGGTATTCATTCCAATATATATATATGTGTGTGTGTGTGTGTGTGTGTGTGTTTGAGAGAGAGATTAAAGTTTAATGGTAAAAGCATTTTACACCTATAAAATACAGGGATCTATGCACAAAAATGCAATATTACAACATATCAACTATAAAATAAAATATAAGGTAAAAGATTATGAGAGAGAAATTTAAGACTACTACTACTACTACTACTACCTAATCCTCTCTCTCTCTCTCTCTCTCTCTCTCTCTCTCTCTCTCACTCACTCACTCACTCACTCTCTTACTCCCTCTATGTTTTGAATATGTTTAATTGGTTTTCTTTCCTATTGCTTATTGTTGAAATCTGCTAGAATATCCAGCAGAGTCCTGGAGACCCGGTGAGACTTGTTGTTACTCAGACTCCAGTGAAAGACCATTAGCTAACGCTGAAGACCAGTTTGCTTCCTAAACATTTGCTCCCAAACATTGTGCAATTTGAACGTCTTTGATTTTATATCATGTCATCATTCTTAGGTCTACTGGTAACTGAAGTAGTTTAGTTTTTTTTTTTCACTAATGTCGTTGGTCTGTGTTCAAACCCGCACAAAACATTAGAATTTCGGTTTTAACTTTTCAAGATATATATGTTCCACCACTTAGAAGATTGGACCAACACAGTTTTCATTGGTTTCAGCCAGTCGACTTATTTAATTTTGAGCCGGACTAATGAATACTAAAGCAGTGTGAATCAGTGATTGTTTCTTAAAGGCTTTTTTCTTATTTTGTTTAATCACTCAAAATGCCTACTAAATTATTCCTTAGTTCTGGAATTGGGTTATATTTGAAAAAAAATCCATTTTGATTGGTTCTAATAAGTCGTAATTTGCAATTAAGTCAAAAACTGACTTGTCTCTTACTTTACATTCTTCTTGTCACTTCCCCCTCTCTCTCTATATATATATATATCTTGATTGACTCAACATTATATATATAAGATTCTCTGTGAGGATAAAGAGAGAGATTGGAGAGTATGAGAGGGAGACTGAACTTCCCACTTTATTTGTATGTTAATTTTCATCAGCAACCACCCCTTAGCTTATCAACACTTTGACTCTTAATAGAATTCCAAGAATCGGGTCCATTTGAATTTAGATTGGGTCAACCGATCCCTTTCTTAGAAATCTTACAAAATGATTTTAATATTGTTGTTTTGGTTTTTTTTTTAAATTTTCGGTCGTATTTATTTAAAAAAAATTAAATTCGCTTTGCAAGTTCACATTTTTCCTGATCACAATTATCTACCCAGAACTGAATGGGTGACCCAACGGGTTGCGTTTTTCAAGTATTTATATAATTTTTATTGCAATTTCAAGCCGTAAAACAGGTTTTCTTTCGGCCGTTGC
Source organism: Doryteuthis pealeii (assembly GCA_023376005.1). Lineage (NCBI taxonomy): Eukaryota > Metazoa > Mollusca > Cephalopoda > Myopsida > Loliginidae > Doryteuthis > Doryteuthis pealeii. The sequence continues at coordinate 8,664,851 of CM042150.1, forward strand.
TCTAATCACTGGACCACTCCCTTACTGAAGTAACAATTATCTCAAATATCTTTTATAGTAGGCGGTCAGTGAACATTTTTACACTGTCATGTTTTTTTCTTTTTGGACCAAAATAATTTTGTGAGTCGTAAGATTAAAACAAAAAACAAAAAACAAAAAACAAAAAAACAACAAACAAAACAAAACAAAACAAGATTTAAAAAATAAATAAAAGGAGGATGAGTAGGCGGAAACACTTGACCATGGAAAGAGTTCATTGAGAAAAAAATTCTTGCTTAACTTTTTATTCTGGGAATTATTTTTAGAGTGGAATGTGCTGAATGTTTCGCCTCAACCAAATGATATTTATTATAAATAAGTTTTGTCTAACCTTTTGTTTCTTCATTAATGTTATTAAAACAAAACTTTTTTTAAAATCTTGATTAGTTGGATTTACCTAATGTCAGCTAAACAATTCACAATGTATAGTAACAAAGGCTATCACACCAAGACCTGGCTTCTATAGGATTGTCCCTACCCTATTGCCCTTATGGCAAGCCCCAACCATTTTTATCATATATATGCTAGAAGGTGGTGGTTGAGGGTCTTAGTGTCCATGGTATGGCGTTAAACTCTATCTGATGGTGAGGTTCCAATTCTGGAGCTCTGGGGAATGTGGAGTACTCCTTCATTCCCATTACTCCCATGTCCACTCTGAGTGGTAGTACTTGTTAGGGTCTCATCTATGGATTAAATATAAGAAAAATGAGTTTTAAAAATTCAGCACCCATCAAGAATGAGTAAAACAAAACGTATTGGGCATAAAATAACTCAAAAAGGGTTAACATGCCGTAAAACCCAACCAACCAACAAAGGCTGTTTGTATTTCACATAGCGCAAGTACCCTAGGGAAAGGTATACATCCAACTATTCTTCCTCCAGCTATGGGTAAATAGTAGGGCGGTCTGGGCTATTTAACCTTGGTTAAGCAACCGGTCTATAAGAAAGTAAATTCTGGATTTAAACCTGTTAAACTCAACTTAAGATATTGACCATGTGCCACATCCTGCTCGTTCGGAGGAATTGATATATATATATATATATATATATATATATATATATATATATATATATATATATATCATCATCATCATCATCATCATGTCGTGCAATTAGCACGGATATCCATGACAATCTCTTGCCAACCTTCCCTATCATTCATTGCACCTGGGAGGTCCTCGGCGGAGCAACCAGCGTCCTCGCATATTTGTTCAATGTAGGTCCTTATATATATATATATATATATATATATATATATATATATATATAAGGTGTGTCATAAAAGTGCGGAGTTTGAAGCTGTATTTACCAAGATAGAAATGAACAATGAATGGAACGTTAATTTTTTTCAGGTGTGTTAAAAAGTACAAAAAATCTCGATACTTTTTTGACACACCTTGTATATATATATATATAGTAACAAATTAGGATAATCTTGATCAGAAAGAATTTGAAGATATAGATATTAAGTTATGTGAATCATTGAAGCGAGTCAAAGGATTGGTTGGTTTGTTGGTTGGTTGGATTTTATTGCATGTCAATTCTAGCGAGTCAAAGGCTTAGTAGATTATATATCTTAACAAATATCAAATATCAGATGTATACAATTGAAAAAAGACGGGTTTTCAACTCTATATTCGTTCATTATTTATTAAACTAGCAGCACCTGTGGGTATACCACAGTCTGATAATTTAATCATTTCAACGTTTGATATGTTTACTTAAGAGCTATTGCAGATAGTTCAATATGTAAAAAGTATAATAATCTTCATTTAACTCTCTTATCATGATGAACATACTGTAACATAATGGGGGGAGGGGATCCATGAGTGTAACCTGACATGTAAATTAGCACGGAAAAGTTTTTAGCAAAAATATATGTTCGATGAGAATGGAAAAGTTTATGGATGAATCATCATTGCTACATAGCGTTGTTTCTGTTAGACGGGAAGTGAGACGTGGCGAAGTGGGAGAGAGAGAGGAGGAATGAGAAGTTAGAGTGTGAATTGAGTTGAGAGTGAGTCATGGGGCTTTTGCTCTCGGCAGTTTTGGCTTGGGGAAAATAAAAAATCTCACGAGAAAAAGAAGTGGCCTTGTGATATTACTAAAAACTCTAAATGACACAAGGCAAGATATCCATCAACACCAAAACACAGCCAGGAACCGTCAGTCAAATCCAGCATCCACTCAGCAACCAAGATTCGAGCCTCCCCAATGTAATACCGATCCAGAGATAAATATACAACTAATATTTCTACTATCAACACATTATCTCTCCATTGCGACGATAAGAACCATAACGCAACAAGCGTTGACACGTCATCTCTCCATTCCCGAAAGGAGAGCGTAACACAACAATACATGAAAACTATATTATATGTTTGATGAGAGATGAATTATTTTTATTGGCCACCATTGAAAAACACACAACAGTTCCAACCATTTGATAAGTTCTTCTGCTGATGTTCAAATGTGTTGATAATATTTTCAGAAAAGTTTGTTGTTTGTTAATAAGCAAATGCCATTATATGTGAATATGTTGAGATCTGTCTTGATTCTTCAACCTTGACATATGAATCTCTTGTGTCCGCCATTTTCTCTCGGTAATGGCGGATGTACAAGATTTTTTTTTGTGGTTGACGTTCGAATAAACAACTTTTTCAAACTTTAATTTCTCTCTTTTTTATATAGGTTTTTTAGTTTAATTTCTTTCTTTTTTTTTTTTTTTTTTACATTTTATTTGTCTTGAGAGGGCCGCTTTAGCTAAGTCGGTAGAGCTTGCGACTAAGAACCACAAGGTTTCGGGTTCGATACCGGCCCTCGCCAACTCAGCGTATGAGTAGCACACAGGGATCTGTGCGGTAAAGTGAAGAGTTGATGGTAGGTGTGTTGCTCCACTCAGACGCCCCAAACAATCTCTTTGGTCTAGCTCTAGGGAAAAGGGGAGAGATTCCCTCTCTGTCTAGCTGATACCGACTTTAGGCCACCCAGGTGACTTTAGTTACTTACTTACCCTTTACCCATACACACAAAAACACACGCATACAGACACATACAGACACATATTTTTTTAATATTTCTAAACTCTAACGGTGAGGACAAAAATATTTAATTTAGTTTGCAAATAAAGAAATGTACAATCTGATATCTGGGAATAAATTTTTAAAAAAAAGACCAAAACATCCGTACTGTCTGAAAATAATCATTAATATCATAATGTAGCGACCAAAAGAAAAAAAAAAGAAGGATCGTTCTAAGTTATATATACATATTTACCCCACCCCACGAGCAGGATGCAACACAAGGTCAATTTCCTAAGTGGATTTTAACAGGTTTGAACTCAGAGTTTTCCTTCTCCTAGACTGGTTACCTAGCCATGGTTAAAGCCCAGTCTGCGCTGCTATTTATCCACAGCTAGAGGGAGAATTGGATTCATACCTTTCCCAAGGGTATTAGCGCCATATGAAATACAAACAGCTTCGTTCGGGAATTGAACTCGGGCCGACAAGTCCATCTCCTACGACTCTAACCATTAGACTACGCGCCTCCATAAGTTATATATGTAGAAAGTCTTCAACACAGTAAGTAGAGCAAACTTATAAGGACCTAATGGAGTCAGAAACTACCTACCATCTTGATGAGCCGTTAAGGTGAAACCTAGGTAGGTAGTTTCTGACACCGTTAAGTCCTTATACACATACACATAGATAGATAGATAGATAGATACTAGGGACACTTCCAAAGTAGCGTCTCCTATTTATTCCCGCAAAAACTACAAACGACACGGATCTCAACAACACCGTTTGATAGGGCAAGTTTTACATTTTCATTTTCGTCAGCTTGCATGGCACACTCGTTAGAACCTTTCTCCGAAAGTAATGCCTCCTAATTTATTTTGTTGTCTCGCAAAGTTAGAAATAGATGTTGGTGATAGGGCAGTAGAGTCTTACAATCAATGTGTACACATATACAGCATGTTTCAGAGAAATGGATATAAATTTCTTTATCTAATAACTTGCCCAATTCTCATTCAAATGATCTCAAATTTTAACAGCATTCACTTGCAAATGTGTTTCAAACTTTAAAATCATTTTGTTCTGATGATAAAGAAATCCTTTACATGATTCCATTGACTGTGACTGTAACCTCAGGCATTTTATAGAAACAACTAAAAATTCTATGTTTAATGTTTTTACTTTTTCATGTATTACTTTTTTAATTATACCTACTGACATAATTTGTAGGTTATCCACGCATTATGTAACAGAAGTAGCCTAACCCAAACCCTAAAACTAACCCTAACTTATTCTAACCCTAACCCTAATGTCTCAAAAGTTTTGGTATTTGCATGAATGTAATACTTTTCATATGTAAACTAAAATGCCATTCAGTGGAAAAGAAAAAAGCGTTTAAACATTAAACCTAGTTAATTAGTTGGTTGGGTTTTACGGCATGTCAACCCTTACGTTCTTTTATGCCGAAGACGTTTTGTCGTATTCATTCTTGTTGGGTTTACAATTTTTTTAAATCAATTTTTAAACATATTTTTAAAACTCATTTTTTCTATTTAACCCATCCCTAACAGGTACTACCACTCGGGGTCTGAGTGGACTTAAAAGTAATGGTAATAAAAGGGTACTCCACGCTTCCTAGAGCTCCAAAATTGGAATTTCACCATCAGATGCAGTTTAAGGTCGTATCCAGGACACCGCATTAAACAGAATTTTGAGTTGCTTCTAAACACGCTGTTAAAATTTGAGATCATTTGAACGAGAATTGGTCAAGTTATTAGATACCGAAAATTATGTCAATTTAAAAAAAACCCTCCGATTTCGAATCTCAACGTATTTTAATTCAAAATCTAATTATACCTACAGACATAATTCATAGGCTACCCACACATTATGTAACAGAAGTAGCCTAACTTTAACCATAATCCAAACCCTAACACTAACACTAACACTAACATTAACCCTAGTGTCTCATAGGTTTCGGGTATTTCCATGAAATATAATGCTTTTCATATGTAATCTAATGATATTATCTCTTGCGCGCTATTCATCATTAGTACCATCTTTTCATTGAATTCATCATCAATTGTTTTGTATTTTCATTGAGAACCAAAATTAAAACCAAAAATGAAACAATGCAGCTTCATTTCTTTGGCTATTTTTCGATTAGTTGTCATAGTTTTATTGTGTGTTTTTGGTTCAATAGAAATATAACAAACCTCTCGGGTATTGCCATAGCAACAGCTGTGTCATCCGGTTAATCATGCTGGGATTACTTTTCAGCGCGCAACACCAAACAGAACGTGTAGGTGTTGTGCGGCCTGACACACACACACAGAGAGAGAGAGAGAGAGAGAGAGAGAGAGAGAGAGAGAGAGAGAGAGAGAGAGAGAGAGACTTTTTTTTTATCTTTATGCAGATGACAAACAATGGACCCAAGTGCAGCCTGGTTGATTGATTAACACTGCAAGGAAAATTACTTTCCCGTCAATACATGTACCAACTCACTTTCCTCATCAACGAAATTGCCATTAATTTTCATTATTTTCATCAAGTGACGCAACCAACAAGTTGAATAGGATTTACGATCAACAACGGTTAGACACATTTCAGTTGAGCTCCACATGTTATTCAGTTCTTGATCATTGTCGATTATTATGATTGTATAAAACTCGTGAGATTAGTGGTGTCCCGAGAGGAAGATATATAAGACTAGAAGCGGCTACCCAGCGTCGACTGGATAGAAGTAGGGGTAAAAGAATTAGTCTTGTAGATCCATTATTATTGAATCACGAGTTGGATCCTCGCAGGATGCCCCATTAAAATCCCTATGTAAAAAAGACCTTGCCTTGTGGGGCGTCAAAAAATGTGCACAGATACTCTGAAAACAAAAATTGATATCTCCAATTTATAATATTAAATGCAAAAAAAAAAATCCATGCTGCTACTGCTTAAATATTATCTTTTAATTATCTTCATAAATATAAATAAAATCTTTATCATTTTTGCTCAAAAAGCAAGATCTGGTGATAGTGAATGTGTATATATATATGCTTTGGCGTCATTTGTTTTATTTTCGTAGTTTCCTCCGGACATACATACATACATACATACTAATTGTTCTTTATAGATTTACATTACCATCCACTCCGCATGAGTAGGATGTAACATAAGGTTAATTCTTAAGCGGAGTTTAACAGGTTTGAATTCAGAGTTTCCCTTCTAGACTGGTTGCCGTACTAAGGTTAAAGAGCCTAGTCTGTCCTACTATTTACCCATAACCGGAGGGAGAATAGTTGGATGCATACTTTTCTCAAGGTCATTAGCG
>CM042150.1:8673728-8688728 GCA_023376005.1 Doryteuthis pealeii
CTCTCGTAACAGACCCTGTGCAAACTTTGCACTTTCTCTTCTCATCTCCTCTCTGTCCCCTGTTCAACCCAACAAATGCGTATTAGATTTTCGTTGTCGGTAATTTTCTCGCAGTTAAAAACATTCACTCACTTCAGAAAAGGGAGAAAAGAAATTGATGCAGTTTTAACCTTTCGCTTCAAAAGTTTTTGAAGTTCATCAAAGTTCAATGAACTTAGAGAAGAAAAAAAAATGGAGACTCACAATAAACGCCAAACAATAATAAAGCAGAAAAAAATGAGTGTTTGTTTAATCAAAATTTATTTTCGAAAAAAAAAACCAAAAACCCAAACAACGTTTCGGCCGCTGTATCCTCCGACCTTCCTCGGGTGTTCCTGTGTATCCGAACATAGTAATGATCCAACTTTTGAATGAGATCTTCAAAAGTTCTTCGACGCCTGTTTAATCAACATTATGTTTATACAAGGTGTGTCAAAAAAGTATGGAGGTTTTTTGTACTCTTTGACACACCTTGTATTCTGAATAAATTTACGTTCCATTCATTGATTATTTCTATCTTGGTAAATACAGCTTCAATCTCGATACTTTTATGACACATCTATCTAGTACATACCACAATAACGATGAGGACAACTGTCCGAAAATCAAAATTATTCATATCAAACCTAATCGAAAAAATACAGAAAAATAAAAAATAAAACATTGAAATGAAAAAAAAAACAAAAACATTTTTGCATCTTTTGTGTCCATTTTCAAAACTAAGATGAAAACCTATGAATACTTGATTGCTTGATTAATTTTAACGACATGTCAACACATCTGGGGTTATTTTATGCTTAGAGGTGAGGGAATCGCGTTCATTGAATGTTTATATTTACATTTTTTGTATAGTTGTTGGCTTGGTGTTGTTTTTTTTAAAGTTCAAGTGGTGTAACCCCATACACCTGGAGAAAAAGGCTTGATAGAACGAAGATGCTGTGTGCTATTTTGAACAAAAGCAGCACCCTACAAAACAACAGATGTACGATCACTTACCCCACCCCCAATCTCGCAAACCATTCAAGTAAGACGAGAAAGACATGCTAGGCACTGCTGGAGGAGTAAAGACGAATCCATAAGGGACGTTCTGTGAGAATGGACAAGTCGGTTTAGCTCAGTCGGTAGAGTGTCCGACTAGGAACCACAAAATTCCTGGTTCAATACCGGGCTTCGCCAACTTAGCGTATGAGAAGCAGAGGGATCCGTAAGGAGCTGATGGTATGTGTGGCGCCCCACCTCAGATGCCCAAACAATCTCATTAGTCTATCGCTAGTGACAAGGGGATAGACTCCCTCGCTGTCTGGCTGATACCGACTTTAGTCCACCCCGACGACTTTACTTTTTTTACGAGCTGAATGTTCGTTTCTTCTTGTTTATTACATTTCTACATGCTCACTTATATTCATTCTTTTTTTTATATATATATATCTTATTCAATTATGTATTTCCCTTTCTATTTAGTTTGATCAGCTGATAACATATGTTGTTAATTGTGCGTAATTGTTATATTTATCTTTGAGAAGAAACAACATTTCTTCAACCGGAATTCCTCCACGGAATGGTAGCTCCAAAGTTAACTCATAAAGTTGACGCCTCCATTCTAGAAACAACTATTATCAGACTTCTGCAAAATATGCAACTCTATTGAAATATTTCTTGTGTTGAATGAATCTTATCGAATACGTTTCAATTTCCGCTATGCCCACTTCTCGAAAGGATTGGCATTTATCCGTACAAACAACCAAGGATTGTCCTAATCGGAATTTACCAACATTTGCAACTAAGTCAGGATACAATCGTCGGATTTTAAAAGGATTTCGGATCAATAACATCTTTCTTTCAGTTAATCGTTGATTTTTGTCAAACTTAATTACAACTATCTCGGTTTTCTCTTTACTTTTTTTTGTTTTTGTTTGATTGTGTAATTTCCGACTAAATTATCTTGAAGCGTATCAGAATTAACTGCAGACCTTAGGGAATGACCAAACTGTTTGTTAATACCATAAAGAAATGCAGGTAAGGGAAGTATGACGATAGACATTCACCCGATTCGAAGCATCAGCGTTACCTGGCGTGTCTGACTGCTATTTTCGAGATGTCCCGTATGCATGCTCAGTGTTAAGCTTTTGCGTGAGCGATGGTTGTTTTAAGTCGTGGCGTGAAGGGCCAGGATGTAGGAAGCTGCGAATTGAGGTACCCGGATAGAGTGGGACCGCCTACTTATTAATGTGCTACGCTGCAAAGATAGGTGATACTTATTTCGATTCTTCGCAGGCGAGGCGCTTAAGGACGTGGTTGAAGACTGCTGTAATATTTTTGCAAGCAGAAAGACTTTGCAGGCAGACATTTGCAGTTGGGAAATCGATTACCCGAATAATTTTTTCTACACCAGGAAATGACCCTATGCAAAAAAAATTAAATTTGCTTTACGGTACTTTTAGGTCTGCATTTTCCCACGTTTTTATTTATTTTTTTTTTTTTTTTCTGTTCTAACTTGCAAAAAGGATGCAATTTGATCCACATTTCAATTTTTTCAGACGAGACACAAAGAGATTGAATCCTTCAATCAGTTTTATAGTTGAATATGTTACGATTTTTGTGGTCATTTTTAGGCTGCAAGTGAGAGCACTTAATGAAAGGTTCACATCTTAACTCGTCACCTGTAACTTCCGCTTCCAAATTTTTGCAAATAAAGGATTTTAATCAGAAGTTTATGGAGATGTTGAACTTACGATAAATTAAATAAATAGGTGGTTAGTACACGTAATCAAATTAAAACTCAATAGCAAAATCTTTTTTTAAATAAATACTCTTTAATCAGAAGTTTGAGTATTTTTCAATACTTACGATAAATTTAAAAAAAGACGAAAGACGTTTTTATACTAAAATAGTTTTTACTTAATCAGAGGAGAAATGCAATTATGTTTATTTAAATAAAAATACAGTTGTTTTTATTTGCAAAATATTTTTTTATATTTATTTAAATAAAAGGATCCGGTATAGTATCAGAAAATTTGTAAAATCTGTTTTTGTCAGATACAATATAAGTTCAAAAAATCATCTCTTCGTTTATTTTCAAAAATTTGAAAGTCGAAGTAACCGGTGATGTGTTAAAATATGGACCTTTCATTAAGCTGATGATTTTGGGTGCCTATTGGATACTTGGTCCAAAAAATCAAAATAATGTATTGTTTTCTAGTTTAAATCTTAACTCCAATATTTTGAGTTGCATTTATACAATCAAAATATACAAATGATTCGCTTTAAAAACGTGAAAAATGAATTAAAAACCAAAGTAACGTTGTTTCTTTAACTTATGACAATTCCTAATCGATGTCAAGGGAAGTTTCCCCTCGATTCACAAATCCTTCAAAGGCAAACCTTATTCTGCTCCCATCCATCTATACATATATAAATGGCAGTTGTATGTATAATAGAATGTAAAATCTTTGGTTAAATCAAAACATGAATCAAGTATGTAATTTACAATCAATGCGAAACTAACTTTTTATTATCTACCCTCTAACCAGGCAATGCCAGGTAGCCACTTCTAGTATTAAAACAAATCTAAAACTGTAGTTGACATTTTTATTGTCTTGCTGACGTCATTAGTGAACTTTCCATTCGCGCCTTTTTTGTGACGTCATCTGAATCCTTGTAGCGACGGAAATATTTTTTTGTATTTTCCCTTTTTCTTGTCGTCTTCCTTCTTTGTGTCACTCTCATTTCTTTTATTTTCACAGGATTGAACAATGCACAACTGGTTTAACTCAGTCGGTAGAACATTCGCCTAGGCAAACGCAAAGTTCCGGGTTCGATATCAGTCCACGCCAACTCGGTAGCAGTTTGGGTAATCTCATCTGTGTGATAAAGCATCTTGAAGATTAGATCTGATGTGGCGCTCCAATATCCCCGCGCTAGCGAAAAGGAGAAAGACTCCATCGTGGTGTCTTATCATGTATTTATAAAAAGAATTGGGTATCCGTTAAGAATGAATTTATTTCAAAAGTTTATCGGCATTAAATGACCCACTGAGGTTGATATGTCGTAAAACAAACCAAACCAAAACCAAAACCAAACTTTTTCGTTGTTTTCTTTTCATATTTTCCTCCTGACATACATACACACATATACACAAAACTCCCTTAAATATGTATAGATTTATTTAATTTTTAAGGTTTTTCGAAGGTAGTTGATGTGTTTGAATGAAATCGAACCCGTTTCTCGTAAGCCACCCTCAGTCTAAACTTGGCATTAAGTCGTTGCAAATAAACGACAAAAACAAACAAAATGTCATTTAAATACAGATAATTATCATAAAGTTTAATAAAAGCGATTCAACGTCTTTCATTTTTTTAAATAATGACCATCTTACAATCCGTGTGTAATAGGGGTAAGTACTGCTAGTTTTTATAATGTATCATTGAACTTATATTGTTAGCAATAGCATTGAATACATAATTCTACAGATCTATAAGTTTTATTTGGTTCCTCATTGTGTGACATGAGAAAATGTGCTGTACTTTGTGCTAAATTTCGTAAATATCAATGAGTAATTCCGTGTCAAATTATCCAGGCTATGTCACCCACTCCCTTCAATTTTTCTGAAATTTTGTTTTGACATAACTCCGCCAATTTTTGGGATTGGAAGCTCAAATTTTGGGGGATTGTCTAACGTTAACATAATCCACACCTAGAAAAAAATTCAGAAAAATTGAAGGGGGTGGGTGACAATTTTACTTTTTTTTTTTGATTTAACATGGAATTATCTCAATATTACATGCGGTTAATGTAAAAAGAAAAGAGAGAGAGAGAGAGAGAGAGAGAGAGAGAGAGAGAGAGAGAGAGAGAAAAGAGAAAAAAATTCAAAATTCATTTTCGGGAATGTGAAAGCAAATAATTCTTTAGCCTTTCTTCTTTTCCCATTTGGGTTGGATAAAAAAAAATCCAATCTTGGGGCTGAATTTGAGCAGATTAAAAATCCATCAATTCGAAGTCAGGGGGATACAGTAATGTTTGAGTTCCGACAACATCTAGGGATTTAATCCAGGATTTTAAAACAAGTAAACTCTGCTGGGAGTTGGGATTAGTTCTCTTGTCAACACGTGCAGGATGTAGATAGAAATGATAAATAGATAGATATGAATAAGAACAAATTGATATACAAGGTGTGTCAAAAGAGTTTGAAGTTGTATTTACCAAGATAGAAATGAACAATGAATGGAACGTTATTTTTTTCAGAATACAAGGTGTGTCAAGTACAAAAAATGTCGATACTCTTTTGACACACCTTGTATATGCACTGAGAATAGATAGATAGATAGGAATAAGATAGGCACTGGCAAAAAAATCGGATACTACGAGTTTTAAAAGCGAATTAAGAATAATTAAATCTATTATTTAAGGTCAATCTTTGTCTAAATCGATAAGTAGTAACATAATGACCATCATTAAAAAAAGAAAATATCATTACATATGCAGTTTATTTTTAATACATTTAAAGGGATTTGTTTTGGTCAATTTCAACGCGATCCGCCATTCTGTCTCTTTTCAAGGGTTTTAAGCGCTTGTTTACAATTTTAATATAACATTCGCGATTGCAAAAAAAAATAAAAATTACCAAAAATCAGGTAATTATTTAATGGAATTTTCAGTATTGATTTATCAATTAATGAATTTTATAATGCATCAGTTATTTTATTTAAAAACTTTAATTTAGTATTTTTGCTATGAAATATTAATATATAAAATTCATTTAAAATGAAAATATTCGGATTTTAAGTGTAAAATGTTATATTTTTAGATTCTAGAAATAAATATCTATTTAATGCAAACCTAATTTTAGTCAATCAAAGTATACGTTTTGAAGAAAAACTCTATTGAAAATGTAGCCCCCCCCCCCTTTTTAAGCAGAAAAAATATCGATGCATAATTTTTTTCTTTCATAAGATAATAGCCAATTAAATAATTATCGAAATGAATAAAAAAGAAATCTCCAAAAAATTAATTATTTATCATTTTTTAACATTTTATTTTCCGATTTTCGGTACTTATTTTCTTATAAAATATTCCACTTAAAGGTTGTTTTTTTTCTATTTACAACTTCGGTCTTTTATCTTTTTATTTCTACTGTAATTAGTATCAATCAAGGACCAACTCGCCAATATTCTACACTCCCATAGTAAGGAGGGGGTCAAAATTAAGTGACCTGAAAAAAATGAGAAAGTTTTGAAATAAAATAAATAATGTATTATAAAGATCATTCATTGATAAATAAACACTGAAAATTTCATTAAAATCCGATAATTCCTTGATTTTTGGTAAATTATTTTCTGGGGAGGGGGCTAAAGTCATTTTGTCAAAAACGCCTTTTAGGCTAATTTTGCCAGTACCTAGAATAAGAATAGATAGATAGAGAGAGAGAGGGGGGAGGGAGAGAGAGAGAGAGAGAGAGGCAGAGAGAGATGAGATAGATAGATAGATAGATAGATAGATAGATAGATAGATAGAATAAGAATAGACAGATAGATAGATAAACAGAGGGAGAGAATGGAGAGATAGATAAGAAGAGATAGATATTTACAGACTGGAGTTGATTGACCAAATAAATAAATGAGACAAATAAGAAATCGGGGTTCGAGTAGAAAGAGAATTAGTGAAACAAACTTGAGAAAAAAGAAAGACCCCCCCCCAAAAAAAAAAAACAACAACAAAAGGCTAAACATTAAAAAAAACTGACCTCTTCAAACAGCCAATACCCTGCTACCCAGCGATCCCCCTCCCCCCACATCTTGGTGGTCGACATACGCATGGCCGTTACCCTTGTTAACAAATTATCTAAGCACCATTTTTGAAATTCTTAACTGCACAGAAAGTTGAATGCCATTTGATGGGCGATTTTGCCCAGTAAATGTTAAACCGATTGCGTAGTTTTTTTTTTTCGCGGGAAAAACGTCGACACAATTTATTCTGTCATTTGTTAAATGATAATGTCATTTTCAGTTGAAAGGAATTCGCTCATTTTGGTAATATATATATATATATATATATATATATATATATATATATATATATATATAATTAGATATTCAAAATAAAACTTTGAAGAGTGTGGGACTTTTTTGTTGAAAACCAACATAATAATAATGATTATCTTTTTTTCCCCCTTTTTCTATGAATTTACGAGATGGGGCTTAAAAATTTGTATTATTATTATTATTATTATTATTATTATTATTATTATTATTATTGTCTTTATTCTTATTGTTATATACACAACGTTTCAGCCGATGTACCCTCCGGCCTTCTTCAGACGTTTCTTGTCGAACTCTGGAACCTTCTCGAATTCGGGGACCTTCTCTTCGAACTCTGGAACCTTCTTGTCGAACTCAGGAGTCTTCATCGAACTTCGAACCGAACCCTTTATTCAATCCACGGGGGTAGACTGTTCTCATTCCGTTAACCATGATCGGATACAAGTGTTAAGCTATGTTAAGTATTCTATGGTATTTAATCTGAAACCTAGAAATGATTGTCACTTAGAACTGTATTAACTCAACCCTTATATGTACTGCGCAAGGAAGCGCTTGGTGTAATGGTTAAAGTCATGGGAAATGGACTCGTCGCCCCGAGTTCGAATCCTGGATGTGATAATTGCATTTCACTTAGCGCTAATACCCTTGGGAAAGGTATGAATCATACTCTCCCTCCAGCTATGGATAAATAGTAGGACAGACGGGGCTCATTAAGCTTGGTTAGGAGAAGGAAAACTCTGAATTCAAACCTGTTGAACTCTGTTTAAGAAATTGATCTTGTGTCACATCCTGCTCGTGCGGAGGGTTTGGTAAATATATATATGTACTGCGCAATGTGTTCAACTGGACAATTCAGAGTGATTTTTTTGGAACTTATAAATCTAATGTTCTATTTACCCAGAACATTTATCTTTATGCTTATTATATTATTTCTATTTAATACTAATGATTTGTTTATATATATATATATAAAGTAAAAAAGTAAAGTCGACGGGGAGGCCTAGAGTCGGTATCAGCCAGTCAGCGAGGGAGTCTATCCCCTTTTCAATAGCGCTAGATCAAGGAGATTGTTTGAGCATCTGAGGTGGAGCGCCACACCTATCATCAGCTCCTTACTTTACCGCACAGATCCCTGAGCTACTCATACGCTGAGTTGGCGGGGACCGGTATCGAACTAGGAACCTTGTGGTTTCTAGCCGAACGCTCTACCAACTGAGCTAACCCGGCTCCGAAGTGTGTGTGTGTGTGTGTGTGTGTGTGTGTGTGTGTGTGTGTGTGTGTGTGTGTGTGTGTGTGTGTGTGTGTGTGTGTGTGTGTGTGTGTGTGTGTGTGTGTGTGTGTGTGTGTGTGTGCAGCATTCTTTCATTTATACATGTAGAATTAAACAAAAGACACAACTCCTGTTTAACAATTTCATTTTTGATCTTTTCGAGTTTTCTGGCCAACTTTTTATTATTTGGTGAAATTCGTGGATTAGTCCACCAAAGTTCAGGTCCCGAGTACTTTCGGCACTTCGAAGTGCCATCATCATTTTTAAAAACTGGAACACATCACCCCTGATGATGGCACTTCGGAGTGCCGAAAGTACTCGGGACCTGAACTTTGGTGGACTAATCCACGAATTCCACCCAAATAATAAAAAGTTGGCCAGAAAACTCGAAAATATCAAAAATAAAATTGTTCAACAGGAGATGTGTCTTTTGTTTAATTCTACACACACACACACACACACACACACACACATATATATATATATATATATATATATATATATTATTAAGAAATTGAAAAAAAACACAGGTTTAAATAAGTTGAGTGGTAAGTAAGAATGCACAACCGTATCCCAACAGCAAGAAATATACACATATTGTTCCACGAACAAGTAGTATGTGGAAGAGCTACAAAAATGGGGGAAAAAAGCTTTCTTGATGATGGAAATTAAAATAGCAACGTGGCTTTACTGTTCCCTGAAAGGGTCTTAAACACGTGTCTCCTATTCAAAGTATAGCGGCAAAGTATGTTGACAATGGGTTTCTGAACTGGGCGTTCTCTTAGGGAGATACTTATTTATTGTCTCTCTACACAGCATATAAAAAAATGAATTTTTCTGCTCTATTTTTACCTTGATCCCCAGCTCTGCTTAACCCCCTCCCCTAAAAAAAGACAAAAAACAAAACAAAGAAACCAAACAAACTGTCTTGATAAAATTTCCAGTCTGAATATTTTATTTACTATGTTTCCTTTTCATGACCAATTTGTTTTGGATCTAATCTTTCTTGGCGATACCGGAAATCCTCTTCGTTTCGCAGTTGGCGGGGTTTTGTTTTTTTCGTTAGCAAAACCGGAAGTATGATTTTTCTAGGTTGATTTTTATCAACTGCAAAAATTTTCATAATTGATCCAAAATAAATTCGAAAGGAAAATTAGATTAAAAGAAGTTTAAGAATTTTGAGACAAAATGGCAATTTTTTTTTTCTTTTCTGTTTTTTTTTTTATGATACTGAAGCGGATTCAAAAAAGGAAAAGAAGAAAAATTCAAAGTCTATTGTCACATTTTCTTTGTAATTTCTCGTCATATAAAATGATTAATAAATCATCCTATAGAAGTTTGCAAACAATAAACACCTGTACTATGTGAATGTAGCAAACTAGCACAACAGGAGTACAAAACCAAACACGACTGGGTTGGGAAGGTGATCCACTGGGAATTATGCAAAAAAATTAATTTTGACCATACAACAAAATGGTATATGCATAAACCAGAATCTGTTCTTGAGAACGAAATGCATAAAATTCTCTGGGACTTTGAGATAAAAACGGATCACCTTATCCAGCAAGAAGACCAGACCTAGTGTTGATAAACCAAAAAGAAAGAAATTGTCAACTGGTGGATTTTGCAGTTCCCGCAGATCACAGGGTGAAGCTAGAGGAAAATAAAAAAAATGGACAAATATCTGGACCTTGCCAGAGAACTGAAAAAGTTATGGAATATGAAAGTGAAAGTGATACCAATTGTGGTTGGTGCACTTGGAACAGTCCCAAAAGGATTGGAAAAGGGTTTGGAAAGTTTGGATATCAGAGGAAGGATTGAAACCATTCAGAACACTGCACTGCTGCAATTTGACAGAATATTCAGAAGAGTCCTGGAGACCTGAGGAGACTTGCTGTCACTCAGACTCCAGTGAAAGACCATCAGCTAACACTGATGTGAAAACTCAAAAGGAGATAATAATAATAATAGTTGATTGGTTGGTTGATTAATTTTAACGGCATATCAACCCGTCTGGGGTTATGTCATGCCTTGCGGTTAGGAAGTAATATATATTGTGTATCTATATTCATACTTTTGTAGTAATTGGTTTTAACAATGTGTTAGCATAATTGGGGATCATGTTGTATGGTATTGATTAGGTTCATGTTTATATTCTATGGTATAATTTTATTTCCTTGGTAAGTTGGTAATTATTTGATAATTAATGAGATCGATACAGCACAACACGATGCCAGATGGAGTTGGAAATAAGAAGATAAGAAGATTGTGCTGTGTCAATATCCTGAGTGGAGGATGCCTGTGTCTGCTTGCATAAAAAATAAATATTTGAAATCATGATATTTATCTGAAGGCGAACACACCTTCCCTCTTGCGTTGATAACAATCTGTTGTATCGCGAGGTGGAAAGATACACTGATGAATGATGTGTTTAACACATTTATTAAGCACCAGCATCCGGTGCTGAACGGACACATACAAACACAGAACAAATAAGTATAAACTATTAAAAAGTAAATTCACACTAAAAGAGGAGGGTCAGTTCGGTATAGCCAACGCCGCAAAGTCAGTCTGAATATTATTCAGCTAGTTAATCTACTTTAATCGTAGACTATTTTATGGCTATGAGCCAGTCCATCTGATAAGAGTGCTGAAGGGGTGTTACCTACTCTACAACACTATCTTAACAACTAGGTCGGATCAAATATGGTTGTTATCAAGTTTTATAAAGAAAAACAAAGTTCGGATTCATTAGGAAACCTTTTTAGAATAACAGACTTTCTTGAATTTATCTAAATGTTTTAAATCGAACACTCTACCGACTGAGCTAAACCGCCCCTTGAAATATCGAGAAAATACTAAGACCTTGTCCGAGTACTGAGAAAACAAGCTGAGGTATATGAAAGTTAAGCTCATGCCTATATTAATTAAACCACATGAAACAGGGCTAAAAACACTGGGACCAAAATGGAACGAATAAAGGAATTGAGAAGGGGTTGAAACTGTCCTTATCACGGTAATTTTGAAGGCCTACAAAGATCCCGAGAAATGTGCAAAATTTCTTTTAATAACAGAACAAAATAATTCCATAAGGAGCAATTATGTCAAATCGAAAATAGATAATACGCAACAGAATATCAAGTGTAAGTTTTATGGAGATAAAGATGAGACCGTTAATTCACATAATAAGCGAATTCAGCAAACTGGAACAAAAGGTGTTAAGTTTTTAATGGCCATAATTGGCCAGTTGATTCTAGGTAGAGAGTCCTCCGATTTGGTTCCTTTGGTAATCCTCTCAGGTAGAGAATCCTAGGTTCCTTCGTCGATGATTACGAGTAGACTGAGAAAGAATCAGCGCTTAAGTAATATATCAGCCACGCAGTATGGCCAGGGATTGGCTAAGGAATAGACCACATGATCTCGCCTAGTCTATAAATATAGACCGGAAACTAGCATACACCTTATATCCCCAAAAATTCCAACAAAAGGAATACAAGATTGGGTAGGAAAGATGATCCCCGGAAAATATGCAAGAAACTAAAATTTGGACAAATGACATATGCACAAACCAGAATATGTCCTAGAAAATAAAATTCTCTGGAATTTTGAAGACAAACGGATCACCTAATCCCGACTAGAAGATCAGATCTAGTGTTAATTAACAAGAAAAAATAATTTGTCATCTAGTCGATTTTGCCGTTCGATCTGACCTCAGATAAAAGAAAGAAAAAAGATAGACAAATACTAGGATCTTGCCAGAGAACTGAAAAGGCTGTGAAACATGAAAGTGACAGCAATATCAATTATAGTTGGTGTCGTTGGAACAGTTCCGAAAATGTGTGGAAAAAGAGACTCGGTGAACTGGAGATCAGAGGAAGAATCAAGACCATCGAGAAGGCAGCATTGTTAAGATCAACTAGGATACTTAGAAGAGCTCTGAGATCTGAGGATATCTACTGTCACTCAGACTTCAGTGAAAGTCTATCAGTTAAAGTGGTGGAAAACAATCGCAAGGAATAAGAATATAGAAGGGGAAAAATAAGGGGGGAAATAGATATTTGAGTCAACAATTTCCTGTTGAGGGGGGGACCAAAAAGAAGCGAGTTCACCGTCTTCTCACAGGCCAAACTTTCTTTTGGTCAATACAGTCTTCGTCTTCGACCAGCAGCTGAAAATCCGTCATCGTCGTCGTCAAAATAATCTTTTCTGATTGCTGTCTCACGTAAGCTGAATGCTTCTCTGCCCACGCTCTACTCGCTTTGGTTATTTATGGGCATATTACCCAAACATCTGGGCACATCAGCCGAACCTCGCGTCCGTCCAGTGCCTAAATCGCATTTGTTTTTGCATGCGGGAGGACGCGGGTTTCCTTTCTCGTTCTCCGTCACAAAGAAAAAGAGAACTTGTTAGATTTTGCAGTTCCAGCAGATCACAGGGTGATGATGAAAAAAAGAAACAAGAAAAAAAAGAGAAAGAAATACCTGGACCTTGCTAGAGAATTGAAAACTGTGGAATATGAGGTTGGAAGTGATACCAATTGTATTTGGTGTACTTGGAACGGGCCCCAAAAGCTTAGAAGAGAGAAAGGGGGGTTGGAAATCAGAGGAATTATTGAGACCATCCAGACAATAGCATAGCTGAAATCAGCTAGAATACTCAGAAGAGTCCTGGAGACCTGGTGTGACTTGTTACCCAGATTCCAGCGAAATACCATCAACTAATGTTGATGTAAAACCTCGCAAGGATTGAAAATAATAATAATAATAATAATAATAATAATAATAATAATAATATGGGCGAGTTAAAAGATCGCATTATTAGAAATATCAGAAAGAATGCAACAATTGAACAAGATGAAGAATAATTTGATATTTGTTCGGTAAAAAAATGATAAAACTGTTTTTATTTCCACATTATTTGAACAACAAATCAATTGAGATATTATTTCCAAGATTTTCTTTTTGAACAAATACAAAACTGTAAAAATATTGAAACTAGAATCTTACAACTACAAAGTGATATGATCTACTTTGAGAAGCCATAAGATTTGTTTTCAGAAAGAAGAAAGAAAGAAAGAAAGAAAGAAAGAAAGAGAAAAAAGCGGGAATTTCGAGCTATTTTCCGCCATTCATACCAAGTTGTACGAAACGCTTCAAGGTTAGAAGCCATTATCAGACTTCGACAGAGAGAGGGGGGGGATAGGGAGGGAAGGGGAGAGAAAGTGAGAGAATAAGAAAAAGAGAGAGGGAGAGAGACAGAGGGAGAGATAGAGAGGAGAGAGGCAGAGGGAGAGTGAGAGAGGGGAGAAAAAGAGAAAAAGAGAGAGAAAAGGAGAGGTGGAGAGAGATGGAAAGAGAGAGAGGGGGGAGAAAGTGAGAGAAGGAGAAAAAGAGAGACAAAGAGGGGGAAAGACACAGTGGGAGAGACAGAGGGGGAGAGAGACAGAGGGAGAAAGAGAGAAAGAGAGCGGGGAGAAGAGAGAGAGAGAGAGAGAGAGAGAGAGAGAAAAGAAAGAGAGATAGGGAGAGGGGAGACAGAGACAATGAAAGAGAGAGAAAGAGAGAGAGAGAGACTATGCATTGGAATAGAGAATGATGTTCCATTTGTTTCGTTTTTCAAGTAACTACTACTATTCGCCATGTGCACTTCCAACACATGTCAAGGGCAGTAAACTACGTTCGACACATTGCACACACCTTTTCTTCTTCACCGATCGATACCTCTGCGTTCTATCAATGAATTTTACAACTCGACTGATCCAGTTTTAAGAGAAGGCGACAAAATGCAAAAAAACAACGCGGCAATATTTCAACTTTGTGTTAATCTCCCGCCTTGATGACCTACAACAGATCATCTGCAAGGCGGGACGATTAAATTTCATCGATTATTTAACTTTACCAACAACAACAATGCAGACGTTTCTTTAATTACTAATACGTTCACTATACCGATTAATTTACTAAATCATTTGCTAATACGAGAGTAATAGTATTTCTTAAGGTCGTCGTACGTACGGTAAGGGGAGGTAATCAAAATAAAAAGGATTAAAGATTATTTAGGTCAGGAAGAGGACGTAATTGTAATATTTATATAAAAGAAATATTGATATTAGGTTGGTTGGTTGGTTGGTTGGTTGGTTTTTTTACGGCATGTCAATCCTTGCTGGGATATTTCATGCAGAAGACGCTTTGTTCCATTCATTATTGATGGTTTTCAAATTTACTCTTCCACAGTGACACCTACACACTGTAGGAGCAATATTGAAACGCAGTTTGGGCATGAATGATTGTGCTGAAGTTAACACAGTTGTGTTAGCATTTAATTTATAAGTTCACATGCGTATATATATATATATATATATATATATATATATATATATATATATATATATATAAGGTGTCTCTAAAAAGTATCGAGGTTTTTTGTACTTTTTGACAAACCTTGTATTCTGAAAAAAATAATGTTCCATTCATTATTAATTTCTATCTTGGTAAATACAGCTTCAAACTCGGCACTTTTATGATACGCCTTGTATTCTGAAAAAAATTAACGTTCGATTCGTTGTTCATTTCTATCTTGGTAAATACAGCTTCAATCTCGATACTCTTATGTCACACCTTATATATATATGTATACATATATATACATATTGAGAGA
>CM042150.1:8693728-8698728 GCA_023376005.1 Doryteuthis pealeii
TGTCGGCATTTCAATAAATAAATTTTTATCCATACAACATATTATTTCCATATATCTTCCAACACACACACGCGCTTATATATATATATATATATTATATATATATATATATATATATATATAATATATATATATATATATTTAAATAATAAATTCGAAGGCAATACAATGCGTAAAAAATAAAGACAAAAAGATGTTTTATATGTCTAATCGATTTCAAAGCAAGCTTTATCATCAGAGTTTAATTTCAGAAATGACGTGCTTATGTTTTTTTTTGTGTGGTTATAATTTCTCTTCTTATTTCCTTTTCCTCTCCTTTTTTTTCCTCTCTTTCTTCTTCTCCTCCTTTATGAATGGGCGAATAACAGTAATTTCTTATTTCTCTCTTTCTTTTTTTCTTTCTTATTGGAGAACAAGGCTGACATCCGGTAAGATGTTGCAATGTGTTGCGACCGTGTGGGCATGTCAGAATTTCAAAACAAAAATGAAAAAATAAATAAAAACCGTTAATAGAAAATTTTTTTACATACTTAGCTTTTGTTTCGCTTTCACCTTCCTTTCTTATTCTTTCTCCCTCTCTTTCTCTTTTTTTTGTATTTAGTATGTAAAAAATTTTTTCTATTAACGGTTTTTATTTAGAGGAAAAGGAAATAAGAAGAGAAATTATAACCACACAAATAAAAAAAACATAAGCACGTCATTTCTGAAATTAAACTCTGATGATAAAGCTTTGCTTTGAAATCGATTAGACATATAAAACATATTTTTGTCTTTATTTTTTACGCATTGTATTGCCTTCGAATTTTATTATTTTATAACATACTTAACAATGCTTCAAGCAAATTACAATTACATATATATATATATATATATATATATATATATATATATATATATTAGAACATGAATATGCATATAGTTACAGGAACTAATACATACGAACATGTAAAGCCCGGATCGTAATAAATATATTTATATATTGTTACATGAATATATTTATATGAATAGATAAAGAAAGAAAGGAATTGGTTGATGAACGCCATGAAATTATTTCCATATTTATTCATGACAAGTCCGTACAAGTTGATGGTTATGTCATAAAAAGAATCCGAATGAAAGCAGACGACATTCGAAATGAATGGCGTCGGTTAAAGTTGGAACGTTGTTGTCGCTCTTACGAATCTAGAAACAAAGAAAAGCCAAATTGACTTTTCTTGGCAGCAATTGAATCGAAAAATTCTAATCGTTACATTGAATTGGACTGATTGAATGGAAAAGTTTTCTACAAACGAATTTTTGGGACTCATAAATTTAATTGACGTGAAACTTCTTTTAAGGGAGCCATTATTTTTAACTGATCAATTTACGAAATGAAGGAACCTTTAATTCTAATGTTGGTACAAATGCAGAATAGCGCGCAACAGATAATATCATTAAAATCTCATTTTACGTATAAATACCATTGGATGTCGAAAAGTCCCAAAGTAGCCTACCTAACACTAACACTAACACTAACCCTAATCCTAATCCTAATCCTAACCCTAACACTTATCCTAACCCTAACATTAACCCTAAACCCAATCCTAACCCTAACCCTAGGGTCTCCAAGGTTTCGGGTATTTCCATGAAATGTAAGGAAATGTAATGCTTTTATAAATAATCTAATGTGCATTGGTATCCTAATGTTAGTAAAACATTTTCTCATTTTCACTTAGCTAACTACGACTTGCACTAATACATCCATTCAGAATTATTTTTACTTATAAAAATGTGAAGCGTTTATTCTGTAATGGTCATTATCCAGGGAAAATAGAGACGTTGAACCGTGTTTAAATCCTGGACTATGGTGTTTGCATTTCACATAGTTCAACTATACTTGGGAAAGGTATATATATATATATATATATATATATATATATATATATTATATTGGTTTGGAGGTTGGTTTTGAAGGCTATCACAATGCAAGTGTAAAGAAAAATAAGGTAACAATGGTGTTGTTTGATAACCTGTGATTTATTCTTAATATTTCGAGATAAAATCTCTTCTTCAGAAGAACACTGGAACTGAAGTAGTTGTCGTCTTGCTATGGCATTTTTTAGGTAAATAAATCTTTTTTGAAAATGATACAGATGTTTGTTTTTTTTAACTGTATTCTCATGTTTTTACTTCAGTTCCAGTATATACACAATGCTTATATAGCAAATTATAAAACCCTTATATATATATATATATATATATATTATTCACCCTCAAGCTCTAGATGATTAGTATGACAGACAGGGATCTTTAACCTTTATATGGCAACCAGTCTAGGAGAAGAACCCGTTAACATTTGAATCTTTCAGAGGTAATTACAAAATAGTTTACCAACTATAGTTTGTCCCAATTCTATTTCACTTATGGCAAGCCCCAACCCTTTTTATCATATGGGTGCCAAAAGGCAGTGACTGAGGGTCTTCATGTCATGGGTATGACGTTAAACTC
Source organism: Doryteuthis pealeii (assembly GCA_023376005.1). NCBI lineage: Eukaryota > Metazoa > Mollusca > Cephalopoda > Myopsida > Loliginidae > Doryteuthis > Doryteuthis pealeii. Next base: position 8,696,216 of record CM042150.1, read on the forward strand.
TATTTGATGGTGAGGTTCCAGTTTTGTAGGTTTGGGGAATGTCGAGTACACCTTCATTACCATTGCTCCCTTGTCCACTCAGACCCGGGGTGGTAGTACCTATTATTTAGTAGGTTAAATAGAAAAACATGAGTTTAGAAAAAAATTGAGTATCCATTAAGAATTACTCTATTTCAAAAATTTATCGGCATTAAATAACCCACTGAGGTTGATATGCCGTAAACCAAACCAAACCAAACAAAATAATTTCTTCTGATCTTCGAGTTTCAAGCTGTGAACTGGAACAAATATTAATTTTAAAAAAAAACGTTTTGTCATTTTGTTTTCTGTCATGTGCTTTTGTGAAAATCCACGAGAAATGATTGGATTATAAACATCAGTAATGCCAAATAGATAAATGGATACTAAAGCAGAATAGTGCGCAAGATATAACATAATCATATTAGGGCCAGGTTAGCTCAGTCGGTAGAGCGTTCGGCTAGAAACCACAAGGTTCCAAGTTCGATACTGGTGGTAGGTGTGGCGCCCACTTCAGATGCTAAAACAATCTCCTTCGTCTAGCGCTAGTGGAAAGGGGATAGACTCTCTCGCTGATTGGCTGCTACCGTCTTTAGGCCACCCCGACGACTTAACGTTTAAGATCAACAAAAGTTAAGTAAGTTGTCTTCTAAGTTGAAAGGACAAACTCAGACAGAATACGTTTCACATCGATGGTTTTAGCTTTGTTATTTCTAACTTTACATTCGGGAGATACATTTGGGATTTCTGGATCTTTTGAAGTTGTGGATCGATCCGTAAATGGCTGTTGATTTAGGCCAAGAAATCATTCATTAATTATTTGCCTCGTGTATAAGCCAAATGGGACACAAGGTCATTAAATGAGGGATGTCACGCGGAAGGGTCTAAAAATTGCTCAATATTCCGTAGGCATTCTCTTTTGGACCGCCACAGGTACCGGACAATAAACATAGTCCTGCCCTTTAAGATGAAGGTTCAGGTGCTATCTGGATTGATTGGGAACGAGCGAGAAGCTTTTGTAGCTTCCCGGTCCCTAGGCACAGATACTACACTTTGATCTTACCCCGTGTTGGCGCAGACAAAATCTTTCACACAAATGCAAATAATCTAGGTAACAAAACCATCATTTATACAATAAAGTTGGATTCCCGCCGAATCATTGGTCCATGATGATATTGATGCTTCTATTAAGATGGAGTAAAGGATTAGAATTAGCATTTCATTGTAATTTCCATTATATCGAAAATTTAAATGATGAAAATTCCGTTCATTACGAACGCTGAACCCCCCCCACCCTTTATTTGCTCATTTGACTGGAAACTGCTTTATTCTCTAAGATATCTTAAGTGTATTTAACTAACAAATATTTCGCTATGATGACCAATATTTTCTGGGTTACGTTATATATAAGTACTAAAAAAACACAAGTACCTCCAAAACCTCTGAAGATGGGATTTTATGCCGAAAATATTTAGGAAACAGGTAAATAAACATCATTTTCATCACCTATTCCATTGCATTGTCAATTGCCTTCTAATTTCTATTTTAAACACATACATACAATGCTCAAGCAGACTATAAAACCCTTATATATATATATATATATATATATATATATATATATCAGTAAAAAATAACAGATTTAGATTTTTAGCATTATATCCTATTTAAGGGAGCCTAGAGAAATCGTCTAGTTCCTCCCGCCTTCGGATGCCATATATATATATATATATATATATATATATCAGAGGCAAGAAGATTTATTGATGCTACTCCATTTTATACAGAAAATCTCCACTCGAAATGTATATTTCCATTGAAGTATTTATTCAAGTCATTTGCTGTCGAATATATAATATGATTTGTTTCTTGTAAGCAGTGAATAGTTTTTATGTCTGAAACGACTGATTCAACAAACGTTTTTTTTTAAATCATGAATGAATTCCAATGTCTCAAAACTATGATACGTGTATGTACAACTCTGTGTGTGTCGATGGAGAGAAGGGATAAACTGAAAAAGTGAATGGAAAAAGAGGAATGTAGAAATAAGCAAGAGAGACAGAGACACAGAGAGAGAGAGAGAGAGAGAGAGAGAGAGAGAGGGGGGGAAGAAAGACAAAGAACAAAGAAAGGTTCTTTAAAATATCGATAAAGAACGATGACTAAAATAGAAAATGGGAGAGCAAGAAGAGGTAGATAGATAGAAAAAAGAGAGTGGGAGAGAGAGAGAGAGAAGAGAGAGAGAGAGAGAGAGAAGAGAAAGAGAAAGAGAGAGTAGGAGGAAGAAAAATAGAAAAAGAAGAATTATGGGGGAGTAAAAATATCGATAAAGAACGATAACAAAACATAAAAGTGAGAGAAAGAAGTAAGAGAGAAAGAAAGAGAGAGAGAAGAAAGAAAGAAGAGAAAGAAGAAGAAGAAGAAGAAGAAGAAGAAGAAGAAGAAGAAGAAGAAGAAGAAGAAGAGAGAGAGAGAGAGAGAGAGAGAGGGAGAGA
>CM042150.1:8703728-8726228 GCA_023376005.1 Doryteuthis pealeii
TTGAGTCCACGGGTATCCTGTTTTCATTTCCGCGCTTAACCATAGCTGGGGTAAGGGGCGCGTTAAGCTGTGTTAATTAGTTATTATATGTTACTGCGCCCTATAATCATGGATTGAACCTGCTTTATCATAGAGATAACTGTCACTAACCTGATTTTAACCTAACTACACTTATCCACTAGGCCATGTGTCGTTACATATTGTTTTAAGCGGGGTCTAACAGTTTGAATTCATAGTTTTCCATTCCTATTACTGGTTTCTTTAACCAAGGTTAAAGAGCCAGTCTACGCCTACTAGTTACCCAATAACCTTCATTTCAACGTACTAGCACTATGTGAAATGCAAACAGCCTATCGTCCAGGAATTTAGAAACTCGCTGACCTCTACTAATCTATTGACTACTACTCTAACCATTTACACCACGCGCCTGCATTATCTCGAATATCCGTTATACTATCCAAACCAAATAGTGTTAACCTTCTGATAATTTCCAAGGATTGAGTTTGATCCAGACAAACACATGAATGAAGCTAGATTATTTAGGTCACAATAAGCAATTAAAAAAATCAAATCTTAATCGGTCCTTACATGTTCAGATTTGTTACGATAGATGCCTGTGTTAGTATTGGTTTCATCGACACGGCAACACGAAGTTCAAATCCTGGACAAGGCTGGTTGCATTCAGTCATATACTCTGGAAAAGGTAGAATCCAACTATACTTCCTCCAGCTATAAGTAAGAAATCAGAGAGAACAGGCAAGCTCTTTAACCTTGTATGGCAACCGCGGTGTTAGGGATGTTAAAAAAGATATCTTAATCTCGAGGACACTTAGACTATCAAGAAGAAACAACATCAGTAAATATATGAATGAGATGTTTCCATGACGTCACATAATCGATGCCTGATTGGTTGATTTGTTTTCTGCGGTTTTAGTAATGTTTTGTTTTTGTTTTTGGGGTTTTTTTTTAAAGCTGGAACAAGTAATTCATTTCCTAGGGAAAAACTTATTTCGATAGTCGAATAGTCATGTGCCATGATTGGAGCTCCATAGATTAAAATAAATACTTTTCTTTTTATTAAAAGAACTCGCTGAAATATCGGTCGATGTTGGCATTTCTTTCTCGATCATATGAAAATCTAATCTCACTAATATACAAGCTGTAGCTGTATCAGTGCTACTGTATAGCTGCATCACTTGGACTAACGAAGCGCTCAGAGAAAAGATAAGATGAGAGCTACACAAGGGTGTTGCTTGCTGTCTTGAACAAATCTTGGAAGCAGATCACCACAAGGAAGTAGCTGTACAGCCACTTGCCCCCTATCACACAAACCATCCGAGTAAAATGATCAATACGTTTAAAACTGCTGGAGATGTAAGAACAAAACCATAAGTGACGTTCTCCAGTGGACACCTACATGTGAACACGTTAGTGTAGACCAATCTTCTGAGTTTTCTAGCCGATTTCAACAATGCTGTTGTCTGGATGGTCTCAATTCTTCATCTGATTTCCAGTTCCTCTAGTCTCTTTTCTAAACTTTAGGGGTCTGTTCCAAGTTCACCAACTACAATTATATTATTATGTTCACTCCTTTTGAGTTTTTCACATCAGCATTAGCTGATGATAATTCACTGAAGTCTGAGTGACAACAAGTCTCATCAGGCCTCCAGGACTCTCTGAGTATTCTAGCCGATTGCAGCAATGCATAGTCTGGATGGTCTCAATCTTCTTCTGATTTTCCAGGTCCTCCAGTCTTTTTTCCAAGTTATTTTTAGACGGTCCAAGTGCACCAACTATAATGGTACACTTTCACACCCTCATATTCCACACTTTTCAATTCTCTGGCAAGATCCAGGTATTTACCATCTTTTCATTTTCTTCAGCTTCACCCTGTGATCTGCTGGACCGCAAGTCCACCAGTTGACACCTTTCTTTTTTTTTTTTTTTTTTTTTTTTTTGTTAATCACACTGGTCTGGTCTCCTGGTTGGGATAGTATCCGCTTATGTCAAGTCCAAGAATTTCATTCTCAAGAACAAGCCCTTCGGTTTATGTATATACCATTTGGCATATTCCAGTGGAAATCACTTTCCCACCCAGCCGTGCCTAACTTTGTATCCCGGTTTGCTAGTTTGCTACATATCACTTAATACATGGTTTACAGTCTCATCTTGTCACTGCAACAGTCTACATTCTGTTTTGTTGCGTCTTATCAATTTTTGCTTTGTTATAATTTGTTGTTATGGCATTATTTGTAGCAATTATTAGTGATTCAGTTTCTCTTTTGAGGTTTCCTCTTGCTGTTAGTATGACATAATAACTGGCGGAGAAGAGTGCGGATAAGTCAAGGAGTTTACCTTCTTATTCTTTTCATTTTCTTTTAATAAAATGCAAGGGAACGATTATGCAATTAAACTTAATACACCTGGACAGATTTCCCTGGTATGTACATTTTCTAAAAAAATTAAAATTAAATAATCAAAATTTTTTACTTAAGTAATCAAATTTTTTTACTTAAATAATCAAAATCGGAAACAGATGTTCCAGTTGAACTGGAAACTGCTTTGTTCTCCAAATTAAAAAATTAAAAAATTAACGTTATTGTTCTAACGTAAAATGCTCTATGATGTGCCGTTATTAATGTGGTGCGGTAACAAACACACGAACACAAACATACAAAAATTGAATAATTGAATTCAAAGAACAGATAGAGATAAAAATGTTACGAAATTAGAGATGATATGCATCAGCAGCAGCAACAACTGCAGCAGTTGCAGCAGCAACATCAGCGGTAGCATCAAGGGCAAGGTTACTGAGTGAAACTAGCAGACAGTCGCTTGCTGCGGTGTTATAACTAAATCATGTCGTAAAGATAGATGACTTTTGTACGTATAACTGTCTGGGATTTAGAAGCTGATTTTATTGGATAGATTCCAGATCTTAGAATTGTTTGGCCAAATTCTAACAACATTATAATTTGTAGAAGAAGGAGTAGCAGACATCCGTGTGTTAAGTTTAGAATATGAACAATCAGTTAATAGTCTAAAGAAAGAAAGGAAAGCAAACAAAGAAAGAAATAGAAAGAAAGGGAAGAAAGAAAGAAAAGAAGAAAGAAAAGAAAGAAAGAAGAGAGAAAGAAAGAAAAGAAAGAAAAGAAAGAAAGAAAGAAAGAGAAGATAGAAAGAAAGAAAAAAAGAAAGAAGAAGAGAAGAAGAAAGAAGAAGAAAAAGAAAAGAAAGAAGAAGAAGAAAGAAAGAAAGAAAGAAAAGAAAAAGAAGAAGAAAGAAGAACGAAAGAAGAAGAAGGGGGAGATAGAAAGAAATAAGAAAGAAAAGAAAGAAAAGAGAGAAAGAAAGAAAGGAAAAGAAAAGATAGAAAGAAAGAAAATAAGAAAATAAAGAAGATAAAGAAAATAAATGAAGAAAGAAAAGAAGAAGAAGAAGAAAAAGAGGAAAGAAAAGAATGGAAAGAAGAAAGAAAGAGAAATGAAGAAGGAAAAAAAGGGGAAAAAGAATAAAGAAAGAAAGAAAAGAAGAAAGGAAATAAGAGAAAGAAAACAAAAAAGAAGAAAGAAAATTAAATAAAGAAATAGAATGCAAGGAAAGAAAGAAAGGAAGGAAAAAAGAAAGAAAAAAATGAAGAAGGGAAGAAAGGAAAAAAATAATAAAGAAAGAAAGAAAAGAAAGAAAGGAAAGAAGGGAAAGAAAACAAAAAAAGAAGAAAGAAAACAAATGAAATGAAAAGAAAGAAATAGAATGCAAGGAAAGAAAGAAAGGAAGGAAAGAAGGAAAGAAAGAGAAAAAGAAACAAATAGAAAGAAAAGGACAGAAAAGACTGGAAAGAAGAAGAGAAAGAAAATGAAAAAGTGAAAGGGTGAAGATAAGAATCAATAGAAAAGAGAGAGAGAGAAATAATAGAGAAAGAAAGACAGAGAGAAAGAGAAAGGAAAGAAGAGAAAGAAAGGAAAAAGAAAAAGAGAGAATTCTTTGAACCCCCACCCCAAAAAAGACCCCCTGACCTTTTAACCCTTTTAAGCGATGATTCAATAATAAAAAAAAAACTTTCTTTCTCATCACTTGAAGATCCTGTTGTCTACGATGATGAATTCAGATTTCAAAAGAAGCAAACAAAAGAAGAAGAGAAAAAGAACCAGCTCATGACATAATCGTTAGGATTATAAATTCGCTAAAAATATTTTGTATAAATTGATGCGGTCTCATTGTTATGAATAAAACCACTTTGCCTCATCTTAAGGCAGAAAGAAATGAAAAACAAAAAATGAAGAAATGCTTTTTTTTACACCAAAAAATCTAACATCAACTTTGGTAATGTTGTTAGTGAAAATATGACAATTTTTTATTTGGATTTTACAGCAAAACAAACGAACAAAATGAAGACAAAATCTTTATCGTTCAATTATTTTAACTAATACAAAATAAAAAAACACCCTCCGGGCGATGTAAAAACAGATTTTTGAAACATATTGCCTGAGGGGTGGGAGTAAAAAATTCGATGTCAGCGAGTTTGTACCCTAAGTAAGTAAAATCATCAAATTCATTAAAGGATTAAAAAATAAAACAATTTGAAATGTAAACTTTAAATATGTATTAAAATAAAACAAACTATATATATAGATATATAATACCAATCATGTAATTATTAACTTAAAACTTATTTTAAAAAACAATGAGGACTGTCTAATGCTGCATGTTCAAATTTTGAGTGTATTTATTCTATGTTATGGCGATTTTGGGTAATGTGACGTAAGCAGTGACGTATTTTGGTTACAGACAAAAACCGGAAGCGAATCTCCATTATCAATAGATGTTATTATACAGGGTGCCCCCCATATAAACAGAACCCAAATTCTGTTTGTTTTTTTTTTGGGGGGGTCACCCTGTATCTTGTAGCATAACGATGGTCACGGTACAAGAACGGTGTTTGTCGCATAGGCCAACTCAAGTTGTAGTAGTAGTCGACGTTAGTAGTAGTAATAGTCGTTAGTTCAGAAACAACATACACGCAAGTTGTATAGTCCCAAAGGGCTGTGTATTTATTTCTAGGCTCGTGGGTTCGTTTTCAGAAAGAAGGAAAGAGAGAGAGGGTACTGTCAAATTATTCTATCTCATATATTATCATGTTTTGTACTGCTGTCCCAAACCCAATACGGTGACCGGAAGATATGTCTGCTCTCACCAGAGCCCAGCCGAAAAAGAGGCAGATTTTCTTCTCCCTCTGTTTCTCGTTCCGGCGTCACATCCGTTTCCAGTCAAAGCCCGGAACTTCCGTTTTTATTTTTAAGTCTATTTCCGGGGTCATTCGTCGGTCAAATTACTGGCACCCCGCTTAGTGTTTACTCTTCAAATTTTAACCTTTGTTTGTTCTTATTTCTTCTTCCTCCTCTCTTTCCTGTCAATACCTAAATTCTCCGTAGACGATAATAACTACGCTACAATATATATTATTATTGATACAGACTACCAGCACAAAATAAAAAAGAATACAAATTCTGTTTTTTGGGGGGTCACCCTGTATTTCGTATTGTTTAATTTAATCAAACCCTGTTGGTGGAGCTTAGATTACGCTGATTTTATCCTCAACAGAGAGTCAGACCCCCCCCAAAAAAAAAGATGAGTCCTGTCCTGTGTATGATACTAAACTGCATCTATGGCGAGGATCCAATTCTGGAGATCTGACAAGTGTTGAGTACTCCTACATTGCAATTACTCCCAGGTCAACTCTGAACCAGGTTGGTTGTATCTGTCAAGCTCCTATTGTTACGTTCCCGCAACTCATAGAACGTTTAGAACATTCTGATAGACGGGATGACGCTGGGTGAGGGGGGGGGGGCCAGAACTTGACCTCAAAAACTGTTTACCCATGCCCGTAGCCGGCCTAGAAGAGGAAGGCACACGAAAACGATCGCCTGATACTACCTCGTTGCTTTCCCTACGTATGCAAAAGTATTGACACATGTGACGTCACGGCTTAGAGGAGGGGAGGGCAACAGGGAGTTGTCAGGCTTGGTCAGCAGAATATACCAGATGGCCGACCAGTGAACACCTCGTGGGGGAAGGGAAGACGAAGAATGTCTCCCGAAACAAAGTTATCAAAATGACAATGCCGGATAAAGGAACTAATACCAAAAAAAAATATCCATGGAAAAGGAATAACCCATACAAAGGAAAGATAAGTGTAATCTCTTTCATATGTGCCTTGTATATATATCGATTTTGAATGAGCATTTCCACCAAAAGAACACTGAAAAACTCTAGCCTGTCGGCGGCCGCATTTATATTCCAAAGGATTTTAAACATTGAAGTAAATGTTATGTGTTAAATAATATCACGTTTTGTCGTTGTTATTGCTAAATTTCTATGTGCATGCCTTTTAATCCTTTCTGTATCTCTGATGGAAACGCCGTACGGCGTCGGGCGATAGGCGTATGTAACACTATCTATCGGTCAAATAGATATATTTAAAAATATTCGTATCCGATAAGAATACTTGACGCCATATAATTGTAAATTATTTTTATTAAAGTTATAATTGTTTACTTAAGATTATTATTAGTTGAAACGATAAAACTGTGTGTGCAAACAAATGAATACATTTGTTATGCATCCGTTTCTGATGCATTGTTCACGTAGGTCTTCATATTTTTTCCAACTTACGCTGATGGGCCCAATCAAGATTTTCTTCAAATGGAACTGTCAATTCAACGATAAAAACTTTCTTTTGATTAACAGACCAAATGACAATATCAGGATGCTGGGCCGTTAACGTTATTTCAGTTATATAATACCAGGTATGCATTTATTAAAACTCGTTTTAAAAAACAATAAGGACCGTCTAAGTTTGCGTACTCAAATTTTGATTGTATATAATACAAGGTTGTTCTACATTCTATGTATTGATGATTTTGGATAATTTGATGTAAGCAGTGACAGTTTCGGTTACAGACAAATAGAGACTAAATCTCCATTATTAATAGAATAGATATAAACAACATTTCGGCCTAGCTTACATCTCGTAGAGAGTGAATGTGCTGATCCAGGACTATTTGTACATTGCTGTTTTAGAACATCGGGGTGATGTGCTAAGCCTGCTTCAGGGTGCTTCGGCCTCTGGAGCGGCTAAGTAAAATGAACAGCGTTGATCCCAGGGGACTATCCCCCAGGCAATACCTGTCCCCTTGGTGGGCGGGGCTGGGTTTATTGCCCAGCGCCTGAGGCACCCCCCTTGAGGGGGAATGCCGAAGGGATCGACGCAATTTTTGTTCTTTCCCACCAATGAACTTCGGCTTGTGGGTGGGCCCACATTAAAATGAGGCCTTGTGCCCAGCCCATACAAGTGGGGTATGAGGCAAATATACCTGTCCCCTTGATTTAAAGGGGCAGGGCTAGATCATTGCCCAGCGCCTGAGGTGACCCTCTTGAGTGGGAATGCCGACCGGATCAACGTATATTTTGTGCCTACTACCCATGAGCGTCGGCTTGTGGGTGGGCCCCAAATAAAAAATGTCCTTGTGTCACGCCCTTATAAGTGAGATGAGAGGCAAATAACCTTGAGCCTGCTTCAGAGTGCTTCGGCCTCTGGAGCGGCTAAGTAAAATTAACAGCGTTGATCCCAGTGGGATGTCCCTCCAGGCAATACCTGCTCCCTTGATTTAAAGGAGCAGGGCTGGATTTATTGACCAGTGCCTGCTAGCTTTGAAATTTACGAGGACCGGCATAATAAGCCTAAAACTGGTTTGTCTATTCGACCAGGACCGACAGCCTCTTCCAAAGATTTTTAATGATAGTATTTGAACATTTTCACGATAAAATATGAATTAACCTGGGAGGGGGGGGGTCTTGGTATTTACCCCCATCCGTTCACCATGGGTAGGATGCGACACAACATCACAAGTATAGGACATCCAGCGAGGCTCGAATTTTCTGTTTACTAGTAATGGATCTGTAAGACGAGTTTGTTAACCATTACACTACGATGGGACGCCCAGTGCGGGAAAATGTATTTTTGTATATTCTATGGAACCAGACTTTAATCAAAAGTAAGGAAATGAATCCGACGGTATATAAAGGTAAGATAATATGAAAAACAGACATGTTGTTCAAATAAAGTTTTTTTTTTTATGCTGATAATGAAATATTTCGATTTGTTAAAAATCATCATTTGAACAAATGTTGTGTTAATGAGAAAACAGTTTAACCAGAGATTTTGATAATTTTTAACCAGTTTTAAAAGTTATAAAAAAACTGTTTTATGAAGATGTTTCTAGAATTTAGCGCATTTTTATTTTCACCATTAAAAGTCTCATTTTTTAAAAAATGTTTTCATGCTTTGTTCGGCAAAACCAATTAATTTGTTTCTTTATTTCTTTTTAATATAAATTCACTTTTTAAAAAATCTTGCTGTGAGTGAGTGAGTGAGTGAAATTACCACCCTAAGCAAACAAACCTGTTTTGAGAGTCAGACCATAAAAAATGATCGGACTAATTTCACGTCTGAATTTTCATGTCAAGGTCTTTTGCTGTCAAAACAATTGTTGCATGAATGGTTAACAAGTTAAGGATACACATATTAAAACAAACTGGATGAATTTATTTATAGACTTGTTCAAGTCAGGTTTTTGGATTCGGACGTTGGTTGTCATGGTGATACAATTCATAAGACAAATGACTTTTATTCGTGTTGAAAAGTAATCGAATGAATCTATTTATACACTTATCGATATTTACCCAGCTTGATTAGATTTAGCACATGACCCCACACGGAGGAGGGGGGGTAGATCGTGTTACGTCAATCATTTAAGGTTGATTGGTTGGCTGTTTTGTTTTATGGCCTATTAGAACTTTTCGTGTCATTTAATGGCGAATCAAGTCATTTTGATATCATGATGCTTGCAGTACCTGCTGTTGCTTAAATGGTCACTGATGTTAATTGTTAAAGCGAAAAGAACTCGGCGGCCTTGGACATCCATCATTTGAAATCCTGGGTAGAGTGTGCCTAGAGATGCCGGCTGGAAATGTGCAACTACTTTCACCACAGTAAAAGTCAATTGCGTTCATGAGCATGAATGTGTGTCTGGTTGCGGTGATGGTCATGGTGCATATATGTGTCTCTAAGGATTTGAATATAAGCATTCTCTCTCAATCATTTGCTCTCTCTCTCTCTCTCTCTCTCTATATATAATATATATATATATATATATATAATATGTGTGTGTGTGTGTTGTGTGTGTGTGTGTGTGTGTGTTAAGGTAGCATGGATATGGAGTCAACACTCCATGACCACGCTACCCCTTAACTTAAATATAAATGCTCTGTCAATGATATTGAGCACTGTCTACCTACAAATATAGCACCCATATTATTTACAAAATATCACACACACGCACCTTCTCTCTCTCTCTCTCTCTCTCTCTCTCTCTCTCTCTCTCTCTCTCTCTCTCTCTCTCTCTCTCTCTCTCTACATTTCTCCCTCTCTCACATACACATACACACACATACATACACCTACACTTATTCACATCCGCGAATAACTGCGTTTGCCGCAGTCATCGATTCTTTAAAAATTTATGGACATTGCTGTCATCACATGGAGATCCAGCCATTTCAAATTATTTATTGTTCACGGCATTTGTAACTGGTGATTTTCGCTGAAGACCAAGTGATAGCAAGTTTTCTCTCGGACACTTCGCAGTATTCTGGCTGATCTTAGTACTGCTGTGGTATGGACTGTCTCAATTCTTCCTTGGATTTCTAGTTTCCCCAGTTTTTTTCTAGTTTTTTTTCCAGTATCCAAAGACTCCAACTATACAGGGTGTTGGGAATAAATTTGACATACTTATATTTGGTTATTTTTTCCGTATGTTGGAGGTATTGACGCACACTACGCATCATTTAAAAGCTTATTCATATACGTAATGGCAGATAGAATGGATGACTGGAACCCACCTGAATCATGGAAGAGAATAACTTGTATCATAATGGTCTGCATAATGGTCAAAATAAGGTGATTATGGTTGCAGCCCAATGCACCCTGAACACTGTCAAAACAATCAGGCATGAACGGGAGAATTGCAATGGAGACTACGAGACTGTGGCTAGAAGAAAGCAATATAACAGACGATCTGATTGCGTTCGTACAGCAGAATTCCTCGAAAATCTGCAGAAAAAGTGTTGGGGGACCGTGGCATTGAAACATGAAGCTTGCACTCGATGAAGAAATTTGCTACTACTCATACAAGCGTCGCAGAGGTCAACTGCTCCCAGAAAAGGCCAGTGAAAATCGTCTGACAAAGGCAAAGACAGTTTCTGAGCAAAGTGAAACATCCTGCTGAACCACAAACAATCTGGTTCTTTTCCGATGAAAAAAAAACTTTGCCAAGATCAAAAGCACAACACGCAGAATAACAGATGACTTGCATACAGTTCAAAGGACACTCCTCGTGTCATGCAGACTAAATTTCCACAAACTGTGATGGTTTTCGGATGTGTCCTCTGAGGGTGATGTAATGCCTTCGCATTTTTTCAGAGAGGGTATTAGGTTGAATTCAGATGCCTACGTAGAGTTGCTAAACATTGTAGTAAAGCCCTGGGTAACAAGGGTAGCCAATGGTAGGCCATATGCATGGCAGCACGATTCGGCCCCTGTTGGAATATTTTGGATATATAAGGTGTGCTACAATACACAACTTAAATTTATAGACTAGGCGAGGTCACGTGGTTTAAACCTCAGCCAATCAACAGTCCTAATGAAAAAAGATAAGGAGGAGGGGTGAGGAAGAAGAAAAAAGGGGGAGGAGAAGAAGGAGAAGAAGGGGGAGATGGGGAAGAAGAAAGAGAAGGAATATGAGGGGGTAGAAGAAGAAGAAGTTTTTGTTTTATTCTTTCTTGATGGGTACTCAATTTATTTTTTTAACTCAATTTTTTTCTTAAACACATTTTTAAACTCAATTCAAATAAAAAAAAATTATATTCAACCCATAGATTGGACCCTAACCGGTACTACCACCCCGGATTAAAATAGACCTAGGAGTAATGGTGATGAAGAGGTACTCCGCATTCTCCGAGCTACAGAACTGGAACTACACCATCAGATAGAGTTTAACGTCATACCCAGGGCAATAAAATCCTCAGCCACAGCCTTCTAGCACATATATGATAATAAGGGCTTAACGTGACCAGCCGATTAATCGGAGGGTGCCTCTCCCCGACCAACCATCTAGCCTAAGTAAGGGCCAAAGTGGAATGTTGCATGTCATGGACTGGTCAGCCACCAGGATTCCATCCTTAAGCATCACGGGTCGCCACCCATGGCCAACAGTTGGCCCCATTGGGGGGAGGGGTCTTACTCCTCTGCAGAGGTGCAGTCAGTGTATTCGAAAGCCCCAACCAAAAGAAGTTGTGTAACATAAGAGTCAAATTCGTCTCCAATAATTGACCTGTGGTCAGCAGAATCGAGATTTTAAGAAATTGGAGTTTTGTGGTCAGATTGGTACTGTCCAGATTAGAAGAGGATTGGCTTAAGTACTAATCGTCTAGTCATCAGGATTAAGAATCCACGGACTACATACACTGCAGAGGCGTAATATCCCCACAAGAAGGGGTGGGGTGTCCTGGTTATGACACTAAACTGCATCCAGTGGCGAGGCTTCAATTCTTGAGCTCTCGGGAATTTATTTGATTGTTGGTTGCACCCCTGCGACCGACCCCCTCATAAAATCTGCCGCCGGCATTTATTTACAAAAAGAGTAGCTACCGTGATGCGTGGGGAGGGGCACAACTGGTCATATCGCTTTCGTAGCTAGTTTAACTCGCCGACCGATTCATGCCAATAAATAAAGTCATCGGTCGCCTTCCACAGCCAACTTTCACTATAATACCCCAGGCACTCCATTATAGCTAACCTACTTAAAAGCGAAAACTTCCAAATGGATGAGAGGTGATAAGGATGAGAGAAAAAACAAAACAGAAAGTTCCCAACAAAAAGAGAAACAAAATAAACCTTACGAAGCGCTTAGAAAATAAGTTTGATGGTATCAGTGCTACTGTATGACTGCACCATTTGGACCTTAACGAAGCGCCTAGAGAATAATCTAAATGGGAGTTGCACAAGAATTCTGCGTGCCATCTTAAACAACTCGTAGAAACAACATCCTACAAGAAAGCAGCTATACGGCTACCTGCCGCCTATCACACAAACCACCCGAGTAAGACGACCGAGGCATACTGGATACTGCTGGAGAAGCAAGGACGAACTCATAAGTAACGTTCTCCTGTGGAAACCAGTACATGGGCACGCCACTGTAGGGGGTCCAACAAGGATCTACATCGATCAGCTCTGCATGGATTCTGGATGCTGCACAGAGGACCTCTTTGGGGCGATGACAGATAGGGACGGTTGGCGACAGATTGTCATAGATATATGTGCTGCCAGCATGACTTGATGATATTTTGAAAATATACAATTGAATTTGGCAGTAATCCAACAAGAGTTGACATGCCGTAAAACCAATGAAGCAATAAATACCGGGCAAAGTGCTGGGAACGTGAGGCGACATGTTTACCTTGATCTTTATCGACAACCGTACAACGACTTGTGAGCATGAAGTTACATGCAAAATAAAAATAATAAACATTCTTTGTGTTTCTTTTCTCTTTTCCTCTTCTACAAAAATCACCAATTACTTTCATAGTAGACATTTCCCGAATTCTGAACGTCGTATGTTCAGGCAATGACAAAACACGCCATATCTATTCTGGTCTGCGGTTTATGTGCTTTGTCTCTAGTTAGTTTTATTCTTTTTTAATTTCTGATCAAAATAAAATACAATGGTTGTTTTACTGAACAGTTAGGTCACACACATCTATCTATCTATCTGTCTGTCTGTCTGTTCATATCTATCTATCTATCTATCTGTCATATCTATCTATCTATCTATCTATCTATCTCTCTATCTCAATCTGTTCATTATCTATCTATCTATCTATCTATCTATCTATCTATCTAAGTCTGTTTATATCTATCTATCTATCTATCTATCTATCTATCTATCTATCAATCTATCTATCTCAATCTGTTCATATCTATCTATCTATCTATCTATCTATCTATTTCAGTCTGTTCATATCTATCTATCTATCTCAGTCTGTTTATATGTATCTATCTATTTATCTCAGTATGTTCATATCTATCTATCAATCTATCTATTTATCTCAGTCTGTTCATATCTATATCTATCTATCTCAGTCCTTTTTGTATGTATGTATGTATGTATGTATGTATATATATATATTAAATGTTATAATTCTACTTCAGAACGCTTTTTAATAAATACAGCAGACACCAGGTAATTTCCCTCCATTTTTGGTACCCCACCTGGAATTACAGTCTAGTGGGGTGCAGATCCCTGATGTAAAGGCATCATCAGGTGAGAATTACTTTGCATCGAAATTCAGGTTGCCAGTTTTTGAAATCATATCATGTTGGCATCGGAATTAGAGATGTGGTGGGTGCAATCCACAGAGGAGTTGGGTTCTTTGCTGCGTGTCTGCTACTGTCGCCATTTTGATTACCAATGCAAAGAACTGGGGTAAGGAATTGTTGCAGAAAGAAATTCCAGTGCCGAAAAAACGACGTACGCAGCAAGACAGACGATTGGAATCAGTAGCCAAAAGTGTTTGTCAACATCTGATGAGAATTGCATAACAAAAAAGTTCTTGCCATTCGTAAAAGCCGTCTCTACAACCCCCCCCCCCCACACACACACACGTCCCGCACATAATTGCTTGACTGACACAGTGTCGCTTACCTAATCTCTGGGTCTGTGAAAGTAGGCGTTCATGATGGGTGGTGGTGGTGGTGGTGGTGGTAGGGTACCCCGGTGTGTATTCACCGTCTGTCGATTCACTCATGTGTTCCTCCACGTGCTGCCTTTTTTTTCTTTTTGCTTTGGTTTGGTTTCTTATTTTGTTTTTGTTTTAGCGGATCTTTTATTATAATAGTCGTTAATGACAATTCTTTTTTTTTTTTTTACTGATGAGCCTCTTCAGTACTTAATTTGGTGACCACTTAAGCAACTGCAGGTGATGTAAGCAACCTGGGTCCCTTGTTTATCAAAATTACTTGATTCGGCATTAAATGACCGGAAAAGAGTTCATATGCCGTAAAACAAAACAACCAACTATCTATCTCAGTCTGTACATATCTATCTATCTATCACACGAAATTTAAGCAGCAGTGAGTCTGTTCATTACTTAATTGGGTAACCACTTAAGCAACTGCACAACCTGGGTTTGTTTATCAAAATGACTTGATTCGGCATTAAATGACCCGAAGGAGTGTTGGTGTGCCGTAAAACAAAACAACCAGCGACAAACATTTTTTACTGCCACCTTTTCAAGAATGATCAGTATCATGTTCATTAACAGAACGGCAGAAATTATTGCATTGTTTTTTCGTATTTTTTTTAATGATAAATTGAGGAAGAAATACTGTAGGGTTGGACACAACATGTGTGTGTGTGGGGGGGGGGTCTGTGTGTGTTGGCCCTGTCGATGAGGTCTAGAATACGCCCACCTACAAAGGGATAAGACCTACCACAAACAGATATCTTGGTACGATACTAAACTGCACTGGAACGTGGGACTAAAATTCTGGTGCTCTAAGAGTATTCATTGGCTCCTTCATAATCATTACTCTCAGGTCTACTTTTAGAGGTAATACATGTAGTGTCATAACTTTATGGTAATACATGTCGCGTATATATATATATATATATATATATATATATATATATATATAATAAAGAGTCGGATTCTTGCCCTGGTGAACTACTAAGCGAAACTATTAGTAGGTATATAGTTTGCTCTACTTAGGTATTGAGCACTTTTTACATTTCAGCTTTAGATAATCCTAGCGATTATATATATATATATATATATATATATATATATATATATATATATATATATATATATTGCTAAGTGTTATAGTATTCATCGATTATTTTCGGTTTCATTTTTTTACCCAGGGGAAGTTTGATAATATATTTTTACTATCAAGCTATTTGCCGTTTTTTTTCTTACCGAAGGGTTTACCAATAAGTCATATATATATATATATATATATATATATATATATATATATACGCGGACACTTGATGCTGCACAGAGAACCTCCCGAGGACAATGAATAACAGAAACGGTTGGTGAGAGATTGTCTTGGATATCCATGTTACAATCGTGACATGGTGCGGTCAATTGCTTAAGCGGAGTTTAACAGGTTTGAATTCAGTTTTCCTTCCCCTAGACAATTAGTCTAACCAAAGTTAAACGGTCTACTACTTACCCATAGCTGGGGGTGAATAGTTGGATACATACCTTTCCAAAGCGTATTAGCGCTATGTGAAATGCAAACAACATCGTCCAGGACTTGAACTCGTGACTCCGAGTTCATTTCCTACGACGATAACTATTACTAACCGAGCGCCTCATACCCAGAATATCTTTTTTAAATTGAATTTAAATTAAATTAAATTTGAATTAGAATTAGTGAAATTGATCACTAATTAGGACAACCTATTCTAGTAGTGACCACCCCAAGCGGATTTAACAGGTTTGAATTCAAACTATTCTTTTTCCTAGACTAGCTGCCTAACCAAGGTTAAAGAGCCCAGCATGCCCTGCTATTTTTCCCATAGATGGAGGGAGAGTAATTGTTTTCCATACCTTTCCCAATGGTATTAGTGCTATGTGAAATGTGGCTTCGTTCAGGATTTGAACTCGTGTCGACGAGTCCATTTCCTACGACTCTAACCATTACACCACACACCTCCAACTCTTTTTGAGAGCGGGGGTCTTATTCTTCTGCAAGGGTAACAGTGAGCGTATTCTATGCCCCGTCGATAGGGCAAAGTCTGCGGTTCATTTCTATGGTTTATTTCTGTTATTGTGAAAAACCAAAAGACAATGTGACAATACAGAGTGCATAAAAATTCGAAAGCAGTTAAGAAATTGTTGGTGGCCACAAACTTTTCTACTTCTTCCTTATTATGATGGTGAAAAAAGAAAGAAAGATAATGTCGGCTGTTCACAGCAACAAGAGAAACGTGAAGATTCCAGTCATTTTTTGAGCAGGTAAGACGGTAAGTCGACCATTGAAGGGAGGATCTTTCAAATAGTTTTAAAAGGTCAAGGATGATAAGGAATATTTTGTGAGAAGAAGAAGAAGAAGAAGAAGAAGAAGAAGAAGAAGAAGAAGAAGAGAAGAAGAAAAGAAGAAGAAGAAGAAGAAGAAGAAGAAGAAGAAGAAGAAGAAGAAGAAGAAGAAGAAGAAGAAGAAGAAGAAGAAGAAGAAGAAGAAGAAGAAGAAAGAAGAAGAAGAAGAAGATGGGGAGAAGAAGAAGAAGAAGAAGAAGAAGAAGGAGGGAAGATGGGGTAATCTTTGCAAGCTGGCACATAACTAAGTCCATAGATTTTGCTCAGGAAATTATTTATTTTTCAACATAATCTCCTTTCTTAGCAATACACTTAATGTAGCACTGCTCTATTAATTACAAAATTAAAATTTTTCTTACATTTTGAGTCGTCCGAGGCGCGCGTTTTAACACCTTAAATAAAAGATCATTTTGCTTGTTTCCTCATTTTTCTTTTCGTGTGATTTATGGTTATTAACCCAGTTGGGCACTGTTGATGGTTTAATTAAAACTGAAACGGTTTAGCGTCGGCTCTCTAAATGTAATCTTTGACATATTTTTTTTTTTTTTCTCCAAAACAATATACTTATTCATATATATATATATATATATATATATATATATATATGTGTGTGTGTGTGTGTGTGTGTGTGTGTGTGTGGGTGTGTGTGTGTGTCCTCTGTATGTAATTGATTTCTTAATTATCTTACATTGAGCTCTCTTAGGGATTTGAAATAATCCTAGTATAAATATATAGGTGCGTTTGTATAAATCTATAGCATGGGCATGCATTACGGATATACGATTATCACAAATAGGCTCACAAATGGAATCATCCCCAACTTACCAGTCAATTGAATATTTTTACCTTTATATATATATATATATATATATATATATATATATATATATATCTTGACTTACTAGTTTAATTCATTCCGCTCGTAACTCAATTTCCTCGTATATCAAATTAATTTTCCACACTGAAATAAACTGAATTGTCATTAATTTGCTCCAGCACCCCAAATAAACACCCTAATTTTTAAAGTTTTCTTTTCAAATAAGAAAAATAGCACCGTATTGTATAAAATCATAATAGAATAGAATGTAATGAATTATGTGATGTGATATGTTTTAATGTTCATTTTTTTATAATATCTTTCTTTGGCGAAATAAATTGGGAAGCTTAATGTTTTTAGTGAACATATTAACATAGGTGTATCTGAAGCTCGCTCGTATCTCCAATTATAGCCCTCAGCATGAAACAAAAAAAAAACCGAGTGACAGCTCGTAATTCGGAAATCTCGTATGTTGGGGAATTCGTAAGTAAAGCTACAAATATATATATATATATATATATATATGTGTGTGTGTGTGTGTGTGTGTGTGTGTGTCTGTATTTGTGCGTGTGTGCGTGCGCGCTCAAGCATGTGCACATATATACATCCCATTTCCTCTTTCAATCCAACTCTCTTTCTTTCATTCTTTTCGCTCACGCTCATTCACACGTGCGCCCACAAACATATGTAGGTATACATGTTCCCTAACCCATAAATTTTAATGATAAAAGTTATGTAAAACTTACATACCGCAGTAAATGACACATAATTATTGGCAAAATTGGACGACCAATTACAAGCAGTGAATGATTAGCTGCTGACGACGACGACGACGACAATGAGGTTTCGTCAAATTATTCCTGGTGACCTAATAGCAACGATTTTAATTTGATATTTCAAAACCAAAGAACCAGAAGATAAATATAATTAGAATATCTTTACATTAGAATATATTATCAAGAATATGCGCCCTCCGCCGGACCTAAGTATTTAGATTTTAGTGTAATGAAATATTAGATTAAAAAAGACTCATGAAATTAAATAAAAACTCATATAAAAAGATTACACATATTTTGATTATATTTTAAGTGGTTGCTATATAAAATATTCATTGGATTGATTTTAATACGTTGGAGAATAAAACAATAATATTAGAGATGACACTAAGTAATTATTTATTAAACCTGGTTTTGTTAAAACCAGTATGCAAATTAACCACACCATATATTATGTGAATCTTTATTTCTTAGTGATATATGACACATTGCAGGATTTTAACGCACTGATAACATGGGCTGTTTTGAGGCAAATCTAACTCAGATTTTCATAGTGACCTCGTTAATAAATAAGATTTATTCTATTATATGTATTAATGATTTTGACTATATATAAGTATTAAGTACTCACTGATAAACTTACGCAATTTCTGAGGATATTGTGACGTACGCAGTGACGTAGTTGGGTTACAAACAGACAAACACCGAATCTCCATTATAATAAGATTTTAGAAGGAAAAAGAAAAAGAAAAATCTTAAATGCTTAGGATGGCTTTCATTTGCAGTCATGTTATCTCTTGTTGAGTGATGGTTGCTAAACTAGTCTTGCAAATTATTGCTTGTGTAATGAATTTGATTCTCACCGTGTGTCTCACTATTATGAATCAATGCAATACAAAATTCAGGGTATTAAATATCTACAGTATGTTTGTGTAATGCGATGATAAACGTATCTCGTTGGCCACTGTTAATAGTGGTCTATTATTAATGTGTGGTCCACTTTTGTTGTTGGTTGATTGGTTGGTTGTTGGTTTTACGGTATATCAACCCTTTTCGGATCATTTAATGCCGAATCAAGTTATTTATGATAAACAGGTTTCTTACGGTAACTGCTGTCGCTTAAGTTGTCACCTAATTAAGTATTGAACAGGCTCGTCGCTGTTTAACTTCGGTGATCTAGTGGTCCACTTTTGTGTCCAAACTAAACTTAGTAATATAAGTCATTGTTTAGGAAGCTAGTTACAAGGCGTAAGGAGTTTGGGCCTCACCGGGTGTCCAACTATTTCACCCGTACCAGACATAACATAAACTTAGTAAATATCCATTTTTGCAACTTCAAGACTATTTAGTCAACCCATTGCCATTACTCCCAGGTCTTTTCTGACCCGGAATGGTAATGTCTATCAAAGTCCCATCCCTAGGTCTCTAAAATAAGGTCTCAAGAAACAACTACATAAAAAAATGTTTATATAAATGTACAATGAACGTCATTTCATAACCTCTAGGCATAAAATAACACTAGAAGGGTTGATATGCCGTTAAAGTCATCCAATCAGTTAGAAAATATATAACAAAGGTGATGATGAACATGATTTTTTTTGTCTTCATTTTCTCTGTTATCAATTTAAAGTTTTCCATGTCTCTCCGAATAAATAAAGAACGACAGACTAAATTTCCAGACGAATAACTCCCAAAATTCCCATTTTTTTCATAATTAATAATATTCGTGTTCCTTAATTGTACCACCCTCTGGTAAAAATGAGAACGTCCAAGATGAAATGCAAAAATGTAAATCCAGATAATCTGGTGTTGCTTATCCGCCGAATTCTTCTTTCTTACGAGTGTTGTCACCTTAACTAAATAATAGACTATTCCGTTTTTATTATAAAAAAGAAAGAGAAGAAAAAGGACATGATACACAGAAAAATATATGAAAGACAGAAAGAAAGACAGAAAGTGAGTGGGTGAAAGATAGAGAGCGGGGACACGTGGAAGCAGTAACGCTAATCTGTTTCAATTGAACATTATGAATATATGAAAAGAAAGAAGAAAAAAAAGGGAGAGAGAATAAAATCAAGATTATTATACTTTTTACATATTGAAGTATTCAGCAATAACTCTTAAGTGAACATATTAAACGTTGTGATAATTAGATTATCATACTGTGGTATATTCACAGGTCCTGCTAGTTTCTTTTTAAGGTTTTATTTCGCTTTTCATGTCTCAATTCTAAGATCAGTAAAAAAAAAAAGTTGCTTTTATGTATCCTTTAAGGGCCAGTTTATTTCAATCGGTAGAAAACTCACCAAGGTTCCTGGTTCGATACCGGTCTCCACCAACTCAGCGCATGACTAGCAAAGATTGGGTAATCTGATATGTGCGGTAAAACTGGGAGCTAACGGTAGGTGTGGTGCTCCACCTCATCAAAAACAATCTCCCTGGTCTAGCGCTAGCGAAAAGGGAATAGACTCCCTCGCTGTCCGACAATAGGCCACTCTGCCAACTTTACTTACTTTTTTACTTTATGTATTCTTTAGGTTTTTGGGTTTTTTTTCCATATTTTTCACTTGCTAGTTTATCTCATGAGAGAATAAGAACACAGAAAGTCGACTAATATATGAAAATGTTTCTTATTGTCTACATGCTGTTCGTGTTAGTTGCCGTGCGTATTTCAATCATCGTAGCAGACGTTTCTTTCAATATGCGTTGGATGCTGGGCATAATCAATTCACCAATTATCTTTATTTAGTTGAACGTTGAACGCAATCTTTGACCCTGAGTAATCTCTTCCGATCATTAGGGGGGGGGAGAAAAGAAAAATAAACGGCCAAGTATTTTTAGCTCAAAGCGAAGAGCCAGTGTTGAACTTTACGTAAAAAAAAAGTTTTGCTTATAGCTCAGAATGATATAACAAGAGTATTCGATCCAACGTTTGATGAAAGGGCGTGGGATTTAATGATACCGAAAGCAGCAAACTTTCTAGCATACATGTTAACTCGTTCCCGTCGGGCGGGTATCTATAATACATATATACATACATTTTCGTGCACTTTGTGTAATGGTTATCGTCGTGGGAAATGGAATCGGACGCTTGAATTCAGATCCTGGACGAGGTTGTTTGCATTTCACTTCGTGCTAACGCCCTTGGGAAAAGCATGAATCAATCTGATCTCCCCATCCCAGTTATGGGTAAATACTCGGACAGATCGGATTCTTTAGCCATAGTAGGCAACCAGTCTAGGAGAAGGAAAAATCTGAATTCAAACCAACTTTACTCTGATTAAAAATTGACCTAATGAATTTTCTCTGAATTTTTAAGATGAGGATTGTTAATTTATAACATTTGAATTATTCGGACTATTGTCTTCAACTTTATTGTTGTATACACAATGTTTCGGCCGATGTACCCTCCGACTTTCTTTGGATGTTTCTTTTCGAACTCGGGAACCTTCTCTTTAAACTCGGAAACCTTCTTGTCGTAATCTGAAGCCTTCACGGAACTTCGAACCGAACCCTTTATTCAATCCACAGGGTTAGACTGTTTTCATTCCGTTAACCATGACCAGTTACAAGTGTTAAGAAACTGTGTTAAGTATTCTATGCTATTATCGCCTGTTGTGGCCTGGTTACGGGTCAGAATAAAGACACTGTAGAATAATCAAAGTTCCAATTACCGTCGAATCGGTAAGACACGGCAACAAGCAATCATAACTTAATACGAACCTGTCCTACTGCAGAATGACAGGATATTTATGAAACTTCGCAACATAATTGAAACCAAGCAGCCAATCAGAACTCAAGGAATGGAATTACCCAAATATATGAATGGACCATCCATAAATACCAACTGTCTTAGACACTGCTTGAGTTATGCTTAGCCAGTTGCTGTTATTCAAACCAACAGTAGACTGACTGACTGACTGACTTCAATAGACACAAGAAAGGAAATGAGTTAAACAAATATATTAACAAAGAACAGTAGTACAAACATATACAAATGAGAAGGTAACTCGCGTGGTGGTCTATCAATTGTCCGAGCATACCGCTGGAATATTAACTCTCGCTTAAGAGCAGTACCTGCTGCTATCTATTGTTGGAAGAGTTCATGGGTGCCTGGCAAATTACCATAACATCGCCCTTGACTAGAATTGAACCAGCAATCAAGAGATGATTGTCACTTAGAACTGTAATAACTCAACTCTTATATCCGTTACGCCATGTGTCCAACTGGTAAAATAATCCAATGATACGTGTATTTTTTGCTAGAATCATTGTTCTGTGAGACTAAAGTATTTACGTCGTATTTAAACCGGGCTGTAATAAATGTGAAATCTTTAAAGCGTTAGTTAAGGCGCGTGTGTGTTCAATCTATTTTCAGTCTGGATCAAACGCTTTTACTTCATTTCTGATAATCAATAAAGAACGTACATCGATGACTCATATACTTATCACACACACACGCACACATACGTACACATGCACGCACGCACGCACACACTCTCTCTCACACACACATGGACACTTATATGAATATGATTCTAATTTCTATTGTTCGTATCCATTGATATGAAATACGTGTACCATCTGGTGAGAGAACTGATGTCTTTATCAGTTGAGCCACAACTGAAATTATCATTAGAGTAACTAGCAAAAATATGCACCGTCCGGGCGTAAGTATTT
>CM042150.1:8731228-8828728 GCA_023376005.1 Doryteuthis pealeii
TGTGTGTGTGTGTGTGTGTGTGTGTGAAGAGATGGAAGTGAATCCGACGGTATGTAGTATATTAAGAAAATTGAAAAAACACAGGTTTAAATAAGTTGAGTGGTAAGTTTATTATCCGACGCTGCAGTGTTTCGATCTATTAATTAGATCATCTTCAGGGCATTTGTTGGTACCAACAAATGCCTTGAAGATGATCTAATTAATAGATTGAAATACTGCAGCGTCGGATAATAAACTTACCACTCAACTTATTTATTATTGAATTAATAATTCACACACACACACACACACACACACACACACACACTCACACACACACACACACACACACACACATATATATATTATATATATATATATATATATATATATATAGTAAAGTCGATGGGCGGCCTAAAGTCGGTATCAGCCAGACAGCGAGAGAGTCTATCCCCTTTTCACTAGCACTAGACCAAGGAGATTATTTTTGTGGTCTGAGGTGGAGCGCCACACCTACCATCAGCGCCTCACTTTACCGCACAGATCCCTGTGCTCCTCATACGCTTAGTTGGCGATGTATATATATATAATGCAAAGAAATATAACCGAGAAATGATTGTCAGTTGCAGAGTAGAAACAGAGACGTTCTGATGACAAATACGTCGCAGCGAGTATACGAGGCGAACTCACTTTTGTTTTAAAATGGTGGTGGGTGTTCAGGCTTCGGCAGTTAAAACTAAATCAAAACTTCCTTTCGAATATATATAATTTGTTGTGCGAAAGGCGAAGGTGCAGTTAATCACAGATGGTTGAAAAGATTTCGCTCAGGTTCTCGAGTTGTCCGAACCTCGACGATTAGGTAAGGGCAAGTAGGTCTAAAACCGTAGATTCCAAAATTAAGTTTCAAACCATAGAGACAATTCCACCTAGTAGAGTATCAGGCGAGTACGGCATCTTACTGTTCAGTGTAATTCGTCTCCTTCACGACCTCAGCAAATTCATCCGGGGCTGACGAATTGTATCCCACTTTACCAAAATATTCAAAAAACTTTTAACTCACCCTAGTATATATATATATATATATATATATATATATATATATACAAGGTGTGTCAAAAAAGTATTGAGATTTTCGGTACTTACACACCTTGTATTCTGAAAAGTTAACGTTCCATTCATTCTTCATTTATATCTTGATAAATACAGCTTTCAAATCTATACTTTTTAACACATCTAGTATTCTGAAAAAAAAATTAACGTTACATTTATTGTTCACTCCTATCTTGGTAAATACAGCTTCAATCTCGATACTTTTTTGACACACCTGACCTCGTCGGGGGTCCAGTGAGCTTCGGCCGCTGGATCGTTAAGTAAATTAATAGCGTCGATCCCAGGGCGCTATCCCCCCAGGCAATACCTGTCCCCTTGATTTAAAGGGGCAGGGCTGGGTTTATTGCCCAGCGCCTGAGGCGCCCCATTGAGGGGGAATGCCGACGGGATCGACGCAATTTTTTTTGCGCCCACGTTAAAACGAGACCTTGTGTCCAAGCCATAGAAGTGGGATATACGGTAAATATACACACCTTGTATATATATATATATATATATATATATATATATATATGTGTGTGTGTGTGTGTGTGTGTGTGTGTGTGTGTGTGTTAAGTTTAAAGAAAGGAAATGAATCCGACGGTATGAGTATATGAAAACAAATGTTATAAAATGTTTTCACTTTAACAGCAATTTTTGTTGTTTTCATATCCTTTTATCTATACTCATATATATATATATATATATATATATATATATATATATATATAATACCCAAAACTTTCAACTCGAGTGAAAGTTTTGAATTATATCACTACTTTTCTGGAATAAATTAATTATAATTTGTTTTGGTCATTTTTATAAACATTATCCTGAAATAAAGATATCATGAGTTTTAACCGAATTTTATTCATAGAAAATGTTCGTTGCTTCTAAACTTTAAACTCTTTGATAATTGTACGAGATAAAACAAAAAGTTCAAACAATAACTGAACAAATTAAGTCAGTAGTGATTTTTCCTTTGTATAATTGAGAAAACTATTGAGACAGAAAGGATTGTATAGCGCCAAATAGAGAGCGGTTAAGAGAGCATTGTAGCAAAAGTCCTATCGGTCTGTTGCTTGTTTGATGGCAGAAACTAAGGTTCAAGTTCTCTTGGAGACCAACAAACAAATAATTAAAAAAATCAAGGTGCAAGCAAAGAAATGATTGGCGGATTCCGCTGTGAAAAGGATTCACAAACAGCGTAAATATTACAAAAATGTGCACCCATTATTTAAGCTTTTTTATTTTATATATATATATTAGCTCAGTCGGTAGAGCGTTCGCCTAGAAACCACAAGGTTCCTAGATCGATACCGGTCTTCGCCAACTCAGCGTATGAGTAGCACAGGGATCTGTGCGGTAAAGTAAGGAGCTGATGCTGATGGTAGTTGTGGCGCTCCACCTATGACACCAAAACAATATCCTTGGTCTAGCGCTATTGAAAAGGGAATAGACTCCCTCGCTGACTGGCTGATACCGACTTTAGGCCGCCCCGATGACTTTACTACATTTTTACTATATATATATATATATACTGTTTATTCAGGAATTCGACGATTAGTAAATAAAGTAAGTACCCAGGTGTTGCTGTTTGTAGCAGTGGAGAACTAGACACACTTTTGTGGATGATCTGATAACAGAAAAATGGTGCAACAAGTGTGATACAGGTTATTCTAAACAACAATTTTCGGGTTTTGAATTCAAAGATGTTTTTCTCTTAGATCGTTTGCCTTACTAAGATTAAAGGGCCCAGACTACCCTACTATTTATCTACTGTTTAAGGGTCACGCTTCGTAGGATCTCCATGAGCTGAGATAAAATTCTGAACAACGCTGTTTGCCTTTCACCAGGTATATATATATATATATATATATATATATATATATATATATATAAACACGGTTTGTTTGGAATGGCTTTTTGCCGACAATTTTTGGGAGAATATGTGCTTAATTGGAGTCGTACCTAATTTTGAAAATTAATTAATTAATAATGAATTAGGCGGGAATGCCTATTTAAATGTATGGCTAAACAAATCGAGAAAAATCAATCTCTGTATGTACATTTCGGCCTATTAGGCCTCATCAACAGAGCTATAGATAGGAAGACCGCCCTGTGCGGGATTTGAAACCGGACTGCCAAGCTGACAGGCCGATACCATAACCCCTACACCAAACGGACTTCTTAGATTTTACGATTTGTTTAGAGTAGGTTAATATTCCTCTTCTAGTGACTTTTATTATATATATATATATATATATATATATATATCATCATCATCATCATCATGTCGCGCAATTAGCACAGGATATCTATGACATTCTCTCGCCAACCCTCCCTGCAGCCATACACCAGTACTGATATAACCACAGACTGGAAGAATTGTCGCTTTAACTTGTCAGTGAGATCGGATTTCATATGACTGATAATTTGTTTGTGGCCGACCATGTCTTTCCTATTCGTGTATTGACATCGATTTCTGTGGATGAGATATTACTACCTAGGTATGTGAATTGTTCTACTGGCTTAAGAGGATTACCGTCGAGTGTGGAGATGTCTCCTTTTTTTTTGAAACTCATGAACTCAATTTTATCAGAGTTCACGTAGAGGCCGATATTCTTTGCTGCCTTCTCCAGGCTATGCAGTAGTGACTCGGCCTGTTCTGATGTATCTGCAAGAAGTGAGAGGTCATCAGCGTAGTCTGCATCTGTGACAGTCTATACGAGATATCGCCTGCTTCTTGCCTTTTTAAGAGTGAAACCCTTTTCTTTTATGGTATCTAATGATGTTCGGAGTACATAGTCTAGGCATATTATGAATATATATGGTGCTAATGTCTCCTTGTAGGACTCCAGTAGCTATGTTAAAAAAATCTGTGTCGCCATCAGGTGAGCGTACCATTGCTTTAGTGTCTTTGTAGAGCATTATTATAGCGGCAACCGTTTCTTTGGGGAGACCATATGCTAGTAGTATTTGTAGTCTGATGATCTCATAGGTGAGAAACTGAGTGTCTAGAATCCGTTGAATCCGTGTCAAATATTAGACCTACATATACCCTATCGCCGATATTGAGCACTCATTTTTATAAATAAGGCAAAATAAACTTATATATATATATATATATATATATATATATATATATATATATATTATATATATATTTATTCTGTGTCCATGGTTCATCTTATGTCGAGGGAAATATCAGAATGGTTATGTGTGTGTGTAAAGACACATAGTACTTAATAACATGTTGAGTACACACACACACACACACACACACACACACACATATATATATATATATGTGTGTGTGTGTGTGTGTGTGCGTGCGTTTGTGTGTGTGTTTGTGAAATACACCTTGTAACAATGTAGGCCAGTCATCGGTAGTGAATGCTAATTAATGTCCCAGAAAAAATATTCTTTATTTTCCCTATTAAACTTTACAAATATGAATGCTGATATTTCTTTGAATTGTTCAAGATATTTGCTCTCTTCATTTTGTACAAAAGGTTATTCGGTGCAAATCGAGTTTGTTCTTCTTGTACGTTTGCATTTCATTGGGTTATTCATAAAGATCTTAAAATGTCCGATTTCTATCTTTTTTCTGTTCTTAGCTTTGTACATATATATATATATTTACCAACCCCTCCGCACGAGGAGGATGTGACACAAGGTCAATTTCTTAAGCGGAGTTCAACAGGTTTGAATTCAGAGTTTTCCTTCTCCTAGACCGGTTGCCTAACCAAGGGTAAAGAGCCCAGTCTGCCCTACTATTTACCCATAGCTGGATGGAGAGTAGGATTCATAGCTTTCCCAAGAGTATTAGCGCTAAGTGAAATTTAATTACCACATCCAGGATTTGAACTCGGGGAGACGAATGCATTTCCCATGATTTTAACCATTACACCACGCGCTTTGTACATATATATCTATATATCTCTGTCTATTTCTATCTATCTATCTCTCTATCTATCTATCTCACTATATATATATATCATGTCGCGCTGTTAGCACGGATATCCATGACAATCCCTCTCCATCCGTCCCTATCTTTCATCATTCGCGGGAGGTCCTCTATGCAGCATCCTGTAATCCGTACAGAGCTGGTCAATGTACGTCTTTGTTGGTCGGCCCACTCTGGCGTGCCCATGTGCTGGCTTCCACAGGAGGACATCGTTTATGAGTTCGTCCTTCCTTCTCCAACAGTGTCCCACGTGTCTTGTCCTCTTACTCGGATGGTTTGGGTGATATTTGGCAGGTGGCCGTACAGTTGCTTTCTCGTGGGGTGCCGTTTCCACGTTTTGTAAAGGGTCCACAGCATACAGCAGTACTTCATCTTGTGCAGCTCCCATCTAGTTTGTTCTCTAGTCGCTTCGTTAGGGTCCAGGTGGTGCAGCCATATATATATATATACTTGACAAAACGTGACCCATTAGGTCATCCTTTCAGCTCTGGGTAGATAATTGAGATTAGCGAATAAACATTTTTAAAAGAGATACGGCCGGACGAATGCTTAAAATCATTTTTAAGCTTTCTAAGAAAGGAAATGTTTGACCTCATTTAAGCTACGGATTGCTGGTTGTGAAATTTAACATAAAAATACATTTATTTATAGTATTTATGTGTGTTAATATTTGAATACTATCAAACATTTCAGTTTTGTTTGCCTTACAAAGAAAACTTTGTTCTAAAAAATATTCAGAGCGTACAAATCGAATCATTTGATTATTATTATTATAGTTCTTAGTTTTCCCACCAGCATTAGCTGATGGTATCTCCATGGAGTCTGAGTGACAACAAGTCTCCTCAGGTCTCCAGAACACTTCTGAGTATTCTGGCAGATTGCAACAGTGCAGTAGTCTGAATGGTCTCAATCCTTCCTCTGATTTCCAGACTTTCCAAACCCTTTTCCAATCCTTTTGGGACTGTTCCAAGTGCACCAACCACAATTGGTATCACTTTGACTTTCATATTCCATAGCTTTTTCAGTTCTCTTGCAAGGTCCAGGTATTTGTCCATTATTTCATTTTCCTTCAGCTTCACCCTGTGATCTGCTGGAACTGCAAAATCCACCAGTTGACAAGTTCTTTCTTTTTTGTTAATCAATGCTAGGTCTGGTCTTCTTGCTGGGATAAGGTGATCCGTTTTTATCTCAAAGTCCCAGAGAATGTATGCACTCATTCTCAAGAACAGATTCTGGTTTATGCATATATCATTTTGTTGTATGATCAAAATTTAATTTTTTGCATATTTCCCAGTGGATCACCTTCCCAACCCAGTCGTGACTAGTTTTGTATTCCCGTTGTGCTAGTTTGCTACATTCGCAGAGTACATGGTTTACAGTCTCATCTCTATCACCGCATAGTCTACATTTACTATTTTGTTGGGTCTTATCAATTTTTGCTTTGATATAGTTTGTCCTTATGGCATTATTTTGTGCAGTAATTATTAGTGATTCAGTTTTTCTTTTGAGGTTTCCTTTTCTTAACCATGTCCAAGCCTTTTCATGTGCGACCTCTCCGATTTGTCGTTTGAAGTGTCCATATAATTGTTTTTCTTCCCATTTTTGTTTTCTGTTTTTTGTTGTTTTTCTATTTGTCCATCTGGCATTGTTGGTTGCCATAAGTAATCTGTCTTTGTTCTTTTTCGTGTGATCTTCGAGTTGTTTGATTGTGGCCTCTACGCAGTCCTCTGTGTTGGCAAGACCTCTTCCCCCTTCCTTTCTTGATACATATAAGCTATCTCTATCATCTCTAGGGTGGAGAGCCTTGTGCATGGTCATTAATTTTCTCGTCCTTTGGTCAATCTGTCTGAGTTCTTCTTTTGTCCATTTTAAGAATGGTCCAGAGTATCTTATAATGGGGACAGTCCAGGTATTAATTCCTTTGATCAGATTTTTGTTGTTGAGTTTGGTTTCTAGGAGTTTTCTTGTTCTCCTGAGGTGTTTTTTAAAACTTTTCCTTTCATTTCTGCTTGCTTGATATTTTCTGCTTCTAAAAATTCCTAAGTATTTGTAACTTTCATTTTCATCAAGTGATTTTATAGTGTCCTGACTTGGCAGTTGTATTCCATCCATTAATTTTCTTTCACCCTGTTTTATTACTAGCATAGCACATTTTTCAATTCCAAATTTCATCCCTATATATTGGCTATATATTCTAATAGTTTGTACAAGGTTTCTAAATCTTTTTTTGCAAACATTTTTATGTCATCCATGTACATAAGGTGGTTTATCTTTTCTTGTGAGTTAGTGAATTTGTATCCCTCTGTACATTTTAAGTATATGATTGAGTGGCATCATTGCTATAATAAATAGTAGTGGTGATAACGAGTCTCATTGGAAAATATCTCTTTGGATTTTTACTTCTGCCAGGGATTGCCCTCCGGCTTTTAATTGAACTCGCCAGTTATCCATGGCTTTTTCAATGAAATTTATGATGTTGTTGGAAATTTTGTACATTTCTAGACATTCTAAAATCCATTATTATTATTATTATTATTATTATTATTATTATTATTATTATTAACATTGGAAATTCAAGTCAACATTAAAAAGTGTGTGTGTGTGTGTGTGTGTGTGTGTGTGTGTGTGTGCGAATTTTCGCGTGCGTGAGTACGTGTGTGTATGTTTATAAATGAAAAATTCCAATCGATGAGATCGTAAACAATCAATATTTAATATTTCTTTCCGTCATCCATGGAATGAAAATATTCGAAGAATGACATTATTAAAAATATTTACAAATCACCTCGACTTTTTATTTGATAATTTTATATCGATTCATAACATTCAAATTCCAATCTAAGATTTTTTTTGTTTGTTTTGGGGTTTTTTTTCTTATCTTTTAAAATTGTTTTGATAAAGACAAAAATAGATAACAGAATTTTGTTGATTATAATTTTAGAATTTTCCACTCATATTTTGTTTACCTTTTTCAACAAACCCATTTGATATAGTTATTTACTAAGCTTAGTTTACATGTGACACAAGGCCAGGAATATGTGTCACCCAGTGAGAATCGAACTCACTAACAATGGTTTGCGAATCTATCTTGCTGACCATTACACCAAGTGAGGTGCCAATTTGATATAGAACGTTTCATATTTAGCAATCATGCACATTGTTTTAAATCATTTACCCAACCCGTTCATCAAGGATAGGATTTGATTCAAGGTTACAACTATGGGGTATCCAGCAAGTATCGAACTCGCTTTTCAGTGGTAATGGATCTGCGAGACTAGCTAGCTAACCATTATACACTGCATGACGACACGCTAAAATTAAATGATAGATATTTATATATAATACCCAGGACAATAAAACCCTCAGCCATCGCCTTCTAGCACATATATGATAAAAAGCGTAGGGGGTTGCCATAAGGGCAATATGGTTGGGACAATCAAATAGGTGCTAGGGCTTGTTCCGATGGGGCCTCTCTGACCAACCTTCTATCCTAAGTAAGGGCCAAAGTAGAGTATTGCAGGTCATGGACGATATAGCGCCTCCAATGTTTGAAAAAACATTCTCGACCACAGATGTCGCATATGAAGGCTGTCCCTGAAGATGTTGATGTGCCGGTGTTTTGTTGCTGTCGCTTTCTTCTGGACCTCTTGGCTTCTGAACCTCTTGGTGTTGCGTCAGACATGAACAGTCCGCTACGAAGAGCCAATCGCCACCGACGGCGGTCCTGAGCCAAATTTTCTCAGACAGCGTATTCTAAGCCCTGCTGACAGAGCAATGCTGGTTTCTGAATGTTTCAATAACATCGACAATTTCTCTAGACTGACCGTTTTAGTTAAAGTATCATTAGTCATTGTTTCAGATTAAACAGGACAACAAGTTTTTTTTTAAAGTTTCAGCTGCATGAGATTTTTTTATTACTGTTTTCTTTTAAACTATTTTTAATCTGCTGATTTCAAATATGGAATCAATTTTGTTCTGTGTGCAATTTGAGGTCTTACATGTTATCTTTTTGCGGCTAAATAAGCTACTTATGTGTTTCTGTTATCAATAGGGATATCTAATTTTGTTTGTTTTTTTCTGTCAAATTTTATGATGGCTACAAGGAGACATCAATGTGTGAACAGCCCAAGTGCTTTCTGCTATATTTGTGGATACTTCACGCTTATACGTTAGAGGCGCAATATAACCTTTTTTTACCTTTCGGAATTCGTATGACCAGGCGGGAACCGAAGAACCACACAACTGTCTTTTATTTTTGTCTGGTCAACACAAAAGGCGTTGGTAAGAAAACAGACATAAAATCACTTATCCTATCATGTCATCAGCAATTCAATCTACTCTGAACTCTAATGAGCTACCCGTTCCAGTTTTTACTGAGTTGTCTCCATCTGAAGAAGGGAGTATCGACGAGATGCCAGAGACTGATGATGTTACTGAAGAAATACTGACAGATTCCGACGACCCTTCTCATGTTATATCAAAGTCATCAACTCCTCAACAGTTTAACCAGCCAAAGCTGAATGACCTTCGGCGTGATTTGGGTCTCTCTAAAATTGCCGAATTTGTTTGCTTCTAGATTGCAATCGAAGGCTCTACTGAACAAAATCACAAAATTTTAATTCTTTCGAAATCGGGAAGAGGCTTTTGTGGATTTTTTTTTTGTTTATTGTCATAATATCTCGGAACTTCTCCAGGAATTAGGAATTCCATTGTATAATCCAAATGATTGGAGATTATTCCTAGATAGTTCTAAGCGCAGCCTGATGTCTATTCTGCTACATAATGGCAATGTCTATGCAGCTGTTCCAGTAGGTCATTCTGTGTGTTTATAAGAGGAGAATAATGATATAAAAAATGTGATATACCTACTAAAGTACCACGTGCACAGCTGGATAATTTGCGTGGACCTCAAAATGGTGAACTTCCTTTTTGGTCAACTAAGAAGATTAATAAAGTATCCCTCCTTTATTTGCATGTGAGACAGCCGAGCAAGAGACAATCATTGGAACCAGAAAGTGAGACTCTTGAGGTGGGTGTGCCAAATATTGTCAATGATACAATCATCAGCCGAGAAAATATCATATTTCCTCCTCTGCACATCAAGCTGGGTCTGATGAAACAATTTGTTACAGCATTAAATACTGAGTGTGAGTTTTGTATCTTCATAGCAACCAATTTCTAACCTAACAATGAGTTTCATATAAAATCTATCCTTTGTGTGTGGGTAGGTTAGAGTAACCTCCCTTTATTAAAAATACCTTGGGTGACCGTCCGTAGTATTATGCAGATGTTAGTGGCAGGCCGTCGATAGGGCACTACTTAAAGACGGGTGGGCGCCGCCATTTGCATTCTAGACCACGCACGTCGCATGGAGACGGTCGACTCATATTACTCCTCTTACACTTTGTATTGATGAATATGTTTCAAATTGTGTTGCAAATAAAGTTAGACTATGTGACATTTTCTTTTTCTATTGATCAGCTAATTTAATAAGAGTTTAATCACATGGTTTTCTGATAGACGACGATGACAGTGAGACGAAAATAAAACTTTGATATTCAAATACTTCGATAGGAAAAAAAAACAAATGAGAGCATTCAGGAAACAAAACACTTCATATTTGAAATCAGTACATTAAAGATATATAATAACAGTGGTTGATATTAATGCAACAAAAATGTTGTTGACCAGTGTTCATCATTTCAATTCTCGTTTAATGATAAACCAAAAGAAAAACCAATGAGGTTTGACATGCCGTAAAATCCAACCAACAAACCAACCAAAAAAAAATTTAACAGTCTTCAAAGAAAACAGATTAAGCTAATTTTCACCTTTAGTTGTCAAAATTCCTAGCATAAAAGTGTGCGTACTCATTATCTGAAATGAACTTAATTGTTATTAAGAACACATTTTATGATATTTTTGTGTTAAAGCATGCAGTTGTATTGTTTTCGAAAAAGTTTCTAAGATTTGTTTATTTCGCACGGAGACTTTCAAAATAGCTACCAGCTTAGTTCAAAGTGAAAGTTACTCTAATTGTCTTATTTGCTAGGAATTTTGACAACTAAAGGTGAAAATTACCCAGATTAATGCCATCTCTCACAATCTTGAGACTAGAAAGACCAGAATCAATGTGCCCTCTGGTACCAAAAAAAAAATGTTTCTTCACGCAACTGTGCTATGATTGCAATAATTGCCACTGGAAGACGTATGGATAAGTCTCTTTTGAAGGCTGGTCTTGCTTACTAAAAATATAAAACAAACAAGAACTGTGGGCCGAAGGTTAGAGGTGTGGCTATGAACACTCTAGAGCAGGGATCACCAAACTTTATTTCACGGTGGGCCGGATAATTGGAAAAAGCGCGGGCCACGTTATTATTGTGTTCAATACTTGCTAGCCAGAACGAAAGCTCTGAGAAAAAGATGTAAAACAAAATTTATCTTTCCATGTCATATTCATGGATGAGTGGTGTTAGATGCACAAAAACATATTTATTTTCAAAACATTATCAAAGAACGTAACATTAACAGAAAGGTTTAGTGAGATTTGTGAAAATGAAGTTTGCCTTTCAAGATATCGTCAATGTTTGGTTTGGAATTGCTACATCCAATCAAGAGAATTGTTTTCGAGTGTTTATCAGTCAATTTCATTCGATTGGTTGATTCCACATATTTCAATTTTGAAACGACTCGCGTTCAGGACGTTTTAATAAACAAATTCAAGTACTGTCGGCGGGTCTGATAAAATGCCTTCGCGGGCCGGATCCGGCGTAGTTTGGTGACCCCTGCCGTGGAGCATCCGCATTGTGGTAAAGCTTCTACAGTCAGAAGGGACACGTCAGCTGGTAGAAAGGTTAGTCCAATTGCAGCTCGTCGTACTGGTCGTCTCCGAGGCTCCAAACAAACAACTGACAAGGCTGAAAAAGGAGAAACGACTGAACCTTAATGGTTATGTGCTGTGCTGTAACCATTTGGCCAAACCAGATCCTGCATGAATTTCACATCAGAGAAATAATAGAAATAAAAACAACAAAAACAACAAAATGTGACGTAGATAAAAAGAAACCAATCATGAATCAATTAATTGGAAGACTTAATTAGAAAATAATCAATTTCCAAGCAGAATAGTTGCCGGTAGCAATTTATAACTAATTATTTATGATGAAGGCAGATAGACTAATCAGTATCTATCTATCTATCTATCTGAATCTGTGCATCACTTAGTTTCTTTCTTTCTTTCTTTCTTTCTTTCTTTCTTTCTTTCTTTCTTTCTTCAGATTATTCATATCTTCCCCTCTTGATGTAGATATATTCCTACATGTAAATGTATCTATCTATCTATCTCAGCGTATTCATATCTATCTATCTATCTATCTATCTCAATCTGTGCATCTCTTTCTTTCTTTCTTACTTTCTTTCTTTCTTTCTTTTCTTTCTTTCTTTCTTTCTTTCTCAGTCTATTCATATCTACCAATCTCCTTGCAGATATATTCCCACGTGTAAACGTGTATATATATCCATAACAAATGTTTCTTATATATGTATATATATTATATTCCTTATATATATATATATATATATATATATATATATATATATATATATATATTATATATATATATATATATAATAGTATAGAAATATAAAACTTTCGGAGGATGTGTTTATTTATGAATGAATACGTTTTCATACTGGTGTATATATATATATATATATATATATATATATATATATATATATATAATCCCGCAGTTGACTTTCTGATGGCTAGTTTGTGTATACTGCGTCGGAAAGTCATTCGGCCTTTCGTCGACATTACACACAAAACCCCGGACGAGCCGCCATATATTACGTTAATGTAATTTACGTAATAATAATAAAAAAATAATAATACGAATTCAAATTTTCATCAGAGCAGAAGTATCCATTTCAATGTCACACACAAAAATAAAAAGGCAAGAGACAACATAAGACATGCATAAATTGAAATATAAAACAATTTTTATTACGGAATTATTATTAGAATATATTACGGGAAGCTAGGAGAAATGGAAACCTCTTTCCACACCTCCCTTTTCTTCCCGAAAGTAGGATTATTCGCTGCAGTAGACGTGGGTGATAATAAATTGGAATACAAGTAAGGGCCGGGTTGGCTCAGTCGGTAGAGCGTTCGACTAGAAACCACAAGGTTCCTAGTTCGATACCGGCCCTCGCCAACTCAGCGTATGAGTAGCACAGGATTCTGTGCGGTAAAGTAAGGAGCTGGTGGTAGGTGTGGCGCTCCACCTCAGATGCCGGAAACAATTTCCTTGGTCTAGCGCTAGTGAAAAGAGGATAGACTCCCTCGCTGATTGGCCACCCCGATAACTTTACTTTTTACTTACTAGAATGGAGGATGGAGGCTGAAGATGGAATTATGGAAAAGTTCTTGTATAGGGAAAGTTTTACTTGCCGTTGATATGGTTTTTCTATATTCTTTTGGTTATGTCACTTATTACATTCATTTTCTAAATTGAGGATTTTAGCTTTTTGTATCCTCTTTTTATGTCCGCGTTGCTGGGGGTCTTCGGGGAGAATTCTTCATGTACCGTCACGAATTTATCATTTTTTTTCTCCACAAAGTTGATGCTCTCCGCTTTGATGACGTTCCTCGGATTCCCATCTCTTTGTCTGTACATTTTGGTGCGTGAAATAGTGAGCCCTCTTTTTATATTCGAGGAAGTAGAAAATATTTCAGGTCGAATTTCAGGGAATACATTTTGGAACCATATGACCTTAAGGCACCCCTTCCGCGATCTCGACGCGTGGGGACACTTTTCTCATTTACACCGTGAAAATCCGGTTGTTTGTTAGGGTTAGGGTTAGGGGTTAGGGTTAGGGTTAGTTTTATAATTTAAAAAAAACCTCTAAAAATCGTCTGTAAACAATTAACCGGATTTTGACGGTGTAAATGGAAAAAATGTCCCCACGAATCGAAATCGCAAAAGGGGTGCCTTAAGGTTATATGGTCCTACATTTTAAGCTGTCAATCCCCGTATAATGATATCCCTTTCTAAAGGGGTGGATACATTCATGGAACAATTATGAGATTTTCATTTGGGTGTAGACACAAACCCCATACGACCTTTTCTGACACGTGTGTCGTCCAAAATATAAGCTGTTAACCGCCGCCTATGAACCTCAGATACCAACTGACCCTTCTTCTTGGATTTCTTCCCTCCTCCTCTTCACTAGTTTCATGCCTTTCTCATGATAGCAGCAGCAACACAGATATATATTGAGACAGAGAGAGAGAGAGAGAGAGAGACAGAGAGAGAGAGAGAGAGAGAGAGAGAGAGCTATATATTCCTCGATTCTGCTGCTGGTTAGTCTCAACCTTGGCCCAAATTCGATGCCGGCTATCTACTTTGTGACAGATCAACAAGTACATTTAACAATATATATATATATATATATATATATATATATATATATATATATATATATACATATACATATATATATATATGCGCAGAAACTTGAATATATATATGGCCATTTGCGTTTCACACTGACACACACATACACATACATATACAATCATAATCACATACACACATACACACACAGACATATAGGTGAAAAGACTTATATATGTAAATATATGATGCTTATCCTCCACCCATTCAGTTGGGTGTGCCTCAATAAATTTAGATGAGTTTCTCTGCAAGCGACTCGCCATTTCTTCACACCCGTTTTTCTTTTATTTACGTAACCCATTTTCAACTTTCTAAGCGAAACACTCGCTAGAATATTTATGTTGTACAAAACAAACTAATAATCAGACAAAAAAACTTAACAAAAATGACTGATAAAGAATTTTAATTAAAATTTCAAACGCATTTAAATAACTAATTTTAATATCCTTTTTAATTAATATTTTCCTGGCGTTGTTTCAACTAAAATATTTAAGTATAAAGTATTTAGAAGAAGAAGAAGAAGAAGAAGAAGAAGAAGAAGAAGAAAGGAAATGGTAAGTGGCGCCACCTGGTGGTCAGACATTGCATTTTAAATGGTCTGATCCAAACTAGAATTCAGAATGACAACAAAGAAACTTTTATAAAATCAAAGATCAAATAGTTTTTCACACTTAGATTTCCCCCTCCTCCTCTTTACTGGTTTCATGCCTTTTTCATGATAGCAGCAGCAACACAGATATATATTGAGAGAGAGAGAGAGAGAGAGAGAGAGAGAGAGAGAGAGAGAGAGGGACAGAGACAGAGACAGAGACAGATAGATAGAGCTATATATTCCTGCTGCTGGTTAGTCTCGTCCTTGACCCAAATTCGATGCCGGCCATCTACTTTGTGTCAGATCAACAAGTACATCTAACAATATATATATATATATATATATATATATATATATATATATATATGTGTGTAAGTGGCGCCTCTTGGTGGTCAGACATTGCATTTTAAATGGTCTGATCCAAACTATAATTCAGAATGACAACAAAGAAACTTTTATAAAATCAAAGATCAAATAGGTTTTCACACTTCTCAAATAATAAATGAGAATGTCAGTGTGTCAGTATGCCACATTATTAACTTTACTTCTATAGGCCATAGTCCAACATATAATACCATTTTAGATTGAGGCTGAACCCGTGAGTAAATTAGTAACATTCTAGGCCGAATCCGGACCTGCAATCATGAAATTTTAGATTCCCAAGTTTTAATCACTACAGTTGTTTTCTACGATTTTTTTTTTTTTTTTTTTTTTTGTGCGATAACTATTTTCATAGCCTGGAAATAAATTTGGAATAATCGAAATTAATTACGAAACCCGGCGAAAGTCACTCAATACTTAAATGCCGCCATCAATTTTGAAATATTCTGTAGTTTATTGATGCCTACCGTATAACTATTTATACAGACCCCAAATGGGAAAACCTAAAATTTTATTTATCAGGCAGCTTTGAAATAAATTCAAAACAGACAAATTATTGTTTTAATGAAAACTATTAATTAGTATTATTTGTATTATTCGGACTATGGTCCTCATCTTCATTGTTATCTGTAATGGAGGAACGGTGGCTGCATGCACATAGCTGTGAATCCACGCGTGGCGGGGTTGTGAGTAACTGAGCAGCATCTGGGAAGGGTATACAAAAGGTGACCTAAACAAATATCAAGCTGGCCAGTAACCTGTGGCTGGTGGCTGTTCACATAAGCAGGGCGAAAACAAGAAAATATTACAACAAACCTAGGCTAACAATAGCCATCTGAAATGTTCGGACATCTCTCGAAACCCTGAACAATGAACTGGTACCGTGGCAAAGAACTCTCGATATGGGGCAGACATCTTGAGCCTTGCTCAGCGAGGAGGACCAAT
The DNA here is from genome assembly GCA_023376005.1 of Doryteuthis pealeii. Lineage (NCBI taxonomy): Eukaryota > Metazoa > Mollusca > Cephalopoda > Myopsida > Loliginidae > Doryteuthis > Doryteuthis pealeii. Next base: position 8,747,643 of record CM042150.1, read on the forward strand.
TGACAGAAGTGGGGTCCGGGTACACATTTTTTGTAAAAGCATGCCCATGGTAGCTGTATGGATTTGAGGTAATGAAGCTCGAGCACCCCATCCTAAAGCGGCCTCTGTGTAAGCGGCACATGACGGACGGCATGAACACATCTCCTACATCTAAGACTGACCACATATGTGACCTGTGTGGCAGGGCCCGCCTGTCGAGGGTTGGGCTTCTCAGTCACGTACGGTCGCATGCGAGTGGAAACCAAGAAAGGGGTTCATGTGTGATAGGAAACAAACAAATTTGGATCAGGGGACCCTCGGCGTGCTCACATCCGAACTACTTGCAGAAATGGCCTGATTCTGCGAAGAAGTGGCAATCACCACCACCACACACACACACACATATATATATATATATATGTGTGTGTGTGTGTGTGTGTGTGTGTGTGTGTCTGCACATGGACGCACATTTGTTTGCTTGCACGTAAGACTTTATTTAAAAATACAATTTTCTCATGAGCCAGAAAAGATGGTTTTTCCATGGTCTCCCTGAGACAAAGAAGAAAAAAAAATACTCAGACGCAAAATATTTTTATTCCGAATTCTCGTTCATATTTTCCTGTCAGTTATAAAATTCACACCATGAATAAAGATGGTCTAGGAATTATTTAAAAGTATAATTTTCTCATTGTTTGAAAAAAAAAGATTATTTACCATAACTTGTTCTGGGTGGGCGTGGGGGTGGAATGGATAGAAGTTGAAATGAAAAAACAAATGTTTAAGAAAATGTCCATTCTTACATGTCAAACATTTTGGGTGAGGAGTTGAAAATTGTGTTTTAAACAACAAAAACAGCACCTTTTTTTTGTGACATGCTTTTTGGCTATCTCACTGGTTTTATAAATCCGACCTGACCACATTCCTTTGATAAGGTGTGACCAATGTATTATAAGCTATTCAGAGACACGACCCACACAATCTGCCTTGTGGCCTGGTTTTCTGTACCTTTTGGCGAGAGATAATTAAATGAGACAATTTTCATACAAAATCATCTCCTTCAGAAAACCCGAGTCATCAGAAAACTCTTAAGCACGATTTGTCATATATATATATATATATATATATATATATATATATATATATATATATATATAATTATGTGCATATAAATGAATGATCTCTCTCTCTCTCTCTCTCTCTCTCTCTCTCTCTCTCTCTCACACACACACACACATACACACACATACACACACACATACACACACACGTATGCACACACACACATGTATGTATACATATGAAATCCTGAAATAAATTAAACAACTATATCTGATTATATATTTTTTAGGAACATGGGAGAGTTTTTATATATATATATATATATATATATATATATATATATATATATATATATATATATATATATAGAGAGAGAGAGAGAGAGAGAGAGAGAGAGATATTCTGCAATATATAAATTAATCGTATACAGAGCAATATTTAACTTTGAAAGAAAGAAAATCTTAACAAACCGTCATTTGGCTATTATAAATTTATTTTGACCAGAGACTCAATATGAGTCTCTCTCCCTCCCACACCCACATACCCACATACACATACATATTCTCACACATGTATGCGTACACATGAAATCCTGAAATAAATTAAACAACTATATCTGATTTTATATTTTATCGGAACATGGAAGAAGTTTTTAAAAGGAGATTCTAATTGACCCTCTCAAAAATATCCATGAGGTGAATATTTTTTGTGAGTCAAAACGTTTCCTTTTTACGTGCAGAAATCGCCTTATCATGTTCCAGTTTTTATCGTTCCGGTTTTTAACATAACTAAACGATCATTCCCGTTTTTAGCTTAACCCAAACAATCTATGATGCTAAAGAACGTACAACTATGATAGATCCATGCAAATCCCCTTGTTGACGTTTCGTTCCGGCTTCTTTATCCGATTTAAGCAAATGTGACATCAGCCGATATAAACAAACACCAGAAACAATATCAACACCAATCCTAAAAGCTGGACTCTCATTTAGTACCGCATTAAAAACTCACTATCATCATAACGTATCCTAGGAACATTATTTATATTGTCTGTACTTTTAGGTTAGACTCAAAAGTGCTGAAATTCTATAGTTTTCTTCTAAATGTCAATGGGGATGGGAGAGGGAATAATGTCGTTGATGTTATTTACTTCGCATCCCACGTATGCAGGTGTGACACAATGTCTTTTTAATGTGGGACAACCCACGAGCCGAAGCTCATGGGATGGTGGGTACAGAAAAATGCATAGATCCAATCGGTATTTCCCCTCAAGGAGGGCGCCTCAGGCACTGGGCAATAAATCCATCCCTGCTCCTTTAAATCAAGGGGCCAGGTGTTGCACGGCGAGATATCCCACCCCCTGGGATCTACGCTGTTAATTACTTAACCGGTCCAGGGTCGAAGCCACTGGATCGCCGGAAAACCAGGTAAGTGTATCTTTAGCATTAGCGGTTATTCTATCTGATCAAATACCAGAATTTTAAGAAACAAAAAGAAATTCAAATTCTCAAGGTTGTTAAACATAAAGCCAATTAACTTCTTTGCAAGTCCCAACTATTATATACATTCTGACATCATTTTTAAAAATCTATTTATGTTGAATGTTTTTATTTATTCATCTATCTATTTATTTATTTATTCATTTAAACCATTCTTGCATCTGAAAAAAAAAACATTGTCTCATATACATAACAGGCGTCCCCATGAACTTGGCGTCCTGGGCTACTCTTTGTGTAGCTGGCATTGAAAGTCACATGAAATTTTGTGCCACTGGTGGGGATCAACTTTCCCCTTTAGCTATTCTTGCTACACCACTGGTAGAGTATGAAGATTGGCAAGTTCTTTTTATTGACTAATCCACTTGTATAGCGAGTTTGATAATCCCTGAAGAAGTTAGAGAAACACACAGAAAGAGTGACACTGTTCTTTATTTTAATTCTGTACTTTTAATTTGAATTCAGTTCTATTTGCTGCTGAAGGAATTAAGATTTTACGCAAATTTTATTATAATTAAGAGTGTGTGTTTGTCTGTCTGTAACTGAAACTACGTTACTATTCAAATCACAATTCCCTTAAGTATTTACGTCCCATTCTCAATGATTTTATTTTTATTTAAACCTCAATTATTAATAAAATTGTTTTACATTATTAATACTATTGACCATATCTACATACTAATAACATGTAAATGTATTTATACATACAACAAAATAGCAGTTTACAGTATGAATGGGAAGGCTAATTTACATATCAAAAATTTGATTTTGATATATGTGTTTAATATTATTGATTTCTAATTGTTTGGTCTTATCTTAACGAATATAAGACAAAATCTCGGGGATAAATCTTAAAAGAAATCGATTAACACGAAGAAGTAACTGTGATTTTATTCTGTACTTCTTATTTTAACTAAATAGTTGAACTAGGAAAATTTAGCAATGAAAGACGGGAGTGATAGAAGAGTAAGTTTCAGTTTTACTACTTTTCGATTATACCCCTCCCGTGTTTCAAATCTTTTTAGTTGCATTCTTATTTAGTTTCATTAACCTTTCTAATTTGTAATATTTTATTACATTAAAACTTAAATACTTGCGCTCGGAGGGTGCATATATTTGGTAGCAATAATAAAGTTAATTTTTCATATAAGAGAAACAGCATTTGTTTGTGGCATATTCAAGAAAGACAATATTCTAAATGGTTAACTTTTTAGACGTCCCACTGGTTTTATAAATCCGATCTGACCACATTCCTTTGATTAGGTGTGACCAATGTATTATAAACTATTCAGAGACACGACCCACACAATCTGGTTTTCTGTACTCTTCAGGGTGAGGTAATTAAATGAGCATAGTTTCATATAAACTCATCATCTCCTTTATAAAAGTCCGAGGAACCTGTCACAACTTGACGTGTCCTGTCACAAAAGGATTAAGTAATCAGTGTTATATATATATATATATATATATATATATGTGTGTGTGTGTGTGTGTGTGTGTGTGTGTGTGTGTGTGTGTGTGTGTGTGTATATATATATCACCAAGAAGGACGATTTTGTCAGCATTTGGAATTGAGGTTATAGCTGATCTAAGATAATGTTGGTTGATTGGTTGGTTTTTTTTATAGCATGTCAACACTTGTTGGGTTATTTTATGCCGAAAACGTTTCGTTTTATTCATTCTTGATAGGTATTCAAATCTTTTTTTATTCAAACTCATTTTTTTAAATCATTTTTCTCTATTTAACTCTTAAATGGGACTCTAACAGGTACTACCACTCTAGGTCAGAGTGGACCTGGGAGTAATGAAGATGAAGGGATACTCTACACTCACCCCCACCCCCCCAGAGCTCCAGAACTGGAACCTTACCATTAGATTCTAAGATCATGATAAAAAGCCATAATAGATTCATCGCTGCAATCAAAATTGTGCGTATAAACAAAAAAGATACTCATAAATCGGCTACACGAAGGTGCATCGTTCTGTCACAAAGGTCATAAAGTTGTTCCAATTAGTTGGTTAGTTTTGCTCAAATGCCAAAACCAACATCCTCTTCAGTCTTACTGTTACGATTTTTGTGGCCACTTTTAGGCTGCACGTGACAGCACTTTACAGTGGAGATCCTTTGTGTTCCTTAATTAAGAATCCTTGGTTGTTCCTTAGTGTTAGACAGAGTCCTTGGTTGTTCCTCGGTGTTCCTTAGTGTTAGGCAGAGTCCTTTGGTTATTACTTAGTGAATAATACTTGGTTGTTCCTCGGTGTTAGATAGAATCCTTTGGTTGTTTCTTCGGTGTTAGGCAAAATCCTTTGGTTGTTCTTTAGTGAAGAATCCTTGTGTTAAACAGTCCTTGGTTGTTTCTTGGTTGCTGATCCGTTCGTCCGTGGCGAACGGCTTTCAAGATCGGCGATTAAATAGTTAACTAACCCCGTATTCGAGCATGTTGATTGGCTGGCTTTAATTCACACGCCCACGCAGTGTCTATAAGTTTAAGTGGTGGGTCACAGCACACCTCATATATGAAAATACTCCAACACTTACTGTTGTAAGGGGACATATTAACCCTACAAGATAGTTGGACTCGTTCAATGGAACACATATAAAGATACGAATATGCGGGGTTATTCGTAGTCGAGTCACTATTAGTCGAGTAGCTTGTCATACTGCTGGAGAACTGCGTGTTGACATAATTATATTCCTGTGCAAAAAATAAATATACCCGTTTCGTCTTTTCAATATTGTATTTGATAAATTCAATCACAACACTTACTCCCTTTGGTTTAACTTTCGAGAAGGAGGTTTTGGATTGTTTGGTTATATAAGGTGTACTGTATCCCACCACTTAAATTTATAGACTCTGCGTGGGCATGTAGATTAAAGCCAGCCAATCAACACGCTTCAATACGTGGTTAGTTAAGTATTTAATCACTGATCTTAAAAGCCATTCATTTGCACGTATTTGACACAGACGAACGGACCAGAAACCAAGGACTCTGGTGAACAACCAATGATTCTTCACTAAGGAACCAGCAAAGGATTCTACCTAACACTAAGGAACACAAGGGATCTCGGCCGTAAATTAACCTGCAGCCTTAAAATGGCTACAAAAATCGTAACATCCCACGTCTGCTCCTGTCAGCTAATCATGGGCTGGGGAAATAAAGTTTTATTATCAAGAAACACAAAGTCTTATTGTTGTTAAGTGAATATTAAGAACAATGTCCAGCCCAGAATCAACGAAGAAGACCAACCCTTAAAAGAAGCCCAACAGACCAACCAGAACGAATATGGCGGCCGAAGTAAGAGACAGAAGTGTAACAAGTAAGACCACTTATCATCAACTATTATCTCTATCTCTATTTGTCTCTCTCTATTATATACCCGACGTATAATGTGGGTATATATGAGTATATAACATTCGTCCTTCAGGGTTGTTCGCCATCTCACGGTCCCGAAGAAGTGTCCCAACATTCCATTTTTCCAAAATTATTCCATGTTTTTTTTTATTGTGCATTCTTCCCTGTTGTTTTGAAAATCCATCATATGAAGGATACTGGTCCGCTTGATGATTAAACAGGCATTCGTTTGAATCCCCTTTATATAGACCTTTCACAGTTATCTGGGTGAGCAGTGCTACCCTAGAAATGATTGCTAAGATAGTCTCGACCTCGCCGAGACAGGCTGCTGTTCTAACAACAATATAACTCCGTTAGATGGCACTTGAGTTACCCAAGTGCAGATTTGTAACTATGTGCCCCCACATATTTTCCACTCCTCCATCGCCGTCGGGCTTAAGGAGACGTCTGTATATTTTGTGGGTAATGCTATACGCTTGTACGACACGCATAACACCCTTTCCCCCTCAAGAATCTGACATCCAGTGATAAGCAGAGGGCAAGATGACTGAATGATTATGGAGCTAGGATGTTTAATTGTCACGGAATTTGACCTCTCCTGAACGAAAGGTAACCGATTTATATATATATATATATATATATATATATATATATATAGAAGAAGAAAAGAAGAAGAAGAAGAAGAAAAGAAGAAAGAAGAAGAAGAAAGGAAAATTGAGTCAGTAAGATAAAACAGTGAAAATTGCTTCTATCATTTCGTTTTGAGCAGGGAAAATTATTTATCAATGATAGAAGCAATTTTCACTGTTTTATCTTACTGACTCAATTTTCCTTTCTTCTTCTTCTTCTTCTTCTTCTTCTTCTTCTTCTATATATATATATATATATATATATATATATATATATATATATTAAATAGGTGAGAAAAATCAGTTACCTTTCGTACTTTCCGATAGATGGCGCTAGGTAAACAATCTTTTTTTTTATTTTGTTATATCGCCATCCCTAAATAACTCACTACAAATAACACAATCTGAATCTGAATATGAAGCCGATCGTTTTTTAATTCGTCACTTTTTGTTTATTTTCGATTGCCACTTGTTGCAATCAAAACACAAAATGATTTGTTGACGGAACGAAATCAGAAATTAACCGAGACAAACAGAGAGAAAAAAAGTACAGCAATTTCTATCTTGAAATGTCGGACGGAAAAGAAAGAAGACATTTGTGAAGGATTAAAATAAAATTCAAATAATAAATAAATAAATAAAATAAACTCCCATGAGCGTTCACCGGAAGAATCCTCCGCGCATGTGTGAGAAAAAGGAACAACTTCCAAGCCCCGAAGATAATCCCTCGGTCATTCGAGTTTAAGTCTGAACTGTGTCTAGTCGCACTAGGGACCAGGAAGATATTCCCTTGTCACAGGCGGCTCTGACCGGTGAATAAAACCTAAGTCATAAAACCATCTTCTGTCTTTGTCTCTTTCCTTTCGTTCCTTGAATTCCTTCCTTTTCAGCGCGACCACCAAATGAGATGGGGTTAAAAGCAAACCCCCCAAGAACACGCAACAACAATATTCCAGCTAAACACCCAAACCTCTTACCACCCCATACATTGATGGCCGATCTGAAAAGAAACGAATTCATTGTTTACATTTAAACATTGGGGTTAATTTTCATTTCTTAAAACAGCAGTATCAAGTTAAGTAATACATTACTTACTTGTTCTGTGTCCAATGCCTTAACTGCTTGTTGTGTATTCCATATATGTTCGAAATCTTACCTGTTCGATGTGTGTCCAATGTCTTACCTCCTTTTAATGTTTGTCCGAAACCTTGTCTAGATAGTGTGTGTCCAGTGTCTTACTTGGTTGATGAGTGTCCAATACCTTACCTGGTTTATGTGTGTCCAATGCCTCACCTGGTTGATGTGTAACCAGGGAGATTGTTTTGTTGAAGTGGAGCGTCTCACCTACCATCAGCTCCCCACTTTAACGCACAGATCAGATTATCCAAATCTGTGCTACTCATACGCTGAGTTGGTGGGAACCAGTATTGACTCATAACCTTGCGATTCCAAGGCGGGTTCTCTACCGACTGAATTAACTGTGCGCATTTATGGCGAAAACTCGGAGCAATGTAACATATTTACCTTCTAACAGTGGTGGCGGATTTTGTTCAAACCATTTTTCAACGTGAGATACGATTATAATGTTGGTATATGTTCCAATGCAGGTATTGTCCTACCTTCTATTCTTAAATTCATTTAGAGCATGAGTAGAGGAACCAGACGTTATAAGGTTTGTTACTTGAGTATGTTATAAATGATAATGGATATTACAGCTATTTTGCTGGGGGGGGGGGCTCTTTTTTTTCTCTGAACAGTTAAGCATGAAATATCCCATTTACTCATTCAGCCACTCTTTTTTTTCTACTTCCTGTTTCTGGGATTTTAATCAAGTTGAATGGCGGTGAGACACGCTATTAAAAAAAAACTTGGTTTCGTACCTTTCCAAAAATATTATCGCAAAGATGACATCATCAGCATCATCATCATTATCATCATCATCATCATGTCGTGCTAGCAGCACGGATATTCATGACAATCTCTCGCCAACCGTTCCTATCATTCATTGTCCTCGGGAGGTGCTCTGTGCAGCATCCAGTATCCGCACAGAGCTGGTCAATGTAGGTAATTGCTGGATGGCCCGCTCTGATATGTCCATGTGCTGGTTTCCACGAGGACGTCGCTTATTAGTTCATCCTTGCTTCTCCAGCAGAGTCCAACATGTCTTGTTCGTCTTACTCGGATGGATTGTGCGATAGGGGGTAAGTGGCCATACAGCTGCTTTCTTGTGGTGTGTCGTTTCCACGATTTGTTTTAAGATCACGCGCAGCATTCTTGTGCAGCTTCCATCTAGTTTATCCAGTAGGCGCTTCGTAAAGGTCCAAGTGGTGCAGCCATAGAGTAGAACTGATACAACTACGGCTTGGAAGAATTGTCGCTTTAACTTGTCAGTGAGATCGGATTTCCATATGACAGTTAATCTGTATATAGCAGAGCATGCCTTCCCTATGCGTGCATTAACATCACTTTCTATGGATTAGCTCAGTCGGTTCAGCCTAGGAACCACAAGGTTCGATACCGGCCATCGCCAACTCAGCGTAGGAGTAGCACAGGGATCTGTGCGGTAAAGTGAGGAGCTGATGGTAGGTGTGGCGCTCCACCTCAGACGCTAAAATAATCTTCTTGTCTAGCTAGTGAAGGGGGATAGACTCCCTCGCTATTTGGCTGATACCGTCTTTAGGCCACCCAGATGATTTTTTTTTTACTGAGATTCGATCGTAGTTCTGTCTTTTCTTAAAAGCTAATCACTGAATTGCACTCTTCTTCCTCCTCCACTTCCTCTCCTCCTCCTCCTCCTCCTCCTCCTCCTTCTCCTCCCTCCTCTCCATCATCTTTTCTTCTTGTTGCTGATGCTGATACTGATACTGATGCTATAAATGTTACTTTGACTTTTTCATATTTATCTATCTTTACCATTTTATGTTTTCAGTTTACATCACAAGATGGCGACATTTAGACATCTCCACCCTCCACCCTCAACGGATGTCCTCACTTGCAATTAGAAAATTAAACCAAATATAAAAAAAGAAAAGATAAAAAAAAGAAAGACATTTTTAAAGTCTTTAATTATAAACTCAAGTTCACTGGTCATTAGACATATTCAGACAGCAATTAGTAATCAAATGTCCAGATCGAGGCGTTTATTTTATAAACTGGATGACATTAGATACAAATGATATTTGCTGTTATTGCTTTCTTTTTCACTTTCCACATTCCCTTGCCACGTCCGGTGCAAAATGTCGGCGGAACTAAAGTCAGCGTTTCATTAAGTAACATTTACGAATTTTGATTCAAGTCAAATACTTAAAAGTTTTATCAACCAATTAAGAAATAGATTTTAAAATCCTAAATTAACTTCGGAAAGATAAAAAGGTGTCTTTGCTCTTTTTTCATTGGCGCAAAGATGACATCATCATCATCATCCATCATCATCTGCTTAAGAAATTGACCTACTCGTGCGGAGGGGTTGGTAAATATATATATATATATATAATTAATATACATTAGATAAGTTAAAGTGAATTAGATGTAATAGAGTGAGCATTTTCAAAGCAATCCAAATATTAACTGATGTAAAGGATTCATTGGCGCAAAGATGACATCATCATCATCATCATCATCATCATCATCATCATTATGTCGTGCCAGTAGCACGGATACCAATGACAATCTCTCGCCAACCGTTCCTATCATTCATTGTCTTCGGGAGGTCCTTGTGTGCAGCATCCAGTATCCGCACTGAGCTGGTCAATGTATATATATAGCAGCATAACGTATCTGATTACAAAACATAAAAATAACACTAACAAACTCACATCCCCACGAAATATTGAAGATTCTCATTAACAATCTTAAAATCGTCTATAAAAATGATAATAAAAAATGCCAACACATACTCAAAGCAATTTGATAAGAAATGAATAAAACTAACATAAATAAAATAACATTTAACACCGGTAACAATATACTAAACATCTTTAATAACTAACGCACTTATCATAGCAACCCTCCTACAATAGACTGATGTACGGAAAACAACAAGAAGACTTGAACGGTTACACTTGAAAATTATTAAGAAATGTTCCGTGAAGGTTTTATAACAAACCGAAACATCTTAACGTCGAATTCACTATCTATAAATAAATGTATCTTTTGGAATGCTTTGTTTTTCTTCTTTCTACACACACATACACACAGACATTCGCACACACACGAATACTTTTTAATCAGATCTATTTGATACACACACACACACACACACACACACACACACAATATATAAGGTATGTCAAAAAAGTATCGATATTTTTTGTACATTTTGACACACCTTGTATTCTGAAAAAATTAACGTTCCATTCATTGTTCATTCCTATCTTGGTAAATACAGCTTCAATTTCGGTACTTGTATGACACACCTTGTGTATATGGGGAGGGGTCTGATTAAAAAGTATTCGTATTTGATAGGACCATGTGCAAAAAAAATCTTAAGAAACAACTCCACAACAAAATAAAAATATGAAACGCCCAATGAACCCGACCCAACCTCTAGGCATACAATATCCCTGGACGAGTTAACAGGCCGTTAAAATCAATCAATCATTGAACGTGTCTAAACTTCATATACCTGTTGTAGCATATGAGGAGCCGTTCTTTGCAGAGAGACATTTTTTTTGTTCCCATGACATTTTAGAATCCCTCTTTCCTCTGAAAAAGAAAAAAGAAAAATCAACCAAATTTTTCTTGACAACAAAAGGTCACAATTCGCAACAGAAATAAATCTCTACTTTCAAATTTCAACTTTGGAAAAATATTCGACTCGGAAAACTTTCAGACGATTCAACAAATGTTTATTGCAACAAGAGGCGTTTTCTGGTTGGTTGGTTGGATTTTATGGTATATCAACCCTTGTTGGGCTATTTTATACCGAAGACGTTTTGTTTTATTCATTCTTGGTGATATTCAATTTTTAAAAACTCAATTTGTTTTTTAAACATATTTTTTGAAATCATTTTTTAATATTTAACCCATAGATGGATCCTTAACAGGTATTACCACTCTGGGCCAGTGGCCCTGGGAGTAATGATGATGAAGGGATATTCCACACACCCACAGCTCCCGAATTGGAATTTCACCATCATATAAAATTTAACCCAGGACACTATGATCCTCAGCCACCACCTTCTAGCACATATATGATAAAAAGGGTTGGGGCTTACCATGAGAGCAATCGGGTTGGGACAATCAGGTTTTAGGGGTTGACATGACCAACCGATTGATCGGAGGGGGTCTCTCCGACCGTCCGCCTAGCCTAAGTAAAGCCCAGGATGGAGTGCTGCATGTCAGGGACTTTTCAGCCACTAGAATTCCATCCTTATACATCACGGGTTGCCACTGGTGGCCAACAGTGGTCCCATTAGGAGAGGTTTGCCTCTCTGCAGAGATGTAGTCGGTGTATTCTAAAGCCTATTCTTTAGTTTATTAGCAAACAACTGTGTGTGCTATCACAGATTCATGCACACACTTACACGATCCTCAGAATATGCCCCCCCTTGTGTCAAACTCATCATTATAAATAACTATACAGATATGTTTTCATTAAATCTTAGTCTGGAACAACGCCACCTAGATGGGTCATCCATTGAAATGAGATATAATGAGATTAGTTTGTTAACCACTGCGTTACAGCGATGCGACTCTGGATCTGTACATATCTACGCTAATATTCATAGTTATTTGATAAGAATCACCTAGATTTGGCACAAGGCCACAAGTATGGATTGCCCCCAGTGAGAAGCGAAATCACTACATAATAGTAATGGTCTTCTTGATTAATGTGTTAATCAATAATTACTCCAAGAGGCGCTTAAAAACTAAGCAAAGATTAGGTTTGGAGCAAGGCTGCAATTATGGGTCACCCAGTGAGGATCGAACCTACTACTCTGCATTAAGTTATCCATGAGACTAACTCGTTAACCATTACACCAAGATGATGTGCAATAGATTTGGTATATATATTTACCAACCTTAAGTGGAGTTTAAGAGGCTGGAATTCAGATTTTTCCTTTTCCTAGACTGGTTGCCCAATCAATGTTAAATAACCCAGTCTGCTTTACTATTTACCCATAGCTGGAGGTTTCGGGTATTTCCGTGAAATATAATGAAATGTAATGCTTTTTATACATAATCTAATGATATTATCTCTTGCGCGCTATTGTGCATTAGTACCATTTTATTTATATAAATATACATGTCTCCATAGGAGAGAATAAGTCTGATGAAATTCAATACCGAAAGTCTCCAAAGTATTATGGTGGAATCTTTCGTATATTGTCTCTTCTTATATAACAATGGTTGGTGTTAATTAAGCTGAGAAACCTTGACACACAATCCGCATTTGTCGAAATAAAAAGAAGAAAAGAAAAATGTACAACTAATGGCCAGACACAATCCAATGGCAAAATGGCGCGTTTAGTTAATCAGTGAATTTAAATCAGAAAGAAGAACGGTTCTCAATTTTACACACACACACACACACTCTCTCTCTCTCTCTCTCTCTCTCTCTCTCTCTCTCTCTCTCTCTCTCTCTCTCTCTCTTCTCTCTCTCTCTCTCTTCCTTTACTCTTTCACACGGCTTTTTTTCTCTTTCTCTTTCTTTGTCATCCGCTTCTCTCTCTCTCTCTCTCTCACACACACACACACACGGTTTTCTCTCTTCTCTCTCTCTCTCTCTCTCTCTCTCCTCTCTCTCTCTCTCTTCTCTCTCTCTCTCTCTCTCTCTAAAAATTCTGGGGGGAAGAAAAAAGAAAAAAGAAAAACTATACAGTTTTAAGTAACAAATTACTCCGCACGACTTTTGTCTTTCATTCTTTCACTCTTCATCTCTAAAGTGAATAACAAATGATTGAAATTCACTTGTGTGGGGTTGAAGGTGGGGGATGCATCGGTGGGTCCCATGATTTAACAGCTGATCGCATTCTGGGTCTTTTGTTACGTTGCTCTGGGACAAAAGGTTATTATATGACAGTGTTCATTTCCTTGACGTAACGTGAAACACGTAATTTGATTAGAGAGCTAGTTGGCTGATTCTTCTTCTTCTCATGAGACGAGATTACAATAAAACGTTTGCAGAAAATCATCTTTGCCTTTGGCTTGAGTTCTCTTCTCCGTCAGTTATCGTGACATGCCAGGAATGAGATCTTTGTCAAAATATTTGGTAATGCTAAAAATCGCAGAAAGAAATGAAAACATACTTTCTTTTTGGGGCATTGGCATAAAGTGGGCACACACTGCCCGAGCTGTCATTTGAACTCGGTTAGTTGATTTCGTTTTCCGTGTCGTAAAATGTTACACTACTTTGGGTATGTATTATGTTGGTTGGTTAGATTTACGGCATTTCAACCCTTGTTGGGTTATTTTATGCCGAAGACGTTTTATTTTATTTATTTTTTATGAGTATTCAAAATTTTTAAACTCAATTTTTTAAACACTTTTTAACTCGTTTTTTTTCTATTTAAACCATCGATGGGGCCCTAACAAAGTCGACCTGGGAGTAATGGTGATCAACGGGTACTCCACATTCCCGAGAGTTCCAGAATTGGAATTTCACCATCAGATAGAGTTTAATGTCATACCCAGGAGATTAAGACCCTCAGCCACCGCCTTCTAGCACATATATGATAAAAAGGGATTAACGTGACCAGTCGATTAATCGGAGGGTGCCTCTCCTCGACCAACCGTCTAGCCTAAGTAAGGGCCTCAGCCACCGCCTTCTAGAACATATATGATAAAAAGGGTTGGGGCTTGCCATAAGGACAATAGGGTTGGGACAATCATATAGTAAGTGCTTGGGCTTGACGTGACCAGCCGATTGATCCGATGGGGCCTCTCCGTCTGTCTAGTCTAAGTAAGAGCCAAAGTGGAGTGTTGCATGTCATGGACTGCTCAACCACTAACATTCCGTATGTATTTTGCTTACTGTTATTTGAAGGTAGGATATATATAATGATGCTGTAATGGTAATACTCGTTAACACATTATCATTTGAAAGAGAAAATAATTGCGATTGTTTTATCGTCTTCTTGTTTCATTTGCTTTTAGAACAACGTCCTGTTGTTATTTACTCAGCTTTGCTTCGAGGGTAGCAAATAAGCCCCTTGGGTTGCATACAGTACCTGCTGTTTCTCAAATGGTCACCCATCTAAGTATTGCACGGGCTAATCGTTGCTTAACAAAAACCTCTTATTCGTTTTTTCTAATTTCGTCTATTCATTCCTTGGCTGCAATCAGTTTGAAAACTACAGTCGTATGCGGTGGATACCGGGTTCAATTCCAGCTGTGATCATCAGAACTGACAACGATTAAAGTAAATAGAGGTGCGTGGTGTAATGGTTAGAGTCGTAAGAAATGGACTCGTCGACTCGAGTTCAAATCCTGGATGAAGCTACAGTTCACATAACACTAAAACCCTTGGAAAGGTATGAATCAAACTATTTCATTCCAGCTATGAATAATATAGTAGGACAGACTGGGCTCTTTAACCTTGGTTAGGCAATCAGTCTAGGAAGAGGAAAATTCTTCAAACCTGGTCACTACTAGAATAGGCTCAGTCCTACTTAGTGATCTATTTCATTAATAAAAATAATAAAATAATAGATACTGCTGTTTGCTGAAAGAAAACTTTCTACATAATCAAATGAAAGTTATCCCCATGACATCGTATTGTAATGCTTAACAAGCTAGTCTCGTAGATTGATTAGTACTTAGTTCGATTTCCACTAAATGCTCTCATTTTCTGTCTTGTGCCAGCTGATCGCATGGGACAAAGGATATTACGCAGCAGTGTTCATTTCCTTGACGTAACGTGAAACACAAAATTGGACGATTTGACACATAGCCTAGTGAATAAAGGCGTTGGTTAAGACAGTTCTAAGTGACAGTTATCTCTAGACTGCAGGCTCAATCCTGGTAAAGGGTGACAGTAACATAGAATAATAATTAACACAGCTTAACACCTGTACCCCAGCTACGGTTAGCGGAATAAGAATAAGATACCCCCGTGGATCAAATAAAGGGTTGGGTTTAAAGTTCCATGATGGCTCCTGATTACGACAAGAAGGTTCCTGAGTTCGAAAAGAAGGTTCCCGAGTTCGAGAAGGCTCCAGAGTCCAACAAGAAATACCAGAAGAAGGCCCGAGGGCACATCGGCCGAAAAGTTGTACAGATAATAATGAAGATGAGGACAAAAGTCCGAATAATCCAAATAATACTAATTATCAAGCCTCATCTCAAAAATTCAGAGAAATACGTAATTTGATTATAGAGTTAGTTGGCCAGTCTTAGTTTTTCAAGAGGCATCTCGAGTAGTGCACTGGGTAGTGAATTGAATTAGGAGACTATTACTACTAGTGAGTTTGATTCTCACTAAGTGATCCTTAGCTGCTACCCTGAGACAAATCTAACCCACGCTTAGTTTTTCAAGCCTGGTTAGTGAGGTAGGTTAGCAGACCATTAAAAGTGAGTTTAATTTTCATTGTGCCCCTCATACTTCTGGCCTTGTACCAAACTTAGAAACCGACTCGTAGAATTAAACTTCTCTTCCTGTTTTGTCTGGAAAGCGTGAGAGAGAGTTTAGTTGTGATCAGTTTCTAGCTGACCGTTGGCTAGACTCTCACTGTGCGGTTGAATGATCCGAACCCAAGAAAGAGAAATAAGATTCAAATAAAATAAATGTGAATTCACCAAAGAAATGTCTTGTGTTATCACTAAAAACAAACGACAACAATAGGATGTCTCAGCCAACCAGATCTTAAGAAGACAGACAGACCAAGATTGAGAAGATAGATACCCAGCCCAAGTTAGAAAAGATGCTACTCAGACAGACCTAGCTAAAAAGAAGCGACAGAAAGATAAAACAAGCTACAAATTAAAATATATACAGCCACGAGTATGCACTTACAGGCAAGTATGGTATACAACATATTCAGCGTATTCTAATCCCCCACCGGTTGGGCGGGTTTAGCTTACAAATCCGGAAGTGTTTCCTTTCCGAGTTTATTTGGAGATTCTGTTGGCGGAATTTAAAGAATTTGGAAGATAAAATTGGATTGCGAGAAATAAAAATGAACAAGTAATAAAGTCTCCGGAGAATTTCTTTGTTAATTTTCTTCTTTTTTAATAATAAACTTCTTCTTCTTCTTCTTCTTCTTCTTCTTCTTCTTCTTCTTCTTTTATGTGAATTTTACTGTTAGCCAACTCAGTTGAGATTACGGTGATACATAAATCAGATGTAAGAAAGAGATCCATAAAATTCAGAGCCTCCCACACATTGGATACTTTTCCGCACCCCCCCCCTCTTCAAGAATTCATTTCCCCAGCAACGCAGATTAAATATGAAGCAGTTGGTTTAAGATAGAATCTAACACACTAAGACAATGTATCATTTACAGTGCATCTAGTAATATAACTATTCTTACCGACAAAATTCGCCGGTACAATTATGATATGATATGATCTTAAACAGAAATGGTGGAAAGTATTTAAAAATATGTTAAGCACTGCAATGGAAGTAATTATATATATATATATATATATATATATATATATATTATATATATATATATATACCAACCCCTTCACACGAACAGGATACGACACAATATCAATTTCTTAAGCGACGTTTAACAGGTTTGAATTCAGTTTTCCTTCTCCAAGACTGGTTGCCTTGCCAAGATTAAAGAGTCCAGTCTACCCTACTATTTACCCATAGCTGGAGGGAGAATAGTTGGATGCATACTTTTGTCAAGGGTATTAGCACAATGTGAAATGCAAACAGCCTCGTCCAGGGTTTGAACTCGGGTCGACGAGTCCATTTGCTACGACTCTATCCATTACAACACGCACCTTCATATACTCACATTTGATACTCCATTTGAATAATGGGTGATCTTGGGCCAGACTGATTCGTAGATTTTAAAAAACTGTGATATAAGTATGTATTTACACAACTCATTCGCCACAATGTCATTTTTAAGGAGAGTACAGCTGGTTTGAATTCAAAGTTTTCCTTTTCCTAGACTGGTTACCCTACCAACGTTAGAAAGTCCAGTTTGCCCAACTATATTATCCTTAGCTTGGAAGGGAATATATGGATTCATGTGTAGGGGATTATCTTCCTTTTGCCGGAAGAGTTATCTTCTCGTTGCGTTGTTGTTTGTTCCCACTAGGGGACCTCTAGTATTGAAGCGCGTTCTTTTTGAATTTGTCTTCCTCTTTTAGCTGGATGTTCTCAAGAACTGCTATGGGCTAGAGTCTATCTACCCCCTTCTCAGCGGGGTTTTTGCCTCCCCCCTTACATTACTGTAAGTCATTTATACAGCATGGACTATCCTTTAGTTCCATGTCTGTGACTTTTATATGTTAGGTACATTTGGGTATCTTGTTTATACCTAAATATTGTATATGTATTTACATGTTCTATTCTCCTGTATATTATGTATCTTATCGTTTCCATGTGCTGTTTGTATATATTAAATGTTTTGTCTCACAACGTGTCGGAGCTGTTATTCATTTATCAACCTTGAATTTTACACATGCATTTTGGCAAAACAGCCTCGTCCAGGATTTGAACCCGGGTCGTCGATTCCATCTACTAAGACGATAACTGTAAAGATAAACACGCCTCATCTATGATCGAAGGTAATTATAAGAGCAACTGTTGGATTCCTTTACTAAGTTTAGCTTGGTTTGGTACAAGACAAGAAGTACATGACACTCAGTGAGAATCAAACTCACTAGCAATGTTTTATTGTTATTCATTACAATAAGCAACGCGCATAAGAGCAACCGTTGTAGACAGATACTTCGTAAACTTGTCTTACTGGCATATTGATTTTGCTTCTCACTGGGTGACATTGGGTCAGTCTAACGATCTACTGTCAAACTTAGATGGCTGTGTATTTCCCACTAGTGACAGGGTTTGTCTTCCAGACAGATAACCCTCTTTAAAAATTGGCGCTACACATTCTTTTGGTATTTATGTAGAATGGCGCGCAATCGATAATATCATTAGATTACGTATAAAAAGCATTATATTCCATTACATTTCACGGAAATACCCAAAACCTTTGAGACGCTAGGATTGTGTTAGCGTAAGTGTTAGGACAGGGTTAGTGTTAGAGTTAGTGTTAGGGTTAGGGCACTTCGGGAGTTTCCGTAGTCTAATGCTATTTCTACGTAAAATGCGTTTCCAATTATATTATCTCTTGTGCGCAATTCTGCATTTGTACTGAATTGTTTGGGTTTTTTTTTATCCCCGTTTCGTTCCTCCAATCTAACATTGTGTCCTACTAAGCCAAACTTGTCAAATATCCTTAAATGTGTTTTTATCACAAGAAACACCATAATTTGTATCTGACAATAAACAGAAACGCTAACATTAATATTTGTCTGTGAAAACGAAGTGCATTCCGTTGGAACGTGAGAGACGCCGGGGTTATAATTCCACTGTTGGCCAATGGGTAAAGATTTCAAAAGCGAGTTATCTGCTCTTCCTTTTCACATTTCCGCATGTGCCTAGTCGGCTGTTTCTTCCTAATGTAAACTTAATATTTATTACGCCTTACTTATCATAAGAGCATTGCAAAACACTAAGAATGCATTTTATAATCCTTATTTAACCTGCACAACATCGCTCGCCATTTTTTTTTTTTTAATTTGGTACAAGCATTTTTAGATTTGCTTTCAACGGGGCGTGAAATAGAATTTGTTTGCTCGCTGTGTTCATGTGTGGTGGGGGAGAAGAGAGAGAGAGAGAGAGAGAGAGAGAGAGAGAGAGAGAGAGAGAGAGAGTGTGGTGTGTGTGTGTGTGTGTGTGTGAATCAAAGAGAAAGAGAGAATGAGTGTGTGTGTGTGTGTCTGAGAGAGAGTATGTGTATGTGCCTGTGTGTATGTGAATGAGAGAGAGATAGAGAGAGTATGTGAATGTGTGTGTGTGTGAGTGAGAGAGAGAGAGAGAGAGAGAATGAGTGTATGAGAATGTCCGAAAGAGAGAGTGAGAATGTTTGTGTGTGTGTGTGTGTGTATGTGTGCGTGTGTGTGTGTGAATGAGAGATAGAGATAGAGAGAGAGAGAGCAGTTCTGTTGTCATATTTATTCTTGTTAAATTTGTAGTTGCATCATTTTAAAAACTTGATTTAAATTTTGCCCTTCATACTAAAGAAACGTTTAGTTTGTCTCATAAGATAATGCACTTGAATAACTTAATTTCTGTGTCTTTTGTTGGAGTGGACATGGGAGAAATGACAATGAAAGTAGACTCCCCATTGATCAAAGATCCGCAACTGGATCTTCCCTACCGGATGCTGTTTAATGTCATACCAAAGGCACTTTCTGGGTGTTAAAAAGTTGTATAGTTAGCGGAGGGGCCTATTGTCGGTATCAGCCGGACAACGTGAGAGTCTATCCCTTTTTCGCTAGCACTAGACTGTTTTTGCTGAAGTGGAATGCCACACCAACCGTCAGCTTCCCACTTTACCACGCAGATCAAATTACCCAATCTGTGCTGCTCATACGCTGGGTTGGCGGGGACCGGTATTGAACCAGGAATCTTGCGATTCCTGGGTGAGTGCTCAACCGACTGAGCTAAACCGACCTCGTTTTTATGTTAGATGTTTGTCGTAAGTTGCAGAAAAGGAAAATAAAACAAAAAAAAAACTTTTACTTCTTGATTCTGTCTGTCACGATCAAGCCATTCATAAAAACAAAACTGCTATATCAAATCGCTAGAACATCCGGGCTCATATAATGATGGGTGCTTGGGAGGTGAAGGAGTTGCTAGCAAGTAACTGTTAGCAAGAAGTAAAGTGAATTACCTCACGAGGTTACAGAGGTTAAACTCACAACCTACAGGTGGTAGTAAGCATCCTGAACCTCTGTTGGTTGGAGTGGTTTGGCCGGTGAGGAGGCATAAAAGGCGAAGCAGTTTCTCTCGGGGCGAAATTACTGTTTTCAGCCAGCCAAGGCCGTTGGACAAATTAACAGCGTGATCCAATGTGATCCACGCATCTTTTTTTATTTTTCATTTTTTTATTTATTTTTTTTTGTTTTTTGACTAGCCATCGTATGAACTTCGGTTTGTGCGTAGCTTCCTACATTAAAAAGACCTTGTGTCACATCCACATTACAATTACTGTTTTCATTTTAGAGACGCGTTGAAGCGTGTTATTGAGTTTACGTTGGAGACTGCCGTGTTATGGTTGCAAGCCATAAACTTTGTCGTCGGAATTTTTCATTTGCGAAAGTTATTACGGTGTAAGATTCATAGTGATATATACTTGAAGATAAAACTCCGACAAAGGTTGATAGACAAAACATTTTATATACAGCACAGAATAAACAGGGTACATAATACATGGAGGTGTACATAAACATACATACATAAGTAATATAAATACATATACAAGAGTAGAGATAATGACCCATTCATGAATGGTAAAATTCAAGATATTTAGGTATCAAAGAGATACCTAAATGTACATAAAAACGTAGTTACGGATACATGACTAAAGGATAGTCATATATCGTATAAGAGACTTACTAGCAGTGAGTGGCCAGTGTTAAGGGCCGAAGCCCCAACGAGAAGGGAGTAGACCTAAGTCTAACCAATAGTATCTCGTGGGTCGAGCAACAGGAAAAGAGAGAGAAGTTCAAATTAGCCGCTTAAATAGACCAGGCCCCTAGCAAAACTAAACGGGCAGACAACTCCCCAGGCAAATACGAAAATAACTCCCACAACGGCATCAGTTTGCAAAGATTATAACTCTTATTAAACCGTTCTGAAGTTCGATTTTCCCACCGTACTCCATTCTTGTGACCCTGTGCTAGACTAAACTAAGATTAATCGTCTATACAGTAGGAGTAGATCTCCTAACAATTAACAGCGCGGACATTGGAATCAGTGAGCCGAGCACATATTTCCCCTGAGAAACTTTGTATTCAAATTCTGGTCAAGGCTATTTGAGTTTCACTTCGCGCTAATGCTCTTGGGAAAGGTATGAATCCATTTAACCCCACCAATTATGGGTAAATAGTTGGGCATATTAAATTGTTTATCCTTGGTAACCAGGTCCGGTTTAGCTCAGTCGGTCGAGCATTGGCTTAGGAATCGCAAGGTTCCTGGTTCCATACCGGTCCCCGCTAACTCAGTGCATGAGTAGCACAGATTGAGTAATCTGATCTGTGTGGTAAAGTGGCGAGCTCACGGTAGGTGTGGCGCTTCCCCTCAGCAAAAACTAATGTGCCTGGTCTGGCGCTAGCGAAAAGGTTATAGACTCACTCGCTGTCCGGCGGATACCGATAATAGGCTACTCCGCCAACTTTATTTTACTTTATCCTTGGTAAGGCAACCAGTCTAGGAGAAAGAAAACTGAATTTAAACCAGCTGTACTCCACTGAAAAAAAATTGACCTTGTGTCACATCCTGCACGTGGCGGAGGGGGGCGTTTAAGTTAATACATACCATTGCTGTAACCACTGAAATTGCGTGTGTGAAGTGACGACCGAAAGCAACCACAGTAATCAATTTCTTCAACCGCAAAAATCTTTTGCCTGCAACACTATCACAGTAGTCCTTGCTCAATCCGTCAAAAGTTCACTCGTTCAAACGTACGTCTCACTTCACGTTAAGAAGATCAAAACACAACTGTCTGTGGTGTGGGAAGGTAGGCATTAAATAATGAGGAACTGCTCCCCACGATCTTACATCGGGGCCAATCACACTTAGCGCTGTCCGACCCGTGCGAAATTTGTATATTCAACAGGGGTGACAGTTGTCTGCCTACGAGCCATTCCTCGCGACGAGGAGGCTGCGAGTTCAATATCTGTAGTCACTCGCTACGCCCCCGCCCCCTCGCTCAGGCCAGACATATACGGACGCGCTTGGTTTTTTGGAGGTAGGAAATCTTCTAGTCCACAACCACCAATCCACTTTTCAGTAGGAATGGGTAAACCAAAAGTACATGTTTGGCTACCAACTGCCGCCGTAAAAATCTGATGTTAAAGAAACTGTTGCAGTATCACTGAAACAGTGTGGTTGCTTCCCCCGGCACTACAAAGACAAACGGCAAACAATCGATACATTCTGAAATGCCAAAACCAAGTAATTCTTCAAGTGAGATAATCAGGACTTTTTTTAAATTCTAACTTTGGTATTTTCACGAGTCAGATTTCAAGAATTCCTGATTCTAATGGCATTTTGTCTCAAAAGTCGGAACTGGTACTTCTGTTATTACTACTACTACAACTACTGCTACTACTCTCACGCAACATTTTCTTCGCTGTGGAAATGCTATTGCTGCTACTATGTGATATTAAATGACGTGAATAACTTTGTGGGATATTTATACGATAACATTCTCGGAATGTCTTAGTGTATTCTGCCTTGTCGTCGTTTTCGCCGCAACCTGATCCCCCCCCCCCCCCCCCTTGCCGCCTACAAATCCTTCGACTGACTGTTGAAGACGTGTGTGACGTCAGTTAACAGCCTCGATTTCATCATCATCTTTCTTGCCGGCCGGCCGCGCCTCTCTCTCTCTCTCTCTCTCTCTCTCTCTCTCTCTCTCTCTCTCTCTCTCTCTCTCTCTACTACCGTCGCAGCCGCCTCGCCAACTTTTAATCCGATGCGCAGTTATCATTCATTGATGGACTCACCCAAAACTTACTCGCCGGCTTTTAGTAACAGCACTTTCTTTGCTAAAATTACTACGACTATTACTCATACTACTATCTATTTATTTATTCGTAAAGATGCGCAATGGCACACACTAGAATCGCATTTTTACGTATAAACAGCATTAGATTACGGAAACTACCGAAGTAGCCTAACCCTAACACCAAGCCTAAAACTAACCCTAACCCTTACCAGGTTTCAGGTATTTCCGTGAAATGTAATGCTTTTGTACCTGAGTCGACGGGGCAGCCTAATGTCGATATCAGCCAACGTCTATCCCCTTTTCACTAGCGCTAGACCAAGAAGATTATTTTAGCGTCTGAGGTGGAGAGCCACACCAACCACCAGCTGTTTACTTTACCGCACAGATCCCTGTGTCACTCATACTCTGAGTTGGCCAGGGCCTGTATCGAACTCGGAACTTTGCGACTTCTAAGCGGACGCTCTACCGACTGAGCTAAACCAGCCTTAATATGATGATATTATATCTTGCGCACTATTCTGCTTTAGTATCCATTTATCTATTTGGCATTACTGATGTTTATAATCCAATCATTTCTCGTGGATTTTCACAAAAGCACGTGACAGAACACAAAATGAACAAAACGTTTTTTTTTATTATCATTTATCTGAATTTTTGCGATGAAGCTTGATAATTTGTGTCATTTGGATTTTTCGGACTGTTGTTCTCATCTTTATTGTTATATACACAAAGTTTGGCTGGTGTGCCTTCTTCGGGTGTTTCTTGTCTGAATTCATTTAGATGAAGCTTGATAATTTGTATCATTTGGATTTTTCTGACTGCTATCCTCATCTTTATTGTTATATACACAAAGTTTGGTTGATGTGCTCTCTGGCCTTCTTCGGGTGTTTCTCGTCTTAATTTTTTAGATGAAGCTTAATAATTTGTATTATTTGGATTTTTAGGACAGTCTTCATGTCGTAATCGGAAGCCTTTAAGGAACTTCGAACCGAATCCTATATTTAATCCACCGAGGTAGACGGTTTAAGACAAGAGGGTTCCGGGTGGATTTCGACGAGAAGATTCCCGAGTTCGACAAGAAACACCTGAAGAAGGCCGGAGAGCACATCGGGCGATACGTTGTGTATATATAACAATAAAGATGAGGACAACAGTCCGAAAAATCGAAAATGTCCAAGTTTTCAATTATCTTTGCCAGTTGATTGATTTGTTTTAACGACTTGTCGACAGAGTTATTTTATGCCACGGGGTTAAGGAATCGTGCTCATTGTACCGTCATATTTACATTTTATTTCTTAAGACGTTTTATTTGTTCGTTTTTTTTTTGGGGGGGGGGCTCTCGAATACGAATAATTTTTGAACAGATTTAGTTGGTTGTTTTGTTTTCTGTCATATCAACCCTCTTCGGGTCATTTAATACCGAATCAAGTCATTTTTTATAAACAAAGGACGAGGGTTGCTTACAGTACCTGCTTTTGCTTAAGTGGTCACCCAATTAAGTATTGAACAGGCTCAATGCTGCTTAACTTTGGTGATCTCGTAGGAACCGGTGCTTTCAACGTGAGTTGACCGTAATTTAAACAGATCTACTTGATCCACAGTCAGAAACATATATTATCCGTATACTATACGGCTTGGTCATAATAATATCATCGAAAATGAATAACCAGGCTCGAAAGTGCGAAAGTGCTTGTACTCGGGATATAAAACCAGTTATTTTGGACAATTATTATACAGCCTTCATCCTCATTTGCGACATCTCGTTCGCGAACATGGAAAGGTTGATAAAAAAAATTAAACTAATTCCTTGTCTGTCATATTTATGTAATAATAATAATAATATAATAATAATAATAATTTTGCCGTCCCAGCCGATCACAGAGTCAAAATGAAAGTGGAACATGAAGGTGAAGGTCGTATCAATTGTAATTGGTGCCCTTGGATCGGTCTCCAAAGCTCTGGAAAAGAATTTAGGTGAATTAGAAATCAGAGGGAGAATCGAGGTCATCCAAACTACAGCACTGTTAAGATCGGCTAGAATACTCAGAAGAGTCCTGGATACCTGGGGAGACTTGCTGTCACTCAGCCTCCAGAGAACCACGGGCTATGGTAGGTGTGAAAACATCGTGTTATTGGCATTTCAGTCTCGGAAGACTATAAAATAGTTTTTGTGCCCCTGAAGTTACAGCACCTCCTGTGACTGTATAGTCCAATGCTAGAAAAACAGCCGCGACCACCGATATCGCATGTGAAGGCTGTCCCTGAAGATGTTGATGTGCCGGTGTCTTGTTGCCGCTGCTTTCTTCTGGACCTCTTAGCTTCATGGTGTTGTGCCAGGGTGACCTCAGACATGAACAGTCCTCTACAGAGAGCATGCCGCAACCGAAGGCGGTCCGGAGACAAATTTGGGAGCACTTGAGATCGTTCTTGCAGACATCCTTGAAACGCAGCTGGGGGGCGACCAATCTGTCTCTTACCAGACGAAAGCTCTGCATAAGGATGTCCTTCGGTATCCGTCCATCATCCATACGGCGGACATGACCCAACCATCGGAGACGACGCTGTCTCAGTAGAGAACATAATAAAACAAGAGAAAACATCTTATTATAATGGAGATTGTGTGTTTTTCTGTCTGTAACCGAAACTATATTCCTGCTCAAGTCACAATTCCCTTAGTTATTGACATCACATTTTCCATGATTTTATTTTTATCTAAACCTCAATTGTTAAAAAAATTGTTTTACATTATTAATACTGTTAACTATGTCTACATACTGACAACATGCAATTATATTTATATATACAACAAAATAGCGGTTTACAGTGTGAACGGGAAGGCTAATTTGCATATTAATATTAAAAAATCGAATTTAATAAATATGTGCTTAGTATTATTGATTTCTAACTGTTTGGTTTTATTTTAATGAATATAAGCAAAAATCTCTTCAATGAATCTTAAATGAAATCCATTAACAAGAAAAAAATAACTGTCATTTTATTATTTACTTCCTCTTTTAACTAAATACTTAAATTAGAAAAAATAACAATGAAAGACGAGAGTGATGGAAGAGTAAGTTTCAGTTGTTCCATTTTTTATTATACTCCCTCTGTTTTAAATATTTTATTATACTCCCTCGTTTCAAATCTTTTTATCTGTATTCTTATTTAGTTTCATTAGCCTTTCTAATTTAATACAATATTTTATTACATTAAAACTTAAATACTTGCACCCGGAGGGTGCATATATTTGCTAGTAATAATAATAATAATAATAATAATAATAATAATAATAATAAGAAGAAGAGAAGAAGAAGAAGAAGAAAGAGATGAGAGAGAGACTCGCACTACATTTTACCTACATAGATAATTACTTTTTCATTTACTTCACTTACCTTTAAGCAGCCCTCAAATCTTTAATCCCGATTAACGACACTGCATTCACCTTGACCGATTTTCTGTCGGGGCAGCTTAGTATACACTGACTGTATCCCCTGCAGTGGGGTTAGAATATGAGACACTGGGGAGTGTGGAGTACACCATCATTGCCATTACTCCCCACTCCACCCAAAGCACCTGTTTGGGGGGAGGCGTCCCATATATGGGTCAAATAAATATCTTACAAAATTATTTGTATCAAAGGAATATTTTAAACAATACAGTTGTGTGCCAATTATTTGTATTAGATAGGAATACTTGAAACCATATAACTGTGTGCTGATTATTTGTATTAGATGGAAATATCATATAACTATGTACAAAACAAAACCTCTTAACGAACAATGTATGCGATTCCCTAACCTCTAGGCATAGAATAACCCTTGATGAGTTGACATGCCGTTAAAATCAATAAATAAATCAATTAATTGAATTATTTTCGTTGTTGCCAACATTGTAAAATTTTGTATTAATTATTAAATTGAATCAAATAAACGAGCAGTATGCTCAGATATTTTTTGTTGGTTGGTTAGATTTTACGGCATGTCAACTCTTGTTGGGTTATTTTATGCCGAATACGTTTTGTTTTATTCATTCTTGGTGGGTATTCTTTTTATTTTTATTTTTTAATTTAAACCCAATTTAAAAAAACAAAAACAATTTTTTAAACTTGAATTTTTTTCTATCTATCCTATAGATGGGACCCCAACAGGTACTACCATTCCGGATCAGAGTAAAGGCGATGAAGGGTTACTCCACGCTCACCAGAGTTCTAAAATTGAAACTTCACCATTAGATGCAGTTTAACGTGATATTTTTGGTTGCAAGAAGGAAAATATATTCAGACAAAGTGCAGGTCACTACATGTTTACAATCACAAAATCAGACGATGTTTATGAAAAGACCTACATGCCCCTCCCCCATCCTTCTTCTCTGAATAAGTGGCTATGAGTGTAACATCGGCTTCCTAAATACTGCCCATTAATGTTTTCGTTTACTGGACTGTTGAAGTAGACACAAGTCTACTTCAAACATGCCAGTGTGAAGATTCATTCGTAAGACGACAGCAGACCTTGAACTAATAGTCACTGTATGAATTCGGTGGGAGCATATTAATGAGTTCGTCTAGCAGACCGTTACTACCGGGTAGTGAGTTCGGACCTGTGTGTCACATATTTTTGGCCTTGTGTTCAAACTAAAATAAACTTAGTAAATAATTATATGAGAGCAAAAAAAGATACGTATCAGTCTGTGCTTCTGTTCAACTGAATTAACTTTTCATTCTTAAATGGGATGAATGTGTCATTTCTATCAGTCAGCAAGCGTTCGAAATGGACGTCAGCTGACCAACGCAAAGTGTGGTGATTGGCTGGAAATGAGAACAGGACAGAAATGATCACCTCATTCGTGTTTAGTAAAGAGGCGTTGTTTTTGTTTTGGTTTTTGTGTGTTTGTTGTGTTTTATTAATAAAAATTGGCGGTAAAAATGAAACGCTAGAAGCAAATTTCATTTTCATTTTCCATTTAAGAAAAATGTCCATTTCTTTTTTTCTTTCTTTTCTTAGCCATGTAATAAATGTTTAAATGTATATTAAAACTAATAAAATCATTTTACAGTATGTTTTATTTTGCATTATATGTAGTCGTCGTCGGAGAGGCCTAATGTCGGTATCAGCCAGACAGTGTGGGAATCTATCCCCTTTTCACTAGTGCTAGACCAAGGAGGTTATTTTAGCATCTGAGGTGAAGCACCACACCTACCATCAGCTCCTCACTTTACCGCACAGATCCCAGTGCTACTCATACGCTGAGTTGGCGAGGGCCGGTATCGAACCAAGAACCTTGTGATTCCTAGCTAAACACTCTGAGCAACTGAGCTAAACCGGTCCTATTCCATAAAATAAGCACAAATTTGTTAGATGCTGTATTTTTATGGTTTTTGAGAAAAATTAGGGATATCCTATTGTTCAAAAAGTTAATGTGATGTACAAAGGCCGGGGTCATTTTTAGATTCAGTGGTAAAAAAAATTGTCAAAAACAATTGTCAGATGTACGAAAATTGTGTTCCCCAGTGTTATCATCCAAAAATTTCCAAAGTTTATTACAAATAAACTCCTTCTCCCCAAAATTATTTACATAAAAACGTTCAAAAATCTGTAAATGAATCATATATAAACTAGAAGCGGCTACCAAGCATCGCCTGGGTAGGAGGGGGGCAAAAAATCCTGATAGATTTGTTTATTTTTGAGGTTTACAAATACTGGACATCTTTAAGTAGAATTTCAATGCTATTTCTATGTATATTTTAATTTTCAAATATCTTCCAATATAAATCAAATATTCATAATTTTTTCACAAAAAGCAGGAACTGGTGATATTTAATGTGTATATATATATTTACTTTGTCGTTAATTGTTTTATTTTCGTAGTTTCATCTGGTTATACATGCATACACACCAACTGCCCTTTATATATAGAGAGATTACACACGTAATGTATGCATGTTTTTATACGTATGTAGATATATGCGCATATGTATTTGTTTGTGTGTATACATACATAGGTTTTCTTAAATTTGAGAAAACTTTGCAAAGAAAAATAAGTAAAAATTGAAATATAGTTATTTGCTTGAACATACATTTGTGGTAGGGACATCCGGGCTGGTAAAGCAAAACTTGAAAAAATACTTTGACACCATACCTTGTAAACCAAGCCGCTATGAAGTATAAATAGCAGCTATCAAAGGAACATGCTCTATTCTAAAATGTTCCGCTGACTTCTGATTTAGGTCGGAAAATTAAAACGGAAAGTTTTTTGGTGGTACCCAATGACAGTTTAACTACAGTCTATGAATTAACATTTTGCGAATTAGGTTACGGTTTTAGGGGATTAAGGTTGTTTTTAATTACGTATTGCTTAAAAAAATAAACAACAAAAAAAAACAAATTACTCTACATTTAATGTTGAAAAATATTTTTTAAAACTAAGTTTAATTGAAATTATACATTGCAATACTAACTCAAACAACTGTCTCGATGATAGATTCAATAATTAATTTCAATGGTTAATTAAATATAACCCCTAGGATATAAATACTATTCATAAAGGAATCAAGTGTTAGCCCCAGAAAGGGTCCCTTTGGTCTCTAAAAAATTGGAAAAAGAAAATTGGGAAAAAAATAGACAGGGAATGCAAATAAGATATTGTTATAAATGCTCCAATCAAATAATTATTCAATCAAATATAATTTATATATCGAAACATGCATCGACATAGGCTCCCTACTTTTTAAAAATAACAAATTGTCCACCTATGCGAAAGTTGTGTGTTAGTATACTGAATACTGATACCAAAAAATAGATCTTTTACTAGCACCATTGTTTGAGGAAATAGCATCAAAGATCGTCTACTAAAATGCACTAAAAATCCTCATTTTCTAAAAGCTGAATTTT
The DNA here is from genome assembly GCA_023376005.1 of Doryteuthis pealeii. NCBI lineage: Eukaryota > Metazoa > Mollusca > Cephalopoda > Myopsida > Loliginidae > Doryteuthis > Doryteuthis pealeii. Next base: position 8,777,753 of record CM042150.1, read on the forward strand.
GCGAAAACGAGGATTTTTAGTGCATTTTAGTTGATATTTTAAAAAAGTGAAAAATCGACCTACCCTATTTTACATTTTCAGCACAAATGCTATTTGTTATTTTCAGGGCAAATAAATCCGTTAAAAAATTTCACCCTAAACTTCACATTATCGATAGTGTTTTCATAAAAAAAAAAAAAAAAAAATCGGTCATAGCTGGCAACTATTCGGTATTAGTACCGTGATATTCCTGAAAGATTACATTGTTTCTATAGAAATGTAGAATTAGAGTTCGTAGTTGGAGTTAAATCACATTATTCTAAAGATGTTACTCTTAAAGAACACGCAACTGTTTTCTTCGATTGAAAGGAAAACACTTTTTATTGGGTAGGGGTCGTTGTGAAGGCTCAACATTTGATCTTAATATTCGACCACACCCCACAAAATTAAGATATAAGGCAACTTTGAAATTTAAAGGGCAAATTCCTTCAGTCACACCTGTAAAAATTCCTCCCGTATGACTATGTACATAGAGTGAGATACACATTAATAAATATATACAGGTATTAAAACAAGTGTATTTTGTGTGTAAAAAATACAGAGAAAATATATATATATATATATATATATATATATATATATATATATATATATATATATATATATATATATATATATATATATATACAACACAATACACAATATACACAGGTATAAAACAAGTGTATTTTGTATGTAAAAAATACAGAGAAATATATACATTGAAATATATATATATATATATATATATATATATATATATATATATATATATATATACTCACAAACACACACACACACACACACACACATACACACACATATATATATATATATATATATATATATATATATATATATATATATATATATATGCACGTTAAACGCAAATTAACAGAAATATGTGTGTGCGGGCGTGTATGCACGCATGTGTGTGTGCATGCTCGTGCTGCGTGTGTATATGTGAATATACACATATATCTACAACTTACGACGTAGGTGTAACGTTTATACTTCTAATGTTAGTCAATAAGTAAAATAACACAATTTCTAACAATGGGGGCCTTATCGTCTAATAAAGGAGAAATTTGTGCGGGTCGCTGATTGCTTGCAAATCTGTATGGTAATTTCAAGGAGTGGACCAACGCGGTGAGTGTGTACGTATGAATGAGTTTGTCTGTGTGTGTGTGTGTGTGTGTGTGTGTGTGTGTGTGTGTGTGCTCTATTAATCTTCCTCTGTCTCGAGGCGTTGTCGACTACAGCAGTAAAACACGCGGTAGTTATTTACTGGGCTTACCTTGTTTATTTTGGTACAAGGCCATCTAAGACACCCGGTGAGGATCGAAATCACCACTTAGTAAAGAATATGCAATAAAAACTTTTTAACCATTACACCGCAATGTGATTTCTCTCTCTCTCTCTCTCTCTCTCTCTCTCTCTCTCTCTCTCTCTCTCTCTCTCTCTCGTCCTTACGTTAAACTATCTGATGGTGAGGTTTCAGTTTGGAGCCCATGGAATGTGGAGTACCCCTTCATCACCATTACTCCCAGGTCCACTCTGAAACGGAGTGGTAGTATGTTAGGGTCCCATCTATGGGTTAAATAGAAAAAATGAGTTTGAAAAAAAGGTTAAAAGAAAAATTGAGTACCCATCAAGAATGAATAAAAGAAAAACGTCTTTGGCATAAAATGACCCAACAAGGGTTGACATGCCGTAAAACCCAACCAACAACAACCCCATCTCTCTCTCTCTCTCTCTCTATATATATATATATATATATATATATATATATATATAAGTAGTAAGTCGTCGAGGCGGCCTAATGTCGGCATCAGCCAGACAGCGAGGGAGTCTATCCCCTTTTCACTAGCGCGAGACCAAGGAGATTATTTTAGCATCTGAGATGGAGCGCCACACCTACCATCAGCTCCTCACTTTACCGCACATCCCTGTGCTACTCATTCGCTGAGTTGGCGAGGGCCGGTATCGAACTAAGAACCTTGTGGTTTCTAGCCGAACGCTCTACCGACTGAGATATATAACTGATTGGGCATGTATATATTAATCACGATAGGTGGCGTGAAAAATGTCGAGATTACTTATAAATGGATCAGCACTAATTCGGTTTGGTGTCTGTTAGTCAGTAGTGTTGGTATTTTTCTAGTACCAAGTTCATTGTAATTGACTAAGCATGAGTTGAAGAAATCCTAATAGGTTTTTTTTTCTTTATATAACTTTAAGGACTGGCTTTTATTATCAGAAAATGACGTGAAGAATTTTATCGTTTAGTCATTACAGATTTATTGAACTTGACAGAAATTCCTCTCGGCTTATGAGATCAGGCGATCGGTGGTGACACAACTATGACAAGTAAAATATCTACTCAGGACCGGTGCATACTGTCCTCGTGTGGGCACCGGAAGTGTGCGTTTTATTTTTTATTTTTTTCTCTGCATAATACTCTATAAAAATTGGCATCTAGTTGAGTATGGGCTCGTATTTTTTCTATGAATACTACTTTATGAAAATTGGGTAAAGAAGAACAATTTCCTCGTAAATTCCTACAATAAAATAAACTGAACCCTCATTTTATGTCCGTGTTTTTGCAATAAATGTTCTATTTTTCTTGCACCCGTTATTTTACAATACTAAATATATTTTCTTGATTCTTTATTCTTTAACAAATAAAGAAAATATATCTAATATTGTAAAATAACGGGTGCAAGAAAAATAAAACATTTATTGCAAAAAACACGGACATAAAATGAGGGTTCAGTTTATTTTATGGTAGGAATTTACGAGGAAATTGTTCTTCTTTACCGAAAATTGACGTAATTGAGTGGGGTCCTCGTATATTTTATTATTTTGAGGCGGGCAGATTATTTTTTCGAGGTGGGCAGATTAGTCATGTACAAGGCGGCAAAGGTGCCCGCTAGGTGAAATAGCTGCTATATCCATCGCTAGTTATGACCGATGAAAAATTAACAGTTTTGGCAATCGTGTAAATGGAAGAAGCGCGCTGGTAGACTGTGAATTCGGGGGCGTAAATTTTTCTACCAGATGTTAAATAAAATTAAGTTATAATTTAAGTATTGAGTATTTTTAACGATATTTCTATTTCAGAGAAATAAAAAAAAATAAAAAATTGAAACAGTTCACTTTTGCTGTTCTCGTGTCAAAAAGTATATAACTGAATCACTACGCAACAACGTTAAATCTATACAACGTCAATTAATGATATAGTTTGATTTTTTTTTTATATATATATAAATCAATTAACGTATTACGTTTTCCTTAGATTTTAATTTTTATCAAAAGTATCAATCCCAGTTCAGAAATTACGAATATATACATTGGACTTCATTTCGTATTCCACTAACGTCAGTCCGGTAGACTGTGGTAAAAATTTACGAACCTCAATTCACAATCTACCCGCGCGCTTGCCTTGAAAATAAACATCCGGAATTTTTGTTTTTAGAACGCCCTCCCCCCACGCCTCCCTACAGACGCCAGTTGGAAATAAGCAACTGAACAATACACAATGTGTCAGGGGAGGGGCGTGAATACTTGCTTTTGTTAGGGACAACCGGTGGCTTCAGGGAAAGGCGTTAGTTTGGGCGCCACTTACAGATTTACGATATGCAAGTTCGTCCGGTGTATGGAGTTCATTATTTGTGGTCATGCATGAGTTTGTGCGTAGGAAGGTGGTAGATAGTAAAAAGATAAGAAGAGGAAGACTGTATAGAGGCGAATAAGTTAATTCAATTGTATATTTATGTCGATGCATGTGAAAGTATGTATATTCATATTTAGGCGTGAGCGTATTCTTTAAAATATATAGGAATATGTATGTGCTGCTTGAGTGTGTCTACAACTGTATAAATATGTGATTATATATATATATATATATATATATATATATATATATATATTTCTTTTTTCCGGTAGTTAGGATCTTTCCATGTGTGGTTTAACCAAGCTGATGTGGGTAGTCCGTAAAGAGAGCTCAATTTGCCTAGTGCCAGTGAATGGAAGAACAGAGCAAGATATTCAATAAATGAAGGAAAAAACTTTAAACTTGCTTCATTACAATAATTTATTTCAACCGTATTACTACGGCATCTTCAGGTAATCACAAGAACATGACTCTTACTACCCGCATCATTCAAATAAACTAATCCTGCCCATCTAAGACACCAATTCTCCCCCCCCCAATTGATAGATTTAAAAGCGATGTTACTTTGGGAAATTCTCAGTAAGAGTTATGTTCTTGTGATTACCTGAAGATGCCGTAGTAATACGGTTGAAATAAATTATTGTAATGAAGCAAGTTTAGAGTTTTTTCCTTCATTTATTGTATATATATATATATATATATATATATATATATATATATATATATATAAGTTACCAGACGCCGTTTACCGCTACCCTAACTTAGATATACATGCTCTATCAATGATATTGAGTATTCTCACACATATATATATATATATATATATATATATATATATTAGTGCTGTAAGTAAATAAGCGTATGTATATATAAATCTGTAGTATATATACATGTATGTGTGCCTATGCATCTCTACAAAAACGTATTTCATAAACGTATTTTAGAGTGTGTCTGTTATTTCAGGTGCATGCACACGCATGTGTATGTACGTGCGCGTGTGCGTGTGCGTGTCCGCGCGCGCGCGTGTGTGTGTGTGCGTGTGTGTGTGTGTGTGGTATTAGAATCATTTTCCCCGGTTCTCTCCTCCCCCTCCAGCAACTATCTCACATTGCACCCCCACCCCCCATTATCCGTCATTGACCATTATGAACGAAGAATGAAGAAATTGCACACACCAGTGAAGTTTTTCTTTCTACCCCTCCGACCCACCTGACCGCCCCCCCCCCCTCTTTCATCAGTCAGTAGCCATCTTTCAATTTCATCATCCGATCGGCAGTGGAGATCTTTTGTTTGGTCGACAAGAAGAAGTTAGTTTTGATAGAAGGCCGACCCGCCAGTAAAACAAACCGTTGATGGTTAGCGACAGGGTCGGCTTTGAAGAAACAAGAAAGCACCTTGTATGAATCATAATATTTGTTAAAGCTCTCTCATTCGGAATGGCGGGGGGGGATGGTGATGGTGGTGGGTGCTGCTGCTGCTGCTGTTGCTGCTTGGCTAATAGACGCGCTAATGAAAACCGAATGAAACTAACGGAAAAGGAAGAAAATGCGGAAGAAAAAGGAAAAAGAAAAATAGAATTGAAAATTGAATTAAGATTAAAAGAATTGCTAAAACTGAAATTAATATCACCGAGTCATTTAAAAGCAAAATATCTGCTACCTTGACGAATGATATCGAATCTAAACTCAAAATTAACCCCATCTATGGGACAAAGAGATCTGTTTGAAAATTATTCGTTAAACCGTGTGCAAACAAAAAAAAAAACAAACAAAAAACTTTTGAGAAACAACTACACAAAAATGTAAATAGGAACGTAAAATGAACGCGATTCATTAACCTTTAGGCATAAAATCAATAAATCAATCAAAATTGCCGTAGCAATATATATATATATATATATATATATATATATATATATATATATGGAGAAAGGTAGACAAACACGGGATGTTATGGAAACTAGATGTTTATTGTCGACGATGCAACGTTTCGGTCTATTAGACCATCTTCAGGACTTGGATATAGTTCTTGCTTCAATGATGGACATATATATATATATATGTGTGTGTGTGTGTGTGTGTGTGTGTGTGTGTGTGTGTGGTTTGGTTTGGCCGTTGATTTTGAAGGCTAACACAATGAAAATTTAAAGAAAGATGACTTAACCAGGATGTTGTTCATTTACCTGTGACGGATAGGACAGTTAACCAGCGTGCAACTAGTGGTGTCCCTACAATGGTTGGGCGTCGAGCGCTTAATACCTGCCGCTTTTGCGCCTTCTTCACCAGATATGTCGATTGATATATTCATCCTTACATCTTCCCGCGAAGATGCCAACAAAATTACAACAACATTCAACACCACACAAACACGTTTTCAACGAAAACGTACATTTTAACGCCGAACACCCTGACAATACAGAAACGTTGTCATTGCTGGATTTCTGACTCAAAATACTTGCTAAAGTCGACATCCACACTGAATTCTAGAAAAGTCCACCCTCCCGGTACAGAAACCAAATAAATAAGGAACGAACTTATTCGTATCTGGACTAAATACAACAAGGAGAAAGATCAGATCCCTCTTACCACACACTCCATGGCTGTACTGAGAGTCAATGGTTGTACGCTGGTGAACTGCCCTATTCGTGACAGCGCGTGGTGTAATGGTTAAAATCATGGGAAATGGACTCGTCGCCCCGAGTTCAAATCCTAGCAGAACAAAGAAGAAGAAAAAGAAAGTAGATCAAAAAAGAAAATAATTCTAAAAGGTGTGAAAATAAATCCTATATTATTAAGGGGATTACAAGGGGGAAAATCCCAAATCGTTAAATACTTCGAGAATGGGTCAGGCGAATTCCAACTCTGTCAATAGTTGTTTCTGATTCAAATCGGTCATGAGATAAAAGACAAAGCCTAGATAAAAAAAAAAAAAAAAGAAAACTTCGTACAAATATCTTCTGATGGCACGTGCTTTGATTATTTCATAAATACCTTTGATGTAGAAAAAGCGGTTTTTATTTATAAATGGTCACGTGACAAGATTTCAGTCGAAAATATTTGCATGTGATTGGCAATCCACAATTTAGATCTGACATAATTCTTTTTTTTAGTCGCTTGATGGATTTTATCACTCACACACACACACACACACACACACACACACTTTTAACATACATAATATATACACACTCACACTCTTAAAAGACACATACACCCTCAACATACTCTCTCCACACGTACACACACATACACACTCACGCACGAAATGCATATACATCCATTATCTCAAAATATACACCCACACCCACAACACACACGCGCACCTTTAACATACACTACATGCACACACACACATACACATACACACACAGCTTTAACATATAAAATATATACACACTCACATTCTTAAGATACATAAAACCTTAACAGACTCTCTCCACACGCACACACATTCACACCCACAATGCACCCTTAACACACACACATATATACACACAGATTTAACATATATAATATATACACACTCACACTATTAAAAGACATATACACCCTTAACATACTCTCCCCATACGTACACACACACACGAAATGCATACATACCCATTATCTCAAAATATATACCAATACCCACTACACACACGGACATCCTTAACACACACTCACACACTCGCAAACATACATACACACACACACACACACACACACACACACAAATATGCCCTCAAAGCATTCACACACATCATCAACACTCACATACACACTCGCACACCTTCAACACAGATGCTCAATACATGCACATCTACACTCTCAAAAAACACACAAACCCTCAACACACTCTTACACACATACTTTCAACACACACATACACTCACGCACTCAATACATATATATCCACCATCTCAAAACACACACCACGCTCTCAAACACAGGTATACCCTTTAACACACACACACACACACACACTTCGCACACTCTTCACATATATACACACACTTAACGATTGATACACACCTCCAGCACACACCATCATCAGACACTCAACACACACACACACACACACACACACATGTACACTCAACACACAGCAATACAGTAAGCAACCGGAATTTAAAAAATGACTTGATTCGGCATTAAATGACCCACAAAGGGTCGATATGCCGTAAAACAAACAACCAACCAACAACCAATCAACACAGACACTCAGTACATATACTCACACATGCGCACATACGCCCTCAATACACACACACGCACCATCAGCACACGCGCCATCAATGCACACTATAAACATACACACAACCTCAATGCACACACATACATACACACACACACACACACACACACACTTCGCACACTCTTCACACATATACACACACTTAACGCGTGTGTAATGGTTAAAGTCATGGGAAATGGACTCGTCGCCCCGAGTTCAAATCCTGGACGCGGTAAGTGCATTTCACTTAACGCTAATACCCTTGGGAAAGGTATGAATCCTACTCTCCCTCCAGCAATGGGTAAATAGCAGGGCAGACTGGGTTGAGCATGGATAGGTAACCAGTCTAGGAGAAGGAAAAACTCTGAATTCAAACCTGTTGAACTCCGCTTAAGAAATTGACCTTGTGTCGTATCCTGCTCGTGCGGAGAAGTTGGTAAATATATATACACACACTTAATGGTTGATACACACCTCCAGCACACACCATCAACAGACACTCAACACACACACACAACACACACATGTACACTCAACACACAGCATGTACGCATATATCCTCAACACATAAGTGCACACCCTCAACACACACACATTCACCTTGAAGTATATACGATATATGGCTGCTATCATAAAACCTCTTAAGATTTTGCTAGTGTACTAACAAGGAGCACCGACCTAACACTCAAAACTCAGCGCGTTCCTTCACGCCATTTCATGCACCCTCCCCCTGCCCCTCCCCCACTTGTATAAATACGTGGGTGCCGTAAGTAGTAGTCTCAGTAGTGACAACATTGGACAGATGAGAAGAAATTGAGAAGCATCTATTGGGTGGAGAAATAAAAAGTAAATTGTTGTAGTGTAATACAGAAGAGAATGGAGTTTGCAGAGAGCGGAAGTCGTACTGCGAGGTTACTTCCGGTGTGTTTTCCTCATAAAATAAATTCTGTCTCACTACCTTAATATAAAAGCCACTTGTCTCATCCGTTCTTTTAAAATTCCATCTATATATTGATATACGTGTTCCTAAAAGGTACAACCGTTACCATCTTGCAACACCCTCTGGTTACAACATAAGATGAAGACGAACAAAATGAAAAGACGAGAAGAAGGAAAAAAAGAAAAAAATGCGTGAGAGAGAGTTAAATCAAGATTATCATACTTTTTACATATTGAGCTCTTTAGCAATAGCTCTTAAGTAATCATATCCAGCGTTGTAATAATTAAATTATCATACTTTGGTATATCCACAGGCCCTGCTAGTTTCATAAGGAATAAGAATTCGGCGGGTAAGCAACAGCAGATAATCAGGATTTACATTTTTGAATTTCATCTTGGACGATTTGGACGGCCTTATTTTTAACCAGAAGGTGTTGCAAGATGATAACGGTCGTACAGTTAAGGAACACGAGTATTAATATATAGAGATTAGACTCTTGAGCGATTCTCAAATATGGTGAGTTCGATTCTCGCTATAGTAAGTATTTACCATGTCAGTCGAACACAAGGATCGTTATAGTGGGAAACCACGCATAAACCAAATCTCATGCGTGGCTAGTGTTTAAAAATTGCATTGATCCCCTCAGCATTCCTATTTTGAGACATTTCATGCACTGGGCAATAAACCCAGCCCTGCCTCCTTTAAGATGCTTCATTATAGTATCCATTGCTTCAAACAACTTAATATGTGTAAATATTCAATGTTGGGGCGCTTACTCAAACACGTATTTCCTTCCAAGGACGTCCCATTGTGGTGTAGTGGTTAGCAAGCTAGTCTTGTAGATCCATTACTACTGAATAACGAGTTCGATCTTCGCTAGGTGCCCCATACTGGTGACCTTGTGTCACATCTTATCTGTGCGGAACGGGTTGGATAAATACCTACGTATTTCATTCCAATGCTAGTATTTCCTTTTTAGATACATTAACCATGTTATTGGGAATATTGGCGCAACACATTCTTCATTATTTAGTACTTAATACATTCATTAAATTATAAAATCTGCAATAAAGGGAATCTAATCTCATTAATAAGTTAAAGCGACGATTCTTCCAAGCCGTGGTTGTATCAGTACTATTGTACGGCTGCACCACTTGGACCCAAATGAAGCACCTGAGAATAAGCTAGATGGAGTTGCACAAGAATGCTGGTGTTGTATATTGTACAAACGGAAATAGGAATTTCCGGTTAAATTAAACAAAAAGACGAAAAAATAACAAAGGACCTTTTCCCGGTAAAAGCGAAAAAGAAGTTAAAAAACAGAAGCTAGGCTTTTCGGTCAAAGAAGCAGGGAGAAGATAAAGAAATATATAACAAATGCCCGTTATCAGATCAAAAGATAAAGATGCGTAGGAGTACCTATCAATATAAAAGGCCTGAAGGTTCGAGCCGACAACAGTCAGACAGCGGACGGCGAACAGAGCACAAGGAGCAACCGTCGACACGGTCCATCGCTGCCATCCGGCGTGAATTTGAAGAAGCCGCTATATAACATATAGAATTTGATGCCAGTATGCAACACTGGGTGCGGTCTTTAAAAAATCGTGGAAACAACACCCTGCAAGAAAGCAGCTTTACGACCACTTTAGATCATAGACATAGGTCTTTGTTGGACGGCCCACACTGGTGTGCCCATGTGCAGGCTTCTACGGGAACATCGCTTATGATTTCGTTCTTGCTTCTCCAGCAGTGTCCTGCATGAATTGTTCGTCTTACTTGGATGGTTTGTATGATAGGGAGCAAGTGGTCGTGTAGCTACTTTCTTGTAGGATGTTGTTTTATTTAAGACCACACGCAGAATTCTTGTGCAACTCCATTTAGCTTATTCTCTAAGTGTTTCCATTGGGTCCAAGTGGTGCAGCCGTACAGTAGTACTGATACAACCACGGCTTGGAGATTCGTCGCTTTAACTTGTCAATGAGATCAGATTTCCTTTATTACAAAACTATCCTTCAAGATTCTAACTTTAATCTGAACTCGAACATCGACCACTTGCGTGCGAAATAGGCAACCACCATAGCCACCAAGTAATTCTTCACAAAAATACTCCTAGGAAAATATTGTTATCTTCTTTAACCTTTGTTGCTGTATTTTGTTTTGTTTTGTTTGCTTTTGTTTTTGTTTTTTTTTGTTTGGGTTTTTTTTTGGGGGGGGGTGCAAAGTGCAATAAAGAAAAAATGAGAAATTGTATGCGTGTGCTGGGCAGTGTATTCGTGTAAATTTTTGTGTGGTTGTGTTGTGTGTGTGTATTTCATTTTAGATACATGGACTATGTTATTGGGAATATTGGCGCAACACACTCTTCATTACTTAATACTTAATACATTCATGAAATTATAAAATCTGCAATAAAGCAAATTTGATCTCATTGATAAGTTAAAGCGACGATTCTTCCAAGCCGTGGTTGTATCAGTACTAGTGTATGGATTTGTGTGTGTGCGTGCGTGTGTGTGTGCGTGCGTGTGTGTGTGTGTGATGATATGCATGAGAATGTATATCTCTTAGAAAGAGTGGGAGGAAGAGAAAATGAGAGAGAAGGAGAGAGAGATAGTGTGTGGGGGTGAGAGAGAGAGAAAGTGTGTATGCGTGCGCGTGTATGTGTGTGTGTGAGAGAGAGCGAATGTGTGGTTAAAAGAGTGTGTGTGTATGTCTATGTAATAATATGTGTGAGAATGTACATCTCCTAGAAAGAGTGAGAGGAAGAGACAAAAAGAGAGAATGAGAGAGGTGTGTGTGTGGGAGAGTGTGTGTGTGTGCGAGTGGGCAAATGCATAGGTAAGGGAGTGTGCGTGTGTGTGTGTGTGTATGTGTGTATGTGTGTATGAGAGGGGGGAAAGAGAATGAGAGTGTGTGTGAGAGAAGGAGAATGCGTGGCTAAGAGTATGTGTGTGTGCGCACGATTGTGTATGATAGATAGATAGAGAGAGAGTTAGAGAGAGAGAGAGAGGGGAGAGAGAGAGAGAGTTAGAGAGAGAGGGGGAGAGAGAGTTAGAGAGAGCGAGGGAGAGAAAGAGAGAGGGCGAGAGAGAGAGAGAGAGAGGGAGGGGTCGAGAGAGAGAGAGAGACTGTGCGTGTAATTGTCTGCGTCTGTGTGTTTTATGATTGTATAAGTTTATTTCTTCCTTTCTTGTGTGTGTGTGTGTGTCTCCCAACTTTCCACTTTTCACTGCGAATATTTCGATCTGAGTCCATGTCGTTAAGCAAGTCCATTTCTTTCGCTCTTGTGTCTTCTCCGGCATTGTGCATCTTCATATTCTGCATTGGGTGTGAAGAGCTATATGGATGGGGGGGGGGATATTGTCGCATCTTTATACCCCAATACTTGTGTGCTTCTATATCCCCGAGCGATCGTGCGTAAATTTATCTTTCCATCAATGTATGTCTGCTTATTTTTTTGCAAACGTGAATGTGTTTACATGTGTATGTATGTATGTATGTATTTATGTATGTATATGAGTGTGTGTGTGTGTGTGTGTGTGTGTGTGTGCCTATATGCATATGATTGTGCTTATTGCTTCGTTTGCGCTTATGCGTTTGTATATCCTTTCTTCCTGAAGATTTTGCATTCTTTCGTCGGGGGTTGTATTCCCACCCCCCACACACCACCAACTTATGGTATCTTCATAGTTCTTATCTATCTTCTGAATACGTGCTTGCTTAAATAATAATAATAATAATAATAATAATAATAATAATAATAATATAGGATAACCAGATGAATAGAGGCTTATATATATATATATATATATATATAAGCCTCTATACTTTTCAATATGTAAGTGTGAAACAAACAAACGCACATTACATGGAAGAGCAATTGTGTGGCTGTTCCATCGTTTGATTCTACTTAAGATTTTTCATTCATGTGAGTGAAGTGCGACAAAACCATCGCATAACAGACGAAGCATGAATAGTTCGCCGGTGATAAGTAGTTTAAATCCCAGCAGATGATGATAGCCCATCAGCGGTTAGACATGGCTGCCTTTGACTTACAATGTCTACGGTTCAATCTTGATATCTAAGTTTATCTTGGAAGATTATGTAACGCCAAAATCTTAAGTGGGGTTGGTCTGGTTTGGTTTGTTTTACGGTTCATCAACCTCGGTGGGTCATTTAAGGCTGACTAAGTTTTGGATTCCTAGCGAAATTTTGGTAGAAACAAATGTATATATGTATAGATTTTAACTATTGATCAGTTACTCATATTTTTAATACAATTCCATTTCTTTTAGAAAATGTAAAATCCTGGATGGTCTTATTTTTGTGAAAAGTTTTTTTCAAATTATTTGCTTGGTAATATTTTGTTTGCACTAGATCAAAGTCTGCACACTCTAGCAGTATATGTTTCACTGTAAATCTCTCTCGACATTTAGTGCATATTGGGGATTCTGTGCCCTCTAGTAAATGATGGTGGGTGATGTAGGTGCGGCCTATGTGAAGGCTGTTCTAAGTGGGTAGGGATTGTCTGCTCTTTTTTCTTAATCAGCACTCGAAATCTGACCATGTGAAAAATACACAATCATCTCAACCACCAGGCTGACAAAAATGAGTATTTACAAAGCAAGTCTATCACAAAAAATCAGTAAGACGCAGTGTTACATAATGAATAGGCATAGCCTATCATTTTTGTAAGGCAGTGTAGGTAGTTTGAAAATAACGGTAATCAGTGTGAAAATCACTGACAGTTTGATAGACAGGTCTTGAACCCAGGTTCATCTGGAACGGGACTCTCATTGGTTTAGAGGGTTACTGTGTCGTAGTCATGGTACACAGAAGAATATTTTACTGTGTTGCCTTTAAGAATGGGTACGACACTAGGAAGACACGTGTAACGTGGTTACTTTAAAATCGGCAAAACCTTTGTTACGATTTTTGTGGCCTTTTTAGGCTGCAAGTGAGAGCACGTTACAGTGGAGATCCCTTCTGTTCCTTAATGAAGAATCCTTAGTTGTTCCTTAGTGTTAGGCAGAGTCCTTGGTTGTTCCTCGGTGTTCCTTAGTGTTAGATCAACAATCAAAAGAACACAACGATTCTACCGAATCCTTGTGTTCTTTGATTGCCATTCCGTTCGTCCGTGTCGAATACGTGCAAATGAACGGCTTTCAAAATCGGCGATTAAATAGTTAACTAACTACGTATTCGAGCGTATTGTTTGGTTGGCTTTAATCCACGCGCCCACGCAAAGGCTATAAGTTTAAGTGGTGGACCACAGCACACCTTATGTGTACGAAAATAATCCAACAACCTTTAAAAAGGAAACTGAATAATCGAAATCAGAATTATGTATCAAAGTCAAACTCTGGAATGAGTAGCAGTCACGATCACCATTCTATCAAAACCTTCCTTTATTTTTCGGTCAGTCAAATTACTGCTACCTCCGGACGGATGTGGTGAGAACTTCCCAATACTTTCGACTTTGTGTTATTTTCGTCATTTTGAGAAACAAACCTCTTTCGATAGATTATTGTTAATTCTTCCGTCAATATTGAAATGAAACAAACCACAAAAATTTATTTTCGACGTCAACTTTATTCGTCGGCTGATTCTTTTAAAATGTAAGAGACGGATAGTGAGAGGTCTTCTATAAAATCGTCATTAGCTTTAACCGTGTTTCCCTGAAAATAAGACAGGGCTAATATCAATTTTCACTCCGAAATATAACACTAGGGCTTATTTTCGGGGGATGTCGAGTGCTTGCGTCGCATGATGTAATTGTGAAGAATGATTATTTCTTTCGTCAACTGGGGCTTATCTTAAGGGGAGGGCTTATATTAAAATCATCCTGAAAAATCACGCTAGGCCTTATTTTGCAGGTAGGTCTTATTTTGCAGGTAGGTCTTATTTCCTGGGAAACACGGTATCTAGTCGTATGCTGTCTCACTTCTGGCTATCCGAATTTAACTCCAGCTCTGTTGTTGTCGACACGTGTTCCGGGTTCTTCTCTTGCGCCCACCTTGTCTGATCTCTTCCTAAACATAAGGGTCTTAAGTATCTGTTGTCTCCTAAAATCTAGAAAAATCAAAACTAAAAAGTAGTGGGGTTCTTTTTTGCGTCTGTTTCTAATTTGCCCATCAGCCATTATTGTACGCCAAATTCCCACTCATATTTATGCTCTTTCCAAACATTAGCAGCATGCATTTCCAGTAAAAATTACCCAATCAGAAACGACATAGAGCGTATTTAAGGTCGCTACTATTTTTCCTGGAATCAATTGCAAATGAAAATTTCTGAGATCAAAACTTAATGAGGAGAATTACAAGTAATACAATAGACTTTCTATTACAAAGAGTAACTACTGAAGCTACACACTTTTCTATCCTGGATTTCAAGGAATACAACAGACCTTCAGCTACAAGAAGTATCTACTGAAACTACACTATTTTCTACCCAAACTCAATACCGACTTGGGTTTATAAACAGGGGAACTAAACGCCAAAAATGGCGACCAAAATTTAACGCTGATATTCACGAAAATAACAAAGATGGAACCACCATAGAGAGAGAGACACCCTCAGAACCAGAGAGACGTCCGACCTGAAAAAAGAACCCCGATACGACTTGATAGAAGATAAAAGAAGACAAAGACGACAGAAGAAGACGTTAGAGGAACAATAAGAAGAGCATGTAACAACGATAAAGACTGAACTTACAACCCAATCGAATGCTATTTCAGAATTGCTTTTTCAGAACTACTGCTCTATAGTAGATGCTCAGTCTAGAACAAATCGAAATGAATTAATCGATGGAAAGTTGACATTGAATTGAAATGTGCAGCTACAGATCCATCAATAAATGTTCAAGTCCAGAAAACCTCAGCACTGACCAATCAATTTTTTAAAAGAGAAATCAATGAGATCGAACTCAATTGATGGAGTCTTATTCATAAGAATGTCCATTGATTTTTGCTGATCAAATTGGACGAGAAGGAATATTCTTTTTAAAAAAAAGATCAATCGGTAAAAAGAACATTGATTTATTGATATATCGATTGGAAAACACCAAAATTATTCGATATTGACCTTCAAGATTATTCGAGACAAACACAGTTCGATATTACGAGACATGTGAAAGAACTTGCATGCCTAGTTACCCTGTCGGCGAGGCTTGGTATACACTGACTGTACCCCCCTGTGGAAGGCTACGACTCCCTCCCCATTCCCAAAAAGGGTGTCCTGGGTATGACACTAAACTGCATCTGATGGTGAGGTTCACGTTCTGGAGATATATGGAGCGCAGAGTACCTCTTCATTACCATTACTGCCAGGTCCACTCTGACCCTGAGTGGTAGTTCCTGTTAGAATTCTATTCATGCGTCAAATAGATATGATTGAAAATTATTAATATTATATAGGAATACTTGATGTCATATAAATGCAAGTTATTTGTATTAAGAACATTTGCTTAAAGCTCTAATTGTTTACTAAGGATTATTATTATTAGTTACTTAAAATCATATAAAAAAAGTAAAGTCGTCGGGGTGGCCTAAAGTCGGTATCAGCCAATCAGCGAGGGAGTCTATCCCCTTTTTACTAGCGCTAGAGCAAGGAGATTGTTTTTTCGTCTGGGGTGGAGCGCCACACCTACCATCAGCTCCAACTATGTGCAGATTATTTGTATTAGATAAAAATACTTGATATCATATAACTTTGTATAAAAAAACCCTTAAGAAACAACCAGGTAAAAAAATGTAGATATAAGTGTACACTGAACTTAATTCCAGGACCTCTAAGCTTAAACTAGCCCTAGACGTTAAAATCAAAAACAATTGGATGCATACCGACAGGTAATAGTAGTTGGTACAAAATGTTAACAACCAACGCTATCTATTACAATATTCTTCAACACTACATTGTTACCTATGCTTCTATGAAAGGTACATTATAGATACTAGTACAAAATAAAAAAACACCCTCCGGGCGATGTAAAATAGATTTTTTAAACATATTACCTGAGGGGTAGGAGTAAAAAATTCAATGTCTGCGAGTTTGTACCCTAAGTAAGTAAAAAATAAAACAATTTGAAATGTAAACTTTAAATATGTATTAAAATAAAACAAACTATATATAGATATAGATATATAATACCAGTCATGTATTTATTAAAACTTGTTTTAAAAAACATTGTGGACTGTCTAATGTTGCATGTTCAAATTTTGAGTGTATTTATTTGAGTGTTATGGCGATTTTGAGTAATGTGACGTAAGCAGTGACGTAATTTTTGTTACAGGCAAAAACCGGAATGCGACACAAAATTAACTTTTTAGGCGGAAGCCCCCACCCCATCACTGCGCTTGATTGATTGGTTGAGGACAGTGCTAATAATTGCAAGGTTTTCGCCCCCCCCCCCGGAAGTATATTTTAAATTTGGCACAAGGACGCAAATATTAGGTATTCAGTGAGGATCGAACTCACTATTCAATTGTCATAGGTTTATGAGACTGGCTTGCAAATCATTATATTACGATGGGATACCCGGAATTGTGGTGTAGGCTAATTCTCTCGTGTCCCTTGTACCAGATTTAGCCTGGTCTCGCTTCGGGAGAAGCAAGGACGAACTGATAAGTGGCATTCTCCCGTGGAGAGCTAACAGAGACATACCAGTGTAGGCCGACCAGCAGAAAACTACATCAATCAGCTGTGCAGATTCTGGATGCCATGCGGAAGACCTGCCAAGGGATATGAATGATATTCAAGATAGAGACATAGGTATCAATGCTGTCAGCGTGACTTGATGATGATGATGATGATGATGATATCCAAAGATCGATAGCTATTTAAAATCTTTTTCAGCCTACATGGAAATGATTTGTTGTAGTCATTTCCATTTTTCCTACGACTTCAAGATACTTGACGCTGCTTTCATCTGAGTCCATCAGATCTGCGCTTGAAGGTGTCCACCCACGCAAATATCTTTCAGGGACGGGCTTGCAAATATATCAAAGAACGCAGTGTACTATCAAGAATTAATATTGCGGTTTATCCAAAGTTTTCCGAACGACATTTTTTTTTTTAGTGAAATGTTTGATAAATTATTTGCGTGTCTTACCACCGGTAAAAATCATAACTCAAATTATAAGATCAATATTAAAATATTGATCAGAACAAATAAATCCTAGGATGTTCAGAGAGAAATGACAAGAAATGTCGAAGGGAACTACTTAGAAGAAAATGTTTCAAGAGAACTGATTAAAAATTAATGTTTATAGAGAACTGACTAGAAATAAATGTTTGATCTGACTCGGAACAAATTTTCAGTGAGAACTGCTATGAAATACATTTCCAGAAAGAACTGGCTAGAAATATTCAGAAAGAACTGACAAGTAGTGAATGCTTGAAGGGAACTGCTTAGAAGAAAATGTTTGAAGAGAACTGATTAAAAATTAATGTTTATAGAGAACTGACTAGAAATAAATGTTTGATCTGACTCGGAACAAATTTTCAGTGAGAACTGCTATGAAATACATTTCCAGAAAGAACTGACTAGAAATGTGAAATGTCTACACTCCCGAAAACTCAAAAACTGAAACCTAATCATCAGATTCAGTTTAGTGTTATATCCAAGACACACGGTATTATTGTTGGTTGGTTGGTTGGTTGGTTGTTTTGGTAGTATTTTACGGTATGTCTACCCTTGATTATTTTATTTTTATAAAGGGTACTCCACAATCCCCAGAGCTCCGTAAGTTGAACCTCACCACTAAATGCAGGTTAACATCATTCACAGGACACAGTATTATAGAATCATGATAGGTGCAAGTAGTAAACATTACACTATCAGATACATCAACATATGAGACAACTTGGGAGGGAATTTTTACCCTTTTCAGGGGGAAAAGGTTATATATTTAGTACGTAACATTACTTTTTGTACATAACTAAGAATTATGTGCATTATAATAAATGAATAAATAAACTAAGAATTATCATAGCTTTTTGTTGCTTTTAAGACATTCTGTAATCATAAAAAGACAAGTTATGCCAGTCCAAGAATTGCCAGATCTGTGTATTTAGTATTAGTATTATTAGTATTTACTAAGAGTCGTAATGATGCAATGGTGGGACACCCAGTACGATCTCATTACACAATTATCTTTGTCTGCTCGACTTGCTCACTAAACATTATTCAAAGGCCATTTACCTAAAAGTGAAATTATATATATATATATATATATATATATATATATATAGTAAATGAATAAAATTTTATCTGATGTGCAACATAACATAGCACTTCATTATCTGTACAATTATCTTGTAGATAAAACCGCAGGATTAATAATATTCAAATATTGATCACTTTTAAATAATAATAATAATAATAATAATAATAATAATAATAATAATATAATAATAATAATAATAATAATAATAATAATAATAATAATAATAATAATAATAATAATTTAAAAATAAAAATAATAACATAATTAATAAAAATAAATAAATATATAAAATAATAATAATAATAATAATAATAATAATAATTTTAAAATATAATAATAATAATAATAATAAATAATAATAATAATAAAATATAAATTAATAATAATGATAATAAATAATAATAATAATAATATAATAATAATAAATAATAATAATAACATAATAATATAATTATATTAAAATATATAATGTAATAATAATAATAATAATAATAATAATAATTTTAAAAATATAATAATAATTAATAATAATTTAATAAAAATATAATAATAATAACATAATAATATAATTATATAAAATATATAATGTTAATAATAATAATAATAATAATAATGATAATAAAAATAATAATTAATAATAATAATAATAATAATACCATAATAATAAATATATAAAATATATAATGAAAAAATAATAATAATAATAATAATAAAATATAATAATAATAATAATAATAATAATAATAATAATAATAATTTTAAAATATAATAATAATAAACATAATAATATAATTATAAAAAATATATAATGTATAATAATATAATAATAAATAAAATAATAATAAATAATAATAATAATAATAATAATAATAATAATAATAATAATAATTGCTGCAAAAATAATGCCATAATGACAACTACATCAAAGCGAAAATTGATAAGACCCAACAAAATAATAAGTGTAGACTTTGCGGTAATAGAGATGAGACTGTTAACCATATACTCTGCGAATGTAGCAAACTAGCACAACGAGAATACAAAACTAGACACGACTGGGTTGGGAAGGTGATCCACTGGGAATTATGCAAAAAATTAAATTTTGACCACACAACAAATGGTATATGCATAAACCAGAATCTGTTCTTGAGAACAAAAAACGCACAAAATTCTCTGGGACTTTGAATAAAACGGATCACCTTATCCCAGCAAGAAGACCAGACCTAGTGTTGATAAACAAAAAAGAAAGAACTTGTCAACTGGTGGATTTTGCAGTGCCAGCGATCACAGGGTGAAGTTAAAGGAAAATGAAAAAATAGACAAATATCTGGACCTTGCCAGAGAACTGAAAAGTTATGGAATATGAAAGTGAAAGTGATACCAATTGTGGTTGGTGCACTTGGAACAGTCCCAAAGGTTTGAAAAAGGGTTTGGAAAGTTGGATATCAGAGGAAGGATTGAAACCATTCAGAACACTGCACTGCTGCAATCTGCCAGAATGCTCAGAAGAGTCCTGGAGACCTGAGGAGACTTGCTGTCACTCAGACTCCAGTGAAAGACCATCAGCTAACACTGATGTGAAAACTCAAAAGGAGTAAATAATAATATATCAAAGAAAAATTTGATAATACGCGAGAGAATAGCAAGTGTGGGTTTTGGGGTGACAGTGATGAAACATTCAATCACTTAAGCGAGTGAAGAAAAATGGTACAAAATGAATATAAGAGCAGACATGATTGGGTGAGAAAGATGATCCAGTGGGAATTGCGCAAGAAATTAAGATTCGTCAATAATAACAAATGCCAATTGCACAAACCAGAATCAATCTTAAAGAATGAGACGCATAAAATTATTTTGGACTTTGAGATACAAACGGATCACCCAATCCCGACCAGACTTGGTATTAATAAAAATAAGAATTTTTTTTTTTAAATAATTTTTTATCTAGAGAATTAGGGTGAAAATAAAAGAAAGCGAAAAGACAGAAAAATACTTGGATCTTGCCAGAGAGCTGAAAAAAGGCTGTGGAACATGAAAGTGACGGTAATTTTGTAGATCTTTGAACTGGAGCGTTACCATCAGAACCCCTTTTTGGGGTATGGGGTCTTATCCCTATGTAGCGGAGACAGTTAACATATTCTAAACCCCGCCAACAAGGTGAGTCGACTTACTAGTTGTCGTCAAGAATCAAAACTTGTTAATTGTAATGACAAACGATAACACCGATAGATTTTCTTAAGCTTTATTCTACTTCTAATAATTGGTACACTTATTGAGAGTTTATATAGTCTAGTATTCGCTAGAGAGTTCTCCAAAGGGGAGGTAATCATAAAATAGGGGAGGTAACTCTCAATTACTTATTACACTAATTTTTTAAAAAAGACCTTAAATGGCTTACGCACAATTAAAAACTTCAAAATGAACTTTTCTTCTATTTCAGTGTGAAGAACATTTCAATTGACTCTCACATTTTCTTTTTAAACTGCCCACACAAAACAGAGTATCATTTTTTTTTCAATTGATATAAAACATAAGAGTGCTCCTTATTCTCTTCTGTTTTTCTCACACTAGAATAACTGCTGATTTCTTCTTGAGTGTTTTTCTTTTTACTTTTTTTTTGTTTTTGTTTTTCTTATTTCGTTTTTCTTTGCCCTTTTGATGTCTAGACGTTCAACCACACCTGCTACTTGCGACCGCTTATAAAGTGTCTAAAAAAAGGTGACAGGTCAATTTCTTCTTTGGTTTGAGCCACTTCTTTTCTTTTTTTTTTTTTCGTTTTTCTTTTTTTAGTTCTTAGACAACTAAAGCGTGGGATAAATCTATAAAAATAAAAATAAAATAAAAAAAACTTACCAAAGATAAATGCGTTCCAACACATTCAAAATTTGAATTTAAAGTTTTACACTCCTAGTATTGAGTATGAGTAATTGAACAATAGCTAAAATCTATACATATACATTTTTCTACCAAACTATTACTACGAATCCAAAAATTAGTTGGCATTAAATGCCGTAAAACAAAACAAACCAAACCTGGAATTGAGAAACGAAAAAAAAACGTTTTTTTTTGTTTTTTGTTTTTTTCAAAATCCGAAAAGTTGGGGTACCGTAACGAAAAAATGTTATATCGTAAACAGTATCAAGTAATAATACTTAAGCACAACATTTATTATCTAGATTAGCAATATATGAACCCTCCGGGTGCAAGTATTTAAGTTTTAATGTAATGAAATATCGTATTAAATTAGAAAGGCTAATGAAACTAAATAAGAATGCAGATAAAAAGATTTGAAACAGAGGGGGATATAATCAAAAAATAGAACAACTGAAATTTACTCTTCCATCACTCTCGTCTTTCATTGTTATTTTTTCTAATTTAAGTATTTAGTTAAAATAGGAAGTAAAGAATAAAAGTACAGTTATCTTTTCTTGTTAATGGATTTCATTTAAGATTCATTGAAGAGATTTTTGCTTATATTCATTAAAATAAAGCCAAACAGTTAGAAATCAATAATATTAAGCATATATTTATTAAAATTACATTTTTAATATCAATATGCAAATTAGCCTTCCCGTTCACACTGTAAACTGCTATTTTGTTGTATATATAAACACAATTGCATGTTGCTAGTATGTAGATATGGTTAACAGTATTAATAATGTAAAACAATTTTATTAATAATTGAGGTTAAAATAAGGATAAATTCTTGGTGAATGTGACGTCAATAACTAAGGGAATTGTGACTTGAGTAGTGATTTAGTTTCGGTTACAGACAGAAAAACACACAATCTCCATTATAATAAGATGTAGATATAATATAAATAATTCATTCATATATACATAGATAATAAATCAAAATAATTTATAATGAATTATTTCAAATTTTTAAATGCATGTCATCATGTCCTTTTTTCAATTAAATTTAACTTTTAATTTAACAAGTCATTTTAGAATTTAATTAAGATAGCTCATTCAATCGTGGTATATGGAAATCTATTGCAATGGAGTTACCAGAATAATAATTAATTAGAATAATTTTTATTTCTTATTGTCTAAAAGAACTAGTTGGCATCCTTCCATCTACTAAAGACGATGGCGTGAGTCCATTTTTTTTTCTCCTGCAACTGCGTGAGTGGTTGAGCGGCACAATTTTGAATGGCAATATCTGGAATGTCTGGTGAGGTGACTGCGAACACGTTTTATTTCTTATTGTCTAAAAGAACTATAATGGTCAAATTACAAAAAATACTAATAGTACCAGGCTTGGTTACTTCATTTTAAGAATAACCCCCAATTCCTTAGCGGTACCGAGCACTTTTTATAATATCACAATTTTCCTTAAGAGGACCCCCATTTTCGGCATACATGTCCGGTACCTAAACTTTGACCCCCATCCCCTGTATCAAAATCATCATGGCTTCGTGAACAAAGATTAAAAGTGGAGGAGGCCACGTTGAGTGCAAACATCTCCGTGGCTGATAAGTCCAATGCGGTACAGGCAGGCACGGTCGCAGCGGTTGCTGATGAAGATCTCGTCCAGATTTAATGGCATAGTGTTACCTCACCTCCTCCTCCTCCTGCGACTTTTGTCCTTGAAGGTGCTATCAGAATAATTGTAATCTTAACTTTGGAATTGTTCCAAGAGTTCTAACTATTATTGCTTGGGTTGAATGAATTGTAGAAAGTATGGGGACAAGTTTAACTCGTTTTGTACTTGTATCTTATCCCCAATAAAGCTGGTTCTTTCTTCTTGTGGGCTGGTGAGCTGAAATTAAATTTAAGGGACGAAAAGGAACGAGAAAGGAAAGAGACAAAGGTAGAAGGTAGTTTTATGGCGCAGGCTTTATTGAACGGGTCATAGTCGCCTGTAGCAAGGGGGATATCGTCCAATGAAAAACGGTTAAAAACACAACTAACGGTTAAAATAATAACATGAATTGAGTCCTTAGTAATAATTAAATTCATTAAAATCTATACCCAAGCCAAATTTTTCCGTTTTAATTTTCACGACGATTTGCAATTTTAACTTTGTTTTTAAAATTCTATTCCCAGAACTGGTTTCAAGCGTCACCCCGCCCCCACCCCTCTGATGCAAAGTATTATTTCGATCAAAGACACAATGTGTCAAAATGAAGGATTTTGTTTACTTTTTGTTATTGAAACAACCAACTTTTGACAAGACAGAATTGATGTTAGATCATTGTAAATAAAATTGAAATATCAACAATTATGATGCAATATCCAACGAAGATTGATGGTTAAATAGAATATTTTAAAAAATAATCGGACAGTTTCCTTCCATTATTGAAATTCCATCAAACACAGAAACGACGAAAAAGATACAAATGATACACACGTAAAAAATGATTGATGTGGCTCGTCTATATATTAATAATCGTGTTCCATAATTGTACGACCGTTATCATATTGCAACACCCTCAAAAATGAGACCGTACAAATCGTCCAAGATGAAATGCAAAAATGTAAATCCTAATTATTTGGTGTTGCTTATTCACTGATTTTTATTTCTTATAGGTGTCGTCACCTCAGCTAAATAATCGACCATTCCGTTTTATTTAAAAAAAAAAAAAAAAAAAAAAGAAATGTAAGAAAGAAAGTAGGGGAAAGATAGAGAGAGTAGGAGAGCGCGTGGAAGCGATAACGCTAATCTGTTTCAATCGAACATAATAAAAAGATGAAAAGAAGGAACTAACTTTTTTTAAATGAGTGAGAGAGTTAAATCAAGGTTATTATATTTTCTATACTTTTTATATATTAAAGAACTATTTTGCAATAGCTCTTAAGTAAATATATCTAACGTTGTAATAATTAGATTATAGATTTTACCAGTGAAAGTTCATTTTCTATAGAATTTAGTTAGTTGTTAAAGTTTATGTGCAATAAATCAGTTATCCTTCTACAATACACAAAATATTTTAACAATTTTTGTACAAGTTTTAATCATATTTTATCGAAAAAATTCAATAAGATTTTTAAAAACATTGAATGGCTATGGAGGTCCACCAGAGTAAAATAGGAATCAGAGGGGTCAACCAAAGTAAAATTGGTATCAAAGGGGTCCGTAGGAAAAAAGGGGGTGGAGAACCACTGCCCACTTATGTAATTCAACGCCCTCTATCAGATACCGACAAAGTTTTTATATTATAGTCATTTCTCTCAGTAATTTCAAAGGTAACAGATAAAATTAAAATAAGGAAACATCAAAGATGGTGATGTCTATTATGAGTAACACAACCTACACAACCACAATTCTCTTGTTCCGATGTTTTGCCGCGAAACGAAAGACGATGTCTTGAAGATTCAGAATTTCATTGTCCGTTTATGGTAATTATTGCTAAATTGCTCTGTCCATTATCCGCCATGAAAGTTTTGATCATGCGCAGTCGGAACTGCTCATGGCAACGGCATGATTTGGACAATTAACAGATGGTATCACTAATACACTGTAGCTAAAAATATGACTATGTAGCAGTTCAAAAATAAGTACACCCTTTATATATATATATATATATATATATATATATATATATATATATATATATATATATATATATGCAATTTTATTTTTGGTTACAAAGTTTCAGTGTTGTATTGTAGTTTTGGTAATGAATGATAGTTCCATTTTGATTATATATATATATATATATTATATAATATATATATATATATATATATATATAGAGAGAGAGAGAGAGAGAGAGAGAGAGAGAGAGAGAGAGAGAAAGAAAGAAAGAAAGAAAGAAAGAAACCATTTTTTATCAAGATCATAAAATCGTAAACTACGAAGAAATTTGTAATTATTATTTTTTATTTTCTAATCCAATTAGTAAACCCTTGCAGTAAGGAAAAAAAACAGGTAAATATTTTGCAAGTAAAAAAAGTAAATATAGGCATAAAATAACCCAAGATGGGTTGATATGCTTTTAAAATCGATCTATCAAGTTTCATTGTTCGAAACATTATATTTTGTGATGTTTTGCCGATACGAGAAGGGAAATTTTTAAATAAGAAATTAAATAATTCCTCAAAATCGGATGCAGCATAAATTTAGAAAAAAAAAATGAAAAACAAAACAATTGATACATTCTGCCTTTTAAACAAAAAGTTGAATAATATTGGGTTGATGCATAATTATTGCGGCTTTTTTCTCAACAAATTTTATTCAACAAAAACAATAACAATTGGCGGATTTTTTTTATTTGTTTAATGAAAATAATCCTCTTTTTTCAGAATGCGTATCGAAAATCATATCTTTTAGTGAAAGGTTGGAATGCAGCACAATCATTTCACGATCTCAATGAACTTTTTGGTGAAGGAACAATCCGCAAAAGCAAAATTGAAAGATTAGGAAGTTCAAATCGTGCGATATAAACCTCACTGATGAAGAGGGAAGAGGTCGACCATTAAATTTCAACAACCAGGCACTTTTGGCAGCCGTGGAAGAGGCTGAAAGTTTGACAATGAGAATGTTGGCCGAATACTTCAATGTGGACAATTTGACCATTGTTCGTCGTCTCAAAAAAACGAAAAGTATGGAAATTGGTTGGGTGGGTCCCCTACGAACACTGTGATAACAACAAAGTCGGGCGTGTCCGAATTTTTACCGATGAATAAAATTTGCTGGAAAAAGTTGCAATAATTATGCACTAACCCAATAAATAAATAAATAAATAAAGATACTCGATCGAATAATGGGGTGGGAACTACACACAATGATTTTTCTTTCGATTTAAATAAACATCTAAAAAGGGTTGTTTCGTTTAAAAAAATGATTTAAAAAAAAATCATTGTTAATTCTAAAAAGAATAGTTCCCTGGGTATGACGTTAAAATCTATCTGATGGTGAAATTCCGTTTCTGGAGTTTGGGGGAATGTGGAGTATTCCTTCATCACCATTACTCCCAGGTCCACTCTAACCAGAAGTGGTTGTACCTATTAGGGTCCCAACTATGGGTTAAATAGATAAAAAAATGAGTAATAAAAACGTGTTTTAAAAAAGGACCATATGAGCTTAAGGCACCCCTTTTTGATTTCGATTAAGAAAGGGCATGCTTTTCATTTACACCGTCAATATTCGGTTTTTGTTAGGGGTTAGGGGTAGGGGTAGGGGTTAGGGGTTAGGGTTAGTTTTATCATTTTTTTTTAATCTAAAAATCGTCTGTTAAAACAACCGGATATTGACGGTGTAAATGAAAAACAAGTCCTTTCTTAATCGAGATCAAAAAGGGGTGCCTTAAGGTCATATGGTCCTAAAAAAATATTGAGTTTGAAAAAGAAATTGAATATCCAACAAGAAAGAATAAAATAAAAGGTCTTCGGCATAAAATAACCCAACAAAAGGTTGACATGCCGTAAAATCCAACAATCCGATTGACTAAAAGCCAGAAACACACACAGAAACACACACACACACACACACACACACGCACCGAAAGAGGCAGAGACAGAGACAGAGAGAAATACACCCTCATTCACACGCGCACACACAAACATACCCAGTCGCACGCAGATATGCAACACACAGACCTAGAGTCACACCCTCCAACACATACACGCACACACACTGTCACATGTGGACATACCACCAACACGCCCACCGGCGCACACACAAGCACACCTACACCCAGAGTGACATGTGCTCACACACCCCCAACACGCCCACAGATACACCCATTCATATCTGACATAGCAAAGATAAAACCTCTATATTTGTCCATGTTTATTTCTGTCCTTGTAATGAACTCATTGTAAGACTGATTAAAACCTTTGACTTAAATTTAGAAATGATTGAAAATCGCACATCGAAGGTCGATGATAAGAAAAAAAGAAAGAAAGAAAGAAAGGGAAATAAAAATCGGTTAGTATTTTTATTTCATTTTTAGGTGACCCTTAAAGATAACGATGAACACCATCAGCAGCAGCAGGCGACAATCAGAAATTGTCAAAAAAAAAGTCGATAATCAAAGTGAAATCGGGTCAAATGTCAAGTGTTATCAACGAATCTAATCGAAAAACAAAACATCTTTATAAAAAATGATTGGTATTTTCCAACTTAATATCAAAAAGGATTTTATGGTCGTTTCTATTAAGCGGGATTGTAACCTCATGACTGGGTCCCATCGGGGTTTTCGATAAACACCTCGTCTTTGACCGTGTCGTCTGCAATATATATATATATATATATATATATATACCAAGCGTGTTGGTAGATCCTTGCGGAGAGAAAAAACCCGGCAGAGAGTTTGATTGTAAAAATATACTACCAAACATCAACCAGGAAGAAAAAAATTTTTGAAAAAAAGAAAAGACCAAGATATTCGTACCAACAAAAAATAATCTATTGGTATAGTATTTGGCCAAAAGAAAAAACAATTTATATGCATATATATGTATATAAGATATATATATATTCATATAACCGCTAGTAGTATTTATTTGTCTTGCTCCTTTTTCTTCTTCAGTCAGATTTTAGCCCTGAAGAGCTTTATGCGAAACTAACAGTAGGTTCGTCTGACTCAGTAGATATCCTTATTATATATATATATATATATATTAAGAAATTTGAAAAAACAAGTGTTCCAAAAATAAGATGAATTTATTTATCGACGCTTAAGCGTTTCGGTTTCTTTAAACCTTCATTAGGATGTATTAGGGGTGAAGAAATTGATGGATGCTTTATAGAAAGATAGGAGATAAAAAGAAATCTTTATAATTTTTTTTTTTTTTTTTTTGTGTGTAACTGTATTTGTTCAGCGTTATATTTTTGAAAGGCGAGTCATGCATCATGACATCTTCGCGTGTGCGGATCGCGACTCGTCTTTCAAAAATATAACGCTGAACAAATACAGTTACACAACAAAACAAAAAAAAAATTTTATAAAGATTTTTTTTATCTCCTGTCATCTATAAAACATCTATCAATTTCTTCACCCCATAATACATCCTGATGAAGGTTTAAAGACACCGAAATGTTTTAAGCGCCGATAAATAAATTCGTCTTATTTTTGAAACACTTGTTTTTTCAAATTTCTTAATATTGTCGGATTTATTTCCATATTACCCCATATATATATATATATATATATATATATATGTGTGTGTGTGTGTGTGTGTGTGTGTGTGTGTGTGTAAAAATAACAGAAGATTTAGATTTTTAGCATTATAGCCTATTTCAGGGAGCATAGAGAAATTGTCTAGTGCCTCCCTTCCTCAGTTGCAAAAAAAAGCGATTTTTTGGGGCATCTGAGGATGGGAGGTACTAGACGATTTCTCTAGGCTACCTGAAATAGGCTCTAATGCTAAAAATCTAAATCTGATATTTTTTCTGATATAATTTTGCTCTGTGATTCTGACAATAAGAGCACACATTGAGTTCTACATATTACGACATTCTAAAAAAACTAGTATGTCGTAAGGAAGATTTCTTCACCTGATCTTTGAATTATATATATATATATATATATATATATATATATATATATATATATATAATGTTGTTCTGGTTCCAACACGAGAAAATTCAATATTTTATAAAAAAGAAGGTCCGCAAAATGTATTATGTTTTTAGAAAAAAAATGTATTCTTTTTATCTTACATATGCAACACGTGTTTCAGATCTTCTGGTACCTTCTTCAGGCTTTGATCACTAATATATATTATTACTATTGATTAAAGCCTGAAGAAGATACCAGAAGATCTGAAACACGTGTTATATATATATATATATATTATATATATATATATATATTTCGTTTTTTTTGTGCTTTTTTTTTAAATTCTTACATTTCTCCTTGACAATAAAGTCTATAAATGTACACCAGGATAATAGAATCAACTTAACGCTAATGACAATTACTGACCTCGTTCTTTATTCCAACAATCTCTCTCTCTCTCTCTCTCTCTCTCTCTCTCTCTCTCTCTCTCTCTCTCTCTCTCTCTCTCTCTCTTCTCTTTGTATACGTGCGCATGCTCGCGTTTGTGTGTGCGTGTCTTGAGAGAGAGAGAGACAGACAGACAGAGAGAGAGACAGACAGAGAGACAGAGAGAATGCCTGTTAGTATTTTAAACAAACAGAAAACATTTTCTGTCAATGGCAAATAATTTTGTTTCAAATATACATTGAGTGTTTTTTACTTGGGGGGGGGGTAGGTTAGGTGCTTTGCGCCAGTCTGTTCCTTGTTGCCTTTGCCATGTTTTTTTCTTAAAAGGAATATCCGCCTGGAACCACTGCCAGAGTTTGTGGAATTGTGCCAGGCTATCACCTGCCAAAGATTACGTGATACCCACCGAAGAAGAAGATGCGTGGGACGCCCACTCCACCCTAAACTTGGGAATTAAAAGTTCCAACATTTGATCCGGAACTCATTCGTCGTTTCTTATTTACATTGTATATTAGGTTTATAAACGTCTTTGTTGTATTTAGAATCGATTATTTACTCTATCGATAAAAATGGATATTCGCTTTTTTTTTAAATCATGGTACAAATGCATAATAGCACGCAAGAGATAATATCATTAGAATCGCATTTTGCGTATACATAGCATTAGATTACGGAAACTCTTGAAGTAGCCTAACCCTAAACCTAAACCTAACACTAACCCTAACACTAACCCTGACACTAACTTTAACTCTAACCCTAACCCTAAAACTAATCTTAACCCTAATCCTAACCCTCATCGTAGCGTCTCAAAGGTTTCGGAGTTTTCCTTTAAATGTAATGATTTTCATACGTAATCTAATAATATTATCTCTTGCGCGCTGTTCTGTATTAGTACCAAAATCATATCTAATTTTTAGGGCCGGGTTATCTCAGTCAGTAGAGCGTTCGGCTAGAAACCACAAGGTTCCTAGTTCGATACCGGTCCTCGCCAACTCAGTGTATGAGTAGCACAGGGATCTGTGCGGTAAAGTAAGGAGCTGATAGGAGCTAAAAAACAATCTCCTTTGTCTAGCGCTATTGAAAAGGGAATAGACTCCCTCGCTTACTGGCTGATACCGACTTTAGGCCGCCCCGTCGACTTTACTTTTTACTATATAGAAAATACCGTTTGTATATTAGCTACTAGTCCAAATAGTGAATATAGATTATTTCTTTCCAGAGAAGTAAAAGATAATAGATAAATAAAAAATCCAGTATCTGGATTGGATGGTTCCTTTTGGCGTTAATTCCGTTTTCATCTTATCTATAAATGCGTACAGACCGCTGGGGAGGAGTGGCGAACCGGAAGTGAAGAACCGGAAGTGACGAACATCGGAGAAAAATAAAGAAATGAGTAAATAACAAAATAGAGATAAATTCCAGCCAATGGGTGATGGTTAGTCAATGCCAAAGCCATCTTTGTGTGTATTTGCCCAATCCCTCCACACGAACAAGATCTGACACAAGGTCATTTTTAAGCGGAGTTTTCCTTCTCCTAATCAAGTTTAAAGAGCTCATGCTGCTCTACTACTTTCTCACAGTTTGGGGGAGAATAGTTGGATGCATACCTTTTCTGGGAGTATTAACGCTACGTGAAATGCAAACAGTCTCGTCCAGGATTTGTACTCGTCTAGGTATATCTATTTCCTACAATGTTAACCATTACACCATGCACCTTAACAAAGGTATCTTCGTAGAAGAACAGTAATTAAGTAAAGTCGTCGGAGTAGCCTAAAGTCGGTATCAGCCTAACAGCGAGGGAGTCTATCCCCTTTTCACTAGCAATAGACCAAGGAGATTATTATAGCGACTAAGGTGGAGCGCCGCACCTACCATCAGTTCTTATTTTACCGCACATATCCCTGTGCTATTCATACGCTGAGTTGGCGGGACCATGTGGTTCTTAGTCGGCCGCTCTACCGACTGAGCTAAAACAGACCCTAGTTCTACTATATAACCCATAGCTGGGAGGCTAAGGTGTTCCTACCTTTCCCAAAACTATTAGTGTAAAAGTGAATGTATTAGCGAGACAGGAGTTCGAACTGGCATACTACAATGTCGCACCCACCCCCCTCCTGGCAATGGGTGAAGCAATGGTCAAAGAAATGTAAAAATTGGAAAATTGGGGAAAAAAATTGATTGAGATTAGGAATTTATACAAAATGGTAAAAACTTTTACATATAAAATGTTGTTTATTGTTCAAATTGATAGCCGGTTACGCGGGGGAGGGGGTTGGTGTAATCTGAGAGCAGATCGGTTTCGAATCTTATCAGTGATTGGTTTTAAATTAAAGGAAGTAATTTATCCCAGCTTCCGGTTCTAGAGTTTATCAACCAATACGAACAATGATAAACTATGACGCAGTACATAAATAACCAAACTTAAAGATTAAAGATAAAATCAACAACGAAACAGAAAATAACATTGAAGCCATTTTTAACAACTCATAAATATACAATATCTTCAATGAAAATTAGAATTGACTAGCAAAATAAAAAGACACCCTCCAGGCGATGTAAAAATAATTTTTTGAAAGATATTGCCTGAGGGGATGGGAGCTGAAAATTCAATGTCATAGAGTGTGTACTATAAGTATGTAAAATTATTGAAACAATGAGGATTGTCTAACGTTGCATGCTCACATTTTGAGTATATTTTATTCTGTTATGACGTTGGATTATGTGTTGGGTAATGTGACGTAAGCAGTGACGTAATTTTTGTTACAGACAAAAACCGGGAGCGAATCTCTATTATTAATAGATATGGAATAAAGAAAATTTTACTTTTACGATTGAGTCAACTTTCACTGAATTAAATAATGTCGAGTGGAGCATAGAATACATTTGTAATCCTTTCGATTATATCGAATTAGGATTATATCATTTGGGATTAGATTATTTTAAAGTGTTACGATTTTAATGGCCATCTTTTAGTCTTCAAGCAAGAGCGTTTGTCCAACGGAAACCCTTTGTGTTAAGCAGAGCGCGATCCTTAGTAAAGAATCCTTTGGTTGTTCCTTGGTGCTCCTCAGTCTTGCAGGTCCTTTGTCAATGATTGCAAATGGACGTCTCTCGGTATCAGCGATTAATTAGTAGTGCCCAGCATGTTTTGCTCGTCTTGGTTGGATGGTATGTGAGATGGGAGGTAAGTGTCCGTACAACTGTAGTTTTGAGGGTGTTGCTTCCAGTAATTGTTCAAACAAGCTCGTAACATCCTTGTAAAGTTCTCATCAAGTTTTCACCCGAAACTTTCGTCAGAATCCAAGTGGTGTAGCTATATACTAGTACTTATACGGCGTGGAAGAATTCCCGTTTTTATTTTATGGGAGAGATGAGATTTCCATATGATCGATAACCTATCAATAGCAACCCATGCTTTGCCCATGCGTATGTTGACATTGTTTTCAGTAGAGAAGATGTTGCTAAAGATGTCTTTGATCAGGAATACTGATTTCAGATTCATTCAATGAGAACATGGTACAACTTATGTAAAACACGTGCACCTCTGTTAAACCGAGTTCGAGGAGAGACCAATGGCATTCTGGCGCTATGTAAATGCTCTACTGACCATTACTACTAATCAGCACACATTACGAATTAAAAATCCTGCACCAGGAGAACCGTACGTGATCCTCTTTCCCTTACGCGCTGACAGCCGTATACTGATACAAGGCACCGAACTTTGTAGTGCACGGCTGTCACGTACTCATGCAGAGCAGACTCTATCTCACATCCGCAAGTATAACTCTGCTGATCGGTGGCACAAGAGACTCATCTAGTCAACCTATGCAACTCACTTGCTAGCTGGCGCGTGACTACAAGCCGTAGCACTCTGGCCTTACTCGTACAACCTCGACTGAGCTAATCGACTGCCCCGTTCTACTGGCATCGATGACGAAAGCGCATCTATCCCTCTTTCACTAGTCATATATCCTACATCAACCACCACAGATTCGTCCTATATCAAATACTCTTCTCCGGTAGATGGACAGATCACTACTAGAACCGTGTTATACGTACTTTATGTATCTATTTTACTCACGATAACTATCGAGATATACAGAAAGAGGAGATATTGTTCTTTATCTGTATAGTCCTTCGAAGCTACGACAGTGCTAATACATGCATGGTCGATAAGTATATCACTCTCCCAACGCTTGTGTCACACATATACCCTATAATGACTCCACGCGCACATCGTGTCACTACTCATAGGCATAAGTGTATTACTACTCAGTAGTGTCATTGATCAGCATGAGCGAATTTATGACTGAGGCATCAACCATTATATTACTCTTATTATCGGCGATCAGCAACACTCAACACGTACCGAACACAACAACACTCCACTGATATATTCCTTATCACAATAGTCAGCTCGCTTATCCTTCCATATGCTCACTCACCCACGTGTACAATGGTACGAGACTCCCGAGAGTCTAAGCCTAACGTCACATAGTCCACCTGACACCTACATATGAGCATCAGCAACTATAGCACTATGCATTCTACTCGCCTCACCCTCTCACCAAACCACGCATGATACGTGACTCAATACCTAGTACTGTTAACTAGTCTGGCGCCACATTCGCTCCTACGGAGTCCTCAGCTCAGTATATATGTGGCGCGCTACCATCAACGATGTACATGTGAACGCAAGTATCGTCACACAGTTACTCACTGTGTGCTACCCTCACTCTCCCCTCGCCACCGTATTAACGCATTCACGAATACGTCACCATCCTTTCCCCTCAGCCTCTATCAAGAGCTAATTATTTTCTCTATGTATGTTCTTACACGACATGATCTAAATCCCAACTCTAGATATACTTACATATATTGATCAAGATAATCCCGTAACACCTAAGTCAGATTATGTCCGGACATAACTAGCTTAACTCAAGAGCTGAGACGCACACCATGCGTGGTGACCTGTGAGCGCCTTATGCTCTATGAGCTACAGTCGAGCGAAAGGTTGACATCGACCTATACTTCATATATCCGCGCTCGCTGCGGCGACTCGTCTCAATAATTCGCGAAATTGTGCTCCTGCTAAGCACTCGATCATAAGCATTTCTCCAGGACGCCTCACCTATCGTTGTGAGAGCTAGATGCCATCCCTCATCACTCGCTGCTTCTCCAGCGTCGAACAGACCTGACATTCTAATCTCCTGCGCCCATCTGGCGCGCGACTATCGACGTAGCCACCTATACCCAGTCATCACATACAAGTCCGACGTATAGATAGCCTCAAACTTAGACCATGCTTAACATCAGTATATACGTGCTCTACAGTAGAGAGCGCTATCTCTATACTCACTGTCTTTCCATAATCAGAGTGGCTAGGCTTGTGACGATCGTAAGATATATCCGACATCTACACCAACGCCAGTCGCCGCGAGATCTTACGTGCTCTGAGCGTACTACCCGTCCACACTCCTCAACTTCCAGTGCGCGCTTATCTCGTCATCTCAGTGCGCCTACGCCTAGCTAGATCTGCTTGCCATCTCCATTCTTGGTACACCTCTACTCCTCGCGCGTTACAAATAAGAGTATTATGATACTTCCCCATTTCAACACTACACTATCACTAGAGCTGCTCCTCCGTATCCTACCTAAAGTCTACTTATATCTGCACTCAACAACTAGCACTCATCACGACGTCTGAGACCGACTGTCTCCTTCCGCACGTGAGTATACTGGTAGCTCCGTACCACTCTACACTATACATCTACAGCATCATCCTCTAATCCGCTCACGCTCTCATGAAGCACAGAACTCTCAGCCGTATCATTAACTTTATCAACTGCGTTCTTGTCGTCTACGTTACCTATGCATATACTCCATCTATGATAGAAATCATCTGCTGCCTCTTCCATCCCCGATACTCTATAAGTCTATGCACACGTGCGCAGACGATCTCATACTCTCTGACTCCGTATCGCTCTCTAAATCAGGACTCATTAGATAGATTTTTCACATCAGGCCTCGATAATATCGGCAGTCATGCGCCCCTGCAGCATCAGTATCTATGTTGCCGATACCTCATGCCGCCTCCGCATACGAAGCTGATCATGTATAATCGCAGATAAACGTCTATACTAAACCTACTATATCAGACCGCCGCAACACACTCAACCCCCATCCTATCTCACCGCGTTTATCTCTAGAGCGTCGCCCAGTGCACTTAGTAATGCTCATGCAAACGGCATCAACGCTGAAGTCCCATCGCCGCATTCAGATATTTACCTCCGCACATCTTATACACGCAATTAATCTATCGACGTATTATCACCCACCTCTCAACGTCTCCCGCTCTATACGTCTCGCTGCACACTATCTATATCTGCTCTACGTATAAAGATATAGTATTAGCTGTCTTACCATATTTCCGCTGATGCTGACCAGAGCACAGTATCTGACAATAAGTACCAAACGTGAATTAGCACATATCACGTACTCGTCCAGATCATAACATACTTCAGATCTATAAATATGCATCTACATTCTAAGATCCCTCTGATCCGTATTCTTAGATCTCGAGAGACTCATACCTGTGACACGAATCCTAATCTATACATAATCCTCTACTCTGACTAGCTTGCATGCTGTCCGTGAAAAACATCGCGCGAGTGATTATACGATCTGCGACGTAAACGCAGAACCTGAGATGATCTCAGAGCATGGATCTAAAATGAATTTAATCGATATCACATCATATCGATATTCACTACACATGTTTCGTCAGTTTATGTGTGTCGGTGACAAAATATTTCGCACACACTTCAGTATATAATTCGACCTTCATCAGAGTGAAATTTATTTTTGCATAGATATGCACACTACGATATACATTGTATTAGCTATTCCTGTGAGCAGCACTAGCAATAGCGAGCTCCCCGCATTCCTTTCTTAATGGCGTGGCCTCGAAATATTTTCACACACATATCCAATACTGATCCCGTAAATCACGATTGGTCGGATATAAGGCGTCTATCAGTACTAACTGCAGACTCTTCACATACTCATATCTCTCATATACTGCTGTAAACCTATCTCTATTCCGCTCTAATCCGTACTCGAGCAGTCCGCCTCCGATGTGCACTTACCTACGACGCCTCTCCTTACCTATCCCTAATATCTGATTCTGACGTCCCATCTGTAGTATCTGCGACGAATTCTCGATACCTTATTACCTCTCCTCGTCTTCTCTAATTCAGCACCGCTCCGATCTCCTACTCGATCTACACTCACATCCGACTCACTTCATCCTACGAGACAGCCTTCATCTTGCCTCTAGTTTCTACCAATCTGGCGTAGTACCTAACTTACGATTCATGACCTAACCAACTACGTGTCTCCCTGCGCCCACGCCACGAATATCTACATGCTCATATATACAAGTATCTTAGTTCAATCATGACTCTACCCATGCGTGTATACTCAGCTACGCCAGATAGGCATCCCTTTTTCGTTTGCCTCTACTCAAATTTATATTTCTGTGCCGTTGAGCTCGGAGCCAAAGTGTCATCATATAATTGAGCAGTAGCATCTCCTTCATCCCATGAGATACTGCTCACTATATTAACTGCTTAATAATCCAATAAATTTTAACTACGTCACTTCTCGTTAGAATGGCGGCGTACTTACCTCCATTATCCTACATTTGATGCAAATTATATGTGGTCATCAATCTGAAGACAATTAGACCTCGAACGCATCAGCATATTATATCAGCGTCAAACTCATGCTGTTGCCACTCGCTTATACTCCATCTTTCAGGTCGCTCACGTCTAGCGCACCTCATCACAACGGTCTCTCTGATTGCTGACTATCCTCAGCGAGAGGACCTACCGGCCGATGAACTTCCCTCCAGCTAATAATGATTCGAGAACCGGCTCCAATGCCAAGCTGACAGGCTCAGGATCCTCCTTAAACCTCACGCGCCCTACAACTTAAACGAACTTCTCTGATAGGTTTTCCACTAGACTACTATATGTATACTTAGCTAGCGGCGTATGAGAATTAGAGACTATTCATGATTCTCACTATATCCCGCGCACATTCTAAATACTTGATACTTTGCCTATATGCTATATATCTCTAGTGCACCTTCAGGAGCACCTACACTTCATGTGTTCATCCAACCTACACCCGTCTTCCCGCTCTGCAGCTCTATTTACGACCACGCATGGTGCACGTCCCCCATCTGCGCTGTAGCTGCGCATCTATATATGTCTCGTAGATCATCTCTCAGCCCTCATCTTCTCTTCCTCTCCACATTGCTCTCCCTCTCATCTTCAATCGATCCTACATCCACTGATCATTCTGATCTCGCGCTAGCTTACTATTTTATCTGCGATCTCTCATGGTCATACACTACTGACAGCTCTCAACAACCGCTTCCAACACGCCTACTATGTCTGTATAGAGCGCCTTTCATATGTCGTCTGAATGTCTCTAACGATACCGGCCAGCTACTCACACATAGTCTGAGCACTCCCAGTCTCGATCTCGGATACACTAGGACTCTCTAGGATGCCGACCTCGTACCTAGTCTGTTACGTATCCAACCCGCACTCTACTCACGCAATATACAATATTCTAAAGACGCCGATATCTCTTTCTCTCTCTCCTCTCTCTCTGTCTCTCTGCAACGTGCGTGCTGAACAGACGATCTGAATGGCAGTCTCTGGTGCAGTGGCTGCAAACAAACCTTTCTGTAGGTGTTGGGGGTGCTGCTGTTTCTCCTTTTTTTTAGCTCTCTTTTCTGTGGCAGCTTTTTTCCTCTCTTCTTCACTTCTTTTTGTTCCTTGTTTAATGAGGAGGCGCCAGGTTTGCACGGTCTTCTGCACAAGCCTCCCACGTGTCTATGTCGATGCGGCATGTCTTCAGATCTTTCTTGCAGACAACTTTGAAGCGTAGGCGTGGTCTCCCTGCTGGTCGGGTGCCCTCACTAGTTCACCATACAGTAGGTCTTTGGGGATGCGGCCTTTGTTCATCTTCCTGACATGCCCAGGAGGATGAACAAAGGCCGCATCCCCAAATATATATATATATATATATATATATATATATATATATATAATTGTGTAAAAAAAAGGATCGAGATTGAAGCTGTATTTACCAAGATAAGAATGAGCAATAAATTTAACGTTAACTTTTTTCGAAGTACAAGATGTGTCAAAGAGTACAGATTTTAAAGTTTTACCAAGATAAACCATAAACTGTATTTACCACGAAGAATGAATGGAACCATAATCTTTTAAAATACAAGGGGTGTCAAAAAGTACCGAAAATCTTGATACTTTTTTAACGCAACTTTTTTTAACACAACACAATATATATATATATTAAAAACAAAACAATTACTTTAACAGTTACATTAACATTACTTAAACAGTTTTAATGATGAAAGACACACATACTTTACCTTGATAATGGTTTGTATACGAACCGAAAGTACTCGGTCAACCAAAAATGGCTCTTTCGGAGAAATAATTAATGCTTTTCAAAATTGTAAAAATAATAATAATAATAATAATAATAATAATAATAATAATAATAATAATAGGTAAGTCCTACTATCATTAAGAAATTTAAAAAATGGAAAACCCTCTCATCATTAAACTCCTGAATAGATTAGACACGATGTCTAACTCTAAAATTGGATATGAAGTGTTCAAAAAAGAAATATGAAGTGTTCAAAAAAGAAATATGAAGTGTTCAAAAAAAAGTTTTCAAAAATTAAATATGAAATGTTCAAAAATTAAATATAAAGTGTTCAAAAATTGGATAAGAAATGTTCAGAAATGAAATATAAAGTATTCAAAAATTGGATAAGAAATGTTCAGAAATGAAATATAAAGTGTTCAAAAATTGGATAAGAAATGTTCAGAAATGAAATATAAAGTGTTCAAAAATTGGATAAGAAATGTTCAGAAATGAAATATAAAGTATTCAAAAATTAAATATGAATTGTTCAAA
The DNA here is from genome assembly GCA_023376005.1 of Doryteuthis pealeii. Classification (NCBI taxonomy): domain Eukaryota; kingdom Metazoa; phylum Mollusca; class Cephalopoda; order Myopsida; family Loliginidae; genus Doryteuthis; species Doryteuthis pealeii. The sequence goes on from CM042150.1 coordinate 8,817,745, forward strand.
AGTTGGATAATAAGAGTTTAAAAATTAAATATAAAGTGTTCAAAAATATGAGACTGATTTATTATGATGAATGAGAAAGTATTTAACAATGTTTAAAAGGAAATCTGTGTCAGATAAAAATTCAGAAATGTTCATTGGTTGTCAGCTGATAAACTGTAAAAACCACTAATCTTGAATTTTTATCTTTCTAATATTGTGCAATTTTTCAAAGTGCACACACGGGAGGTGTGTCTCTGAGTATGGTTCAGTGGTAGGGTCATGACACTGTTGATTCATTGGACGCAAAGGTTCAAGTCAATAACTTTTCGTATAAATCTCCCACCTTAAATTTTATTTTACTTTCTTCTCACACATCGGTATAATTGTTTGTCACTATACGATTATTAGGTGCCTGAAGGTATTGAAGGTATTTAATCGTCCCCACTTACCATGAACCAATATTAGTATTAGTATATCCGTGATGTACTAACGCTGGACACAACGGAGAGAAAGACAAGATAAACACATTTGTACATACAGGGTTATTTAATATATACATAATATACATTCAAGTAGTATTGAAAATAATACACAAACGTGTAAGAAGCGATAAAGATATTCACATAGTTTTCTATGAACAAGCAGTATATAGAAGAGGTACAAAAATGGAAAAGGGCTTACTTGAGATTGATGGACAGTAAAAGAGTCATAGCCATGTTTGCTTTACTGTTCAATGCAACACAGGAGACAAAATATCTACTATTCAAAGAACAGTGGTAAAAGTGGACGAGGGTGGATTTCTGACTGTCATGGAATGGTCTACGAGCCACCAAACGGACATGCCCATTTTTCAAAGAAAAAATGTGTGTTGTCTCCCTACACCATGAATAAAAGAGTTGAATTTTAATTTTATTTGAACACTTATGTAAATTATTTTATTTTATTTTTATTAGACCCTTAAATGTTTTATAGGTTTCATTTAAATAATTGTATCTAAATGTTTTAAATGTTTTATTGTGCCCATAAATCTGTTTATCTTGTGTTGAATATAATACATTTTATTTATCACTCTCTTTGTGTGCTGCAAATGTGTGAATGTTAAGATCTGTGTGAATGCATGTCTAAAAGTGTATCTGTTTATGTGTGCGTAAATGTGTGTGTATTTTTGTATGAAAAGAAAGCAAGGGAACATTTGTACATCATGGTATTATAGTGGTCAACGCTTGTGCAACACGAATACCACTCTCTAAACTTTCGTGATTATTATCTAGTGACAAACCGAAGCAAGATAACCGGTTATCATGTCAATCACAGGTATTAAATCAGAGTTGTGCTTCTCCTAGTTGGATAGTCTAACAAGGAATAAGGGGCCAACACTCCCAAAAATAATCTTCTAAATGGCCGTTGAGCCAATAGCTTCATCTGCTCTTTAAACAGTTCTTGTTTTTCGTCCTGCAGGGTGTCTAGCAATCCTCCTCACCAGATCAAATCTGTGGGGTTACCGGTTTAGTATTTTTGTATGTATGTAACAGCGCATATGTTTACGCGTGAATGCATGCATGTGTATCTCCAAATGTGTTTGAATGTCTATGTGACAAATAACATTGTGTTTGGTTGATTTATTGATTGGTTTTGACGACATGTCAACCGGTTTGGGGTTATTTTATGCCTAGAGGTTCATTGTACATTTATATTTACATTTTTTGTGTAAAACTTTTGAAGAGTTTTTTTGTACAGTTACATGATATCAAGTATTCCCATCTAATACAAATGATTTGCACACAGTTGGAGAGTTTCAAGTATTCCTATCTAATACCAATAATTATATGGTTTCAATAATTTTTTTTCTATTTGATAATAGCCATTTTTGGCACACATGGTTCCAAGTTAAATACACAATTTGCTAATAAATCTTTTTCTTAAACGTTTTTTTATCGATATAAGGAAATTCAAGAAAGTCTAATTGCATAATGATCTAATTCCAAATAAACAGAATGTCCATCCTATCAGCGAGGTTTAGAATACGTTGACTGTTGTGCTGATTCACACTGCGAGTGTGGAGCAGACAGGAGTTAAAAACAGAAAACACATAAACTCAACATGGAATTTAAAATAACTTGTATTAATATAGACACAAACAAGAAATTACGCTTGAAATACTTGCAAACGAAGGTTTTGACTGTAGAGATGATAATTATATAAATATAATTATCCAGTCCATTTAACTGAATTCCTTAAGGTTGGTGAGTTATTAGAGTACCAAATACGGCTCTTTGCCTCTCTCTCTCTCTCTCTCTCTCTCTCTCTCTCTCTCTCTCTCTCTCTCTCTCTCTCTCTCTCTCTCTCTCCACCGAAGCTAGTACGAGGATTTTTCTTCGTCCGACTTCTGTAGATACTGGTGACCAAAGAGGAAGAAATCCTATCTTCAATTTTGCCGCTAAAGTTTGCGGACCTGTGATTGGTTGATTCAAAGAGAGGCTCATAGACCAAGGACGACAACCCACCTACCTTAGATATATTTTTATACTGTATCCCCTGAAAAATGGTAAGACAAGACTCCCTCCAAAAAAAGGGGGAGGGGGTTTTCTCGGTATTACACTCAACTAAATTTGATTATAAGTATCCAATTCTATAGATCTGGGGAGTGGAGAGTACCCCCTCATGCCATTACTTCCAGGTACACTCTAACACGGAGTGGTAGTACCTGTTAGGTTCCCATTTATGGGTCAAATAGATCTGTTTCAAAATTATTCGTATTCGATAGGACCGTATGCAAACAAAAACTTAAGAAACAACTTCATAAAAATGTAAATAATTCCAAATAAACAGAATGTACAATGAATGCGATTCCTTAACCTCTATGCAAAAATAACCCTTGCACGGTTGACATGTCTTAATAAAGTAATCAATGAATCGTAAATAATGTTTTCAGAATAGAGTGAAATAAATTAACTCTTTACGGCCAGAAAAGGAAACAAGGGAGAATGTTTCAAGTCAACGTTTTAATGGTTGTTCAATCAAACGCAGTGGTGTACTGGTTAGAGTCGTAGGAAATGGACCGTCAACCCGAGTTCAATTCCTGGACGGAGCCACAGTTCACATAGCGCTAATACCCTTGACAAATCCAACTGTCCTCCTTCCAGCTATGGGAAATAGTAGGGCAGACTGGGCTCTTTAACTTTGGTTAGGCAACCAGTCTAGGAGAAGGAAAACTCTGAATTCAAACCTGGTAACTACTAGAATAGGCTCAGACCTACTTAGTGATCTATTTCTTTTCTTTTTTTTAATTTTAGATTTAAACTTTTTTTAAAACATTATTCGATTTGAGCGGCAAAATTCGACGATAAAGTTTCATAAGTCGTCGGGGTGGCCTAAAGTCAGTATCAGCGAGACAGCGAGGGAGTCTATCCACTTTTCATTAGCGCTAGACAAAGGAGATTGTTTTGGCGTCTGAGGTGGACAGCCACACCTACCATCAGCTCCTCACTGTGCTACTCATACGCTGAGAAATATTCCATATTTGGCGCGTTGTATTAAGACCGCGATTAGATCATATCAGTTTCATTCTTCAGTGGTTGGTATCAGTCACTCAAGATTTTATCAGAACTCGTGATCTGTTTTTATCAGTTCGATAATGGCATCCGGATTGAAATAGGTTTTCGACAATGGAAGATGCACGATGATCACGTGGTCATCACGTAGTTATCATGCTGGTTGTCAATTTTATTTTTGAAACTATTGATCCGTTATCTCGTCAAGTGGTCACATCCTCCACACACAAAAAAATCCTTATCAGTTTGAAAGCCAGAAATAAACATTCAGAGATTTCAGAGATTGTATATCAGTATGATTTTTCTGACGACCGCTTGGAGGCGATACAATTAGAATTCGGATACTTTGTTTAAAAAAAAACGGTGCGAATTTAACCTTCTTTTAACTCGACATGTTTCAAGAAAAAGACGTCATTTAAAGAAAATATCGAAACCTCGACTGAAATAGTTGCTGGTGTTGGCAAGATGTTTTCGTCGATTCCCCACTCTCTACGGGCCAATATTAGCATTAGTTTATCCGTGTTATACTAACACTGAACAAAACAGAAGGAAAGACAAACTCATTTGTACATACAAAAACATTTAACATTTTATATATGTAATATACATACAAGTGGTATTAAAAAGAAAGTGGAGGCGTGGGGTGTTATAAATATCTTCGTATGAAACGAACACGTATGACACGAGTTCAAATCATGAACGAGGCTTTTTGCATTTCCCATAGCTCTAATACCCTTGGGAAAGGAATGCATTGCATTATTCTCCCTCCAGCAGTGGGTAAATAGTAGGGTAGACTAGGCAACCAATACAGGAGAAAGAAAACTCTGAATTCAAACCTGTTAAACTCCGCTCAAGAAATTTACCTTGTGTCACATCCTACTCGTGCGGAGGGGTTGGTAAATATGTAAATACACAAACGTTTTTCAAGAACTATAACTATACACACACATTGTCCCATGAACAAGCAGTATGTGAAAGGTGGACAAAATGGTAAAAGGGTTAATTGATAAGGGTAGTTAAATGACATCCATGTGGCTTTACTGTTACCTGGCAGGGCCAGAGACAAACAGCTCAAAGAACAAAGGGGCGAAAAGAGATCAAGGATGTTTTTGGGAGGACTGCAATGTGATCAACTTCGGGGCCATAACGGTCATGCAAATTCTCTAAGGGAGATAATTATTTGTTTGTCTTCTTGAATAATTATTTTTCATCTTGTAAAAGTGAATTGTAGTGGACGCTGTCCGACGAAAGCGACACAAGATCGCTTGTGCTCTGCACAGTGCAAAACTGCGAGATTCTCGCGCGCTGAAATTTGTATGAGAACGAACTAAAATAAAAATCGGTCTGGATTTTTCGGTGGAACTAGTGGAAAGCGTTTAATGAAATTGAAAACCAAGATTACCTTTCAGTTTGCTAATGACGTAGATATTGTGATCCTTCAGTTTATATACTAGAGGATACTAGATTATACGATGTGTAGGATCATAGTTGCGTATCTTACCATCTTGTACTTGACAAACTGTCGTAATGAACATGGTTTTATATTAGGATCACGTGACTTGAATACATTTTCATGTAATTTCTGTTACTTTTTATATTAAAAATTATATCATACTGGAATTTGCATAAGAATTTAAGAACTACAATAAAAACCGGTCTGGATTTTTCGCTGAGGGGGGGGGGGCAGTCGTAAAAGTCGTGTTGGACTGAGCTTATGGAAGACGTTCAGTGAAACAGAAAATCAGAATTAGCTTTCAGTGGAAGGTGTTTGCTAACGAAGTGGATATTATTATCCCACAGACCAGTGGTGATTAATAAAAAATAAAATTAAACCAAATAAAAATAAACAAAACAAAAATAAAACAAAATTAAATTAAATATAAAAATAAATAAATAAAAAGACACAAAGAATAACAATTTCCCAGAAGGCCTGAGACCGGAAGAGCCCTCGAGGCATGAGCAGAAAAAAAAAACCCGATTTCTTCGCGCCGAAAATAGGATTCTCTGCCCATTTTACCCCAAGACTTTCAAGTGGAAACACCTATTGAGTTGATTGGGAAAGTATTTTCCTCAAAAGAAAATCAGTTAAATCAATGAATAAAAGTCTTACCCTAAGTTATCTTTATCTTTGTTCTTTTCGCTTCTTTTCCTAAATTCCGTTTTAGTTTACCGGCCACAAAAAGGGAGAACCAACTATATTGGGGATTAGAACTAATTACAAACCAATCCACTACAAACCCCCATTAATACGTCAGCTTTGCTCTACCCCCAGAAATCTGACTCGAAAACTCAAATTCTCATTGTTTTTTTCAATCGAAATAACCTCTGACCACTTGTCTATGAAAACCACACATTGGTAATCCTTAACTTGTTCCTCGTAAATTCCTACCATAAAATAAACTGAACCCTCATTTGATGTCCGTGTTTTTGCAATAAATGTTTTATTTTTCTTGCACCCGTTAATTTACATTACTAAATATATTTTCTTTACGATCTTCATTGTTATTTGAAAATAAATTCTTTAACAAACAAATAAAATATATTTAGTATTGTAAAATAACGGGTGCAAGAAAAATAAAACATTTATTGCAAAAACACGGACCTAAAATGAGGGTTCAGTTTATTTTGTGGTAGGAATTTACGAGGAAAAAGTTAAGGATTACCCACACATTTACACTGAGGAAGTTGGTAATAGTTAAGGTGGAGGCAATTACATAACAGTTTAGAGTTTCAAACAAATGATAGAAAAAAATGGAGTGAAGGATTAAAACTTATCAAAAACAAACAGCTGGTAGAGTAGATAAAAAAAAGTGTCTATCACCTAAGGGGTTGATGAGAAATAAGGGTACAATCATGATTTTCTTTTTCCCACCCCTCAAGTTATTAAATAGACATATCAGGATTGTTTTGGTGGAAATGTCTATTTCACTTTTGGAATAATGATAATGGTTTTTCTTTCTTTTTAGTTTAAAAATAAGACACCAAGGAACTACTAAATTCAACATTCTCATGTCTTCATCGATCCGAACGATAACAGAGTTATAGGTAGACTGTGAATTCAGGGGCGTAAATTTTTACTTTAGTCTACCGGACAGATGTTAGTGAATATGAAATGGAGTCCAATGTATATATTTTCAATTTCTAAACTGGGATTAAATACTTTTAATAAAAATGAAACTCTAAGGAAAACATAACTTAATACGTTAATTCATTTATAAGTTGTTTTTTAATTAAAGGACAGCATTAACTGATTTTGTATAGATTTAAAGTTGTTGCATAGTGATTCAGTTATACACTTTTTATACACTTAAAATCTATGCAACAGGGATTCTCAAAGTGGTCCATATGACCCCCCGGGGGGGGGGGAATATAATTTTGGCATATTAAATAAAATCATAGGCTTCACAGTGGGTGAATTTATTAGTTTGGTAATTCAATGTCAAATCACCCAAAAAAAGTAAAATTGTCACCCACCTCCTTCAATCTTTCTTTTGTACAACTATAGACTATGTTAAAGTTGAACAATCCCAAAAATTTTAGTTTCCAATTCCAAAAATTTGCAAATTAGAAATCATTAATAACTTAAAATTGGTTAAGTGTAAGACTTTTTTGGTAGCATCTTTGTATTGCTTGCGTCAAAATGCTTTTATAAACCAATTTTTATGAGTAGGGAAGCTCTAGAACTCATTTTACAGACAAAAATAGATTACAAAAAGTCACCATTTTTCGCAACCCTCCACCCAAATTTGGAAAGCTAAAAATCGGCATAACTCCGTTAATTTTTGGAATTGGAAGCTCAAATTTTTGGGAATGTCTAACTTTAAGATAGTCCACACATGGACAAAATTTTAGAAAATTGAAGTGCAAAATTTTAACAATGGAGAGTTAAAAATCGACATAACTCCGCCAATTTTTGGAATTGGAAGTGTAGCGATTGTCTGTCCCTGGATTGATGTGGGGTCCAGAAGAGTTATCTTCCCTTGCTTCAGGTTTCTGTCCATAGGGGGACAGAGTATTTAAGCAGCAGTCCGGGAATTTTGAGTTCTCTTTCCTCTGGGACCAGCTAACACTTCACATGGTGTAGACGCTTGTGCCTACTACCTTTGTCCCCCAATCAGCTATCAGTAAGTGACATTCCTGCAGGAACTTTGTATCACTTCTTTAGAACGAAGTCCTACCTTCATTATACATGTTTATATATTTGTTCACTATGTATTGCTGTACCATTTGTAATTAGTATATGTATTCCTGTCCTGAATGTATTTCTCCGTTGCTCGACGGAATAAAGTCTGTTAATATTTTATAACTTCTTTGTTGGAATATTTCTTGTACTTATATGTACCCACGTTGGAAGGTTACCCTTTAGTCTTCCAAACTTTTTATAAGACTTTTAAATCTTACAGAAGCTCAAATTTGGAGGAATGTCTAACTTTAGTCCACACCTGGACAAAATTTCAGAAAGATTGAAGTGGGTGGGTGACATGGCCTGGATTTCACATGGAATTACCCAGTTTATATTTATAAATCTCTGTATAACAGGAGAACAAAAAATCGTTGGATACTGTAGATTAAGTGACAGATATCGTACACCTACCACAATATCTGATTTGATGTGATGGCCACTAATGACGTGTCGTTCATATACAAATGTTTTTTTTTTTAATATGGGTCATTTAAATGAACGAACGATCTGGCTCTGAGCGAAAAAGTCCATGTTGTCTCTTGGTTTTCTACAGGTGTCAGCCCTGACCCACATTCAACGACTGCAGCAGGCACCAAATGTGAATTAAGCTGATGATATTCAACAAATATTTCTCACGTTGTGTAATGGCTAGAGAATCTTTGTTAGCGAGTCTGATTCTCGCTGTGTGTCCCATACGTATGTCCTTGTGTTAAACCAAGGCGTCTCAAAGTAGTCCATGTTGACCCCTGGGGAGGGGGTGAATAAAAACATAAAGCTCCACAGAGGGAGATGAGGGCGTTTATCAATTTGCATCTATGAATCCCTTTAATACAGAAGAAACATCGCTGGATTATGTAGATTAGTTGCCACACATCGTACATCTACCAGAATGCCTGATTGGGTGTGATGGCCATCAGTGATGTGTCGTTCACATACAATCATACAGATCATTTAACCCTAGCACCTATATGATTTTCCCAACCCTATTGCCCTTATGGCAAGCCTCAACCCTTTTTTATCATATGGGTGCTAGAAGGCGGTGGCTGCGGGTCTACATGTCCTGGGAATGATGTTAAACACTATCTGATGGTGAGGTTCCAGTTTTTGGAGGTTTGGGGAATGTGGAGCACCCCTTCATCACTATTGCTCCCTGGTCCACTCTGACCCGGAGTGGTAGTACTTGTTAGGGGCCCATCTATGGGTTAAATAGAAAAATGTATTTATAAAAAAAATTGTATTATCCATTAAGAATTGATTTATTTCAAAACTTTATCGGCATTAAATGACCCACTGATGTTGATATGCCGTAAAACAAAACAAACCAAACAACAACAGATCATTTAAATGAACGATTTTGTCTTTGACTGAAAGATTAAACCAATTAAACAAATCGTCCGTGTCGAACACCAGTAACTGAAAAGATTTCAAGATCGGGGATTAAATAGTTAACTAACCACGTATTCGAGCGTGTTGATTGGCTGGCCTTAGTCCACGTGCCCACGCAGAGTCTATAAGTTTAAGTGGTGGGCCCAGCACACCTTGTATTTCGAAATAATCCAACACAATTATATTCTAAAATTATTATTTCATAAAAATATTCTATTTTTATAATTGGTTATTAGATGACTTTAGAAACTATGGTGAACTCATATCATATCTGCGCCAGACAACGACAAACGCCGAAGGTACTTCTAATGGCATTGCCATTTCCAGACAGTAGACCTTGGACACGTGTTGGCACGGACCTTTTCGAAATAGAACGGAAAACATACCTAATTGTAGTAGACAATACCAATCGCTGGTTTGAGATTAGGGAACTCTATGCAACCATGTCTGCAAGAGTTATATGTACGTTGTCAGAGATTATTGCAATCTATGACATTCCGGACACGGTTATCTCTGATAACGGACTCCAATACACCAGCTGACAATTCAGAGAATTTTCCAATGACTGAGCTTTACACGTCACCGTCCACACCCCTACATCGGCAATAGAATGGGTAAGCTGAAAGAGCTGTACAGACAGCTAAGAATATCTTCAAGGAGAATGTACCTAGGCTTATTTAAATATAGGTCAGTTTCGCTGAGTAACAGTTCAACCACAAGTGAAATCTTAATGGGAAGAAGGATAAGAACAAGTTTTTTAAACTCTTTTTTATCTATCTAATCCATAGATGGATCATAACAGGTACTTACCACTCCGGGTCAGATTGGACCAGTGAGTAATGGCGATTAAGTTCTCCACACTCCCTAGAGCACCAGAATTGGAACTTCGCCACTAGACGCAGTTTACCGTCATAACCAGGAAACTAAAACCCTCAGGCACTGTCTTCTAGCTCATACAGGATAAAAAGAGTTGGGGATTTGCCATAAAAACAACAAGGATTTTTCCTGTAAACTCTATTACACTTTCAGTATCTTCTACTAAAACAGAAAATCAATCAGGTCGACCATCGAAACTTAACAACCAGACATGGGTTATTATTAACTCTGAACTTTTGATTATGTCGACCACTGAAACCCAACAAACATACAGAAATGGTTTATTACTAACACTGGAATTATGTATATGAATATAGATATTCTGTATATCTATTCTGTATGTTATCAATGTTAAGTTTTAAATTGTTGGATTATCTTTGTAGTATAAGATGTACGTAAAACACCTTCTTATATTTATGAACTTTCCCAATATCATGCATTTCCGGTAAAAATTAGCCAATCAGAATCGATATGGAAGGCATTTAAAGTCGTTTGTATTTGTCCTGAAATAAATCGCAAACTGAACTTTCTGATTTCAAGACATACAGTGGGGATTTAAAGGAATACAATAGACTTTCTGTCACAAAGAGCTGCAGTCTTTTTCTACCTTTGATTTCAATTAATACAACACTCCCTCTGCTCCAATGAACTACATTCTACCATTGGATTTACCAACAGGGGAACTAAACGTCTAAAATGGCGACCAGAATCGTAACAAAAGTAAAGGGTTACATAAACTTAAGGTGTTATGTAATAAGATGATCACGAGACTTGGCACGTAGCACAATGTCACAACAAGGTCTGATAATAAAGAAGATCTGTACAAGACAGTCATGGTTCTTACGAGTTTTCATTTCAATAGTGAGAACCTTGTAGCAGTTCCTTAATTCTTCTTCTGATTGAAATTAAAACACAAGACTCGACTGTTGCTTGAATGAACTACGTTGTCGAACCAAATACATCTTCCGCAAGTGTCTATGAATATTCTGCTGATGCTGTAGCTGTCGCC
>CM042150.1:8833728-8838728 GCA_023376005.1 Doryteuthis pealeii
TTATTATCTAGGCAAGTATTGTTGAAAACCACGGAGTATTTCTTTTTGATGACCTTTATCTGGAGTTTTTCTAGACATCTAGTTATTTTCCGTAGTTTGGTATAACAGACTCTCCTAATTTAAAAATGCAATATATAAAAGAACGAAAAAAATACCCAACACACTACAACCTACAATCCCCTGATGACGACCAAAGAAACGGTTGAAAGTGGTGGCGTAAAGAATATGGGACAATTCCCAAACCAAATCCCGAACTAAGAAAAGTAACTAGACGCCCAGAATACATATATATATATATATATAGGGGTAAACTATAGACACGTGTTTCGAGGTATCACCTCTCATCAGTATAGTTATACGGTTTTAGCAGCTGCCTCTGGCTGGGTTCGAAACCCGAACGAACTTACGCTCGCCCAAGCTTCTTACCCACACATCCACAGTCAGTCGCCAAGTATAGTAGGCTATTTAATTGCTATATTTCTAAGGGGAAATGACCTTCACCTAGAGGTCTCTAAACTTTGTAAACAAAGTGAGATTTGGCCGAGCCGAATACGGTGAATCTGCAATTATATACCTTCTAAATAAAGTGCTCAACCGAGAACAGGAAGCGTATAAAGGGGTAAACTATAGACACGTGTTTCGAGGTATCACCTCTCATCAGTATAGTTATACGGTTTTAGCAGCTATATATATATGTGTGTGTGTGTGTGTGTGTGAGAAGAAAAATAGAAGAAAATCCGACAGTATGAAATATTGTAAAAATTGAAAAAACACAAGTTTTATAAACGAATGATGTTTATTACGCCTACGCTTCAGTGTTTCGGTCTGTTTAGATAGACCTTCATCAGGGCTTTCGTTGGTTTAAGGAAAAAATTAATTATTACTGAAGACTCGCAGACTTTTTGTTTTCCGTAATAATTTATTTTTTCCTTAAACCAACGAAAACCCTGATGAAGGTCTATCTAAACAGACCGAAACACTGAAACGTAGGCGTAATAAACATCATTCGTTTATGAAACTTGTGTTTTTTCAATTTTTACAATATTATATATATATACAAGGTTAAATGAAAGAGGTCGTCGGAACCTCATACCTCGAAATCGACGGGAGAGTCCATCATATATATATATATATATATATATATATATATATATATATATATATATATATTCAATAGATTGGTTGATATATTCCAAGTTTGACTTGAAGCTTGACCTTGAAGGCGGACGATTTTGAAAGTCAGTATTTGAAAAAAAAAACTAAGTTGGTCTTATATGCGATATACCGTTTCGGCAATAAGTTCTACGCAATTCTAAGTGCGTTGCTTTAGTGGTCCAATTGCCGGGCGCCGCTACCGGCACACGAGATGCGTTGGGCACGTGGAAAGAGTCTGGGAAAGATAAGGCGAAGAAAATGGTAATATTTGAGTTGTAATAATCAGTGAGTTCTGTGAGAAAATTGAGAGAGAGAAAAAAAAGGTGTGATGGTGGGGGGGGGGTCGGAATTGGAGAAAAAAAAGAGATTTAAAAAATCATAAGGAGGGAATGTGAATAATAGCGAAATATATCGATTGAGAGAAAGGGGATGAAAGAACAGAGAAAGAACAGAGAAAAAGAGAGAGAGAGAGAGAGAGAGAGAGAGAGAGAGAGAGAGAGAGAAAAGCTGGTGAAAGAGGAAACAGAAAAGAGAGAGAAAGCGGAGAAAGAGTGAAGAGAAAAGGGGAGAGAAAGTGGGTGAAAGAGAACAACGAGAGGAGAGAGGGATGGAGAAAGAGAGAGAGAGAGAGAGAGAGAGAGAGGGAGAGAGAGAGAAGCGGAAAGAGAAAAGAGAGAGAAAGTGGTGAAAGTGTAAAGAGAGAAGAATAGAGAAAATGGTTGAGAGAAAACAGAGAGACAGACAGACAGACAGATGTGGTAAATTTGAAATTTGAATCTATAATTGAGTTTAATGGGAGATGTGCAGCTGAATAGAAGTGCAGATTGCATTATGGAGGCGATGGTGGAGGATGCACTGCATTTGTTGCAATGGTGCACATTGGATAAAGAGATGAACAAAACTGTCTATACATACATACATACATGTGTGTGTGTGTGTGTGTGTGTGAGTGTGTGTGTGTGTGTGTGATAATAACAGTGTAATTTTCACTATTTGGACAATGATAAGATAACCGTGGTTTTGATAAAGGCCAAGCTATCTCATGAATCTTTCTTCCATTATCTGAAAACAAAAGTTCTTGTCTGTGTCTTCATTGACTCATTCTCATGCCATGTTGTCTACGTTCAAGGTTTCCATCTTTGAACTTTACCATTTTGCCAAATAAAAGGAAAAACAATGGCAGCAACGGAAGATTATATTCTGCCAATCTTACAGACTTTTTGGTCAAAAGAAATCAGCACTTGAAATATTGGCATTTGCTTGGATTTCAAAACAGGGAGAGAAAGAGTGAGAGAGAAAGGGAGAGAGATAAAGAGAGAGAGAGAGAAAGAGAGAGAGAGAGAGAGAGAGAGAAAGAGAGAGAGGTATAGAGAGGTGCATCCGTGGATTTCAAAATTTATCTTTTCTATAAGAATTACAGGAACCGCAGCCATCAGAAAGAAAAAGAGAAAGAAAGCAAAAAAGAGAGTAAGAGTAAAGACAGAAAGCGTGAAAGAGAAAGAGAGAAAGAAAGAAAAAGAGAAAGAGAGAGAGAGAGAAAGACAGAAAGCGTGAAAGAGAAAGAGAGAGAGAGAGATAAAGAGAGAGAGAGGTATAGAGAGGTGCATCCGTGGACAGACCTCATCATCGTTGTAAAGGAGTTGAAAAATAAAGTCATGGCACACCTTGTTGTTCTGGCATCATTCCATAACTTTTTTCTTTTTCTTCCTTTCTTTCTTTTTTCCTTTCTTTCTTATATCTTTTGTTCTTCTTCTTCTTTTTCTTCTTCTTCTTCTTCACATTTTGCTTTATTTCTCTTGCTTCCTTTCTTTCTTTCTTTTTTTTCTCTCATTTTTTATACTTTTTTCTTCTTTACATTCTTTTATTTCTTTTTCTTTGTTTTCTTAATTTCTTTTTCTCCTTTCTTTCCTTTTCTTTTTCTTCCTTATACTTGCTTTATTTCTCTTTCTTTCTTTCTTTCTTTCTTTCTTTTCCTCTTTCTTTCTTTCTCTTTTTCCTTAAATCTTTCTTTCTTTCTTTCTTTTACATTCTTTTCTTTATTTTTTTTTCTTTCTTCTTTTCTTTCTTTTTCATTTTTGCCTTCCTTTCTTTCTCTTTTTTACTTTCTTCTTTGCTTCACCCATGAAAAGAGTGGCTAACAATATCTAAATGTTTCTTATGCCAAAGTGGCCTTATCAGATTTTATAAGCATATGAATTATTCTCCCAGGTGCAAGCCTTAGCATTTATATGATTGGCCCTATTGTCCTTATGGCAACTTACCAACCCTTTTTATGTCATCATGCAGGCATCCATGACTCTCTCGTCAACTGTTCCAATCAGTCATCACCCCCTGGAAGGTCTTCGGTGCAGCATCTAGAATCCACACAGAACTAATTAATATAGGTTTTTGATGGTTGGCCTACACTGGTGTATCCATGTCTCCACAGGATAATGTCACTTATGAGTTCGTTCTTGTTTCTTCAGCAATGTCCAGCATCTCTTGTCTTTAGCTAGATGATTTCCATTTCTTCTTTATTGCACAAAGGAATCCAAACTTTCAAGACATTGGAAATCTTCACAAATACAAATAAAAGAAATTCTTAACTCTTTATTCCGGAGACAAAAAATCATTCATTAAAATCCAATTGTTTTTTTTTGTTTTTTTTTTTTTGGGGGGGGGGTTCATTTCATTTTTATGACCAAAACAACTTTATTGTTTTTTAAATATTTTTTAACAATGGTTAAATCTTATTGAAGTAAATATTTGACTTATATTTTAACAAACTAATTCTGTTTATATTCCCTACTTAAAAGGATACTAGTATAATGACAAACGATAACACTGATAGACTTTGGAAAGCTTTATTCCACTTAAAATAATTGGTACACTTATTAAGAGTTTATATAGTCTAGTACTCCCTAGAGAGTTCTCTAAAGGGGAGGTAATCATAAAGTAGGGGAGGCAACTCTCACTTACTTAGTACAACTAGTCAGAAAATGATTGTCAGAAAATTACTCTCATTAGCTATTGGTAATATAATGAATCCTCATTAGGGATTCTCTTTCTGTGGGCTTGTATACACACACACATATATATGTGTGTGTGTGTGTGTGTGTGTGTATGTGTGTGTGTATGTGTGTCTGAGTGTGAGTGTGTTTGTATGTGTGTGTGTAAGTGTGTGTGTGTGAGCGAGTGTGTATGTGTGAGTGTGTATATGTGTGTGTGAGTGTGCGTGTATGTGTGTGAGAGTGTGTATGTGTGAGTGTGTGTGTGTGTATGTATGTGTGAGTGTGTGTGAATGCGTGTCTGAGTGTGCATGTGTTTGTATGTGTGTGTGAGAGTAAGTGTGTGTGAGTGTGCATGTGTGTATGTGTGTGTGAGTGTGTGGGGGGTGTCTGAATGTACATTTGTGTGTATGTGTATGTGCACATGTGTGCGTGTGTGTATGTGCGTGTGTGCATGTGTATGTATGTGTTTGTGTATATATGTGTGTGCATGTGTGTGTGGGAGTGTGTGTGCATGCATGAGTGTGTATGTGTTTTTGTATGTATGTGTGTGAGTGTGTGTGTGAGTGAGTCTCTCTCTCTCTCTCTCTCTCTCTTCTCTCTCTCTCTCTCTCTCTCTCTCTCTCTCTCTCTCTGCATTAGCATTTATGGAAGCAATAAGAAAGAGAAAATAGGAAATAGTAAAAAATAAATTTATTCTACTTAGCCTTGTCAGGCACAAGACCACAAAAAGAGAGAGCTCCTAATGAGGATTCACTATATATTTATATATATATATATATGTGTGTGTGTGTGTGTGTGTGTGTGTGCGTGTGTGATTATATATACATAGGTAGATATATTGATAGAAGATACATT
>CM042150.1:8841228-8883290 GCA_023376005.1 Doryteuthis pealeii
GATTATATATATATATATATATTTATAAAGATAAAAGGTGGCTTAACGGTGAATATGGGCACAATCATTGGAGGTGCACAAAATCCAAGGGTTAAGTCAGCAATAAAACAAATACAAAGTGCTCAATACAAAGTAGAGCAAATTTATTAAAGAAATGGATACAACGGAAACCTACTCGAGTTTCACCATAAGGATCTTCAGGGTTAAATCCGCTGAATTAATCGAGGTACCGAATAATTTCAGCCGATTACACATGTGTTCATTGAATAAGATGTTACGTAACATCTTATTCAATGAACACACGTGTAATCGGCTGCAATTAATCGGTACCTCGATTAATTCAATAGATTTAACCCTGAATATCCTTATGGTGAAACTCGAGTAGGTTTCTATTGTATCCATTTCTTTAATATATATATATATATATATATATATGACTATATAGAGCGTTCGGCTAGAAACCACAAGGTTCCTAGTTCGATACCGGTCCCCGCCAACTCAGCGTATGAGTAGCACAGGGATCTGTGCAGTAAAGTAAGGAGCTGATGGTAGGTGTGGCGCTCCACCTCAGACGCTAAAACAATCTCCTTGGTCTAGCGCTATTGAAAAGGGGATAGACTCCCTCGCTGACTGGCTGATACCGACTTTAGGCCGCCCCGTCGACTTTACTTTTTTACTTTTATATATATATATATATATATATTCACTTTGCATTCATTTTTCTCTTCTACTTTTAAAAAATCCATATTCACTTCTTCTTCTTCTTCTCTTTTCCATTTCTTTTTTCTCCCTCTCTTTCTTTCTCCCTCTGTTTAATCTTCACATCCTCCTCTTTTTCTTTCTTTTCCTACTTGTCACTCCAGAATACCAAAGCAGTGATGAACCTGTTCATTGCTTAATTGGGTGACCACTTAAGCAACAACAGGTTCTGTAAGCAACCTGAGTCCTTTGTTTATCAAAAAATCACTTGATATGGCATTAAATAACACTAAAAGGGTTGATATGCCATAAAACAAAACAACCAACCAACTATTCTCTTTTCCACTTTATTTTTTCACCCGCCTCCTCTTTCCTTCATCCTCCTCTTTCTTCTCCTTTTCTTCCTCCCCCTTATTCTTCTTCTCCTTCCCCCCTTCTCTTTCCCACTTCTTTTTTCTCTTTCTTTCGTCCCTCTGCTTCCTCCCCCTCCTACTCCTCTTCTTTCATAGAGATTTAGGATTATCCTGAAGGGGGATTAAAATAAATTAGTCCCACAGATCCATTGATTGTTTTGGTCTTCCATAATTGATTTGTTTATGTTTTAATCACCAATGTTTTCTCTTCTTTTACTATTCAAGTCCTAATTTTTAAATATCTGCACAAATATATCCACCTCTGTCCCATAATAGTTGTTACATTTATAGGTGGTGTAATGTAAAGTAGGGGATAGTATTATTGTCTATAAGAAGCAGCTACCCAGAGTTTCCAGGGTAGAGGGGAAATAAAAAAGAAGGTTGTTTTGTAGATCCATTGATTGTTTTGGCCTTCCATAATTGATTTGTTTATGTTTTAATCATCAATGGCTTTCCTTTCTCTTATTATTCAAATTCTAATTTTTAGATATCTTCAGGAATATAAATAAAATGTTCATCATTTTTGCACAAAACGCAAGCTCTGCTAACAGTGAATGTGTATATATATTTACTTTCTTGTTAATTGTTTTATTTTTGTAGTTTCCCCCAGATATATATAAATACATACATACACATCAACTGCCCTTTATATATGTACTATAGGTACTGGCAAAATGAGCCTAAAATGCGTTTTTGACAAAATGTCTTTAGCCCCCCCCCCACACACACACACACACAGAGAAAATAATTTACCGAAAATCAGGGAAATATCGGATTTTAATGAAATTTTTAGTGTTTATTTATCAATGAATGATCTTTATAATGCATTATTTATTTTATTTCAAAACTTTCTCATTTTTTTCAGGTCACTTATTTTTTTACCCTTTATGTTGGGGCGTAACTTTTTTTTCAAGTTGGTCTTATAGTTTTCAAATTACAGTATAAATAATGAGATAAAAGACCAAACTTATGAATAGAAACAAAAAAAAAAATTTTTACAGTGGCTTTTCTATGAGAAAATAAGTACCGAAAATTGAAAAATAGAAGGTAAAAAAATAATAAATAATTAATTTTTTGGAGATTTCTTTTTCACTCATTTCGATAATTATTTAATTGGCTATTATCTTATAAAAGAAAAAATTATACATTGATATTTTTTATGTTTAAAAAGGGGGGAGGTACATTTTCATTAGAGTTTTTCTTCCAAACTTATTACTTTATGTGTCTAAAATAAGGTTTGCATTAAATAGATATTTATTTCTAGAATCTAAAAATATAACATTTTAAACTGAACAGGCTTTTCACATTTTAAATGAATTTTATATATTAATTTTTTCATAGCAAAAATAGTAAATTAAAGTTTTGAAATAAAATAATTGATGCATTATAAAATTCATTTATTGATAAATCAATACATAAATTTCATTAAAATCCGATAATTACCTGATTTTTGGTAAAATTTTTTGCAATCGCGAATGTTACATAAAAATTGTAAACAAGCGCATAAAACCATTGAAAAATAGACAGAATGGCGGATCGCGTCAAAATTGACCAAAACAAATAGTTTTAAATCTATTAAAAATAAACTGCATATGTAATGATATTTTTCTTTTTTTAAAGATGGTTATAATAACCATCATTAAAAAAAGAAAAATATCATTACATATGCAGGTTACTACTTATCGATTTAGACAAAGTTTGACCTTAAATAATAGATTTAATTATTTTTAATTCACTTTTAAAATTCGTAGCAGACGACAAAAATGCCAGTCCCTAATGTACTAAAAGCGGCTACCCAGTGTCGCTTGGGTAGAGTTGGGTGGGGGGAAAACCCTGCAGAATTGATCTGTTTACTTTTGAGATTTACAAATGCTGGACATTTTTTAAGTAGAATTTCAATGCTATTTATATGTATATTTTAATTTTAAATATCTTCAAATATAAATCAATTCTTCATATTTTTTGCACAAAAAGCAATAACTGATAATATTTAATGTGTAAACATATTTACTTTGTTGTTGTTTTATTTTTGTACATACTTCCAGACATGCATACATACACACTAACTGTTCTTTATATATAAGGTGTGTCAAAAAGTATTTTTTGACACACCATGTATTCTGAAAAAATTAACATTCCATTCCTTGTTCACTTCTATCTTGGTAAATACAGCTTCAATCTCAAACTTTTATGACACACCTTGTATTCTGAAACAAATTAACGTTCCATTCATTGTTCATTTCTATCTTGGTAAATACAGCTTCAATCTCAAAGTTTTATGACACACCTTGTATGTAGAGATTGATTGTCATCATAGTAAAGTGCATTAAAAAAACAAAAACAACAAGGATGAAGATAATCATCCTCACAGCCACTGATTCATTCTTGTGGCTCAGGTGGAGTTTTGTTGAAGCACAAGAATATTAGGGGAAAAAAATCTTAAGTTTTTCTCAAAAATATTGGATAAGTCTAAATAATGAAGAATGAATAGAATGTCTGTGGAATCTTTTGCTTTGCAGAATCTTCTTAAGAAATGTACCAATTCCATTTACTTTCATGATCATCATCCTCATCTTCATCTGGAGTTTCATTGTGACTGAGATTATCTTCAGCTTCTCCAAGATGTTTGCGGGAATAAATCTTCCTCCAGATTCTCCTAGAATGAAAAGAAAAAAAAAAAACGTTTAGAATTGCAATCATAAACAAATTCATCTATAACAAAAATTGTTGTTTTCATGCTTTTTGTGACACATGGTCAATTTCTTGAGTGCAGTTTAATGGGTTTGAATTTAGAGTTTTTCTTCTCCTAGACTGGTTACATAACAAAGATTTATGAGCCCAATATGCCCTACTATTTACCTATAGCTGAAGGGAGAATAGTTGGATTCATACCTTTCCCAAGGGTATTAACACTATGTTAAATGCAAACAGCCTTTTCGAGGATTTGAACTCATCTCACCATGTCCATTTCCTGTGACGGTAACCATTACACCACATCCACAATATTATAAGTCTTTATTTATAAACAGGGCTGGTTTAGCTCAGTCGGTAGAGCGTCTACCTCAGAACCACAAGGTTCCGGGTTCAATACCGGTCTTTGCCAACTCAGCGTATGAGTAGCACAGGGATCTATATGGTAAAGTGAGGAGCTGATGGTAGGTGTGGCGCTCCACCTCAGATGCCAAAACAATCTCCTTGGTCTAGTGCTAATGAAAAGACAATACACTCCCTTGCTATCTGGCTGATACTGACTTTAGGCCACTCCAACGACTTTTAATATTAATATTCTATTAATAGAATTAACTTTGAAACTAGTGACAATATTTTAAAAATTTTAGATAGAGAGAACAATTTTATTCTAAATTACATTTGCCTAGCTTAATAGAAATATTCCGTCTTTAGGTCACCCTGACGACTTATTTACAAAAGCTGACTTTTTTTTTTATCAAAGTTTGCCTAATGCTGGTGAAGATTGTCAGAAATAACAATGAAAAGAAAAAAAAAATTTTTGGACCTCTGAAAAAATCAGAGTTAAAAGGAAGATTTCTATTGCTTTTTGAATTGAAATTTCTGACATGCTAACAACACCCCCAGCCCCACCCCACTTACTGTAAAGATTTTATAAGAATACAAATTATATTGACTGTACGTTTTATTCTAGTTGGTGAAATATTAGTCACAGTGTTAAATGATGAATCATTGGCTCAAATCAGCTGTTATGACATGATAAGTTTTATAAGGAATTTTACTTTGAAATAATCCCTCCCCCAACATCTGTTGCAAATTATTCAATTGAATAATATATATATATATATATATATATATATTTATGTATATACATATTTACAAATCTAATTAATATTTGAATATTTATAATATTTACATATCCTTATAATTGTGTGTGTGTGTGAGAGAGAGAAACAGAAAAGAGAGAGAGAGAGTGTGTGTGGTGTGAGAGAGAGAGAAAGACATAGAGTGTATGTGTGTGAGAGAGAGAAAGAGAGAGAGGGGGGAAGAAAGTATGTGTGTGTGTGAAAGAGAGGGTGAGAGAGAGAGAGAGAGAGAGAGAGAGAGAGTGTGTGTGTGTGTGTGATATAATTTAATTCCTTGGCTGAATGTCAAATAATGTAAGTAAATAACTATTTCAAGTTGGTTCTTGCTTTTGGTGGGTCTCTTACTTACAGTAAGCTTTTTCAAACCTCAAAAAAAACTTTTAAAAACTTTTAAAACAACATGAAAAAACCCAACATTTATGAAACAGTTTTTGATAAAAAAAAAAAACAAATAAATAAAAATCATTGAAATGAATTTAAAAATAAATGTGATTCCTTCTGATAATTTTGTTAGATTTATAATTATTTGTGCTGTCAAAAAATGTATAAAAGTCTCAGAGAAAAATCTCAGTTAAATGATGTTTCATCTCTAATAAATAAAACTGTTTTTGTGCCACTTACAAATCTGAATTTTCCCCAGAGAAAATTGTTAAACATTGTGATCTTTTTGTTTTCTATTTAAAAAAAAAAAACAGATGAAACAAGCACCTGTTTATATACCAAACAAGTACAGACAATATATCTCATGAAAATTGTCATTCTTTTAAATTTGGGTAGAAAGTTTGTTGGAAGATATGTGTGTGTTGGCATCCTTTTGTCTGCAAGAGACGATGGAGTAGTGTCCAATTTTTTAATTTTTTTAATAGGAACTATGTAGCTTGTGTGGAGAGAATGAGATGTTGCCCAAACATCAAATCCCCCTCTCCACACTGCTGTGATCCAAAGGAAAGGTAAGGAACCAGTTTGTCAGTGGTAGTGTCGGAGGAATTGCTGGGTAGCACTGGATTTCAGTATCACACAACGTTAGGGACTCCGGCTTCTGATTTGTATTTGGGGTTTACTCCCTAGCCTTTCCTCGAGATGAGGTAAAGCCACTAGGTAGCTGAGGTCTTGTATCAGACTTTTCCTTGTCCTAGATGGGTTGCCGGCCAAGGCTAAAGAGCCCCTTCTGACTGGTTTGGAGATTAAAGTGAGTATCAAGTACCCCAATTCTATTGCTGTCGGTATTCCTGAAAAAAAGATATGACACCCATTTATTTACCCAGTTTGTTCACCCTGGGTAGGATGTGATACAAGGTCACAAGTATGAGGCATTCAGTGAGGATTGAACTCACTAATCAGTAGTAATGGATCTGTGAGACTATCTTGTTAACCATTACATCATGATGTGCAAAGATTCAATGAGTTTGTATGTATGTATGCATGTATGTATATTTGCATATGTGCAATAAATGAATTCATTTAAATCTCTTTGTCAATTGAAAAAAATTCTCCTAAAAACAAAATGATGAAAATTCTTTGTAAAAAATTCAGAATTGCAAAAAAATATTTTCTTATTATGAATAGTTTTTTTTTTTTTGTGGGTACAAAATTTTAGAATTCATAAGTGGATTCATCCTTCATAAAAAAATGTTTTGTTTTCACCTGAGTCTGATTGTTCAACCAGAATTCTGCAAACAGAAGGAATATGTCTGCCATTTACAAATCTGTGATGATTCCAGCATGAAGCTACCTGATTCAGGGTCATCACAATAATTTTTTTATCCCCTCCATATTGAGGCATTCTTGCATTCTCTATTGTAGTTCTTCTTCCTGGGGTAATTCTCTGATAATGTGTGTGTGTGTGTGTGTGTGTGTGTGTGTGTGTGTGTGTGTGTGTGTGTGAATGTGTGTGCAATTCAATTCAAAAATAGTTTGATAGATTTCATATTTGTTGTCTAAATATCTACATAGATACAAGGATTCCTTTTCCTGGAAATCTATTGTTATTGCTAAACAAATCAGTTTAGATTTTCAATATTTTCCATTCCATATGAATATTGAATGAAGAACAGCAGCATTGGTATATAAAGATTTGCATTTTTCATAGATACTGTCCTCTATTTTATTGTATAAAATGATTTGTCCTTTTAAAATTCATAGAGGTTAAAATAATCTTAAAGAAATAAATTTTTCAATGTGTTTTACGTAATTACACAAAAATGAGGACATAGTTTATCCAGCATTAAATTATCAGTGATCATTTGGTCATAGGAAATAATCAAACGATGCTTTTATAACTGTTGGAATATTCATGGTATAAGATGTACACCAAATTGCCACTCCTATTTATGAACTTTCCTAACAGCAGGCACTTCTGCTAAAAATTGGCCAATAAGAAAGTTATACAGAACGCATTTAAGATCATCATCAGCTGTCATCAAATCAATTGCTAATTGGACTTTCTGCAGAAGGAGATCTACTGATACTACACTCTTTTCTACCTAGAATTTCAAAGAACACTACAAGAGTAGGATTACAAAGATTAACCAACTGAACCCAAAGTCAATACCAACTTGGATTTATCAACAGAAGAACTAAACGCCTAAAATGGTGACCAGAATGTGAACAATAACATACCTAACATCTCTATCACTTGTATCAGCTTCAACAATGGCTTCCTTCAAATAACCTTCCATTTCACTGCTGCTTCTTTGATAATATTCATTTTGTTTGATCAGTTTTTGCAATTCCACCTGAAAATATTCAACATAAAAAAACAAACATTTTTATTCTTTTCCACAAGAAAAGATGAATCCCAATTGAAAAGATGGAGGGAAAAACTGAAATCCAAAATTCTAGTTCTTTAATATCACTATTATGCAACACTTTCTTTAATTGTGGGAATTATTGCATGATAAAAATTTTAACGCATCCACTTCTAAACTTGAATCAGTCATTAAGTCAGTTGGTTGGTAGGTTATTTGGATTTTATGGCATGTCAACCCTCATTGGATCATTTTATGCCAAAGATGTTTTGTTTTATTCATTTTTGATGGATACTCAATTTTTTTAAAACACATTTTTTTGGAAGTCATTTTGTTCTATTTAACCCATAGATGGGACCCTAACAGGTACTACCAACGTGGATCAGAGTGGACCTGGGAGTAATGGTGATGAAGGGGTACTCCACATTCCTTGAATTCCAGAACTGGAACTTCACCATCAGATAGAGATTAACGTCATACCTGACAAAGGACAATGACCTTCAGCCACTGCCTTCTAGCACCCATATGAAGAAAGGGATTGGGAGTTTGCCATAAGGGCAATAGGATTGGGACAATCATATAGGTGCTAGGGCTTGGCATGACCAGCTGATCGATCAGAGGGGGGGTTCTCCAACCGCCCATCTAGCCTAAGTAAGGGCCAAAATGAAGTGTTGCATGTCATGGCCTGCTCAGCTACCAGGGTTCCACATCCTTAAGAATCTCAGGTCGCCACTCACAGCCAATAGGTGGGCCTATTGGGGAGGGGTTCTAACATCTCTATAGAGGTGTAAGAAATGAGTGCATATTCCAAAGCCCCACCTGACAAGACTGTCATTAGTTTAAATATGTAAAAAGAAATATTAATAACAAAAGTTGTTGATAAAAATTGTTACTCCCTCTGATTAGGTAGTAGCAAATATTTTTCTCTCATCAAAATGGAATCTGCAACTTGAATATCTTCATAATTTAAAAGATATTAAAAATACATGGATTATCTGTTTTCCATTTGGTAATGAGAGATTAATTTGTTTTTCTGTGGTTTTAATAATACACTGAATGAACCACATGGGTGTATGTATATACATATATATATGTATATAAATATACAAACTCACAATGCAAATTGCCTGTATATATAAATACTAACATTCATAGAAAGTGAGATGAGATAAAAAAATAAAAAGAAGGAAGCTCCTTTTTTTTCTTTTTAAATTAAAAACATTTCAGTGATACCGATTTATATATAGATAGTTTAAATGGGGAAAATGGGGAAAATATTTCCATCATTTTAATTTATCAGATTTGATATTAAAATCCATTTTTTTTAAAATTCTTTATCTTCTATCATATTTGGTTTAATTCCTTAGGATTTCTAACTCATCATCACCAATTTTCTTCCTTAGGTGTTCTGTTTCTCAATGGAACTACTGTTCTCTTGGTAAGTAATTCACCTGACCATTTCTGTCATTTGATATTTACTGAAGTTGAGAACTCACTTTGCATCTCAACTTCTCTCCTCTTTGATAATGCAATTAATAAGTTTCTCTTTCTGTTTCAGTGACAGTATTTACCCTGGGTCAGTTGAGACGGATCCTTCCAACAAATTCATCTGTGATGAATTCATGGATGGGTAACAAGAGAATAGGAAAATCACAAGTGGACCCCAAACCCCACATGCATATCCCAGTCAGGGGAACGAGATGCCCTTGTTTGCTGCAGATTTTCTACAGATGCAGTGACAAGCACGCCAAAAGCCGTTGATTCCTGACGATGATGGAGGCACCCTTTGGATTTTTGCCAGAGCTCCTTTGACCCTAATACCACTGAGTGCCAGACCTGTCCACCATGGGTGACCTACAAGGAACTTAAGTTCCCAACAGCATGGATCTGATACTACCAAGTTTACAACGGCCCTGCCACAATGAAGAGGGTTGGACTTTAGAAGTAATATGCTCGATAGCTGCTGAGCAAAGAGCTCCCTCCACCCTTTTACAGGTCTTGTTTTCTGTTCTGCAGGGTGTCTAGCCACCCTCCTCACCTGACAAAATCTGTGGGGTTACCAGTTTAGTCGCCAGTGATCTGACTATGAAACAGGTAGTACTGGATTACAGTAGCAATATAAGTAAATGAAAACAACAAAATATTCTAAACAACAAGCAACAAGAAATAAAAAACGCACCTCAGTTTCTTTGATGCAGTGTTCCAGATTATTGCACACGGAAACAGGGACGTAATTAGCCAGAATATCCGTTCTCATGCCGTTCAATTCATCCAACCGAGACAAAATCGTCACACGCAATCTTCAATTTCTTTGTACAAATCTCCGGTGCTGTGAGATGAAACTTGTTCTATTGATTCTGTGAAAGTAGAATGATTTAAAATAATAATGATAATAATGAAATGTATCATGTACAGTGCTCAGGTGCACCACAACTCATCAAAATCTCATGACTAGTAAATAGAATAATGTACTAATGTCAGGAAAATGAATAGTGTACAGTCATAATATACATCTAAGTGTGTGTGTGCGTGCATATGTGCTGGGGGGGGGGGATATCAGATATAGAATTGTCAAATTACAGGAAGCATGGAGGTTTTGAAAGATGCAGTGTTTTTCAGCCCACAACAAATGCAAGCAGTTTATTCCATGCTTCAGCAACTCTGAGCATGAAAAACTTTTTCTGAAAGTCATGTAAGCTATGATGTTTTCTAACTTTGTACGCATGGCCACGTGTGTTAGAAATATGGAAATCAAAAAAGTGCTCAAGATTGCTGTTGGTAAGATGGTTAATAACCTATAATATAAATTACAACAATACATATTGTTATTGACTAAACTGATTTTAGTCCAACAAAAGGTGTAATAGGAGAAGGAAGATCGTATTGCACCAGGTCAAAAAAAAACAGTATAAAGTTTATATTAACTGAGCCACAAGGCAGGTCCTTATTTTTAATTAGCAGAAAGACCTTGGACAAAATGTATATTATTACTGTACGCTATTCATGTTCCTAACACTAATACATTATTCTATGTACTATACATGAGACTTTGATGAGTTGTGGTGCACCTGAGCACTGTACACAATAAATTTCATTATTTTTATTTTTTAAATACAACAGAAGCAACATTAACATACATTCACTTGTTAGCTACTGAGATACTGCATTCTTCAAAACCTCCGTGCTTTCTGAAATTCACTAACAGTATACCTAATATCCCCCTCCTTATACATGCACACATATATATAACACATATAAACACACATGTATATATAATGCATATATATAACAGATATAACACATATAACATATATACATAAACACACACACACATATATATATATATAAATATTAGCAATGCTTATTTCTCTATTTAAACGGATGCATAGTGTAATGGTTAAGACATAGGAAACGGCAGAAGAAGAATTGGATTCAGACCTTTCCCAAGGGTATTAGTGCTATGTGAAATGCAAAAGCCTCGTCCTGGATTTCAACTCTATCTATCTATCTATCTATCTATCTAGATATCTATCTATCTATCTATCTAGATAGATAGATAGATAGATAGATAGATAGATAGATACTTATAGATTATACATTTTAGGATACCTGGAAGCCAGTAAATTACAAAATCAACTGATCTCAAATTTTAGTCCAAATCTTTGGCATTTATTTTGTATGAAGATCTGAAAATATAGAAGATTATTTGAATTATGAGACCCGAATCTTTCATTAATTAAAATGACACGAATGATTTATAGTAAAAAAAAAAAACATAAGTCGTGTTTGGTGATACAGGGAGATAACTCCTTCGTTCTAAATCTTACCTCCACGAAAATCCTAAAGTGAATAAGATTTTATGATGTAAGAAGTAAGCAGATTTTTTTTAATTATTATTTGCCCTACACGTTGGATTTGACACAAGGTCATAATATGGAGCATCCAGCAAGGATCGAACTCGTTTTTTTAGTCGTATGGATCTACGAGACTAGCTTGCTAACCATGAACCATGATAGGACGCCTTAAGGAAGCAATTAAAGCTTTCAACTTAGATTTGGGGATTTGACTTTTATGACTATTACTAAAGTTAATTTTCAGCTCAATATAAACTGATTTTATCTGATGGATCACAAATTGCTTAAGAAGTTCTGCTCTCTTAAGTTCTGCTAAAACTAAAAAAAAAAATGTCTGTGATATCTTAAATTTGAGCAATGATATTCCTGTATCATCAAATTCTAGGGTCTGTCATCATTACGATGTCATCATTACGATATATTTACATTAAACAAAATAGATACAGTTTTCCTATTTATATTAGAAATACTTTACAGTAAACTAGGAAATTGTCTCCCTTGAATACATAATCTGTAATGATAGTAATTTTAATGTTTTTAGATTTAACAGCAGATTTCTATCCAAATCAAATTTTGATATTTAAAAAATGATAAGTAATCTTAGTTTGAGGAATTTTGCTGTGATTTTTTTGTTTTAAAAATAAATCAGGTAATTACTTTTTAGTGAAGTCTCCATATTTGATAACCTAACAAGTATTCCTCCTTCTTTTTTCGTTACCAAGAGTTACTTTAATGACAAGAATGATGGGGAAAAAAAACATTTTTCCAAAACTAAAATGTTTTGTTTTATTATATTTCAAAAATATAAAAGCAGCTTCAGATACGCGTTATCTGCCTCTCTGATTATACAGGAAAGATGTAAAGAAACAAAAGAAATTTATTTAAGATTCAAAGATTTTACTTAATAGATCTTTCTTGCAGTTGGACCTGGACACAGTGCAGCAATGGATCACTGACTGGCAACTCAAGCTGGATGTAGACAAATTACCACCATGCATTCTGGGAGGAAAAACCCATCATACACATACTCCCTCCACAAGCTATATATCAAGGAATTTTCTTGTGAACACAATCTGGGTATTACGGTCAGCAGCGATTTACATTGAACGAGACACATCTCTAAAATTGTCAAGAAGACGCGAGGGTGTCAGCCGCTCCCCCAGCTATATAATTTAAAGCTGTATAAAGCTAAGGTGTGGCCACACTTGGAATTTGTATCACCAGTCTGGAACCCCCTACTTCGCTCAGATATTAACCTCCTGGAAACTGTCCAGAGACATGCAACCAAACGAATACCTCCATCAGGCATCTGCCATATTCTGAATGTCAACGTCTGGCACTGACTTGGTAAACACTCATAAGGTCATTAATTATACCAACAGCAACTTTGAACACCTTTTTGATCTCCATGTTTTTAACACACATGGGCATGCCTACAAAGTCAGAAAACAGCATAGCTCACATGACTTTCGGAAACATTTTTTCATGCTCAGAGTTGTTGAGGCATGGAATAAACTGCCTGCATCCATTGTAGGCTGCCAAAACACTGCATCTTTCAAAGCCTCCATGCTTCCTGTAATTCACCAACACTATATCTGATACCCCCTCCACACACATATGCATGCAAATGTACGCATAATGTATATTATTACGGTACGCTATTTGTTCCTGACATTAGTATATTATTCTATGTACTATACATGAGACTTTGATGGGTTTGTGGTGCACCTGAGAACTGTACGTAATAAATTTCATTATTATTCATTATAATAAGGAATACAATAATGAATCATTTTATTTATTAATGATCAAACAAAAATCAGAAAGAAAAAAGAAAAACATTTTTTTTTTGTTTCTCACCTTCACTTTGGACTTCTATGTTTTTTGTTTTACAATTTCATTTTCTTCATTAATTTCTTTCTGTAAACTACAAAACCAAAAAACAAAAATGTTAAACTTTATTGTTTATGCAAAACAATTTTCTGTTTCTTATTAAATATGGCTGCATTTATTTTACATAATGAGAGAAAGAAATTCTGTGCAATCAGTTGGTTGGTTGATCCAAGGTTTTAATATAAGAGGATTGTCAGGAACCCATGGCATTTCCTAAAGAAAATGAGATTGCTTTGTGACACCCATCTTTCTCCCAAGTAATGTGGGACAAACTATTGTGGGAATTAAATAAAATTTAAATTTTAAAATCAAAAAATAACAAACTCCCATGAGCTTCACCAGAAGAACTCTCCGAGCATATCCAGGAAAAAGGAACCACATCCGATCCCAAGAGAATCTCTCAGCCATTCTGACTTAGGCCTTAACTCAGACAAGACACTACTACTGGCCAGGGAGAAATTCCCTTGACACATGGTGGCTAGGACCCGGAAATAAAGCCTAAATCATAAAACCAACTTTTGTCTTCATCTCTTCCTTTGAATTCCTTTTCAGCACGACCACCAAATAAGATGGGGTTAAAAGCAAACCCTAAGAAAACGCATCAGGAATAACCACAGCCACCTTTTATAACCTAAAACATAAAATCTCTTGCCACCCCACATTGAGTTAGATGATATCAGTAACTAAGAAGATTATCTTACTTAATCATGCTCTTCTGCCTTTGTCCTTGAGCCATAACGTGACTGGTAAATTCATTGTCAGTAATTTAATTGTATGGCAAATTATCTCAGTAAATTATTCATGGCTAATTCATAATTTAATCATTGCTTTTAAGAATTTAATAAGAAAGAGCAAAAGGTTTAGGGTTAGGGTTAGGGAAACTCTTTTGGGGATTAAAATAAAATAAAATAAAATAAAATTTTTTAAAAAAACCAACAACTCCATGGGCGAACCTTCTGCGCACATGAAAAGGGATCAACTTCTGACCCCCAGAGAATATCTCAGCCATTCTAGTTTAGGCTGTAACTGGGTCTAGTGCTCCTGCTAGTCAGAGAGATATTCCTTGCCACAGGCAACTATGACCGGTCAATAAAGCCTAATTAAAAACCACCTTCTGTCTCTGTCTCTTTCTTTTTTTGTTCCTTAAATTCCTTCCTTTTCAGCACAACCATCAAAATGAGATGGGATAAAAAGCAAAAACCCTAAGACACACAGCAGAGAAGATCCAGCACCTTTATAAACACCAAAACCTCATGCTACCCTATATTACAAGAGCAATTAATCTAATAAAATGAATTAAATTGTAAAAATTTAATATGCAATGAATTTACTGGTGATAAATTTACCAATTTGTTGGGAATTTACAAAACTTAATTCCACTTAAAGAGATAATACCTTTTTTTTATCTGGTAATCATCTTCATATATTCCTTGCAAAATATTTTAAATTCAATCAACAAAGCAAAAACATGAGGACAACTTTTTAAGACATGTGTGGTGGTCGTTTTATTAACAGGGACTAAGTAAAATACTAAGGGGCAGATAACCTGACCTATACAAAAAAAATGGGATTCTGGGCAGATAAGTCTGACCTGATACATTGTTACTATCCATGAGTTTTATCAAGTTCTGACTTGAGTGAATTTCAACAGAATTTACCTAGAATCCAAGTATACCAATGTCAAGATCTAGCAGTTGGACATCATGTTGGAAGAGGTGGATTCTGGTTTTTCCAAGAATTTTGAGTAAAAAGGAAACACATTGGAATTGAAAATGCTTCAAAGATAAATCACTGCTCTTTTCACTATTTCACAACTACTTTCCATTTCCATAATTCAATTCCATTGGAAAAAAATAAAAACTTCCTGAGAAATTCTTGAATGCACAAATTTTGTTCTAATTCAATACTATTTCAAAGTTCATTAATATTTCATTAATTTTGTTTTAAACTTTTGGCAACAATCTCTTTGAATTTCTTCTTTGTGTCTTTTATAATTATCAATAGAATATATTTTATATATATATATTATATATATATTATACTGTCATTAGAGGTGCAAGGTGTATAGTTTAGAGTCGTAGGAAATGGACTCGTTGACCTGAGTTAAATCCTGATGAGGCTGTTTGCAATTCACAGAGCACGAATACCTTGGGATAGTAAATGCATCCAACTACTCTCCTCACGTTATGGTAAAATAGAGGGCAGATGGGGCTCTTAACCTTGGGGATTGGTAAACCAGTCTAGAGAGGAAACTCTGAATTCAAACCTGTTAACCTGCTTAAGAAATTGACCTTGTGTCACCTCCTGCTCAAGCAAAGGGTTGGGTAAATATATATATGTCAAGACAACATTCCAGCCAACCCATTCTCTGTAACATATTCCACTAAAAACAAAAGAGAAAACTTTTTTTTTTCCACACAGAGTTCACATAAGGAAGGCTGTAGAATGGATTGCTGATATATAGGAAGGATTGAATTAGCCAAAGAAAAAAAATTGGACAAATTAATGGACTTTCCTGGTGTACGTTGTGTAGAGAGTTAATGGCGCTTGTCTACGACTATTTATACACGGCTGTCTGAAACATCGGAAGTGATTATTGAAGACTGCAGGATTACAGAAAACATATACACAAACGTCTCTCAAAGATTTAGCACTCTGTTATTAGTTATATATATCTGGGATATGTAGTTTAAATGTACTAGTATACTGAATACTGTATGATCCATATACAACATTATGAAATCAATCTTAATTGTTGATGGAAAATATCTTACATGGAATCTCCAATAAAATCATTGTCAAATTTGCCTCCAACAAACAAAAAGGGTTTTAAAAAAAAAAAAAAATCACTTAATAATTTCTCAGTTTTAACAAATTTTTATTGTTTTCTTATCTGTGATTTTATTTTTTTAAATGACCAGCAGCGCATTTTTGGTCTTTGATGATGATGATGAGGTAAAAAATGTTTGAAAAAGGAATCCATTTTACCTTTCTGTATTTCAAAGTTTACTGCCGTATTCTCCAAGTTTTCTAAACTTTATATTTGGCCGAGATAAGAAAGTTGAGTGGAGACACCTTCCTGTGGACATTTGTTTGAATTTCTTCTGGGAGGGATTTTCCATGATTCAAATGGTGTCAATAAAATACGAAATGTAGTTATATTTCAGCCTGGACAAAATGAACACAAAACAAGAACATTAAAATCACATCATCATCATAACTTCATCCATCATCATCATCATCATCATCATTGACAATGCAACAAAACGATGACGACGATGATGAGACGACGATGATGATGGAAAGCCATTCACAAACAAGGCACAAATTAATTCGGTACAAATGCAGAAAGCGGCGCAAGAGATAATATCATTAGAATTACATTGTAAAAAGCATTAGCATTTCTTACATTTCACAGAAATACCCGAAAACCTTGCAGACGCTAGGGTAGGGTTAGGCTACTTGGGGAGTTTCCATAATCTATCATTATATATTAAAATAGCGATTCCTACATGATATTAGCTCTTGCGCGCTATCTGCATTTGTACAATAATTTTCAGAGCAAGAGACATACAAGAAATAAGTTAATAAGGTATTTTTTTTTAACGAAGTAAATGATAAATTTATTTTTTCAAAATTTTTTGTCCATAATGTAATTCTTTATTGTTTAGAATTGGTTTATGGGCAAAAATAATCTTCTCAAAAATAATTTCTTTTAAGGCTATTCAAAATGTGGCTAATCAACAGAGTTTCCAGGTTTGACCAGAATTATGTATGAACTTTTGAGGCAGAGAATTGCAAAACCATGTGACATTAAGAAATGTGAAATGTGTACAGAGAAGTATGTTTTAGTCCAAAGAATGTTTACAATGGGCTAAACATGAATTTGCCATCCTGTGTGCCAGAACAAAAAGAAGGTCCATGGATGGGAAACACACTGACTTTTTGGTAAAGAAAATATTCCATGTGCAAGCAGTCAGTAAGAAGGTCGGCTGACATCTTTCTGGAACATTACACGGACCCATCACATTGATTTGCTTGTAAAGTGCAAATGTAACTAGTATTTCCTATTTTCCAAACTCTTTAGGCAAAATTCACATTTTTATTGAATGACCCTCATAATTCTGGTTCAATGAAACAAACAATAAAATGTTCAAACTCCAAATTTTAGATAATATTTCATCAACCATTATGAAAGTGCAGTCCAATTTGTTGATAGTCAATGTTGATTCACATCTTTTGGGTTAAATTGACTTACCGACCTAAATTCCTCATTTCCCACTGAAAGGAAAAAAAAAACAAAACTTTGAACCACATATCTTTGGTGTAAACATTCTCAAAGATCATGATTACAAGTTAACTGAACCTGAAAAAATGTAAGTTTTTAAATAATAACTGATCGCATTAGATTGTTTATTCATTAATGTTCAACACTGAAATTTCATGTAAATTCGGTTATTCCCTGATTTTTGGTTATTTTTCTTTCAGTCAGGTGACATATGATGGTGGATTTAGTCTGTTAAGTCATTTAACCTTCTTTGTTATAGAGAGAATTCCTGTCACTGATTTTGGGGGTAAAATCACAAAGGTTCAAACAGGTCGTTAACCTCTGGGAATTTAGGAGGGCAATTTCACTCTTATCCAATTTGTCTATTTGTAGTTTATTTTAATTTTAATCCTTTATTTAATTCGCATTTTATTTATAAATAATCTGTGAGTTTCTCGCACACAGATATGTTCAAAGAAGATGTGAATAGATGATTGGTTCTTGATTGATTTTAGCAAACATATCAACCTGTTTTGGGGTTATGTTTGCTAAGGTTAGGAAATAGTATATGTTGTGTACTTTTTACTTATACCTTTTGTAAGCTAATTGGTTTAACAATGTGTTAGCCAGTCCATTGCAAATCATGTTGTATGGTATTAATTAAGTTATGTCTATATTCTATGGAATAATTTTATTTCCCTCAAAAAAATGACAGTTTCATGTTGCATTTTCAATAGATCTTTCATAATTTTTTGCATTAAAATCAAGTTTTGATGTGAGCAAAAAACCTGCATTCCATGAATAAGTGTTTAACAGTCAAAGGGTTTGACATGGTTTACACTGTGGTTGTTGTTCTTAGTTTGAGTATATAGAAGTGTGTTAGTCTTGTGTGAATACATAATCAGGAAAAAATGACTTGTTCCTTTCTTATACTTTCTTAAACTGTCTCCAGTCTCCAAAGTGAGTTTGATTAGGAAGAGTTTATTGTGGATGTTGTTATTCCAGTGTTGTGCCATTTTGTATGAAGGAATCTATGAAATATTTAGGTTTCAAGCAGTATAATAGAATCTTGAACTCTGTCGGGGTCAAATCTAGAGCGATTTAGCTGCAGAGTGAATAGGGCAATAAAAATTGAAAAATTGATTGATTGACCGTCTAGGGCTATTTTATGCCTATTTTATTGTGTGGATAGCCTGGTGTACTAGCATAGAGAGTAGATGCGTGGTTCAGGACTATTTAATAACACGGCTGTCTGAAACATCAGAGGATTGCTGAGACACTGGAAGGATTCAGTGGAACCTTACACAAACTGTCCTACCTTAAAGATTTAGCATCTTTTATGAAGTTACTATATATGTGGGGCATTTGTAGTTTAAATGTAAGCTAGTATTAACTGAATACTGTATGATCAGTATAATTCACATTTGAAATCAATCTTAATGTGTGTCGATGGAAAATATCTAAATGGAATCTCCATAAAAATCATTGTCCAATTTGTCTATTTTTATCAACTGACTTGATGTTTTCAAAAATGTTTCCAAATGCTGGTGAATTTGCAATTTAATCAGTCAAACTGTTGGCTGAAACATTGTAACCTTTTTCAAACTCAATGACCATCATCTGTAGGGGGAAGACAACTGTCTCAGATCCTGGATAATTTGGCAACAAAAAAGAATTAAAAATTAATCATCTGATAACAAAAACAAATGGACATGTGTTGCATAATGATCAGGCACAGCCTAATCATTTTGAAGGTAGTGTAGTTGGATTTAAATTTAACTGTAACTCAGGGATCACAAAGAGTTGACGGACAAACACTTTGAATACATCGATCTGAATGGGGCTCTGATTGGGTTGTGGAACCATATGGGGTAGGGCGTGTGCAAATAAAAAGGTTGAGAGGAGTCCACAACAGTGCACATTCTCTCCTGATGACCCCAAAAACAAAAAACAAAAACTAAAAAAAACAATCAATGGAGTTTTGCTGCTCAGTGGATTTGAAAATGACTTGAGGAACATTTTATTATCCATTTGCTTTCTGGTGATTTGTTAAGGTAACAGCCCCCCCCCCCCAAACTGTCGCCTACCAGGTACACAAGTGTGAAATATACCCTTAAAACTAAAGTGAGCAGGGTGAAAAAAAAACATAACTGTAATGAAACGATAACATGAAGACTTTAAAAGCTTTAATTCTAACTCAGAATAATTGTACACTTATTGAGAGTTTATATAGTCTAGTATTCACTAGAGAGTTCTCCAAAGGGGGGGGGTAATCATAAAATAGGGGAGGTAATCTCAATTTTTTAAAAGTAGAAAAGAATATGATACTTCAATTAGAAATAAATAAAAATGTTAGTTTCATTGAAGCAAGTAAATCAGATCTTTTTTGTTTCCGTGAATCAAGTAAACTTTGATTTTTTAGGTAAGATTTAAAAAGAGGCATAACCACCCTCCATCTACCTATTGGATAATACGAAAGCCATGGTGTATAGTTAGAGTCGTAGGAAAATGGACTTGTTGACCGAGTTCAAATCTGGGACGAAGCTGTTTGCAATTTTCACAATAGCGCTAATCCCTTTGGAAGGTATGGGAATCTAATTCTCACCTCCAGCTATGGATGAATATCAGGGGAGACTGGACTCTAACAATTACACAATGTGCTTTCTATATCCATATAGGTAGATGGGAGGGTGGTATGCGTATTTTTAAACTCTTACCTAAAAATCAAAGTTTACTTGATTTCACTGGAAACAAAAAAGATTGATTTACTTTGCTTCAATGAAACTAACATTTATTATTTCTAAGTTGAAGTATCATATTCTTTTCTTTTTAAGAAATTGAGAGTTACCTCCCTATTTTATGATTACCCCCCCCTTTGGGAGACTCTCTAGTGAATACTAGACTATATAAACTCTCAATAAGTGTACCAATTATTCTGAGTAGAATAAAGCTTTCTAAGTCTATCAGTGTTATCGTTTTTCATTACAGTATGTTTTTTTTCACCCTGCTCACTTAGTTTTAAGGTTATATTTCACACTTGTGTACCTGGTAGGCGAAGTTGGGGGGGGGGGGGCGTTACTAACAAATCACAGAAAGCAAATGGAATACAAAATGTTCTCAAGTCATTTTCAAATCCACTGAGCAGTTCAACTCCATGATTGTTTTTTTTTTTAGTTTTGTTTTTTTGTTTTGGGGTCATCAGGAGAGATGTGCACTGTTGTGGGACTTCCTCTCAACCTTTTATTTGCACACTGCCCCTACCCCCATATGGTTCATAACCAATCAGACCCCATTCTAGATCATGTATTCAAAGTTTGTCCGTCAAACTCTTTGTGATTTTCCCTGAGTTTACAGTTAAATTTAAATCCTAACTACACTACCTTTCAAAAATGATAGGCTGTGCCTATTCATTATGCAACACATGTCCATTTGTTTTTGTTATCAGATTTATTAATTTTTAATTCTTTTTTGTTGCCAAATATTCACAGGATCTGAGACAGTGTCTTCCCCCTACAGATGATGGGTCATTGAGTTTGAAAAGGTTACAATGTTTCAGCAACAGTTTTTGATGATTTAATTGCAAATTCACCAGCATTTGGAAACATTTTTGAAACAATCAAGGTCAGTTGATAAAAATAGACAAATTTGACAATGATTTTTATTGGAGATTCCATTTAGATATTTTCCATCACACACATTAAGATTGATTTCATAAATGTGGTATACTGGATCATACAGTATTCAGTATACTAGTACATTTAAACTACAAATGCCCCACATATATAGTAACTCATAAAAGATTGCTAAAATCTTTAAGGTAGACAGTTTGTGTATGGTTCCATAATCCTTCCAGTCTCAGCATCACTCTGATGTTCTCAGACAGCCGTGTATAAATAGTCTGAACCAACGCATCTACTCTCTATGCTAGGTACACCAGGCTAGTCCACAACAATAAAATAGGCATAAAATAGCCCTAGACGGTCAATCAATCAATTTTTCAAATATTTTATCCCTATTCACTCTGCAGCTAAATCGGCTCTAGATTTGATCCCCGACAAGTTCAAGATTCTATATATGACTTGAAACTAAAATTCATAGATTCCTTCATACAAATGGCAACAACACTGGAATAACAACATCCACAATAAACTCTTCCTAATCAAACTCACTTTGGGAGACTGGAGACCAGGTTTAAGAAGTATAGAAAGGAAAAGTCATTGTGTCCTGATTATGTATTGGTCACACAAGACTAACACACTTCTATATACTCAAACAAGAACAACAACCACAGTGTGAAACATGTCAAACACCTTTGACTGTTAAACACTTATTCATGGAATGCAGGTTTTTTGCTCACATCAAAAACTGTTATTTTAATGCAAAAAATATGAAAGATCTATTTGAAAATGTCAACATGGAGGACATTCTGTCTTTTTTGAGGGAAATAAAATTATACCATAGAATATAGACATGAACTTAATTAATACCATACAACATGATTTGCAATGGTGCTAACACATTGTTAAAACCAATAGCTACAAAAGTATAAATATAAATACACAACATATACTATTTCCTAACCTTTAGGCATAACATAACCCCAAACAGGTTGATATGTTGTTAAAATCAATCAATCAACCAATCATCTATTCACATCTTCTTTGAACATTATCTGTGTGCGAGAAACTCACAGATTAATAAATAAAATGGAATTAAATAAAGGATATAAAATTAAATAAACTACAAATAGACAAATTGGATAAGAGTGAAATTTGCCCTCCTAAATTCCCAGAGGTTAACGACCTGTTGACCTTTGTGATTTTTTACCCCAAAATCAGTGGATCAGAATTCTCTCTATAAACAAAGAGAGGTTAAATTGAACTTAACAGACCTAAATTCCACCATCATATGTCACCCTGCTGAAAGAAAAAAAATACCAAAAATCAGGGAATTAACCGAATTTAATGAAATTTTCAGTGTTGATACATTAATGAATAAACAATCTAATGCATCAGTTATTTTATTTAAAAACTTTTACATTTTTTCAGGTCAGTTAACTTGTAATCATGTATCTTTGAGAATGTGTTACACCTCAAAGATATGTGGTTCAAAGTTTGTTTTTTTTTCCTTTCAGTGGGAAATGATGGAATTTAGGTCGGTTAAGTTCAATTTAACCCAAAAAGATGTGAATCAACATTGACTTATCAACAAATTTGACTGCACTTTCATAATTTGTTGATGAAATATTATCTAAAATTTGGAGTTTTGAACATTTTATTGTTTGTTTCATTGAACCAGAATTATGAGGGTCATTCAATAAATAATGTGAATTTTGCCTAAAGAGTTGGAAATAGGAAATACTATTTACATTTGCACCTTTTACAAGCAAATCAATAGTGATGGGTCCTGTAATGTTCCAGAAGATTGTCAGCCTGACCTTCTTTACTGACTGCTGCACATGGAATATTTTCTTTACCAAAAAGTCAGTGTGTTTCCACTCCATGGACTGTCTTTTTGTCTCTGGCACACAGAGTGGCAAATTCATGTTTAGCCCATTTGTAAACATTCTTTGACTAAAACATACTTCTCTGTACACATTTCACATTCTTAAATTTCACATGGTTTGCAATTCTCTGCCATCAAAAGTTTCATGACATAAATTCTGTTCAACTGGAAACTCTGTTTGATTAGCCACTATTTTGAATAGCCTTAAAAGAAATATTTTTGAGAGATTAATTTTGCTATAAACCAATTCTAAACAATAAAGAATTTTACATTTATGGACAAAAATTTTGAAAAATAAATTTATTTTACTTTCTTAAAAAAAATCACCTTATTAACTTATTTTTTTGTACTGTCTTGTGAAATTATTGGTACAAATGCAGAATAGCGCGCAAGAGATAATATCATTAGAATCGCATTTTATATATAAATAGCATTAGATTATGGAAACTCCCCAAGTAGCCTAACCCTTACCCTAGCGTCTCAAAGGTTTCGGGTATTTCTGTGAAATGTAAGGAAATGTAATGCTTTTTACATGTAATTCTAATGATATTATCTCTTGCGCGCTATTCTGCATTTGTACCGAATTAATTTGTGCCCTTGTTTGTGAATGGCTTTCCATCATCATCGTCGTCATCATCATCGTCGTCATCGTTGTTGTTGTCATTGTCAATGATGATGATGATGATGATGATGATGATAATTATGATGATGATGATTTAATGTTTCTTGTTTTGTGTTCATTTTTCCAGGCTGAATATGATAACTACATTTCTTATTTATTGGACATCCATTTGAATCATGGGAAAATCCTCCAAGAAGAAATTCAACAAATGTCACAGGGAAGTGTCTCCACTCAACTTTCTTTATCTCAGGCCAAATATAAAGTAGAAGAACTTGAGAATACGGCAGTAAAACTTCTTGAAAGTACAGAAAGGTAAAATGGATTCCTTTTTCAAACATTTTTACCATCATCATCATCATCAAAGACAAAAATGGCTGCTGGTCATTTAAAAAAATAAAATCACAGATAAGAAAACAATAAAAATTGTTAAAACTGAGAAATTATTAAGTGGATTTTTTTTTTTTATATAAAACCCTTTTTGTTTGTTGGAGGCAAATTTGACAATGATTTTTATTGGAGATTCCATTTAGATATTTTCCATCACACACATTAAGATTGATTTCATAAATGTTGTATATTGGATCATACAGTATTCAGTATACTAGTACATTTAAACTACATATGCGCCAGATATATAGTAACTAATAACAGAGTGCTAAATCTTTGAGGTAGACAGTTTGTGTAATGTTTCTGTAATCCTTGCAGTCTCAATAATCACTCCGATGTTCTCAGACAGCCGTGTATAAATAGTCGTAGACAAGCGCATTAACTCTCTACACAACGTACACCAGGAAAGTCCATTGAATTTTGTCCAATTTTTTTTCTTTTGCTAATCAAATCCTTCCTATATATCAGCCAATCCATTCTACAGCCTTCCTTATGTGAACTCTGTGTGGAAAAAAAAAAGTTTTCTCTTTTGTTTTTAGTGGAAATATATTACAGAGAATGGGTTGGCTGGAATGTTGTCTTGACAATATATATATTTACCCAACCCCTTTGCATGAGCAGGATGTGACACAAGGTCAATTTCTTAAGCAGAGTTTAACAGGTTTGAATTCAGAGTTTTCCTTCTTCTAGACTGGTTACCAATCCAAGGTTAAAGAGCCCAATCTGCCCTACTATTTACCATAACTGGAAGGAGAGTAGTTGGATGCATACTATTCCCAAGGTTATTCGTGCTCTGTGAATGCAAACAGCCTCATCCAGGATTTGAACTCAGGTCAACGAGTCCATTTCCTACGACTCTAACTATTACACCTTGCACCTCTAATGACAATATATATATATATATATATATATATATATATATATATATTCTATATTTGATAATATAAAAGACACAAAGAAGAAATTCAAAGATTGTCCAAAGTTAAAACAAAATAATGAAATATTAATGAAACTTTGAAAAGTTATGAATAGAACAAAATTTGTTGCATTCAAGAATTTCTCAGGAAGTTTTTATTTTTTTCCAATGGAATTGAATTTATGGAGAATGGAAAGTAGTTGAAATAGTGAAAAGAGCAGTGATTTTATCTTTGAAGCATTTTCAATTCCAATGTGTTTCCTTTTTACTCAAATTCTTGGAAAAACCAGGAATCCACCTCTTCCAACATGATGTCCAACTGCTAGATGTCTTGACATTGGTATACTTTGATTCTAGGTAAATTCTGTTGAAATTCACTCAAGTCAGAACTTGATAAAACTCATGGATAGTAACAATTATCAGGTCAGACTTATCTGCCCAGAATCCCATTTTTTTGTATAGGGGTCAGGTTATCTGCCCCTTAGTATTTTACTTAGTCCCTGTTAATAAAACGACCACCACACATGTCTTAAAAAGTTGTCCTCATGTTTTTGCTTTGTTGATTGAATTTAAAATATTTTGCAAGGAATATATGAAGATGATTACCAGAGATAAAAAAAAGGTATATCTCTTTTTAAGTGGAATTAAGTTTGTAAATTCCCAACAAATTGGTAAATTTATCACCAGTAAATTCATTGCATATTAAATTTATTACAATTTAATTCATTTTATTAGATTAATTGCTCTTGTAATATAGGGTAGCATGAGGTTTTGGTGTTTTATAAAGGTGGCTGGATCTTCTCTGCTGTGTGTTCTTAGGGTTTTTGCTTTTTATCCCATCTCATTTGATGGTTGTGCTGAAAAGGAAGGAATTTAAGGAACAAAAAAGAAAGAGACAGAGACAGAAGGTGGTTTTATAATTTAGGCTTTATTGACCGGTCATAGTTGCCTGTGGCAAGGGAATATCTCTCTGACTAGCAGGAGCGACTAGACCCAGTTACAGCCTAAACTAGAATGGCTGAGATATTCTCTTGGGGGTCAGAAGTTGATCCCTTTTCATGTGCGCAGAAGGTTCGCCCATGGGAGTTTGTTGGTTTTTAAAAATTTTTATTTTATTTTATTTTTATTTTAATCCCCAAAAGAGTTTCCCTAACCCTAACCCTAAACCTTTTGCTCTTTCTTATTAAATTCTTAAAAGCAATGATTAAATTATGAATTTAGCCATGAATAATTTACTGAGATAAATTTGCCATACAATTAAATTTACTGACAATGAATTTACCAGTCACGTTATGGCTCAAGGACAAAGGCAGAAGAGCATGATTAAGTAAGATAATCTTCTTAGTTACTGATATCATCTAACTCAATGTGGGGTGGCAAGAGATTTTATGTTTTAGGTTATAAAAGGTGGCTGTGGTTATTCCTGATGCGTTTTCTTAGGGTTTGCTTTTAACCCCATCTTATTTGGTGGTCGTGCTGAAAAGGAATTCAAAGGAAGAGATGAAGACAAAAGTTGGTTTTATGATTTAGGCTTTATTTCCGGGTCCTAGCCACCATGTGTCAAGGGAATTTCTCCCTGGCCAGTAGTAGTGTCTTGTCTGAGTTAAGGCCTAAGTCAGAATGGCTGAGAGATTCTCTTGGGGATCGGATGTGGTTCCTTTTTCCTGGATATGCTCGGAGAGTTCTTCTGGTGAAAGCTCATGGGAGTTTGTTATTTTTTTGATTTTAAAATTTAAATTTTATTTTAATTCCCACAATAGTTTGTCCCACATTACTTGGGGAGAAGATGGGTGTCACAAAGCAATCTCATTTTCTTTAGGAATGCCATGGGTTCCTGACAATCCTCTTATATTAAAACCTTGGATCAACCAACCAACTGATTGCACAGAATTTCTTTCTCTCATTATGTAAAATAAATGCAGCCATATTTAATAAGAAACAGAAAATTGTTTTGGCATAAACAATAAAGTTTAACATTTTTGTTTTTTGGTTTTGTAGTTTACAGAAAGAAATTAATGAAGAAAATGAAATTGTAAAAACAAAAAACATAGAAGTCCAAAGTGAAGGTGAGAAACAAAAAAAAAATGTTTTTCTTTTTCTTTCTGATTTTTTGTTTGATCATTAATAAATAAAATGATTCATTATTGTATTCCTTATTATAATGAATAATAATGAAATTTATTACGTACAGTTCTCAGGTGCACCACAACCCATCAAAGTCTCATGTATAGTACATAGAATAATATACTAATGTCAGGAACATGAATAGCGTACCGTAATAATATACATGTATGCGTACATTTGCATGCATATGTGTGTGGAGGGGGTATCAGATATAGTGTTGGTGAATTACAGGAAGCATGGAGGCTTTGAAAGATGCAGTGTTTTGGCAGCCTACAATGGATGCAGGCAGTTTATTCCATGCCTCAACAACTCTGAGCATGAAAAAATGTTTCCGAAAGTCATGTGAGCTATGCTGTTTTCTGACTTTGTAGGCATGCCCATGTGTGTTAAAAACATGGAGATCAAAAAGGTGTTCAAAGTTGCTGTTGGTAAGATAATTAATGACCTTATGAGTGTTTACCAAGTCAGTTGCCAGACGTTGGACATTCAGAATATGGCAGATGCCTGATGGAGGGTATTCGTTTGGTTGCATGTCTCTGGACAGTTTCCAGGAGGTTAATATTCTGAGCGAAGTAGGGGTTCCAGACTGGTGATACAAATTCCAAGTGTGGCCACACCTTAGCT
This sequence comes from Doryteuthis pealeii, assembly GCA_023376005.1. Lineage (NCBI taxonomy): Eukaryota > Metazoa > Mollusca > Cephalopoda > Myopsida > Loliginidae > Doryteuthis > Doryteuthis pealeii. Next base: position 8,869,113 of record CM042150.1, read on the forward strand.
TTATACAGCTTTAAATTATATAGCTGGGGAGCGGCTGACACCCTCGGTCTTCTTGACAATTTTAGAGATGTGTCTCGTTCAATGTAAATCGCTGCTGACCGTAATACCCAGATTGTGTTCACAAGAAAATTCCTTGATATTAGTGCTGTGGAGGGAGTATGTGTATGATGGGTTTTTCCTCCCAGAATGCATGGTGGTAAATTTGTCTACATCCAGCTTGAGTTGCCAGTCAGTGATCCATTGCTGCACTGTGTCCAGGTCCAACTGCAAGAAAGATCTATTAAGTAAAATCTTTGAATCTTAAATAAATTTCTTTTGTTTCTTTTACATCTTTCCTGTATAATCAGAAGAGGCAGATAACGCGTATCTGAAGCTGCTTTTATATTTTTGAAATATAATAAACAAAACATTTTAGTTTTGGAAAAATTGTTTTTTTCCCCATCATTCTTGTCATTAAAGTAACTCTTGGTAACGAAAAAAGAAGGAGGAATACTTGTTAGGTTATCAAATATGGAGACTTCACTAAAAAGTAATTACCTGATTTATTTTTAAAACAAAAATCACAGCAAAATTCCTCAAACTAAGATTACTTATCATTTTTTAAATATCAAAATTTGATTTGGGATAGAAATCTGCTGTTAAATCTAAAAACATTAAAATTACTATCATTACAGATTATGTATTCAAGGGAGACAATTTCCTAGTTTACTGTAAAGTATTTCTAATATAAATAGGAAAACTGTATCTATTTTGTTTAATGTAAATATATCGTAATGATGACATCGTAATGATGACAGACCCTAGAATTTGATGATACAGGAATATCATTGCTCAAATTTAAGATATCACAGACATTTTTTTTTTTAGTTTTAGCAGAACTTAAGAGAGCAGAACTTCTTAAGCAATTTGTGATCCATCAGATAAAATCAGTTTATATTGAGCTGAAAATTAACTTTAGTAATAGTCATAAAAAGTCAAATCCCCAAATCTAAGTGAAAGCTTTAATTGCTTCCTTAAGGCGTCCTATCATGGTGTCATGGTTAGCAAGCTAGTCTCGTAGATCCATTACGACTAAAAAACGAGTTCGATCCTTGCTGGATGCTCCATACTTATGACCTTGTGTCAAATCCAACGTGTAGGGCAAATAATAATTAAAAAAATCTGCTTACTTCTTACATCATAAAATCTTATTCACTTTAGGATTTTCGTGGAGGTAAGATTTTAGAACGAAGGAGTTATCTCCCTTGTATCACAAACACGACTTATGTTTTTTTTTTTTTACTATAAATCATTCGTGTCATTTTAATTAATGAAGATTCGGGTCTCATAATTCAAATATCTTCTATATTTTCAGATCTTCATACAAAATAATGCCAAAGATTTGGACTAAAATTTGAGATCAGTTGATTTTGTAATTTACTGGCTTCCAGGTATCCTAAAATGTATACTATAAAGTATCTATCTATCTATCTATCTATCTATCTATCTATCTAGATAGATAGATAGATAGATATCTAGATAGATAGATAGATAGATAGATAGAGTTGAAATCCAGGACGAGGCTTTTTGCATTTCACATAGCACTAATACCCTTGGGAAAGGTCTGAATCCAATTCTTCTTCTGCCGTTTCCTATGTCTCTAACCATTACACTATGCATCCGTTTAAATAGAGAAATAAGCATTGCTAATATTTTATATATATATATATGTGTGTGTGTGTTTTATGTATATATGTTATATGTGTTATATCTGTTATATATATGCATTATATATACATGTGTGTTATATATGTGTTATATATATGTGTGCATGTATAAGGAGGGGGATATTAGGTATACTGTTAGTGAATTTCAGAAAGCACGGAGGTTTTGAAGAATGCAGTATCTCAGTAGCTAACAAGTGAATGTATGTTAATGTTGCTTCTGTTGTATTTAAAAAATAAAAATAATGAAATTTATTGTGTACAGTGCTCAGGTGCACCACAACTCATCAAAGTCTCATGTATAGTACATAGAATAATGTATTAGTGTTAGGAACATGAATAGCGTACAGTAATAATATACATTTTGTCCAAGGTCTTTCTGCTAATTAAAAATAAGGACCTGCCTTGTGGCTCAGTTAATATAACTTTATACTGTTTTTTTTGACCTGGTGCAATACGATCTTCCTTCTCCTATTACACCTTTGTTGGACTAAAATCAGTTTAGTCAATAACAATATGTATTGTTGTAATTTATATTATAGGTTATTAACCATCTTACCAACAGCAATCTTGAGCACTTTTTTTGATTTCCATATTTCTAACACACGTTGGCCATGCGTACAAAGTTAGAAAACATCATAGCTTACATGACTTTCAGAAAAGTTTTTCATGCTCAGAGTTGCTGAAGCATGGAATAAACTGCTTGCATTTGTTGTGGGCTGCTGAAAAACACTGCATCTTTCAAAACCTCCATGCTTCCTGTAATTTGACAATTCTATATCTGATATCCCCCCCCCAGCACATATGCACGCACACACACTTAGATGTATATTATGACTGTACACTATTCATTTTCCTGACATTAGTACATTATTCTATTTACTAGTCATGAGATTTTGATGAGTTGTGGTGCACCTGAGCACTGTACATGATACATTTCATTATTATCATTATTATTTTAAATCATTTCTACTTTCACAGAATCAATAGAACAAGTTTCATCTCACAGCACCGGAGATTTGTACAAAGAAATTGAAGAATTGCGTGTGACGATTTTGTCTCGGTTGGATGAATTGAACGGCATGAGAACGGATATTCTGGCTAATTACGTCCCTGTTTCCGTGTGCAATAATCTGGAACACTGCATCAAAGAAACTGAGGTGCGTTTTTTATTTCTTGTTGCTTTGTTGTTTAGAATATTTTGTTGTTTTCATTTACTTATTATTGCTACTGTAATCCAGTACTACCTGTTTCATAGTCAGATCACTGGCGACTAAACTGGTAACCCCACAGATTTTGTCAGGTGAGGAGGGTGGCTAGACACCCTGCAGAACAGAAAACAAGACCTGTAAAAGGGTGGAGGGAGCTCTTTGCTCAGCAGCTATCGAGCATATTACTTCTAAAGTCCAACCCCTCTTCATTGTGGCAGGGCCGTTGTAAACTTGGTAGTATCAGATCCATGCTGTTGGGAACTTAAGTTCCTTGTAGGGTCACCCATGGTGGACAGGTCTGGCACTCAGTGGTATTAGGGTCAAAGGAGCTCTGGCAAAAATCCAAAGGGTGCCTCCATCATCGTCAGGAATCAACGGCTTTTGGCGTGCTTGTCACTGCATCTGTAGAAAATCTGCAGCAAACAAGGGCATCTCGTTCCCCTGACTGGGATATGCATGTGGGGTTTGGGGTCCACTTGTGATTTTCCTATTCTCTTGTTACTCCATCCATGAATTCATCACAGATGAATTTGTTGGAAGGATCCGTCTCAACTGACCCAGGGTAAATACTGTCACTGAAACAGAAAGAGAAACTTATTAATTGCATTATCAAAGAGGAGAGAAGTTGAGATGCAAAGTGAGTTCTCAACTTCAGTAAATATCAAATGACAGAAATGGTCAGGTGAATTACTTACCAAGAGAACAGTAGTTCCATTGAGAAACAGAACACCTAAGGAAGAAAATTGGTGATGATGAGTTTAGAAATCCTAAGGAATTAAACCAAATATGATAGAAGATAAAGAATTTTAAAAAAAATGGATTTTAATATCAAATCTGATAAATTAAAATGATGGAAATATTTTCCCCATTTTCCCCATTTAAACTATCTATATATAAATCGGTATCACTGAAATGTTTTTAATTTAAAAAGAAAAAAAAGGAGCTTCCTTCTTTTTATTTTTTTTATCTCATCTCACTTTCTATGAATGTTAGTATTTATATATACAGGCAATTTGCATTGTGAGTTTGTATATTTATATACATATATATATGTATATACATACACCCATGTGGTTCATTCAGTGTATTATTAAAACCACAGAAAAACAAATTAATCTCTCATTACCAAATGGAAAACAGATAATCCATGTATTTTTAATATCTTTTAAATTATGAGATATTCAAGTTGCAGATTCCATTTTGATGAGAGAAAAATATTTGCTACTACCTAATCAGAGGGAGTAACAATTTTTATCACAACTTGTTATTAATATTTCTTTTTACATATTTAAACTAATGACAGTCTTGTCAGGTGGGGCTTTGGAATATGCACTCATTTCTTACACCTCTATAGAGATGTTAGAACCCTCCCCAATAGGCCCACCTATTGGCTGTGAGTGGCGACCTGAGATTCTTAAGGATGTGGAACCCTGGTAGCTGAGCAGGCCATGACATGCAACACTTCATTTTGGCCCTTACTTAGGCTAGATGGGCGGTTGGAGAACCCCCCTCTGATCGATCAGCTGGTCATGCCAAGCCCTAGCACCTATATGATTGTCCCAATCCTATTGCCCTTATGGCAAACTCCCAATCCCTTTCTTCATATGGGTGCTAGAAGGCAGTGGCTGAAGGTCATTGTCCTTTGTCAGGTATGACGTTAATCTCTATCTGATGGTGAAGTTCCAGTTCTGGAATTCAAGGAATGTGGAGTACCCCTTCATCACCATTACTCCCAGGTCCACTCTGATCCACGTTGGTAGTACCTGTTAGGGTCCCATCTATGGGTTAAATAGAACAAAATGACTTCCAAAAAAATGTGTTTTAAAAAAATTGAGTATCCATCAAAAATGAATAAAACAAAACATCTTTGGCATAAAATGATCCAATGAGGGTTGACATGCCATAAAATCCAAATAACCTACCAACCAACTGACTTAATGACTGATTCAAGTTTAGAAGTGGATGCGTTAAAATTTTTATCATGCAATAATTCCCACAATTAAAGAAAGTGTTGCATAATAGTGATATTAAAGAACTAGAATTTTGGATTTCAGTTTTTCCCTCCATTCTTTTCAATTGGGATTCATCTTTTCTTGTGGAAAAGAATAAAAATGTTTTGTTTTTTTATGTTGAATATTTTCAGGTGGAATTGCAAAAACTGATCAAACAAAATGAATATTATCAAAGAAGCAGCAGTGAAATGGAAGGTTATTTGAAGGAAGCCATTGTTGAAGCTGATACAAGTGATAGAGATGTTAGGTATGTTATTGTTCACATTCTGGTCACCATTTTAGGCGTTTAGTTCTTCTGTTGATAAATCCAAGTTGGTATTGACTTTGGGTTCAGTTGGTTAATCTTTGTAATCCTACTCTTGTAGTGTTCTTTGAAATTCTAGGTAGAAAAGAGTGTAGTATCAGTAGATCTCCTTCTGGCAGAAAGTCCAATTAGCAATTGATTTGATGACAGCTGATGATGATCTTAAATGCGTTCTGTATAACTTTCTTATTGGCCAATTTTTAGCAGAAGTGCCTGCTGTTAGGAAAGTTCATAAATAGGAGTGGCAATTTGGTGTACATCTTATACCATGAATATTCCAACAGTTATAAAAGCATCGTTTGATTATTTCCTATGACCAAATGATCACTGATAATTTAATGCTGGATAAACTATGTCCATTTTTGTGTAATTACGTAAAACACATTGAAAAATTTATTCTTTAAGATTATTTTAACCTCTATGAATTTTAAAAGGACAAATCATTTTATACAATAAAATAGAGGACAGTATCTATGAAAAATGCAAATCTTTATATACCAATGCTGCTGTCCTTCATTCAATATTCATATGGAATAGAAAATATTGAAAATCTAAACTGATTTGTTTAGCAATAACAATAGATTTCCAGGAAAAGGAATCCTTGTATCTATGTAGATATTTAGACAACAAATATGAAATCTATCAAACTATTTTTGAATTGAATTGCACACACACACACACACACACACACACACACACACACACACACACACACACACACACACACATTATCAGAGAATTACCCCAGGAAGAAGAACTACAATAGAGAATGCAAGAATGCCTCAATATGGAGGGGATAAAAAAATTATTGTGATGACCCTGAATCAGGTAGCTTCATGCTGGAATCATCACAGATTTTGTAAATGGCAGACATATTCCTTCTGTTTGCAGAATTCTGGTTTGAACAATCAGACTCAGGTGAAAACAAAACATTTTTTTATGAAGGATGAATCCACTTATGAATTCTAAAATTTTGTACCCACAAAAAAAAAAAACTATTCATAATAAGAAAATATTTTTTTGCATTCTGAATTTTTTACAAAGAATTTTCATCATTTTGTTTTTAGGAGAATTTTTTTCAATTGACAAAGAGATTTAAATGAATTCATTTATTGCACATATGCAAATATACATACATGCATACATACATACAAACTCATTGAATCTTTGCACTCATGATGTAATGGTTAACAAGATAGTCTCACAGATCCATTACTACTGATTAGTGAGTTCAATCCTCACTGAATGCCTCATACTTGTGACCTTGTATCACATCCTACCCAGGGTGAACAAACTGGGTAAATAAATGGGTGTCATATCTTTTTTTCAGGAATACCGACAGCAATAGAATTGGGGTACTTGATACTCACTTTAATCTCCAAACCAGTCAGAAGGGGCTCTTTAGCCTTGGCCGGCAACCCATCTAGGACAAGGAAAAGTCTGATACAAGACCTCAGCTACCTAGTGGCTTTACCTCATCTCGAGGAAAGGCTAGGGGAGTAAACCCCCAAATACAAATCAGGAGCCGGAGTCCCTAACGGTTGTGTGATACTGAAATCCAGTGCTACCCAGCAATTCCTCCGACACTACCACTGACAAACTGGTTCCTTACCTTTCCTTTGGATCACAGCAGTGTGGAGAGGGGGGATTTGATGTTTGGGCAACATCTCATTCTCTCCACACAAGCTACATAGTTCCTATTAAAAAAATTAAAAAATTGGACACTACTCCATCGTCTCTTGCAGACAAAAGGATGCCAACACACACATATCTTCCAACAAACTTTCTACCCAAATTTAAAAGAATGACAATTTTCATGAGATATATTGTCTGTACTTGTTTGGTATATAAACAGGTGCTTGTTTCATCTGTTTTTTTTTTTTAAATAGAAAACAAAAAGATCACAATGTTTAACAATTTTCACTGGGGAAAATTCAGATTTGTAAGCGGCACAAAAACAGTTTTATTTATTAGAGATGAAACATCATTTAACTGAGATTTTTCTCTGAGACTTTTATACATTTTTGACAGCACAAATAATTATAAATCTAACAAAAAATTATCAGAAGGAATCACATTTATTTTTAAATTCATTTCAATGATTTTTATTTATTTGTTTTTTTTTTTTCAAAAAACTGTTTCATAAATGTTGGGTTTTTTCATGTTGTTTTAAAAGTTTTTAAAAGTTTTTTTTGAGGTTTGAAAAAGCTTACTGTAAGTAAGAGACCCACCAAAAGCAAGAACCAACTTGAAATAGTTATTTACTTACATTATTTGACATTCAGCCAAGGAATTAAATTATATCACACACACACACACACTCACTCTCTCTCTCTCTCTCTCTCTCTCTCTCACCCTCTCTTCACACACACATACTTTCTCTTCCCCCTCTCTCTCTTCTCTCTCTCACACAACATACATCTATGTCTTTCTCTCTCTCTCACACACACACACACTCTCTCTCTCTCTCTCTCTCTCTCGTTCTCTCTCTCACACACACACACCAATTATAAGGATATGTAAATATTATAAATATTCAAATATTAATTAGATTTGTAAATATGTATATACATAGATATATATATATATATATATATATATATATATTATCAATTGAATAATTTGCAACAGATGTTGAGGGAGGGATTATTTCAAAGTAAAATTCCTTATAAAACTTATCATGTCATAACAGCTGATTTGAGCCAATGATTCATCATTTAACACTGTGACTAATATTTCACCAACTAGAGTAAAATGTACAGTCAATATAATTTGTATTCTTATAAAATCTTTACAGTGGGGTGGGGCTGGGGGTGTTGTTAGCACGTCAGAAATTCCAATTCAAAAAGCAATAGGAATCTTCCTTTTAACTCTCTGATTTCTTCAGAGGCCAAAACATTTTTTTTTTCTTTTCATTGTAATTTCTGACAATCTTCACCAGCATTAGGCAAACTTTGATAAAAAAAAGTCAGCTTTTGTAAATAAGTCGTCAGGGTGACCTAAAGACGGAATATTTCTATTAAGCTAGGCAAATGTAATTTAGAATAAAATTGTTCTCTCTATTTAAAACATTTTGGAATATAAATTGTTCTATCTATTTTAAACATTTAAAAATATTGTCACTAGTTTCAAAGTTAATTCTATTAATAGAATATTAATATTAAAAGTCATTGGAGTGGCCTAAAGTCGGTATCAGCCAGATAGCAATGGAGTGTATTGCCTTTTCATTAGCACTAGACCAAGGAGATTGTTTTGGCATCTGAGGTGGAGCGCCACACCTACCATCAGCTCCTCACTTTACCATATAGATCCCTGTGCTACTCATACGCTGAGTTGGCAAAGACCGGTATTGAACCCAGAACCTTGTGGTTCTGAGGCAGACGCTCTACCAACTGAGCTAAACTGGCCCTGTTTATAAATAAAGATTTATAATATTGTGGATGTGGTGTAATGGTTACCGTCACAGGAAATGGACATGGTGAGATGAGTTCAAATCCTTGAAAAGGCTGTTTGCATTTAACATAGTGTTAATAACCTTGGGAAAGGTATGAATCCAACTATTCTCCCTTCAGCTATAGGTAAATAGTAGGGCATATTGGGCTCATAAATCTTTGTTATGTAACCAGTCTAGGAGAAGAAAAACTCTAAATTCAAACCCATTAAACTGCACTCAAGAAATTGACCATGTGTCACAAAAAGCATGAAAACAAAAATTTTTGTTATAGATGAATTTGTTTATGATTGCAATTCTAAACGTTTTTTTTTTTTCTTTCATTCTAGGAGAATCTGGAGGAAGATTTATTCCCGCAAAACATCTTGGAGAAGCTGAAGATAATCTGAGTCACAATGAAACTCCAGATGAAGATGAGGATGATGATCATGAAAGTAAATGGAATTGGTACATTTCTTAAGAAGATTCTGCAAAGCAAAAGATTCCACAGACATTCTATTCATTCTTCATTATTTAGACTTATCCAATATTTTTGAGAAAAACTTAAGATTTTTTCCCCCTAATATTCTTGTGCTTCAACAAACTCCACCTGAGCCACAAGAATGAATCAGTGGCTGTGAGGATGATTATCTTCATCCTTGTTGTTTTTTTTTTTAATGCACTTTACTATGATGACAATCAATCTCTACATACAAGGTGTGTCATAAAAGTTTGAGATTGAAGCTGTATTTACCAAGATAGAAATGAACAATGAATGGAACGTTAATTTGTTTCAGAATAACAAGGTGTGTCATAAAAAGTTTGAGATTGAAGCTGTATTTACCAAGATAGAAGTGAAAAGGAATGGAATGTTAATTTTTTCAGAATACATGGTGTGTCAAAAAATACTTTTTGACACACCTTATATATAAAGAACAGTTAGTGTGTATGTATGCATGTCTGGAAGTATGACAAAAAATAAAACAACAACAAAGTAAATATGTTTACACATTAAATATTATCAGTTATTGCTTTTTGTGCAAAAAAATATGAAGAATTGATTTATATTTGAAGATATTTAGAAATTAAAATATACATAGAAATAGCATTGAAATTCTACTTAAAAAATGTCCAGCATTTGTAAATCTCAAAAGTAAACAGATCAATTCTACAGGGTTTTCCCCCCACCCAACTCTACCCAAGCGACACTGGGTAGCCACTTTTAGTACATTAGGGACTGGCATTTTTGTCGTCTGCTACGAATTTTAAAAGCGAATTATTTAAGGTCAAACTTTGTCTAAATCGATAAGTAGTAACCTGCATATGTAATGATATTTTTCTTTTTTTAATGATGGTTATTATAACCATCTTTAAAAAAAGAAAAATATCATTACATATGCAGTTTATTTTTAATAGATTTAAAACTATTTGTTTTGGTCAATTTTGACGCGATCCGCCATTCTGTCTATTTTTCAATGGTTTTATGCGCTTGTTTACAATTTTTATTAACATTCGCGATTGCAAAAAATTTTACCAAAAATCAGGTAATTATCGGATTTTAATGAAATTTATGTATTGATTTATCAATAAATGAATTTTTATAATGCATCAATTATTTTATTTCAAAACTTTAATTTACTATTTTTGCTATGAAAAATTAATATATAAAATTCATTTAAAAATGTGAAAAGCCTGTTCAGTTTAAAATGTTATATTTTTAGATTCTAGAAATAAATATCTATTTAATGCAAACCTTATTTTAGACACATAAAGTAATAAGTTTGGAAGAAAAACTCTAATGAAAATGTACCTCCCCCCTTTTTAAACATAAAAAATATCAATGTATAATTTTTCTTTATAAGATAATAGCCAATTAAATAATTATCGAAATGAGTGAAAAAAGAATCTCCAAAAAAATTAATTATTTATTATTTTTTTACCTTCTATTTTTCAATTTTCGGTACTTATTTTCTCATAGAAAAAGCCACTGTAAAAATTTTTTTTTTTGTTTCTATTCATAAGTTTGGTCTTTTATCTCATTATTTAGGAAAACTTGACCAAAAAAAAAGTTACGCCCCAACATAAAGGGGGGTAAAAAATAAGTGACCTGAAAAAAATGAGAAAGTTTTGAAATAAAATAAATAATGCATTATAAAGATCATTCATTGATAAATAAACACTAAAAATTCATTAAAATCCGATATTTCCCTGATTTTCGGTAAATTATTTCTCTGTGTGTGTGTGTGTGTGGGGGGGCTAAAGACATTTTGTCAAAAACGCATTTTAGGCTCATTTTGCCAGTACCTATAGTACATATATAAAGGGCAGTTGATGTGTATGTATGTATTATATATATCTGGGGGAAACTACAAAAATAAAACAATTAACAAGAAAGTAAATATATATACACATTCACTGTTAGCAGAGCTTGCGTTTTGTGCAAAATGATGAACATTTTATTTATATTCCTGAAGATATCTAAAAATTAGAATTTGAATAATAAGAGAAAGGAAAGCCATTGATGATTAAAACATAAACAAATCAATTATGGAAGGCCAAAACAATCAATGGATCTACAAAACAACCTTCTTTTTTATTTCCCTCTACCCTGGAAACTCTGGTAGCTGCTTCTTATAGACAATAATACTATCCCCTACTTTACATTACACCACCTATAAATGTAACAACTATTATGGGACAGAGGTGGATAATTTGTGCAGATATTTAAAAATTAGGACTTGAATAGTAAAAGAAGAGAAAACATTGGTGATTAAAACATAAAACAAATCAATTATGGAAGACCAAAACAATCAATGGATCTGTGGGACTAATTTATTTTATCCCCCTTCAGATAATCCTAAATCTCTATGAAAGAAGAGGAAGTAGGAGGGGGAGGAAGCAGAGGGACGAAAAGAAAGAGAAAAAAAGAAGTGGGAAAGAGAAGGGGGAAGGAGAAGAAAATAAGGGGGGAAGAAAAGGAGAAGAAAGAGGAGGATGAAGAAAGAGGAGGCGGGTGAAAAATAAAAGTGGAAAAGAGAATAGTTGGTTTGGTTGTTGTTTAATGGCATATCAACCCTTTTAGTGTTATTTAATGCCATATCAAGTGATTTTTGATAAACAAAGGACTCAGGTTGCTTTACAGAACTGTTGTTGCTTAAGTGGTCACCCAATTAAGCAATGAACAGGTTCATCACTGCTTTGGTATTCTGGAGTGACAAGTAGGAAAGAAAGAAAAAAAGAGGAGGATGTTGGAAGATTTAAACAGAGGGAGAAAGAAAGAGAGGGGAGAAAAAGAAATGGAAAAGAGAAGAAGAAGAAGAAGTGAATATGTGATTTTTTTAAAAGTAGAAGAGAAAAATGAATGCAAAGTGAATATATATATATATATATATATAAAAGTAAAAAAGTAAAGTCGAACGGGCGGCCTAAAGTCGGTATCAGCCGTCAGCGAGGGGTCTATCCCCTTTTCAATAGCGCTAGAGCCAAGGAGATTGGTTTTACGTCTGAGGTGGGCGCCCCACAGCCTCCATCAGCTCCTTACTTTACTGCAACAGATCCCTGTGCACTACTACTTTTTACTTTTATATATATATATATATATAATATTCACTTTGCATTCATTTTTCCTCTTCTACTTTTAAAAATCCATATTCACTCTTCCTTCTTCTTCTCTTTTCATTTCTTTTTTTCTCCCTCTCTTTCTTTTCCCTCTGTTTAAATATTCAACATCCTCCTCTTTTCTTTCTTCCTACTTGTCACTCCAGAATAACCAAAAAGCAGTGAGAACCTCTGTTTCATTCTTAATTGGGTGACCACTTAAGCAACACAGGTTCTGTAGCAACCTGAGTCCTTTGTTTATCAAAAAAATCGACTTGAATATGGCATTAAATAAGCACTAAAAGTGGTGGGTTGATATGCCTAATAACAAAAACAACCAACCAAACTATTCTCTTTCCACTGTTATTTTTTCCCCGCCTCCTCCTTTTCCTTCATCCTCCTCTTCTTCTCCTTTTCTTCCTCCCCTTATTCTTCTTCTCCTTCCCCCCTTCTCTTTCCCACTTCTTTTTCTCTTCTTTCGTCCCCTCTGCTTATCCCCCCCTCCTACTCCTATCTTCTTTCATAGAGATTAGGATTATCCTGAGGGGATTAAAATAAATTAGTCCCACAGATCCATTGATTGTTTTTGGTTTCCATATTGATTTGTTTATGTTTTAATCACCAATGTTTTTCTCTTTCCTTTTACTATTTCAAGTCTAATTTTTTAAATATAATCACAAAATATATCCAACCTCTGGTCCATAATAGTTGTTACATTTATAGTTGGTGTAATGTAAAGTAGGGGAATAGTATTATTGTCTATAAAGAAGCAGCTACCCAGAGTTCCAGGGTAGAGGGAAAATAAAAAAGAAGGTTTTTTGTGAATTCCATTGATTGTTTTGGGCCTTCATTTGATTTGTTTAGTTTTAATCATCAATGCTTTCCTTTCTCTTATTATTCAAATTTCTAATTTTTAAGATATCTCAAGAAATATAAATAAATGTTCATCATTTTTGCAACGCAAGCTCGCAACAGTGAATGTTATATATATTTACTTTCTTGTTAATTGTTTTATTTTTGTATTTGTTCCCCAGATATATATAAATACATACATACACATCAACTGCCCTTTATATTGTACTATAGGTACTGGCAAAATGATGACCTAAAATGCGTTTTTGACAAAATGTTTTAGCCCCCACCCACCACACACACAGAAGAAAATAATTTACGCGAAATCAGGAGGAAATTATCGATTTTAATGAAAATTTTTAGTGTTTTATTTAGTCAATGAATGATCTTTAATAATGCATTAATTTATTTTATTGCAGAACTTTCTCATTTTTTTTCGGTCACTTATTTTTACCCCCTTAGTTGGGGCGTAACTTTTTTTTCAAGTTGGTGTCTTATAGTTTTCAAAAATTACAGTATAAATAATGAGATAAAGACCAACTGTATGAATAGAAGACAACAAAAAAAAATTTTTACAGTGGCTTTTCAATGAGAAAAATAATAACCGAAAATTGAAAAATAAAAGTAAAAATGAATAAAATAATTAATTTTTGGAGATTTCTTGTTTCACTCATTTCGATAATTATTTAATTGCTATTATCTTATAAAGAAAAAAATTATACATGATATTTTGGTTTATGTTTAAAAAGGGGGGAGGTACATTTTCATTAGAGTTTTTCTTCCAACTTATGACTTTATGGTGTGTCTAGAAATAAGTTTGCTTAAATAGATATTTATTCTAGCATCTAAAAAATAATAACATTTTAAACTGAACAGGCTTTTTCAACATTTTAAAATGAACTTTTATATATAATTTTTTTTCAAGCAGAAAAAAGTAATTAAAGTTTTGAAATAAAATAATTGTAGCATATAAAATTCATTTATTGATAAATCAATACATAAAATTTCATTAAAAAATCCGATAATTACCTGATTTTGGTAAAATTTTTGCAATCGCGATGTACAAAGA
>CM042150.1:8883390-9098390 GCA_023376005.1 Doryteuthis pealeii
GTAGGAAGGTAATTGTTCAAGTTGATAGAGTATAATATACTATATTATAGTAATAGACACTGGTAATATTTAACATGGATAATATTATCATATTTAGCGATCATGCTAATTATATTGCTGAAATATCTTATATGATTTAACACCTATCCTGTGATAATAATGTGTGATGGTGTGTGAAGAGAGAAAAGCAGAAGTAAAGAGAGAGAGAGAGTGTGTGTGGTGTGTGGATGACGAGAGAAAGACATCATGAGTGTAATGTGTAGTGACGAGAGAGAAAGAGGAGAGAGGCGGGGACAGAGAAAGGTATGTGGTGTGTGAAAAGAGAGGGTGAGTCAGAGAGAAAGAGAGAGAGAGAGAGTCAGAGAAGTGTGTGCTGTGTGTGTAGATATAAATTTAATTCCTGGGCTGGATGTCAAATAATGTAAGTAAATACACTCTTCAAGTTGGAAATTACTTCTTATGGGTTGGGCTCTCTCGTTACTTATCAGTACAGCGTTTTCAACGTCAAAAAAAACGTTTTTATAAGAACTATATGAAACAACATGAAGCAACCCAGCAATGGTTATATGAACAGTTTTTGATAAATAAAAAAAAACAAAGTGAAATAAGAATATCATTTGAAGATGAATTTTAAAAAAATAAATGTGATTTCCTCTGAATAATTTTGTTAGATTCTGATTAAATTATTTGTTGCTGTGCAAAGAAATGTATAAAAAGTCTCAGAGGAAAATCTCAGTTAAAATGATGTTTCTTCGTGATAAGTAAATAAAACTGTTGTGTTGTGCCACTTAGCAAATCTGAACTCTTTCGCCTCAGAGAAAATTGTTAAAACCATTGTTGATACTATGTTTGTTTTACCTGAATTTAAAAAAAAAAACGAGATGAAACAGCACCGTGTTTAGTATACCAAACAAGTAGCAGACTCATATATCTCATGGAAGATTGTCAATGTCTTTTACAGATTTCGGGCATGAGAGTTTGTTGGAAGATATGTGTCGTTGTTGGCATGGCCTTATGCTGCGCATGAGTCTCAAGAGACGATGGAAGTAGTGTCCAGTGTTTTAATTTTTCATTAATAGGAACTATGTACTTGTGTGGAGAGAATCGAGATGTGCCAACATCAAATGCCCCACCTCTCCACACTGCTGTGATCGCAAGGAAAGGTAAGGTAACAGTTTTGTCAGTGGGTGTAAGTGTCGGAGGAATTGGCTGGGAGTATGGAACTGGATTAGAGTATCACACAACGTTAGGGACCGGCTTCTAGAATTGTATTTGGGGGTTGTACTCCCCTAGGCCTTTCCTCGAATGAGGTAAAGCCACTAGGTAGCTGAGGTCTTGTATCGAGAACTTTTCCTTGTCCCTATGATGGGTTGCCACGGCCAAAGGCTAAAGAGCCCCTTCTGCTGGTTTGGAGAATTAAAGTGAGTATCAAGTACCTCCCAATTCTATTGTGACCCCCCCCCCCCCCCCCCCCCCCCCGCCCCGCGTCGGTATTGCCTGAAAAATAAGATATGACCACCCGATTATTTATTTACCCAGTTTGTTCACATCCTGGGTAGGATGTGATTACAGGGTCACAAGTATGAGGCAATTCAGGTGAGGATTGATACGTCACTAATCAGCTAGTAATGGATCCTGTGAGACTATCTTGTTTACATTACATCAATTGAATTGGCAAAGATTCAATGAGTTTGTATGCTATGTTGCAATGTATGATTATGTTGCATATGTGAATAAATGATTCATTTATCTCTTCTGTCGAATTGAAAAGAATTGCTCCTAAAAACAAAATGAATGAGAAAATTTTCTTTGTAAAAAATTCAAGAATGTGCAAAAGAAATATTTTCTTTATTATGAATAGTTTTGTTTTTTTTTGTGGGTACATAAATTTTAGAATTCATAAGTGGATTCATCCTTCATAAAAAGTGTGTTTGTGTTTTTCACGCTGAGAGTACGTGATTGTTCAAACCAGAATTCCTGCAAACAGAAGGAATTTGTCTGCCATTTAAAATCTGTGATGATTCCAGCATGAGTACCTGATTCAGGGTCATCACAATAATTTTTTTTATCCCCTCCTTATTGAGACATTCTTTGCATTTGCTATTGTAGATATTCTTCCTGGGGTAATTCTCTGATAGTGTGTGTGTGTGTGTGTGTGTGGTGTGTGTGTGTGTGTGTGTGTGTGTGTGTGTGTGTGTGTGTGTGTGCAATTCAATTCAAAAATAGTTTTGATAGATTTAATATTTGTTTGTCTAATAATCTACATAGATACAAGGATTCCTTTTTCCTGGAAATCTATTGTTATTGCTAAACAAATCAGTTTAGATTTTCATATTTTCTATTCCATATGAATATTGAATGAGGACAGCAGCATTGGGTATTATAAAGTTTGCATTTTTCATAGATACTGTCCTCTATTTTATTGTATAAAAATGATTTGTCCTTTTAAAATTCATAGAGGGTTAAAATAATCTTAAAGAAAGAATTTTTTCAATGTGTTTTACGTAATTACAGCCAAAAATAAAGACATAGTTTTATCCAGCATTAAATTATCAGTGATCATTTGGTCATAGGAAATAATCAACGATGCTTTATATAACTGTTGGAATATTCATGGTATAAGATATACACCAAATTGCCACTCCTATTTATGAACTTTCCTAACAGCAGGCACTTCCAGTAAAAAATTGGCCAATAAGAAAGTTATACAGAACGCATTTAAGATCATCATCAGCTGTCATCAATCAATTGCTAATTGGACTTTCTGACAGAAGGAGATCTACTGATACTACACTCTTTTCACCTAGGATTTCAAAGAACACTACAGAGTAGGATTACAAATGATTAACCAACTGAACCCAAAGTCAATACCAACTTGGATTTATCAACAGAAGGAACTACATACCTAAAATGGTGACCAAAATGTGAACAATAACATACTAACATCTCTATCACTTGTATCAGCTTAACAATGGCTTTCCTTCAAATAACCTTCCATTTCACTGCTGCTTCTTTGATAATATTCATTTTGTTTGATCAGTTTTTGCAATTCCACCCTGAAAATATTCAACATAAAAACAAAACATTTTTATTCTTTCCACTTGAAAATGAATCCCAATTAAAAGAATGGAGGGAAAAACTGAAATCCAAAATTCTAGTTCTTTAATATCACTATTATGCAACACTTTCTTTAATTGTGGGAATTATGCATGATAAAAATTTAACGCATCCACTTCTAAACTTGAATCAGTCATTAAGTCAGTTGGTTGGTAGGTTATTTGGATTTTATGGCATGTCAACCCTCATTGGATCATTTAAATGCAAAAGATGTTTTTGTTTTATTCATTCTTGATGGATACTCAATTTTTTTAAAACACATTTTTTTGGAACTAATTTTGTTCTATTTAACCCATAGATGGGACCCTAACAGGTACTACCAACCGGGATCAGAGTAGGCCTGGGAGTAATGATGATGAAGGGGTACTCCACATTCCTTGAATTCCAGAACTGGAACTTCACCATCAGATAGAGATTAACGTCATACCTGACAAAGGACAATGACCTTCAGCCACTGCCTTCTAGCACCCATATGAAGAAAGGGATTGGGGGTTTGCCATAAGGGCAATAGGATTGGGACAATCATATTGTTGCTTTGACTTGACATGACCAGCTGATCGATCAGAGGGGGGGTTCTCCAACCGCCCATCTAGCCTAAGTAAGGGCCAAAATGAAGTGTTGCATGTCATGGCCTGCTCAGCTATCAGGGTTCCACATCCTTAAGAATCTCAGGTAACCACTCACAGCCAATAGGTGGGCCTATTGGGGAGGGGTTCTAACATCTCTACAGAGGTGTAAGAAATGAGTGCATATTCCAAAACCCCACCTGACAAGACTGTCATTAGGTTAAATATATAAAAAGAAATATTAATAACAAAAGTTGTGTTGATAAAAATTGTTACTCCCTCTGATTAGGTAGTAGCAAATATTTTTCTCTCATCAAAATGGAATCTGCAACTTGAATATCTTCATAATTTAAAAGATATTAAAAATACATGGATTATCTGTTTTCCATTTCGTAATGAGAGAGATTAATTTGTTTTTCTGTGGTTTTAATAATACACTGAATGAACCACATGGGTGTATGTATATACATATATATATGTATAATAAATATACAAACACACAATGCAAATTGCCTGTATATATATAATACTAACATTCATAGAAAGTGAGATGAGATTAAAAAATAAAAAGAAGGAAGCTCCTTTTTTTTCTTTTTAAATTAAAAACATTTCAGCGATACCGATTTATATATAGATAGTTTAAATGGGGAAAATGGGGAAAATATTTCCATCATTTTAATTTATCCAGATTTTGATATTAAAATCCATTTTTTTTTTAAATTCTTTATCTTCTATCATATTTGGTTTAATTCTTAGGATTTCTAAACTCATCATCACCAATTTTCTTCCTTAGGTGTTCTGTTTCTCAATGGAACTACTGTTCTCTTGGTAAGTAATTCACCTGACCATTTCTGTCATTTGATATTTACTGAAGTTTGAGAACTCACTTTGCATCTCAACTTCTCTCCTCTTTTGATAATGCAATTAATAATGTTTCTGTTTCTGTTTCAGTGACAGTATTTACCCTGGGTCAGTTGAGATGGATCCTTCCAACAAATTCATCTGTGATGAATTCATGGATGGAGTAACAAGAGAATAGGAAAATCACAAGTGGACCCCAAACCCCACATGCATATCTCAGTCAGGGGAACGAGATGCCCTTGTTTGCTGCAGATTTTCTACAGATGCAGTGACAAGCACGCCAAAAGCCGTTGATTCCTGACGATGATGGAGGCACCCTTTGGATTTTTGTCAGAGCTCCTTTGACCCTAATACCACTGAGTGCCAGACCTGTCCACCATGGGTGACTCTACAAGGAACTTAAGTTCCCAACAGCATGGATCTGATACTACCAAGTTTACAACGGCCCTGCCACAATGAAGAGGGGTTGGACTTTAGAAATAATATGCTCAATAGCTGCTGAGCAAAGAGCTCCCTCCACCCTTTTACAGGACTTTTTTTCTGTTCTGCAGGGTGTCTAGCCACCCTTCTCACCTGACAAAATCTGTGGGGTTACCAGTTTAGTCACCAGTGATCTGACTATGAAACAGGTAGTACTGGATTACAGTAGCAATAATAAGTAAATAAAAACAACAAAATATTCTAAACAACAAAACAACAAGAAATAAAAAACGCACCTCAGTTTCTTTGATGCAGTGTTCCAGATTATTGCACACGGAAACAGGGACGTAATTAGCCAGAATATCCGTTCTCATGCCGTTCAATTCATCCAACCGAGACAAAATCGTCACACGCAATTCTTCAATTTCTTTGTACAAATCTCCGGTGCTGTGAGATGAAACTTGTTCTATTGATTCTGTGAAAGTAGAAATGATTTAAAATAATAATGATAATAATGAAATTTATCATGTACAGTGCTCAGGTGCACCACAACTCATCAAAATCTCATGACTAGTAAATAGAATAATGTACTAATGTCAGGAAAATGAATAGTGTACAGTCATAATATACATCTAAGTGTGTGTGTGCATGCATATGTGCATGGGGGGGGGGGGGGCTATCAGGTATAGTGTTGTCAAATTACAGGAAGCATGGAGGCTTTGAAAGATGCAGTGTTTTTTCGCAGCCCACAACAGATGCAAGCAGTTTATTCCATGCTTCAGCAACTCTGAGCATGAAAAAAAATTTTCTGAAAGTCATGTAAGTTATGGTGTTTTCTAACTTTGTACACATGCCAACGTGCGTTAGAAATATGGAAATCAAAAAAGTACTCAAGATTGTTGTTGGTAAAATGGTTAATAACCTATAATATAAATTACAACAATACATATTGTTATTGACTAAACTGATTTTAGTCCAGCGAAATGTGTAATAGGAGAAGGAAGATCGTATTGCACCAGGTCAAAAAAAACAGTATAAAGTTTATATTAACTGAGCCACAAGGCAGGTCCTTATTTTTAATTAGCAGAAAGACCTTGGACAAAATGTATATTATTACTGTATGCTATTCATGTTCCTGACACTAATACATTATTCAATGTACTATACATGACCCTTTGATGAGTTGTAGTGTACCTGAGCATTGTACAGAATCATCATCATCATCATCATCATAATAATAATAATAATAACTTACATTTTTAATTTTTATCTATAATATTTAAAAACATTTTATATTTAAACGGGGACGCATAGTGTAATGGTTAGAGACATAGGAAGAATAATTGGATTCAGACCTTTCCCAAGGGTATTAGCGCTATGTGAAATGCAAAAAGCCTCGTTCTGGATTTCAAAGATAGATAGATAGATAGATAGATACTCTATAGATTATACATTTTAGAATACCTGGAAGCCAGTAAATTACAAAATCAACTGATCTCAATCAAATTTTAGTCCAATCTTTGGCATTTATTTTGTATGAAGATTGAATAATATAGTGTAAGTATTATTTGTAATAATATGAGACCCGAATCTTTCAGTTAATTAAAATGACACGAATGATTATAGTAAAAAAAAAAAAACATAAGTCGTGTTTTGTGATAAAAGGGAGATAACTCCCTCGTTCTAAAATCTTACCTCCACGAAAACCCTAAAGTGAATAAGATTTTATGATGTAATAAGTAAGCAGTTTTTATTTTTTTATTTACCCTACACGTTGGATTTGAACCAAGGTCATATGTATGGAGCATCCAGTGAGGATCGAACTCGTTTTTTAGTCGTAATGGATCTACGAGACTAGCTTGCTAACCATGACACCATGATAGGACGCCTTAAGGAAGCAATTAAAGCTTTCACTTAGATTTGGGGATTTGACTTTTTACGACTATTACTAAAGTTAATTTTCAGCTTAATATAAACTGATTTTATCTGATGGATCACAAATTGCTTAAGAAGTTCTGCTCTCTTAAGTTCTACTAAAACTAAAAAAAAGAAGATTTCTGTGATATCTTAAATTTCATTTTGAGCAAGTATATTCCTGTATCATCAAATTCTAGGGTCTGTCATGATTACAATATATTTACATTAAACCAAATAGATACAGTTTCCCTATTTATATTAGAAATACTTTACAGTAAACCAGGGACTTGTTTCCCTTGAATACATAATCTGTAATGATAGTATTTTTAATGTTTTTAGATTTAACAGCAGATTTCTATCCCAAATCAAATTTTGATATTTAAAAAATGATAAGTAATCTTAGTTTGAGGAATTTTGCTGTGATTTTTATTTTAAAAATAAATCAGGTAATTACTGCTTAGTGAAGTCTCCATATTTGATAACCTAACAAGTATTCCTCCTTCTTTTTTCGTTACCAAGAGTTACTTTAGTGACAAGAATGATGGGGAAAAAAACAATTTTTCCAAAACTAAAATGTTTTGTTTATTATATTTCAGAAATATAAAAGCAGCTTCAAATATGTGTTATCTGTCTCTTCTGATAATACATGAAATATGTAAAAGAAACAAAAGAAATTTATTTGAGATTCAAAGATTTTACTTAATAGATCTTTCTTGCAGTCGGACCTGGACACAGTGCAGCAATGGATCACTGACTGGCAACTCAAGCTGGATGTAGACAAATTTACCACCATGCATTTTGGGAGGAAAAACCCATCATACACATACTCCCTCCACAGCACTAATATCAAGGAATTTTCTTGTGAACGCAATCTGGGTATTACGGTCAGCAGCGATTTACGTTGGACAAGACACATCTCTAAAATTGTCAAAAAGACCGAGGGTGTCAGCCGCTCCCCAGCTATATAATTTAAAGCTGCATAAAGTCAAGGTGTGACTACACTTGGAATTTGTATCACCAGTCTGGAACCCCTACCTCACTCAGAATATTAACTTCCTGGAAACTGTCCATAGACATGCAACCAAACGAATACACTCCATCAGGCATCTGCCATATTCTGAACATCCAACGTCTGGCAACTGACTTGGTAAACACTCATAAGGTCACTAATTATCTTACCAACAGCAACTTTGAACATCTTTTTGATCTCCATGTTTCTAACACACATGGGCATACCTACAAAGTCAGAAAACAGCATAGCTCACATGACTTTCGGAAACATCTTTTCACACTCAGAGTTGTTGAGGCATGGAATAAACTGCCTGCATCCATTGTAGGCTGCCAAAACACTGCATCTTTCAAAGCCTCCATGCTTCCTGTAATTCACCAACACTATATCTGATACCCCCTCCACACACATATGCATGCCAAATGTAATTCAAAGCAACATGTAATTATTAAGGTACGCATTCATGTTCACTGACATTAGTATATTATTCTATGTTACTATACATGAGACTTTGATAGGGTTGTGGTCCACTGAGAACTGTACGTAATAAATTTCATTATTATTCATTATAATAAGAATACAATAATGAATCATTTTATTTATTAATGATCAGACAAAAAATCAGAAAGAAAAAGAAAAACATTTTTTTTTTGTTTCTCACCTTCACTTTGGACTTCTATGTTTTTTGTTTTTACAATTTCATTTTCTTCATTAATTTCTTTCTGTAAACTACAAAACCAAAAAACAAAAATGTTAAACTTTATTGTTTATGCCAAAACAAGTTTCTTATCAAATATGGCGGCATTTATTTTACATAATGAGAGAAAGAAATTCTGTGCAATCAGTTGGTTGGTTGATCCAAGGTTTTAATATAAGAGAATTGTCAGGAACCCATGACATTCCTAAAGAAAATGAGATTGCTTTGTGACCCCCATCTTCTCCCCAAGTAATGTGGGACAGACTATTGTGGGAATCTAATTATCTATGAATTTTGCCCTTCTATCTCACTACAGGGAATTAAAATAAAATTTAAATTTTAAAATTTAAAAAATAACAAACTCCCATGAGCCTTCACCAGAAGAACCCTCCGAGCATATCCAGGAAAAAGGAACCACATCCGATCCCCAAGAGAATCTCTCAGCCATTCTGACTTCGGCCTTAACTCAGACAAGACACTACTACTGGCCAGGGAGAAATTCCCTTGACACATGGTAGCTATGACCCGCAAATAAAGCCTAAATCATAAAACCACCTTTTGTCTTCATCTCTTCCTTTGAATTCCTTTTCAGCACGACCACTAAATAAGACGGGGTTAAAAGCAAACCCTAAGAAAACACATCAGGAATAACCACAGCCACCTTTTATAACCTAAAACACAAAATCTCTTGCCACCCCACATTGAGTTACATGATATCAGTAACTAAGAAGATTATCTTACCTAATTATGCTCTTCTGCCTTTGTCCTTGAGCCATAACGTGACTGGTAAATTCATTGTCAGTAAATTTAATTGTATGGCAAATTTATCTCAGTAAATTATTCATGGCTAAATTCATAATTTAATCATTGCTTTTAAGAATTTAATAAGAAAGAGCAAAAGGTTTAGGGTTAGGGTTAGGGAAACTCTTTTGGGGATTAAAATAAAACTAAAATAAAATAAATTTTTTTTAAAACCAAGAAACTCCCATGGGCCTTCACCAGAAGAACCTTCTGCGCATGTGCGAGAAAAGGGATTGACTTCCGACCCCCAAGAGAATATCTCAGCCATTTTAGTTTAGGCAGTAACTGGGTCTAGTCGCTCCTGCTAGTCAGAGAGATATTCCCTTGCTACACGCAACTATAACCCGGTCAATAAAGCCTAAATTATAAAACCACCTTCTGTCTCTGTCTCTTTCTTTTTTGTTCCTTAAATTCCTTCCTTTTCAGCACGACCACCAAATGAGATGGGATAAAAAGTGAAAACCCTAGCCAAAAAATCCAGCCACCTTTATAAAACACCAAAACCTCATGCTACCCTATATTACAAGAGCAATTAATCTAATACAATGAATTAAATTGTAATAAATTTAATATGCAATGAATTTACTGGTGATAAATTTACCAATTTGTTGGGAATTTACAAACTTAATTCCACTTAAAAAGAGATATACCTTTTTTTTATCTCTAGTAATCACAAGTACTCATCTTCATATATTCCTTGCAAAATATTTTAAATTCAATCAACAAAGCAAAAACATGAGGACAACTTTTTAAGACATGTGTGGTGGTCGTTTTATTAACAGGGACTAAGTTAAACGCTAAGGGGCAGATAACCTGACCCCTATACAAAAAAAATGGGATTCTGGGCAGATAAGTCTGACCTGACAATTGTTACTATCCATGAGTTTTATCAAGTTCTGACTTGAGTGAATTTCAACAGAATTTACCTAGAATGAAAGTATACCAATGTCAAGACATCTAGCAGTTGGACATCATGTTGGAAGAGGTGGATTCCTGGTTTTTCCAAGAATTTGAGTAAAAAGGAAACACATTGGAATTGAAAATGCTTCAAAGATAAATCACTGCTCTTTTCACTATTTCAACTACTTTCCATTCTCCATAAATTCAATTCCATTGGAAAAAAATAAAAACTTCCTGAGAAATTCTTGAATGCAACAAATTTTGTTCTATTCATAACTTTTCAAAGTTTCATTAATATTTCATTATTTTGTTTTAACTTTGGACAATCTTTGAATTTCTTCTTTGTGTCTTTTATATTATCAAATATAGAATATACATATATATATATATATATATATATATATATATATTGTCATTAGAGGCGCAAGGTGTAATAGTTAGAGTCGTAGGAAATGGACTCGTTGACCCGAGTTCAAATCCTGGATGAGGCTGTTTGCATTCACAGAGCACGAATACCCTTGGGAATAGTATGCATCCAACTACTCTCCTTCCAGTTATAGTAAATAGTAGGGCAGATTGGGCTCTTTAACCTTGGATTGGTAACCAGTCTAGAAGAAGGAAAACTCTGAATTCAAACCTGTTAAACTCTGTCACATCCTGCTCATGCAGAGGGGTTAGGTAAATATATATATTGTCAAGACAACATTCCAGCCAACCCATTCTCTGTAATATATTTCCACTAAAAACAAAAAAGAAAACTTTTTTTTTCCACACAGAGTTCACATAAGGAAGGCTGTAGAATGGATTGGCTGATATATAGAAAGGATTTGATTAGCAAAAGAAAAAAAATTGGCCAAAATTCAATGGACTATCCTGGCGTACGTTGTGTAGAGAGTTAATGCGCTTGTCTACGACTATTTATACACGGCTGTCTGAGAACATCGGAGTGATTATTGAGACTGCAAGGATTATGGAACCATTACACAAACTGTCTACCTCAAAGATTTAGCACTCTGTTATTAGTTACTATATATGTGGCGCATATGTAGTTTAAATGTACTAGTATACTGAATACTGTATGATCCAATATACAACATTTATGAAATCAATCTTAATGTGTGTGATGGAAAATATCTAAATAGAATCTCCAATAAAAATCATTGTCAAATTTGTCTCCAACAAACAAAAAGGGTTTTATATAAAAAAAAAATCCACTTAATAATTTCTCAGTTTTAACAATTTTTATTGTTTTCTTATCTGTGATTTAATTTTTCAAAATGACCAGCAGCCATTTTTGTCTTTGATGATGATGATGATGGTAAAAATGTTTGAAAAAGGAATCCATTTTACCTTTCTGTACTTTCAAGAAGTTTTACTGCCGTATTCTCAAGTTCTTCCACTTTATATTTGGCCTGAGATAAAGAAAGTTGAGTGGAGACACTTCCCTGTGACATTTGTTGAATTTCTTCTTGGAGGATTTTCCCATGATTCAAATGGATGTCCAATAAATAAGAAATGTAGTTATCATATTCAGCCTGGAAAAATGAACACAAAACAAGAAACATTAAATCATCATCATCATAATTATTATCATCATCATCATCATCATCATTATTGACAATGACAACAACAACGATGACGACGATGATGATGACGACGATGATGATGGAAAGCCATTCACAAACAAAGGCACAAATTAATTCGGTATAAATGCAGAATAGCGCACAAGAGATAATATCATTAGATTTACATGTAAAAAGCATTATGTTTCCTTACATTTCACATAAATACCCAAAACCTTTGAGACGCTAGGGTAAGGGTTAGGCTACTTGGGGAGTTTCCATAATCTAATGCTATTTATATATAAAATGCGATTCTAATGATATTATCTCTTGCGCGCTATTCTGCATTTGTACCAATAATTTCACAAGACAGTACAAAAAAATAAGTTAATAAGGTGATTTTTTTTTAAGAAAGTAAAATAAATTTCTTTTTCAAAATTTTTTGTCCATAAATGTAAATTCTTTATTGTTTAGAATTGGTTTATAGCAAAAATTAATCTCTCAAAAATATTTCTTTTAAGGCTATTCAAAATAGTGGCTAATCAAACAGAGTATTCCAGGCTTGAACAGAATTATGTCATGAAACTTTTGATGGCTGAGAATTGCAAACAATGTGAAATTTAAGAATGTGAAATGTGTACAGAGAAGTATGTTTTAGTCAAAAATATTTGCAAATGGGCTAAACATGAGTTTGCCACTCTGTGTGCCAGAGACAAAAAGACAGTCCATGGAGTGGAAACACACTGACTTTTTGGTAAAGAAAATATTCCATGTGCAGCAGTCAGTAAAGAAGGTCAGGCTGACAATATTCTGGAACATTACAGGACCCATCACTATTGATTTGCTTGTAAAAAGTGCAAATATAAACAGTATTTCCTATTTCCAATTCTTTAGGCAAAATTCACCCTATTTATTGAATGACCCTCATAATTCTGGCACAATGAAACAAACAATATGTTCAAAACTCTAAATTTTAGATAATATTTCACCAACAAATTATGAAAGTGCAGCCAAATTTGTTAATAAGTCAATGTTGATTTACATCTTTTTGGATTAAATTGAACTTAACGGACCTAAATTCCATCATTTCCCACTGAAAGGAAAAAAAAACAAACTTTGAACCACATATCTTTGAGGTGTAACACATTCTCAAATACATGATTCCAAGTTAACTGACCTGAAAAAATGTAAAAGTTTTAAAATAAAATAACTGATGCATTAGATTGTTTATTCATTAATGTATCAACACTGAATATTTCATTAAATTCGGTTAATTCCCTGATTTTTGGTATTTTTTTTCTTTCAGCGGGTGACATACGATGGTGGAATTTAGGTCCGTTAAGTTCAATTTAACCTCTCTTTATTTATAGAGAGAATTCTGATCCACTGATTTTGGTGTCAAAAATCACAAAGGTCAACAGGTCATTCATCTCTGGGAATTTAGGAGGGCAAATTTCACTCTTATCCAAATTGTCTATTTGTAGTTTATTTAATTTTATATCGTTTATTTAATTCCATTTTCTTTATTAATCTGTGAGTTTCTCGCACACAGATAATGTTCAAAGAAGATGTGAATAGATGATTGGTTGATTGATTGATTTTAACAATATATCAACCTGTTTGGGGTTATGTTATGCCTAAAGGTTAGGAAGTAATATATGTTGTGTATTTATATTTATACTTTTGTAGCTATTGGTTTTAACAATGTGTTAGCACCATTGCGGATCATGTTGTATGGTATTGATTAAGTTCATGTTCATATTCTATGGTATAATTTTATTTCCCTCAAAAAAGACAGAATGTACTCCATGTTGACATTTTCAAATATCTCTTTCATATTTTTTGCATTAAAATAACAGTTTTTGATGTGAGCAAAAAACCTGCATTCCATGAATAAGTGTTTAACAGTCAAAGGTGTTTGACATGTTTCACACTGTGGTTGTTGTTCTTGTTTGAGTATATAGGAGTGTGTTAGTCTTGTGTGACCAATACATAATCGGGACACAATGACTTGTTCCTTTCTATACTTTCTTAAACCTGGTCTCCAGTCTCCCAAAGTGAGTTTGATTAGGAAGAGTTTATTGTGGATGTTGTTATTCCAGTGTTGTTGCCATTTTGTATGAAGGAATCTATGAATTTTAGGTTTCAAGTCAGTATATAGAATCTTGAACTTGTCGGGGAT
The DNA here is from genome assembly GCA_023376005.1 of Doryteuthis pealeii. Lineage (NCBI taxonomy): Eukaryota > Metazoa > Mollusca > Cephalopoda > Myopsida > Loliginidae > Doryteuthis > Doryteuthis pealeii. The sequence goes on from CM042150.1 coordinate 8,897,423, forward strand.
CAAATCTAGAGCCGATTTAGCTGCAGAGTGAATAGGGATAAAAATATTTGAAAAATTGATTGATTGACCGTCTAGGGCTATTTTATGCCTATTTTATTGTTGTGGACTAGCCTGGTGTACCTAGCATAGAGAGTAGATGCGTTGGTTCAGGACTATTTATACACGGCTGTCTGAGAACATCAGAGTGATTGCTGAGACTGGAAGGATTATGGAACCATTACACAAACTGTCTACCTTAAAGATTTAGCAATCTTTTATGAGTTACTATATATGTGGGCATTTGTAGTTTAAATGTACTAGTATACTGAATACTGTATGATCCAATATACCACATTTATGAAATCAATCTTAATGTGTGTGATGGAAAATATCTAAATGGAATCTCCAATAAAAATCATTGTCAAATTTGTCTATTTTTATCAACTGACCTTGATTGTTTTCAAAATGTTTCCAAATGCTGGTGAATTTGCAATTAAATCATCAAAACTGTTGCTGAAACATTGTAACCTTTTCAAACTCAATGACCCATCATCTGTAGGGGGAAGACACTGTCTCAATCCTGTGAATATTTGGCAACAAAAAAGAAATTAAAAATTAATAAATCTGATAACAAAAACAAATGGACATGTGTTGCATAATGAATAGGCACAGCCTATCATTTTTGAAAGGTAGTGTAGTTAGGATTTAAATTTAACTGTAAACTCAGGGAAAATCACAAAGAGTTTGACGGACAAACTTTGAATACATGATCTAGAATGGGGCTCTGATTGGTTGATGGAACCATATGGGGGTAGGGGCAGTGTGCAAATAAAAAGGAAGTCCCACAACAGTGCACATTCTCTCCTGATGACCCCAAAACAAAAAAAAACAAAACTAAAAAAAAAACAATCATGGAGTTGAACTGCTCAGTGGATTTGAAAATGACTTGAGGAACATTTTATTATCCATTTGCTTTCTGGTGATTTGTTAGGTAACGCCCCCCCCCCCAACTTCGCCTACCAGGTACACAAGTGTGAAATATACCCTTAAAACTAAGTGAGCAGGGTGAAAAAAAAACATACTATAATGAAAAACGATAAACTGATAGACTTTAGAAAGCTTTATTCTACTCAGAATAATTGGTACACTTATTGAGAGTTTATATAGTCTAGTATTCACTAGAGAGTTCTCCAAAGGGGGGGGGGTAATCATAAAATAGGGGAGGTAACTCTCAATTTCTTAAAAGTAGAAAAGAATATGATACTTCAACTTAGAAATAATAAAATGTTAGTTTCATTGAAGCAAAGTAAATCAGATCTTTTTGTTTCCAGTGAAATCAAGTAAACTTTGATTTTTTAGGTAAGAGTTTAAAAATACGCATAACCACCCTCCCATCTACCTATATGGATATAGAAGCACAAGGTGTAATAGTTAGAGTCGTAGGAAATGGACTTGTTGACCCGAGTTCAAATTCTGGACGAAGCTGTTTGCATTTCACATAGCGCTAATACCCTTGGGAAAGGTATTAATCTAATTCTCCCTCCAGCTATGGATGAATAGCAGGGGAGACTGGGCTCTTTAACCATGGCTAGCTAATCAGTCTAGGAGGAGGAAAACTCTGAATTCACACCTGTTAAACTCTGCTTAAGAAATTGACCTTGCGTCACATCCTGCTCATGCATAGAAGTTGGTAAAAATATATATCTATATATGTACAAAAAAAAAGACATGACATGCTTTCTTACCGATTCCAATTTCTTGAGCATCCTCTTAACCATTCTAGAACCAGTCAGTTTGTGCCGATCAAACATTCCCAATTTTCCGACCACATTCGACTGAAATTCTTTCATTGATTCATAATGGTCTTTTTTCGTAACTCCCAACATTTCATTTGGAATGGCCAAATTCTTTATCCAAGAAGTTTGATGTGAAGAAGACAAAGAAAAAAGTTTATACAAAAAGTCAGGAGATTTTTTAATCTCAAAGAATTCACTTTCAGATTTGGGCGTTCTGGAATCGCCGACTGAAGATTCACTTGTGCTGACATTCAGAGAAGTCTTTGAGTCTGAAAATGTTTTCACAAAAATCTTCTGATCAATTGGTGGCAGACTTGATAAGTTTCTTTTCTCTTCTGATTTTAAAATAGCAATTTTCTTTTTAGGTCCACGACCTAAAGTAGCTTGTTTCTTTGGTCGATTTTGAAGAAATAGATGTTTGCTTTGAATGGAAGATCGCCAAGGTTGATGGACGAGAGCGCTTTGAGGTAATTTGTATAAATGATTTTCATTCAGATGTCCAGCCGCATAATCATAAACATCCTTTTTGTTGGCATTCTCAAAACAATCAAAAATTTTGTGCAGCTTCTGACTCATGATTATGGAACCAAATTTGGAATTGAATTTCTCTCAAGAATTCTTTGTGATTCTTTATTTTGCAAAAGAACCAAAACTGAAAATAGAAAAAAAAACTTTTTTTTTTTAAATTGAATTAAAGGAGAATAGTTGGATTCATAGCACATAGGGTATTAGCGTGAAAGGTATGAATCCAACTATTCTCCCTCCAGCTATGGGTAAATAGTAGAGCAGACTGGGCTCTTTAACCTTGGTTAGGCAACCAGTCTAGGAGAAGGAAAACAGTAAATTCAAACCTGGTCACTACTAGAATAGGCTCAGGCCTACTTAGTGATCTATTTCAATTTTTTTAAAAAAGAAAAGAAAGTTTTTTGTTTTTATTTCATTGGTTGTTTTGTTTTATGGCATACCAACCCTTTTGGGTCATTTAATGCTGAATCAAGTCATTTTGATATCATGTTGCTTACAGTATCTGCTGTTGCTTAAATGGTCATCTATCTAAATATTGAACAGTCTCATTGCTGCTTAACTTTGGTGATCTGATGGGAACCGGTGCTTTCAACATGATTTGACCATAATTTCTTTTAAGGAAAGAACAACAAAGTATTTTCTTGTTTAATTCTAAAAGAAAAAAACTTTGTTGGGGGGGGGGGGATCTTTAGTTGTTGCATAATCAAAAATTTTACAAAGAATATTGGGTTGTTGGCGACTGGTGAGTGTGTAGACACCCAGCATCACCAAAAACGAGTTGTAAAAAGGGTGGATAATCTCCAGGGGAACCAACAGCCACCCACACTGATAGTAGTAGCATTGGGGTACTTACTATTCACATAAATTCCAAATTGGGATTGGTAGGGCTCCTTAGCCTTGGTTAGCAATCCTCTAGGATAAGGAAAAGTCTGTTATAAAACCTCCACTACTTAGTGGCTATACCTCATTTAAAGGAAAGGCTAGAAGAATAAGTCCCTAAGGTTAGTGATTCTGAACTTCAGCGCTATCCAATGACACTATCATTGCCGAACTGCATTCTTTTTTGTTGTTTTTTTGTTTTTGTTTTTTGCCTCTCCTTTGGACCCCGACGGCAGTGTAAAGAGTAGGGGTTACTAATAGGACAACAGCACAACCACCATATCAACCCGACCAAGCTACGTAGTTCCTCTAGTTTGGATACTGTACCATCATCTTTTGTAGACAGAAGGTTGCCAAAGACTAGGGATACCCAAAAATTTGGCTGCTTTTCATTTTAAAAACGAATTAGAATTAATTAAATCGATTATTTAAGGTCAAATTTTTGTCTAAGTCGAAAAGTAGTAACATAATGAGCATCAGTAAAAAAAAGCAAAATAATATTACACATGTAATATATTTTTAATACATTTAAAACTATTTTTTCAGGCAATTTTGATCACGTTTGGCTGTTTAAAGATGATGTAAAATCCATGTTTACAAAATAGATGTAGCATTCGTGATTGAAAAAATAATTACCAAAAATCAGGGAATTATTTGATTTTAATGAAATTTTCAGTATTGATTTATTAATTAATGATTTTTATAATGCATCAGTTATTCTATTTCAAAACTTTAATTATGTATTTCTGCTATGATAAATTAGTATATAAAATTCATTTAAAATATGAGCAGCATGATGTTAAATTTAGAATGTCATATTATTAGATTCTTAAAAAATATTTTTTTAATAACTACTTTACTTAAGTATCAATCACCCATATTTTTTTGGTCGAAAACTGAATTGGAAATTTAGCACCCCGCCTCCCCTTTTAAACGGAACAAATGTCGATGTATATATTTTTTCTTTTATAAGATAATAGCCAATTAAATAATTATCGAAATGAGTAAAAAAGAAATCTCCACCGCCCTGTCGGCTGGGGCATTAGAATGCACCGACTGCACCTCTGCAGAGGGGTAAGACTCCCCCAATGGGGCCACCTGTTGGCCGTGGGTGGCGACCCGTGATGCTTAAGGATAGCACCCAGGTGGATGAGCAGTTCATGACATGCAATACTCCACTTTGGCCCTATCTTGGGCTAGACGGGCGGTCGGAGAGGCCCCCTCCAGTCAATCGGCTGGTCACGTCAAGCCCTAGCACCTATATGATTTTTCCAACCCTATTGCCCTTATGGCAAGCCCCAACCCCTTTTTATCATATGGGTGCTAGAAGGCAGTGGCTGCAGGTCTACATGCCCTGGGAATGACGTTACACTTATCTGATGGTGAGGTTCCAGTTTTGGAGGTTTGGGGAATGTGGAGCACCCCTTAATCACCATTGCTCCCTGGTCCACTCTGACCCGGAGTGGTAGTACCTGTTAGGGTCCCATCTATGGGTTAAATAGAAAAATGTATTTATAAATGTATTATCCATTAAGAATTGATTTATTTCAAAACTTTATCAGCATTAAATGACCCACTGAGGTTGATATGCTGTAAAACAAAACAAAACAAACCAAACCAAATCTCCAAAAAATTAATCATTCATTATTTTTCTTACATTTTATTTTCCGATTTTCGGTACTTATTTTCTTATAAAATATTCCACTTAAAATTTTTTTTTTCTATTTACAACTTCGGTCTTTTATCTTTTTATTTCTACTGTAATTAGTATCAAACAAGGACCAACTCGCCGAGATTTTACACCCCAAAGTAGGGGGGGTTCAAAATTAAGTGACCTGAAAAAAATGAGAAAGTTTTGAAATAAAATAAATAATGTCTTATAAAGAAAGATCATTCATTGATAAATAAACACTGAAAATTTCATTAAAATCCGAGAATTCCCTGATTTTTGGTAAATTATTTTCTGTAGGGGGGGGGCTAAAGTCATTTTGTCAAAAACGAATTTTAGGCCCATTTTGGGTATACCTAACATATACGTATACATGTGTTTTGTTGTGTACACATGAAAAAGCAAGAAGAAAAAAAAGAATGACTGAATGATGAGTTGAATTAATTACCATGACCTCATAGATTATAATTTTAAATTGTGTGTGAGAGAGAGAGAGAGAGAGAGAGAGAGAGAGAGAGAGAGAGAGAGAGAGAGAGAGAGAGAGATTTAAACTTACCGTGGATGATAAATCCGAGACATATGAACCATGAAATTCCTACCGATTTTTCCTCCTATCAAATTTTTCCTTCTTTCAATCCAAAGAAAATATTTAAAAAATAAAACAAATTCAAAATTAGCGACGAATAAATATCGAATTATTTCAAATGAGAAAATTATTCAGTTTATGTTTTTAAGGTCTTTTCTGTTTTTCTGTTTTTCTTTTTCCTTTTTTCTTTTTTTTTAATTTGATAATTCACATTTTGTCGGGAGCGGAACAAACTTTGATCATTCACGATACGAGTTTGACGTTTCTATGACAACGGTTCAAGGGAAATAACTCCAGTGTTTTTTTCTTATTTTTTTGGTCAAGGGAAGTAATCCTAATAAAATAAATAGAAAACAAGAAAATATCTAAATTTAATATTTATTCTTAATATTTATTTAAATCTAAAATATATTAGTTAAAGCACACCTAGCAAGTAGCACTCAGAGTATACAGCAAACTCGGCATCTCACACTACAGTGAAAGTCAAAAGAAGAAAAATTCCTTAAGAAACTCAAGTTCCTGGTAGAGTCACCCAAGGCGGACAGTTCTGTCACCCAGTGGTATTAGGGCCACAACCCGGCCAAAGGGGCTCAGGTGAAAATCAAAAGGGGGTCTCCATTATCATCAGGAATCAATGGCTTTTGGAATACTGGTCACTGTGTCAGTGAAAAATCTGCAGCAAACAAGGGCATTTCCTTTCCCTGACCGGGATATGCATGCAAAGTTTGGAGAACACTTGTGAATTACCTATTCACTTGTTACTCCTTCCATGAATTTATCACAGGTGAATTCGTTGAATGCCAACTCAACCAACCCAGGGTGAATGCCATCACAGAAACAGAAACAGAATAAGATAGACACCAAAAAATGACAAAGAAAGAATATGAAAATAACATTAACGGCCCAGCATCCTGATATTGTTATCTGGTCAGTTAATCATAAAAAAAGTTTTCATCATTGAATTAACAGTTCCTTTTAAGGAAAATCTTGACTGGGCACATCAGCGTAAATTGGAAAAATATGAAGATCTACAAGAACAATGTGTCAGAAATGGATGTATTTCCTATCGAAGTCGGATGCCTCGGATTTATTACCAACTCAATCTTCACATTTTTGACTAAACTTGGACTTTCTCCACCAGACAAGAAGAAATACATCAAAGAGGTCCAGGATAAAGCTCTAACCGCATCAGCGTTGATATGACAATCCCACAGTGTGACAACAAGCCAACAAAGTCTGGTGGTATCGTGAGATACTGCTGGGGTGCTCTGGGTTAGTGGTAATGATGCTTCGGCCCTAAAACCATGCCTGAACCCAGAGTCATCATCTGATGAAGGCTTTGTAGGATGCAATGCTACTGTGTAAACAGAAGTTGTTGTATGAAGTTATCAAGAAAGACCAATGTCCATCAGAATTTTAGAATCCAGATTACGTTCTTTGATCACATCCTCCAATTATGAGATATAATTATTTTGGCTTATTCATCAATGTTCTATACCAAAAAGGGAAAAAGATCCAGAGGTCATTCAAAAAGGATCTTTACTCTATTTGTATTATAAAAGTAGAGAAAGAGAATGGAAAAAGCTAGGAATGCAATGGTTATGTGTAGGTAACATGGAAAGTTTTTTTGATGAGCCAGCACAACACCACATGTCAATTTCTTACTGGTCCAGAGATGTCATGTGGTGAAGTGTGAAAGAGTAGTAGTGAGAGAAGTGAATATAAGGTCAGTTTGGAATGATGTAGTAGCTGGGTTAGATGTAAGTCTGTCACCCAAGGCATTTTGACTTGGGGCTTAAAATAAAATAACTCATGAGAAGAAAATAAGAACGCCTTGTATTATTATCAAAAACTAAGAATGGCACAAGGCAAGATATCCTCCAGCAATGCACAGTTGTTTCTAGACTCAAAAAGAGCATGAATGCCAGCCATCTCAACATCAGCCCTACAACCAGATTCCAGCATCTTGAAGTAAAACAAGAATAGAGATAAGTATTGCAGCAATTATTATTATCGACATGTCATCACTCCCTTATAAAATGAGAATCATCCCTTATAAAATGAGAGACATGTCATCGCTCCCTTATAAAATGAGAGACCATGTCATCATGTCATCGCTCCCTTATAAAATGAGAGACATGTCATCGCTCCTTAAAAATGATAGACATGTCATCGCTCCCTTATAAAATGAGAGAGACATGTCATCATTAAAATGAGAACCATGTCATTCCCTTATAAAATGAGAGACATGTCATCGCTCCCTTATAAAATGAGAGACATGTCATCGCTCCCTTATAAAATGAGAGACATGTCATCGCTCCTTATAAAATGAGAGACATGTCATCCCTTATAAAATGAGAGACATGTCATCGCTCCCTTATAAAATGAGAGACCTGTCATCATTCCCTTATAAAATGAGAGACATGTCATCGCTCCTTATAAAATGAGAGCCCTGTCATCATCCTTATAAAATGAGAGACATGTCATCGCTCCCTTATAAAATGAGAGACATGTCATCGCTCCCTTATAAAATGAGACATGTCATCTTATAAAATGAGAGACATGTCATCATCATTCCCTTATAAATGAGAGACATGTCATCGCTCCCTTATAAAATGAGAGACATCATAAAATGAGAGACATGTCATCGCTCCCTTATAAAATGAGAGACATGTCATCGCTCCCTTATAAAATGAGAGACATGTCATCATCCCTTATAAAATGAGCATGTCATCGCTCCTTATAAAATGAGAGACATGTCATCGCTCCCTTATAAAATGAGAGACATGTCATCACTCCCTTATAAAATGAGAGCCATTATGCAATATGAGTCTTAATAAGGTTCTGGAAACATTTAACTCTTTAACTCTTATCTGACACCAGCACTGAAAAAGAGTGCAGTAAGGAGCTGAAGCTGAAAAGTACAGCTGACAAGAAAAGTTGCAGAGAAAGATGAGGAGATGCCTAATAACTCATATCAGGAATTGAAATTAACAGTTCTGTCTGAACCAACATCATCATCATCATCATCATCATCATCATCAAGGTGTGTTGACAGCTCTGATTCTGTTGACTCTTTTTTGCCATCCATTCCTATTGGCCATTGCTATTAGGTAAGTCCTCTAGACAGCACCCAGTGTCTGAATGGAGCTGGTAATTGTAAGTTTTTGCTGGTCAGCTAACACTGATGAGTAGGAGTCCATGGGAGAATGTTGCTTATGAGTTCGTCTTAACTTTTCCAACAGTGATCAGCATGTTCTTGTTCATTCTACTTGTATGGTTTGTGTGATGGAAGGTAAGTGGCCATACAGCTTCTGTTTTGAACTTCTAAGATTTGTTGAAAACATTACTTTCCATCTAGATTTTTCTCTTGCTTTATTAGAGTTCAAGTGATGCAACCATACAGTAGTACATACATGGCTACAGCTTGGAACAATTCCTGTTTTATTTTATTTGAGAGATAAGATTTCCAGGTTATTTCCTATAATTCCAACCTAAAAAAGGGGAATAACTCTGAATAAATTTTATCTCTTAATTAATCTACCCATTATTTTCCCACTGAACTAACCCTAAACCCTAACCCTAAACCCTAACCCTAACCCCGTCTTCTTTTTTCCTAGTAGATCAATAAATAAATAAATAATTTATAAAATTCATTCAGAGTGGTTCCCTTTTTTTTTAGGTTGGAGTTATAGGAAATAACTGATTTCCATATGATTGATAATATATCAATAGCAGTCCATGATTTACCTATACATATATCACGTTCTGTAAATGAGATATTGCTACCAAGGTCTACTAATTTCAGATCCTTGCCATTTAATGAGGAGATAGCACCATCTTGATTAAGACATATAAATTCTGTTTTATCTGAATTCACATCATTTTTTTTTTTTTTGGTGGGTAGCTATCAACATTTATTTGTTGTCAAGAAAAAGGTGTAAAGTTAGTCACATATATGTATCAAATTTGGTGAATATTGGTCGGTCAGCTTTTACGTTTAGACATCACAGACACACAGACACTCTCACAGACACACAGACACTCCACGGACACACACACACAAACACACATAGAAGATAGACAACACAAACATGATCGCAGTTACCTTCCTTTTATTAAGTATCCATATCCTAATTTGAATTTTGTTGTTTGTGTAATAATATACAAACATACACTATAAAAATGGCACGTCATAGATTTTGTTAGTGCAATGTCATAAAAATAAAGGAATTTCCAATCCAATTTGCAATTTAGAGTGGAATCCATCTTTACACTCACTCTAATTATCTCAAGAGAAATAATTATTAAATGCTATTTATTTATTTTCCTTATTTGTTTATTTATTTCTAATTAATTATAATATAAATTCTGTGAATAGGATGGGATTTACTATTGAACTTAATGAACACAAAAGTTGGCTTTTAAGTAATGAAACAAAATAGAGACTTGTAATAAATAATTGAGAGTTACCTCCCTTATTTTATGACCCCCCCTTGGAGAATTCTCTAGCGAATACTAGATATATAAACTCTCAGTAAGTGTACCAATTATTCTAAGTAGATTAAGTTTTCCAAAGTCTATCAGAGTTATCGCTTGTCCTTACACACACTCTCTCTCTCTCTCTCTCTCTCTTTCTTTCCTTCTTTTCATTATGTTTGATTGAAACAGATTAGCATTATCACTTCTGTACACTCATCCCCACTCTCTATCTTTCCCCTATTCTCTTTATTTATTTATTTATTATATTTTTTCTCTGCAGGATGTCCAACCAGAAATATTTAAAAAAGGCCTAGAAATGATGGAATATTATAAGTATCTTTATTCATTCATTTATTAAAAAAAGGATATACATTAAAAAGTAAAGAACACTTTGTATCTCTTTGTTTGATTTATTTGCTTTCCTCTTAGTCAATTTTGTCATCAACAATCTTATACGGGATGCACGTCTTCTTCTTTGGCCTTTTACAAGTTTCATTGAGATTTATATGAGTTTGAAATATTCTGCTCAAATAGATTCAAATGTGAATAGAGGAAACTTCTTTTTCTTTTCTTTTTTAAATCCTGTATATTTTTATTTTGATCAATTGTTTAAAAAACAATCATTCAAAGTTTATCAAAAACAAAAAGAAAGAAATGTTTGTCCAATAAGTTTATTTGTATCAAAAAACAATATTTGTTTCATTTGATCTTTTAAAAGAAACAACAACCCCTTTTGATTTCTAAACAGATAAATATTTCTTACTAAAAACAGATCCCAATTTTTTTATAACAAAAATTATTTCAGCACAGATCAGATCAAAATAAAATCACAGTTTAAATATCACAAATTGTTTTCTTTCCCAAAAACTTTTTTTTATCACAGCAAATTTATTTTCTAATTTATGATTTAATCCATGGTAAATGGTGCAAATTATTTTTGTCTGGCCAGTTAAATCTCGTCTTATATTCTGTCGTAAGTTCAACTGATTCCGTTGGCAAATACGATCGTCCGTCCAAGTAAAGTTGTGGTGAAGGATTGACAACGAAATTTCCCCCAGGAAAATCATCAAAAGGTTTTGTGTAGTTGGATTTGTATTCGGAACAGAAACTCGGAACTGGATCCAAACCCACTGATTTCTGGATTTCTAGAATGTTCTGGTTATTGAACGGATTGAATTCTGGTTCCTTCTCCAATTTCTTTGGATCTCGAGATCGGTCCAATGCCAGATGCATTAACTGACTATTGCATGGAACATTTTCATCGTATTCCATTGTACATCCAGGATATAAACTATCAATAGTCAGATAACCTGAAAAATAAAAATTGTACAAAATATTTTAATGTCGTTCAATATAAAAATTCAAGTAAAGTGCAAGGAATCTTTTATGATTTTTGAAATTCTCAAAAAATGTTTTTATTTCCAAATCAAGATTGAATAATTATGAAAGAAATAAACTATTTTTGCTTTAAAATAAATCATTTAAATTTTTTATATTGAAACTAAATTAAATTGAAATTAATGAATTTCTATTTTTGCATTTTTAAATTGAATTCCCTCGTGTGTATTTACCCAACCCCTCCATCATGAGCAGAATATGGCACAAGGTCAATTTTAAAGAAGAGTAAAGTTTTTAGACTTATTGTCTAATCAAGAACCTAGTCTGCTCTACTATTTTACCTATAGCTGGGGGGTGGGGGGAGAAGAGATAGATTCATGTCTTTCCCAAGGGTATTAGGCCAAAATGAAAAGCAAATAGCCTTGTCCAGGATTTGAACTTGAGTTGCTGATTTCATTTCCTACAACAATAACTGTTAAGTTAAGCAGATCTTAGCAATGGATTGTGTAACTAATCATTACTTCTCTCTCTCTCTCTCTCTCTCTCTCTCTCTCTCTCTCTCTTTCCCCCTCTCTCCATTTATCTATGTCTATACACTAAACATTGTTTAAGTAATCCTATACAATTCCATATTTGACTTTATGTAAGAATTACACAATCAAATCTGATTCTGAAAAATATCACTTTAGTTGAGAAAAAAAAGTAAATACAAAAAATCTTTTTTTTTAATTCTAAACCAAAAATGAAAACCTTTTTGATTTTCATCCTTTTAATTAAAAACCAATTATAATATTTTCATAAGATTTCACATTGGAAAAAAATTGTCTAAAACTGTTTTCAATAAAGAAAGAAAATTTTCAAGTTTCAAAAAATTGAAGACAGAATTCTTCACCTCTGTTGACTCTTTCAGGCGGTAAAATTCCACCAATTCTGAGATTTGTCCCTAAAATCCCAGTTTTCTTTTCAACTCCAGCATTTATTTTCTCAATTGGACCACCATAAATGCACGAACCTCCTTGTTCTGGAAAAGATTAGAATATTAAAATATTTGAAAACATTTTAACTTAAACAAAAATCAATTTCCATCTCATTTCTTAAAAGGAAATTTTTTTTTGTATTGATGTCATTTTCATTTTTATAGAGCAAAACAAATGATTCAGATGCAATCTTTGATAGTTACACAAAAACCATAGACTACTAGGATGCCATAGACTGCTAGTTGTTCTATCAAGCCTAACTTATAATACTGTAATAAATGTAAATAGATGGTATTATATGAAAAAGAGTTTGTATAAAACATTTAACAATCAATTTGATCGCTAAAAAAATCTATTTTGGTTCAATATTGCTTAATGAATCATCTTTAAATTCAAAAGAGTTTTATAATTACAATTTGCTATTGGTTTGGTGGTTAGTTTTGAAGGCTATCACAATGCAAGTGTAAAGAAAAACGAGGTATCTATGATGTTGTTTGTTTACCTTTGATTTATTCTCTTAATATTTCAGGATAAAGATCCTTTGTCAGAAGAATTTCTAGAGATGTTACCTTGTTGCTAGGATTTGTTTCAAACTTTCTAAGAGAATTATACTAAACTATGAAGAACATAATTTTTAAGCACTGAAAGATTAAACACACTTAAACACATCATCATCATCATCATCATCATCATCATCATCATCTAGCAACATTAAACTACTTTAATTTTACTGCAAATAAATCACAGTCAAATATTCTTAAACAAATATTTAAAAAATATTAATGCTGAAATGTATAATAAAAGTAAAGAAATGAGTTATTTTTTTTTTTACGTTCAGAAGCAATGTCATGGTGTCTGAATGCTGGTACTCCACGCATTGATAAAATTTTGAGATCATGTGAAATTGGAGGAAGCATCAACTGGTTGCCTAGACGTTCTGGGTGGTGACCTTCATACAAAAAGAAAAAAAAAAGATTAAAAGACAATGAAGGAGAGAAAAAAGAAAAGAAAATGTAGAGATGAAATATTCAATTAAAATCAGAATTTCTCAAAAGTGAATCATTTTCTGGAGAAATTGGAAAATCTTTATAAAAATTGAAAAGATGAATTTTAAATTTTATTGTTGTGTAAGGAAATTATTTTGTTTTGGAGAATATCAGAGTTACAAATTTGTTCATAGCCGTTTGGATTGAGTAATGGTTATCAATATAGAACATGGAACTGGCAAATCCATTTCAAATTCTAGTCAAGGCTGTTTGATTTGAGTTTGTACTGAGCTCCTTAGGAAAGGTAGGAATCCTTCTATGCCAACATCTATTGGTAAATAGTAGGGCAAACTGGGTTCTCTAGCTTTGACAGAACACCAGGTTTAAGAGAAGAAAAATTGAATTCAAACCATCTGCTAGTGTGTCAGGGCAAGATCCATTACTCCCTATATTTTACAGACTACAGGGTGGGGAAAGTCTAAATCCTGAAGTGGACTAAGAAAAAGAGTGATTAGATATATATCATCAATGATTGGGGTATGCCAGTGATAAGACCTTTTTTTCAAAATAAATGGTCATTGAATAAAACATAAGAACAAGTAGATACAAATCTTTTTGAGTGAAAAGGGCACAGAAACAATCCAAAAAAGAAACACAAAAATGGCGACCCAAGCACTGTATCAATACGATTCCTTGTGGACTTTCTTCTCTTTCTACTTTTTTCGTAAATGATTAAAAAGTCTCGAGTGAGTCAAATGAAAGTGCAAGGGAGATAACTCTTACATGTTTTTATTTAAGTTTTTGAACATGCTTAAATGCATCATAATTAAATGACTTAGATAAAAGCACACAACACATAAAAATAACAGTAATGACAGTTACACATATTAACAAACCACAATACACAATGAGTCTCAACTATACAATATTTCAGACTTATTCACTACAGTGCTATCTTTAACAGTGTTGTGTTATTTAAATCATTCTACTGTGGAAACCAGCACATGGAAATGCTAATGTGAGCCACCCAGCAAGGACCTACATTGATCAGCTCTGCACAGATACTGGATTCTGCGCAGAGGACCTCCCAGGGACAATGAATAATAGAGAAGGTTGATGAGAGATTGTCATGGATATCCGTACTAATTGCACGACTTGATGATGAATGATGGTTACTTAAATTATTTAAAGATGGTGTGTCTTTATTTAAAAGATGTGTAGCATAAGGGGAGGGAGAGCCAGGAATGTAACCTGCCATATAAATCTAGCACAGAAAAATTTTATAAGAATTCTGTGTTAGATTAGAATGGAAAAGTTTAAGGATGAATCATCATAATGCCACATAGCATTTTTCTATGGTCAAGAAGTGAGAAGTGGGAGAGAGGAGGAGTAAGAGGTGAGATTGTAGAGTGAGTCTGGTACAATGTGTTAAGAGAGTGAGACGTGGTACTCTTGCTCTGGCAGTTTTGGCTTGGGGGAAAATAAAAATCTCATGAGAAAAAGAAGTGGCCTAGTGTTCTTACTAAAAACTCTAAATGGCAAAAGGCAAGATGTCCCCCAACACCTAAATCTGGTTTCCAAACTCCAAATATCCAGGAATTGTCAGCCAACAGAGCATCGGCTCAGCAATGAATTCAAGCTTTACCATGTAGTACCGGCTTTGAGATAAGTATACAATTATAATTTCTATATTAACACATCATCACTCCATTCTGACAAAAGAGCCATAATGTAACAAACATTGACACGTCATCTCTCCATTCTGACAATGAAAGCGTAAAGTAACAGATGGTGTCTCTTTATTTAAAGATTAGAAGCTACTACCCAGCGTTGCCTAGATAGAGGGGGTATAACGCTGGTGTATTGATTTGTTTACTTTTAAAATTTACAAATGCTGGGCATTTTTAAGTAGAATTTCAATGCTATTTCTATGTATATTTTAATTTTTAAACATCTTCAAATATAAATCAAATCTTCATAATTTTTGCACAAAAAGCAAGAACCGGTGATATTTAATGTGTATATATATTTATTTTGTCATTAATTATTGTATTTTTGTAATTTCATCCAGACATACATACATACACACAACTGCCCTTTATATATGTATAGATAGTATCTTTATTCAAACTGCGGATTCTATTTTCTAATATTTTCAGACCTTCATAAAAATCTTTTGAATACTTTTCAACACATAATCATTAAATGATTGACATACCAAACAAGACAGCGTCCGGTTCATTTGGGGTTATTTTAAGGGTTTGGTCCCTTAACCAACTTGGTTCATAAATAAAAGGTTTCTTTGACCCTCGTGTTAGATTTTGTCGAAAACCTGTGTAGCGATCAGTGACACCAATATCATCAGAAAAAGTCCGAGTTCGGCTGTAAGCAGACACAAGGTAAGGCTCCAACATCTAAAAGGAAATAAAAGACAAAGAATTTAGTAGAAAATCAAATCTTGCTTAGAACACACACACACACCCAAACACACATACCCACACACACACACACACCCACACCCACACCCACACACACATCTCGGTAATTTTCACCTTTAGTTGGCTAAATTCCTAGCATAAAATTGTGCGTGCGCATTATCTGAAATGAACTCAATTGTTATTAAGAACACATTTTATGATATTTTTCTAAGATTTGTGTATTTTGCACGGAGACTTTCAAAATGGCTACCGGCTCGTTTCAAAATGAAAGTCAGTTGGCTAAATTCCTAACATAAAATTATTTGAAATGAACTTAATTCTTATTAAGAACACATTTTATATTTTTGTGTTAAATCATGCAGTTGTATTGTTTTCGAAAAGTTTCTAAGATTTGTGTATTTCGCACAGAGACTTTGAAAATGGCTACCGGCTTGTTTCAAAGAGAAAGTCAAGGGAGGTTACTCTAATTGCCTTATTTGCTAGGAATTTAGCCAACTAAAGGTGAAAATTACCCACATCTCTCCCCTACCCCTCTCTTTTTAAATGAAGATATCTGCACAGTTGAATAACTCAAATGTGATGATGTTGAGACATTTAGATTTCTGTTTGGATGAAACCCTTCTAATTCCTGATATTTTTTTATTGAAATGTTTTTGATGAAACACAGGATTGTGTAAGTGCAACACCCACCACACGCACCACATCCACCAGACATCTGAGCTCCATACAACTTTTCCTAAAATAAAAATTCATCTCAAGATCTGACGATGTGGAGGACCTGAAAAGAAATATGCTGGTGCAGCTTTACATTATATCATAAGAGAAATTTCAGTTTAACGGAGGAGGGGGAGGAGGGGGAGGATTATTTTGAAGAAAATTAACTTTTCATTCATTCATTTCTATTTTGATAAAAACAGTTTCAATCTCAATACTTTTTTTATGTCTGATTACTCAATGCACTACTGTTACTATGCAACCCAGTACTATATGTTTCATAGTCGGATCATCAGTGACTAAATCAATAACCCCACAGATTTTGTCTGGTGAGGAGGGTGGCTAGATACCCTGCAGAACAAAAAAACAAGATCTGTAAAAAGGTGGAGGAAGCTCTTTGCTCAATGGCCATCTAGCACATTATTTCTAGTGCAGCCCCTCTTCATCATGGCAGGGTTGTGTAAACTTGGAAGTGTCGGAGCCATGCCATCGGGAACTTAAGTTCCTGGTAGGGTCACCCAAGGTGGACAGTTCTGGCACACAGTGGTATTAGTGCCACAACCTGGCTAATGGGGCTATGGTAAAAATCCAAAGAGCATCTCCATCATTGTCAGGAACCAACAGCTTTCGGCGTACTTGTCACTGCGTCTGTAGAAAATCTGTGGCAAACAAGGGCATCTCTCTATTAATAATGATTTATGAATGTGACAACTGATTTAGACATTAAAAAATATCATTTTTTTCCAAAAAATATTCATTTTGATTTTTATATTCTATTAACATTGACAAATAATATTAAATAAATTCCTTAATAAATTTCATTTTGATAAAATAAAAAAACAAAAAACAAAAAATGAAAAATGAATGATGTACCATTTCTATTTTGTTTGCATTCAACATTGCCCATTCTTCTAATTCACGGATTTGATTCGCTTCTCGACTCCAAGTCTTTCGTGTGTCATTTTATCTTTGTATTCATTGAAAAAATTGGAAGCAGCTTTCAAAACAGGAATTGCCCCTAAAAAAAGAAGAAAAAAAAGGAAAAAAAAGAGAAAAAAAAATTGTTGTGAACATTTGCAATTAAGCCTGTATCAGTTTTGAATAAATAAATAAGTCTTCACAAAACTTTTAGAAATTTTATTGAATTTTCTCATTAGTTGATATCAACAAAATTACAAAGTAGAGACTTGTAATAAGTAAATGAGAATTACCTCCTCCACTTTATGATTACCTCCACTTTGGAGAACTCTTTAGGGAATACTAGACTATATAAACTCTTAGTAAGTGTACCAATTATTTTAAGTAGAATAAAGCTATCCAAAATCTATCTGTGTTATCATTTGTCATTACAATAATTAAATATTCAAATAACTCATTGTGCACCTTGTATGGTGTAATACAGTGTGACACCCCCCACACACACACACACACACAAAAAAACAGAACCCAAATTCTGTATTTTTGGGTCATCCTGTATATATACTTTTACCAACAACTGACTTGGTAAACACTCATAAAATTATTAACCATTTTACCAACAGCAATGTTGAACACCTTTTTGATTTCTATGTTTCTAACACATGTGGGCATGTCTACAAAGTCAGAAAACAGCATAAATTTTGGAAACATTTTTTTCATGCTCAGAGTTGTTGAGGTATGGAATAAACTGCCTGCATCTGTTGTTGGCTGCCCAAACACTGCATCTTTCAAAACCTCCATGCTTCCTGTAATTCAACAACACTATGCTTGATATCCACCCCTCCATACACATATGCACGTGCACACACATACATATATACTATGACTGTACGCTATTCATTTTCCTGACACTAATACATTATTCTATGTACTATACATGAGCCTTTGATGAGTTGTGGTGCACCTGAGCACTGTACACAATAAATTTCATTATTTTTATTAATGTATATCATTACTGTACGCTATTCATGTTCCTGACATTAGTACATTATTCTATGTACTATACATGAGTCTTTGATGAGTTGTGGTGCACCTGAGCACTGTACGCAATAAATTTTATTATTATCAATACTGTTTTTCAGGTGGAAATGAGTTTTGCATGATATATTAAGTTTTTTATAATAGCTCTTTTATACTGCTCAGGGCATTCACAATTCGTAACAATATAATTTGTAATGTTTGTCCCACCAACCTCAATAATGAAGTAAAATTAATCATATACTAGCCAAAATTTAAAACCACCAACCTTGTCAACCCTTTATCCCCCCCCCACTAGTTGTCTTAGTGAGACTACTGTAGTATACAAATTTAAATGCCCCTTTGGAGATTGCTTCTCCAAAAATGAAAGCACCTACATTGGTTTCACAACTACAACCTTATCATGCCACTTAACACTTCATCTATCAGATACCAGCTCTATCTCACCATAGATTTTCGCTAAAATCCACATAAAAATCTAGTTCATTTTTATGCATTTATCTCCCTTACACGCTCTGAATGCTTAAGGCTAGATTACAGAAACTCCCGAAGTAGCCTAACCCTAACCCTAACCCTAACTTTTACCCTAATCTTAATCCTAGCGTCCCAGAGTTTTCGGGTATTTCCGTGAAGTGTAATGCTTTTTATACGTTATCTAATGATATAATCTCTTGCGCGCTATTCTGTATTACTACCAAATAAATAAATAAATCGGTCATTCTGAGTTACTTCTCTTGATAATTCGAATCGTGATACAAATCCGTTTTAAGTCACTTTTTTCTGTTATATTCATTCTTATTTATTTACATGATACTTTTAAAATACTTATTTCTTATGTAATGCATATTTTTATGTGATCTGTAATGTGACTTTAAAAAATGATTGCAGAGACAATAGACATCTATAGCATGATTTTAAAAAACAAATACCACCAACAACAAAACAAACAAAATGAACCCACTAAAAACTGAACATTTTTGAAAAAGTTCAATATAGAAAATAAATAAAATAATTTAAAACCGACATTTTAAATAGAAAAGAAAAACCCACATAGACGTTGATCTGTGTTATTGTTTTGTTTGCATTTTGTCAACAAGAAAAAAATGAAACAATTTTATTTTTATTAAACTCTCAAAGGAAAACATAACTTAATTTATTTAGAAGATTTTCGGGCTAATTTAATGTTTAAAATGTATTAAAAATAAATTACATATGTCATATTATTATTTTGCATTTTTTACTGATGTTCATTATGTTACTACTTTTCGACTTAGACACAAATTTGACCTTAAATAATCGATTTAATTAATCTTAATTCGTTTTTAAAGTAAAAATCTACGCTTGAATTGTTGATACCTATTATAATTAATTCAATAATTTTATATTAAAACATGTAATATCTTATCGGGATAATTAAAATGGATTTTCAACTAAAATGGACTTAAATTTATGTGTCTCTACTAAAATGTTACTCTTGTCTGTCTTCTTACCATATCTTTTGTTCACTTCATTCGGGTTGTGTTGCTGTGTATTTCGTACATTTTTGCTAGTTGACAAAAGATCATTGTCCAATCTTAATTGTTCCAATCGACTGATAATATGGTACAATTCCTGGCTGAATTCTGGTCTCACGGAGTACTGATTCCCGGTCAAAATATCGTAGGCATCTCTCTCCGTAGATTCTACGATTTTTAAGTAATTATCGGACCCCATCTCAGCCATTTTTTTGGGTCGGACTCACAAACTTATTTCTCTCAAAATAAATATCCAAAAGTTCAAAAATTAATTGGTGTCAGTCGCTTAGTGGAGTTGAAATAATGTAACACGGAATGAAAACCTGGTTTCTTCTTTTTTATCTGTGGTGATGGTTGCTAGGCACGCCCAGTTTACCTTAGCAACGAACGCTCCGAGAGGCGGTTGAATTAAACTCACAATAAGGATTTGATTTATATTCTCTCTCGCTTTGTTTTCTTTCTTTTCAAGATGTGTGTTCGTCAACAAAAGCAAAATAAATACAGACTATTATAAAATACGAATATAAAACAACCCACTTTACAAGTGATTTAGCTCTAATTTCAAATAAATCACAGATATTTTGGTGGGGTTTACGCTGATTGTATCCCTACAGAGAGGTACAACCCCAAAAGAGGTGTCCTGAGTATGACACTAAACTGCTTATGATGGTGAGGCTACAATTCTGGAGATCTAGGGAGCGTGGAATACCCTTTCATTGGCATTATTTCCAGGTGCATCCTGATCCGGATTGGTAGTACTGTGAGAGTCTCATATTATCTATAGGTCAAATCCGCTATTCGTATTCTATAGGACCGTGGCCAAAAAAAAAAAAATACAAAAATACAAAACAAAAACAAACAAAAAACACCCCCTCCCAAAGAAACGACTTAACAAAAAATAAAGTAAATATGAATGAACGGACGATGAATGTGATTCCTTAACCTCTAGGCATAAAATATCCCTAGACGAGTTGACATGCTATTAAAATCAATCAATGAAATAAGACTCCCATCAGTAAATCTTAAATTCATTACACAAGGCAGTAACACTGGCCAAATATGAAATGTAAATATGAAATAAATTAATTATATCAGTTTTGTTTCATGAAAAAAAAAAGTTCTAAAATTTTGTTGATAGTGTTAACATTTTTAATTTTAAAATCCTATAAAAAAAAAAATCTAATATTTGGAAAATGAATAGATTTCCAATGCTGCTCTCTTTTATTATGTGGTGAGCCGGAGGTTAATGCTTTGAAAACCGAAATAAAATGACAAAAATAAGAAGTCGGCGCATAGGATCAGCGCAGGTAGAAAGAAAAAAATAGAAATTATATTATCTCTTGCGCACTATTCTGCATTAGCACCCATTTTTTTTATTGTATCAAATTATTCTTGTGTTCTCTTTATTTTATATTTCAATGAAATAAAAAAATAATAATTATATTTAATGAGTGGAAACCAATTTTGAAAATAATTCGTGAAGTTTCTAAAAAATAAACTTGTTTGAATGATAGATTTTATATAAGCCTCACTTTGTGCATGGGGGGGGTCTGATTGTTGTGTTCCGCTTTTCCAATAAATTATTTTGTATTCAATAATAAATAAACTAGCAGGACCTGTGGATATACCACAGTAGAAAATTTGATTATTACAACATTTGATATGTTTACTTAAGAGCTATTGTAAATAGTTCAATATGTGGGTAGCAACATGTTAGGTTTAAAAGGTAGCTGGATATTTTTGGTGTGTGTTCCTAGGGTTGACTTTTAACTCCATCTTATTTGGTGGTTTTATGACTTAGGCTTTATTCACAGGTCATAGCCACCACGTGGCAAGGAAATATCTCCCTGGCCAGTTGTAGTGTCTTGTCCCAGCTAAGACCTAAGTCAGAATGGCCTAGGGATTCTCTTCAGGGTCAGAAATGGGTCCTTCTTCCTGCACGTGCTCAAAGGGTTTTTCTGGTGAAGAATCATGGGAGTTTGTTATTTTTTTTATTCTAATTTTATTTTAATCCCCACAAATATCTAAAAAGTATAATAATCTTGATTTAACTCTCTCTCTTCTCTTTCACTCTTTTCTTCTTTCTTTCCTTCTTTTCATTATATTCGATTGAAACAGATTAGCATTATTGCTTCCACGCACTCACCCTCTCTCTCTCTCTCTCTCTCTTTTTCTTTCTTTCCTTCTTTTCATCTTTTCATTATATTCGATTAGATTATTGCTTCTGCGCACTCACCACCCTTTATCTTTCCCTTACTCTTTCTTTCTTATTATATTTTTCTGTGTAGCATGTCCTTTTTCTTCCCTTTCTTTCTATATAATAAAAATGGAATAGTTCATTATTTTTAGCTTATAAGAAATAAGAATTTGACGGTTAAGCATCACCAGATAACCAGGATTTACATTTTTGCATTTCATCTTGGATGATTTGGAAGGTCTGATTTTTAACCAGAGGGTGTGGCAAGATGATAATGGTCATACAAGTAAGGAACACGAGTATTAATATATAGATTAATAATCAACTAATCAATAATAATTAATGGACCTGTGTATCTCATGGAAATTCTAAAATGCATCTTAGAAATTTGAGAAAAAAACTTTTGTCATTCCTTTCTGCATAATTTTTATTTTTATTCAGTTTATATCAGGGATCACCAAACTACATCCTACAGGCCGGATCCAGCACAGAAGACATTTTATCAGGTCCGCCAACAGTACTTGAATTTGTTTGTTAAGACATATGGAACGCGAGATGTTCTGATACCCTTTAAATTTAAATATGTTAAGCTTACTAAATCTTCATGGACTTGAGCTACTGTAGGTAGGTTACAAAATGTTATGCATGTGAGCATTTCACTTGTTACTTATGCGAACCTGAATTTTCACTTGTTACGACTGCTTGAAAAACATAGGTCATTTTCAAAGAGCTACAGTGAAGCAACGAATAGGTCAAAGGTTATGAGACAAACATTTTTGGAAAGGGCAAACCCTTATTTTCAATATATATAAGATTTTAATAAAATTACAATTAATCAGAATATTTCATTTGAAGCGATCTCTTATTATTGAACACAATAATAATGTGGCCCATGCTCGTTATTTTTTCAATTATCCAGCCCACCATGAAAAAAGTTTGGTGATCCCTGGTTTATATGATAAAACGTCTGGGAAAAATTGTTTGTGGCTAAATACTGTTTGTAACAAGAATATTAAAAGCTATAAGTTCAGTCATGAACTTTTATTTTTATTTAATGTCATGCATGAAAATACTTTCTCCAAACAGAAATATTAATAGATCAATGGGAAGGTGACATGTGATAACTGGGTAAATGTATATTATGAAACTATGAAATGCATTACACACATCATAAAGTAAGTAAAGTTGGCAGAGTGGCCTATTGTCGGTATCAGGCGACTATCAAGGTAGTCTATCCTCTTTTCACTAGTGCTAGATCAGGGAAATTGTTTTTGCTGAAGTGGAGCACCACACCAACTGCCAGCTCCCAGTTGCTTTACACCACACATCAGATTACCAAAGCTATGCTACTAATGCACTGAGTTGGTGAGGGTCGGTATCGAACCTAGAACCTTGTAATTCCTAGGCAGGTGCTCTACTGACTAAGCTAAACTGGCACCTTGGTAGGTAAATATTGATATAAAATTTCTTATATTCAACTTATGTCCTTTCATGCAATGGTTAGATAGTCTTTCAGGTTAATTATTACTTAGAAGTGAGTTTAAGCCTCACTAGGTACCCAAAACTTGTGGCCTTGTTCCGAAATTCAAGTTTCATAGCGTTTTTAGGGGTAACTTTCATAGTGTAATAATTAGCAAGAGGTTAGCAGACTATTCAGTTTTCACTGGGTGCTCCATACT
The DNA here is from genome assembly GCA_023376005.1 of Doryteuthis pealeii. Classification (NCBI taxonomy): domain Eukaryota; kingdom Metazoa; phylum Mollusca; class Cephalopoda; order Myopsida; family Loliginidae; genus Doryteuthis; species Doryteuthis pealeii. The sequence continues at coordinate 8,921,138 of CM042150.1, forward strand.
TTTAGCCTTGTGCCAAACTAAGCTAAACTTTGTAAATTACTATACGAGGTATGTCAGAAAAGTTCCAATATGTCAGAAAACTTTGATGTGAGGGGCATCGTCCACTTCAAGTTCTTGCCACAGGGCCAGATGATCAACAAGCATGAGAGATACTGCGGTGTTTGCTTCGTTCAGTGCATGAGAAGAGGCGAGAGATGTGGCAGGACAACTCGTGGGTGCTTCACCATGACAACGCACCTACCCACACTGCCATGAGTATCCGAGAATTCCTGGCCCAGAAGAACATCACTGTGCTGGAGCAACCTCCCTACTCGCCCAACCTGGCTCCATGTTTTTTCCTCTTCCCCAAGCTCACGGGGGTCATCAAGGGAACCAGTTTTGAGGATGTGACAACAAAGCTATGGAGAATCCCGAAAGAATCCTTCCAAGAGTGCATGCAAGCATGACAGAGAAAGATGGGAAAGTGCATTAGACTCCAGGGCTATTATTTTGAAGGGGATAGTTTGTAGCTTGGATTTGAAATACATTTTTTGTGACCCTAGTCCTGGAACTTTTCTGACATACCTCGTATATTTTCATCTTCTATGAATAATGATTGAAAGTGACTTTTGTAAAATGTCTTTAACAAATCTTAGAATTTTCCATATTCTCAGATTCAACATTAAATAACCCAAAAAGGGTTGATATGCCGTGAAAAAAACCCACCAACCAAATTCTGATTGAAAGACCATTTGTGAGGTTTTCTAAAAAAAATTTAAACCAGATAAAAAACAGCCCTGTTGGCTGGGGCTTTAGAATACACTGACTGCACCTCTGCAGAGGGGTAAGACCCCTCCCAAATGGGGGCTACCTGTTGACTGTGAGTGGCAACACGTGATGCTTAAGGATGGAACCCTGCTGGCTGAGTAGTCCATGACATGCAACCCTCCATTTTTGCCCTTACTTAGGCTAGACAGGTGATTGGAGAGGCCCTCTCCGATCAATCGGCTGGTCATGTCAAGCCCTAGCACCTATATGATTGTCCCAACTCCATTACCCTTATGGCAAGCCCAAACTCGTTTCATCATATCTGTGCTAGAAGGCTGTGACTGAGGGTCTTGGTGTCCTGTGTATGACATTAAACTCTATCTGATGGTGAAGTTCCAATTCTGGAGCTCTGGAGAATATGGAGTACCCCTTCATCACCAGGTTCATTCTTACCCGGAGTGGTAGTACCTATTAGTCTTCCATCCATGAGTTGAATAGAAAAAAATTGATTTAAAAAAAAAATTGAGTACCTATCAAGAATGAATAAAACAAAATGTCTTCAGCATAAAATAACCCAACAAGGGTTGGCATGCCATAAAATCCAACCAACCAGATAGAAAAAAAAATGATTGGTGTAGTGTAAATTTAAAAAGAAGATAAAAGCAAATTCATCATTTGTTTTTGGTTTTATTTTATTTTGAAGATAAATTTGCTAGACTATCCACAATGTGTGGGGGTATATTTCACTGAAAGAAAAAAAAATTAAAAGGAAAAAAAAATTACAATGATTCAAAACCTGCAAAAATAAATCCAATTTTTTTTTTCTCCTTTGTTTTTTATTAAAATCTCGTTCCTTGAATTTTGCTTCACTTATTCAACACAATTGTTGGATATTTTGAGATGAAAAACTACAAAATGATTTTCTTTTTTTGATTTTCACAATTGTGAATAGTGAAAGGATTATTAATATATTCTAATAAAAATGTCTTTTTAAGGATGGAACAAAATGTCAATAAGGACTTTTCATTTTAGGGAGACTGAATCGACCAGGGTAAGAGGGGGGAGGGGCAATATAAAGTTGTTTTTTTTTTTGTCTCTCTTCAAGTCAGAAGTTTTCTTTTTCTAAAATCTGAATAATTGATACTAAAATAAAAAATGATAAAAACTTCTTAATCTGTACTTGTTTAGTCTTCCCATAGGAACTCAAGAACAGTCTGACAGAAGGCAATATGAAGAGAGTGGTGGTGGGTAATAGAAAGGAAGGAAGTTAATGTGAAATGAGAAGAAGGAAAAAAGGCAACATGAATAAGAGGAAAGAAGGAAGGAAAAATAAAAGAAAGGAAAGTAAATGAAATGATAAGAAGAAAGGCAACACAAATGAGAGAAAGGAAGGAGGGAAGGCATCATGAAAGGAAAGAAGGTAAATGAAATGAGAAAACAGGAGAGAAGAAGGAAGGTAGATGAAATGAGAGGAAGGAAGGCAACTTAAATGAGAGGAAGGAAGGCAACAGGAGAGAAAGAAAGTCAAGATGAAAAGAAAAAAAAAAGGAAGCTGAATATCCTAAAATGTGATTAAAACAACAGCTGTGTTTTTGTGATTTTTAAAGAACCAAAAAATAAATAAATAAATAGAAACAAAAATAAAGGTATAAATCATAAAAAATCTTATCAAAGATTTGAAAATTTTTTTTTAAATGAAAAAAAAAAAAAAAAAAGCAGAAAAAAAACTTAGAGAATTGAATAAATGCAATTCTCAACTTTAAGATGATAAATTTTATTTTTATTTTTGATAAATGAATTAATTTTTAATTGAAGGCAACACTGATGATTTTAGAAGAATCACTTTCTCAGCATCTACATCAGACATTTTGGTTAGCATTAAGTTAGGCACAAGGACATACACTAATCAGCATCAAACAGTCACAATCAATAGACTATAATACAACCTTCATAAACATGATACTATACCAAATCCTTAAAAGACTATATATATAATCTATTTATATATAATAGTGCTGATCAAAAGTTTGTTGTTTTTGCCATTGATGGCATTGTGAGTGTTTAGTTTTAACTACATTCAAAAAGTTTTTATCCACAAACTGATTAAAATTCAAAATCGTTCTTTCTCCTAGACTGGTTGCCAATGTTAAAGAGTCCAGTCTGCCCTACTAGTTACCCATAGCTGTGGGGACAATAGTTGGATGTATACCTTTCCCAAGGTTATTAGCACTGTTAAATGAAAATAACCTCGTTGAGGATTTGAACTCAGTTTACTGGGTCCATTTCTCATGATGATAACTATTACGCAACGAGCATCGTATGCATTTTAGAAACTTTTGTCAAAATTGGTTTATTCTTTTTATTATTCATAACAATTGATAATAAAAAAAATAATCCACATTTCTGCATATTGTGTTGTTTTTTGTTTTTTTTACTTCAAAGATGATGTAAAAAGATGACAGACAGAAAAAAGATCTGTGCAGTCTTTGGAGAAGGTGATACCTACAATCAAACATGTTAAAAGTGGTTTTCAAAGTTTCTCATCAATCAATTTTCCAGGATCAAGAAAACCAGTTGACGTTGATATCAGACAAATCAAGACATACAACAGGGGAAATAGCCAACATATTAAAAATATATCCAAAACAAATTGGGTATATTAGTCACTTTAATGCGTGGCTTCCACATTAGTGAAGGGAGAAAAACAATAACTTATTATGATGGGCAATGAAAAGAGGATATTTTACATGAGGTCGGAGGGGGTGGGGCTTAGTAAAATGATCAATCACTAATCATATGAAAGGTGGGTTTCATCAAAAAGGGAAGGTGATATGTAAATATGATGAAATCGGAAAAGAAGTCTCAATTGAAGTGCTACTTGCAGAAAAAGAAACCAAGGCTTTAAAGTAAGTCATCGAGGTGGCCTAAAGTCAGTAAACCAGTGAGGGAATCTATCTCCTTTTCACTAGCACAAGACCAAGGAGATTGTTTTGGCATCTGAGGTGGAGTGCCACACCTACCCTCAGCTCCTCACTTTACCACACAGATCCTGTGCTACTCATACACTGAGTTGGTGAGGGCCGGTATCAAACCCAGAACCTTGTGGTTCCTAGTCAGACGCCCTACCAACTGGCCCTACTTCACCAAAATCAACTGAGGGTCATAGTCAATAAAAATCATCCAAAATAATTTGGGAGAGAAAAAGCAAACCATTTCAATTGGATAAAAATTACATCATTTCACATTTTTTTGATAACCAGGTAAAAATTGATTCCAGGTTGTCAGAAAATGTATTGTCTGTGTAGATATTTATTTAACTTGCTATCAAGTTTTAATGTGGGGTGCCACACAAGAAGCAAGGCTCCCAGACAGCAGTTTTAAAAATTGCTTGGATTCTGTTGGCATTCAACTTGAGGGGCACCAAGCAATAAACTCAGCCCTTACCCCTGTTAGACGAGGGGAGTGCAGATGCTGCCTGGTGAGGGGGGGGGCTGAAACCAAGCTGTTATTATTTCTTACTTACTCAATGAGTATTAAACAAATTTTTACACCATTGGATTATTTTTTAATCTGGTATTTCATTTTTTACCCAATAAACTGAATATCCTGATCATCCTCTATATAAGGCCTACTTAGTGGTTGAGGTAGTTGTAGATTTACCACCAGTGTCAGTGGTTAGTGTTCAAGCACAAGTAAAAGACTGGGTTTTGGAGATGCTGATTTTTAAGGCTGGAAGTAGACCCCCCCTCCCCGCCTTCAATTGGAAGATTGTCATAATAGAATCTTCCTATCATGAAAAGTTTGGCCTTGTATCAGACTTGTGAATTGAGTAATTATCTACATGTTACTGTATAGGGTGGGGGGTGGTTGGCAGCAGTTTATTCATCAAACCCTAAAATGGATTTTATTCTTGATTAAATTGATGCAAAAACATAAACAGTATCACATTGTGCAGTTATGGCTTGCAAGATAGTCTAGTCCAGGGATGCCCAATATGTCGATCACAATCAACTAATAGATTGTAAAGAAAGTGTGGATAAACAACATGCCATTAAAAATGAAAAAACAAGAAAAAAAAACATTTGTTTAGATGGCTCCATTTGGTGCAAATCATCAGAGTAAGGCAGTGACCATAAATATATTAAATTATATTTTTATGCCTTAAGGGTTCATGTAGTGATACAAGATATATGCAACACATACATATTGTATATTTATATATGTTAGGAAGAAATGGAAATAAATCTGACAGTATGTCAAAAAATAATAAATAAATGTGAAAAATAATAGATGATTTATTAATATTTTAAAATTTGGTCAATGTATAAAATATTTCGATTATTAAATATATATCTATCATCTTCATTAAGACATTCAAATATTTGAGTGTCCTGGTGAAGATTATGGGTATATATTTAATATATATCAAATAGTCGAAACGTTTTATACAAATTTTCAAATATTAATAAATCATCTTCATAACTTATTTTTCACATTTATTTATTATTTTTTCCACACACATACATACATATATGTTCACATACCGAGCATCACTAAATATACTTAGTACATATATAAATAAATATATTTAACATTTTTTTAATCCAGGTAGAGCATTTTGAGGTGGTCATTTCAAAAGTTGCTCACAAGTTGAAAAAGTGGAGAGGGGGGGCACCCCTGGTTGAGCAGATCATTAAAAGTGTGCAGTGTGTTTGATCCTCATTGGGTGCCTCAAAAAGTGTAGCCTTGTGCCAGACTAAGCTAAGTAAATATGTAGAATAAAAACAGAAATAAACATAAAACTTTCAAATTATCTCAACTTGAGATGTCGGTGGGACTTTTGAGTTTTCAACAATTTTAAACGATTTTTAAATTCAAATAAATTCTCAGAAATATTTTTTTCTTTTTTGCATCATTAACAAAATACAAGAAATTAAAATATCTTAAACTGCACAATTTTAGTATTTCAAAAAGGATTTTAATTAATCCTTTCACTTTCTTAATACTGCAGTGAATTATATGTGTGTGTGTGTGTGTGTGTATGTGCATGTGTGTTCATATACATTATATATATATGTGTGTGTGTGTGTGTGTTCGTATACATTGAGTGTGTGTGTGCATATACCTTGTTTGTGTGTGTGTTCATATACATTATATATATATATGTGTGTGTGTGTGTGTTCGTATACATTGAGTGTGTGTGTGTGTGTGTGTGTGCATATACCTTGTTTGTGTGTGTGTTCATATACATTATATATATATGTGTGTGTGTGCATATACTTGTTTGTGTGTGTGTTCATATACATTATATATATATATGTGTGTGTGTGTTCATATATATTATATGTGTGTGTGTGCATATACCTTATATATGCGTGTGTGCATATACCGTATATATGTGTGTGTATGCATATACATTATGTGTGTGTGTGCATATACCTTGTGTGTGTGTGTGTGCATATACCTTGTATGTGTGTGCATCTACATGATATGTGATTAGAGAAATAGGTTTCAAATACTTGCAGCTGTTGGTGCAGCAAAACTGCAAAAAGATTGTGTAAAAATGAGGATTTTAAAATGGCACTCGAGCGATGAGAAGAATTTTGCATCAAATGTACAGATTGTCTCTTCAATGTCAATTGAACCAATAAAAATGGATAATTTTGATTTTTCGGACTGTTGTCCTCATCTTTATTGTAGTGTGTATAAACATTTCAACCACTATGTTCCGGCCTTCTTCAGGTTTTTCCCTCTGTATCTGAGTAATGATCCAGCCTGGTTGAGAGTTTATCAACAGGCATCGAAGATCTTTTTAAGATGTCATTCTTTTCTTCTCATGAGACATGTCCGATTGATAGACATGTTCGATTGATAGACATGCTAAAAACTATGACGTCATTTTCTCAATGAGATCTTAAAAAGATCTTCGATGTCTGTTTGATCCACTGTCAAACTATTAAAAATGATTTCCCAGGTTGGATCATTACTATACTCAAATACACAGATAACGCCCGAGGAAAGTTGGAGGATACAGCGGGTGAAATGTCGTGTTTATACATACCACAATAAAGACGAGGAGAACAGTCCAAAAAAAAATATTCACATCAAGTCTCACCTCAAAAATACAAATAAAACTAAAAATCTTTTTTTGTGTCTTTTAGAAAGCACAACTGCCTGTTGTTGGTGACTCTTAGGAAATCTTTCTGATTGGATGAACCAAATTTTTAAAGAAGGGAATTTGTAGGGTTCTAAATTCTCAATTTCCTGTAACTCATGATTAACATTATAGATTTTTTATACAGACAAATCATTGAAGGTTCTCTACAAACTGATTTGTGATGGTAAAAAAACAAAAAAATTAAGTAAGGTTGGGGTGGGTTAGAATTTTATCAAATTATATACTTTTTTTGTTTTTCTCAATTTTTTTAAATAAGACAATAGTATAAGAGATTGCAGAACTTTTAAGGATTTACAATAATAAAGGAGGAAATATTTTTAATAAAAAAGTTTTTGAAAAAAAAATAATTGTCAAAATAAAAAAATTGTTACTTTCAAAACATCAGTAATATTATTATTTGCTCATATATTCCAATGAGTGTCCTCATCTTGGTTGTTATTGCAGTTACGTTTCGGTAATTAAAAATGGCCTACTTCATATGTCTGTCATAGTCAATAACATTTTTAGAATTTGTAAATGAACCATTTATTTAATCCACAGGAATCGGTTGTTCTCATTCCAGCTTAGAGGATTATCTTGTAAAAGTTATTTCAATTGAGTAAATCAAATGTACAATGATGCTGATAGCTTTTTGATTTAGTGTGTCCTCGAATGCACATATTAACTTTGAAAGAGTCAATGGAAAAATTCATGGGTCCCAACTAAAGCCTTCAAACTCTTACCTTGTAACCTATCCTGTGTAATTCATTTCTAAGAGACTATTGAAATGCATTTACAGTGAGCTTAAAATGGTGAGGGAAGAAAAAAGAAAAACACTGGGATGCATGGATATGATTTTACTGCATCCTTTTAGACTTTTGTGTGTCAGGGAATTAGGATGTGTACCTATCAGCATCTCTGAATGTAGTATCAGTTAATTTTTCCTATTTAATCTAATTTTGGATTAGTTAACTTTTACTAGTTAATCTTATTTTCTATTAGTTAATTCTTTCAAGTTAATATTATCTAGTATTAATTAATTCATCCTAGTTAATCCTATTTCCTATTAGTTAATTTTACCTAGTTAATCTAATTTTGGATCAGTTAATTTTCCCTAGTTAATCTAATTTTGGATCAGTTAATTTTACCTAGTTAATCTCTCCTTATGATATTGATAATCTCTTCTACTTAACAAGGGTAATAAAGGTGTGTCATAAAAGTGCCGAGATTGAAGCTGTGTTTACCAAGATAGAAATGAACAATGAATGGAACGTTAATTTTTTTTCAGAATACAAGGTCTGTCATAAAAGTGTTGAGTTTGAAGCTGTATTTACTAAGATAGAAATGAAGAATGAATGGAACGTTATTTTTTTCCAGAATACAAGGTGTGTCAAAAAGTACAAAAAATCTCAATACTGTTTTGACACACATTGTATACTACAATAGACGTCCAAATAAAGTCAGAGAGGTCAATGACTGAAATTTGGGGACTTTTAACAACCAATATGAGAACACTTAATAACATAAAACAATGAATATAATAATTCCTCATCTTGGAGATTCAGACAAAAATTATCAGTAATATCACACCCACCCCCACCCCCCGCCTAATTCTATTTTTTCTAAAAAATAAATACAAAAAAAAGTTATCAAAATCCATTTTTTAAAACTATTTTCTCTTTTTTGTTGTTGTTGAAAGAGTTATCATTTGGACAATGTCGTTTATATTTTGGGAGGTGAAGGGTTAAGTTAGTCATAAAAAAAACTTTGTATAAACATTGTTATTTGGTGTTTGAGCACATTGATCTTACATGAGGATTTTACTGCCCCTATGCCAGACTTGTCTAGGTTCAAGGAAAGGTTCATTTGAAATTAGGAAAAAAAACATTTAAAGCTAAAGATTAATTCAATAACAAAAAGAAAATAAGTTGAGAATTAAGAATTTTTCTCAATAAAATATTTACTTGCTACACACAAAATGTTTGATTAGGAAAATACATTTCCTATATCCAATTCTCTGATTTTCCCAGATTTATATATATACATATATGAAAGTAAACAAACAGGCTTAAGTCTGTTTGAGATGGTGATAGCCAACAATTTGGGAGAATAAGTGCTTAATTGAAGTCATACCTAATTTAAAGTTAATTAGTTGATAATTAATAAATTAGGCGAGCATATCTGTTCAAATGTAAAGGCGTAAACAAATTGAGAAAAAGTCAATCTCTGTATATACATTTCGGCATATTATGCCTCATCAGCAGAGTTATAGACAGGAGACTGCTCTGTGTGTGATTCAAACCCTGACTGCCATGCGGATAGACGGGATTCTAACCATTACACTAGCTGGTTTTCCAGATTTCTCGTTTGTTTTTAAACTGATATATACTACATTTTGGGTGACTTCCTGCACGACAGTATGAAAGTAAACAATCAAGCTTAAGTCTGTTTGTTATATATATATACAATATATATATATAACACACATATGTATTTCTATAGAATATATATATATATATGAGTTAGTTGATCATAAATAGAGTCAACGGCACTTGGTCAGAAGATTGTATAGATGTGAAAACAGACAGTCCCCATTATATATATGCAACCACATACATATATTATTATATATACACATGTGTATATAATGCATATGCTCATTATACATACATATATTCAAATTGTAGATGCACATACACACACATATATCTTATTATAATGGAGATTGTGTGTTTTTCTGTCTGTAACCGAAACTATATTCCTACTCAAGTCACAATTCTCTTAGTTATTGACATCACATTCTCCATGATTTTATTTTTATCTAAACCTCAATTATTAATAAAATTGTCTTACATTATTAATACTGTTAACTATGTCTACATACTGACAACATGCAATTATATTTATATATACAACAAAATAGCGCTTTACAATGTGAACGGGAAGGCTAATTTGCATATTAATATTAAAAAATCGAATTTAATAAATATGTGCTTAGTATTATTGATTTCTAACTGTTGGTTTTATTTTAATGAATATTAGCAAAAATCTCTTCAATGAATCTTAATGAAATCCATTAACAAGATAAATAACTGTCATTTTATTCTTTACTTCCTCTTATAACTAAATACTTAAATTAGAAAAAATAACAGAAAGACGAGTGATGGAAGAGTAAGTTTCAGTTGTTCATTTTTTATTATACTCCCTCTGTTTCAAATCTTTTATTATACTCCCTCTGTTTCAAATCTTTTTATCTGTATTCTTATTTAGTTTCATTAGCCTTTCTAATTTAATACAATATTTTATTACATTAAAAGTTAAATACTTGCACCCGGAGGTGCATATATTTGCTAGTATATATAAGAATATATGCACACACACACACACACATAATGTATATGAATATGCACACATACTCACACACTTATAAAATGTACATTCACACACATATGTATATATATACAAACACACATATACACGTGTACGTACGTACGTATGTATGTATGTATATATATGTATACATTTTTTTTAAAGTGAATGTTATAAAATATTCCAACTGCAGTTTTTAAAAAAACGTATATTTAGCTTTTTTAATTGAGCACTTTTTAAATCGATTTTTATTAACTCAGAAGTAAAATTATTTGCTTCGTGGATTAGCAAAGATCCGTAATATATATATATATATATATATATATATATAATATATATAAAAGAGGGATATCAATATATACATATGTGTGTGAGTGTTATATATATATATATATATATATATAGGATAGATAATCACATAGGTGAGAAACTGAGTTAATGTGTATATGAATATATATGTACTTATATATATATATATATATATATATATATATATATATACATATGTATATGTACAGACACACATATATATATATATATATATATATACACACACACAATGTATATGCACACACATATATGCATATATATATATATATACACACACACAATGTATATGCACAGACACACATATATGCATATATATATATACACACACACACAATGTATATGCACAGACACATATATGCATATATATATATATATATACACACACACACAATGTATACAGACACATATATGCATATATATATATATATATATAGTATATGCACAGACACATATATGCATATATATATATATATATATATATATATATATATATCATTCTCACACAGCAAACCATCCCCCAAAGACAAGGTTTTTTTAATATATCTCCACACACTAATAAAAAAATGCTTATGCACATATATATCAGTAATGTATATGCGCACACACACACATGTATATATATATATATATATATATATAAATAATGTATATGTACACACACACTATATATATATTGTATATGCGCACATATATATAATGCATATGGACACACACTCACATTTACATATATGTATGTACGTATGTAAAGTATATACACATTAAAAAATATATAATGTATACACACACATACATATATATATTATGTATGTGTGCATATGTATGCATATATATATGAATATACATATGGTTGGTTGAACACGACAAACATTTCCTGTCTGACGAGTTTCTTTTTGATCTTTTCCAATTATCTGACCATCTTTTTATGTCTGGATGGATATATACACGTGTGTGTGTGTATGTATATATATATATATATATATATATATATATATATACGCACACTCAGTAGCCTTCATTGATAAGTATACCCCTAACAACTTTTTAAGGTTTTTTTTTTTCTAAACCCAAGAGACCAGGATTTTATTATTTCTCGATGATTGAAAAGAGAAATCATTAGGTATTATCTAAGACTCTCATGACAAATATCAAAACTTTATGAATTTTTTTTTTTACTTTCAGAGACCAGAAATCTCCAAAAATCCATAGAATTGATTGATGAATTATTTAGCTCAGATGAAAAGCTCAAAAGATTTGAAAAAAATGATATTTCATAGGAGATAGATGAGGATGAAAAATTTCATATCCTAAGTGCCTCAGCATTAACCGTAATTTATGAGTGAGTGAAATATTGAACTTGGCATTAAAAGAATTGGTCCTTACCAGGTGTTTCACTCCCCCATACACACACTCACTCACCTCATATTTTCAAATGGAACTGATTTTGATTAAAAGATAACGTTAGGTTTAAAAATGTTCAATTTTATTTTCTAATTTATAATTAATCAATCTTAAGTGAAACTAGTTAATAAATAGATAACATATTTTAGGATCGGTTTAGCTCAGTGGGTAGAGCACACGCCTAGGAACTGCAAGGTTCCCGGTTCGATACCAGTCCCTGCTGACACAGCGTATAAGTAGCACAGATTCGGTAATCTGATCAGTGCAGTAAAGTGGGGAGCTGATGGTAAGTGTGATGATCCACCTCAGATGTAAAAACAATCTCCCTGGTCTAGCACTAGCGAAAAGAGGATAGACTCCCTCATTGTCCGGCTGATACCGATAATAGACTACTCTGCCATTTTTTTTAATTATTCCCCAGAGAGAAATTTCATAAAAATGTTTAGTGTTATTTTATGCATGTTCGGGTTACATTTTAGGAGCAGGGTAGGGGTGATATTTACTTTATTAAGTTCATAGTGAATTTTTAAATATATCAACAATGTTTATATGAAAATGACTGCTTATAGAAATAATATATCTACTTATAAAGAGCCTCAAGAAATTTGAATACCACCTCCCTCTGTAATTAACCAGATATTTTCTTTTCTTTTTTTTTTTTTTTTAAAGGTCTACTGCAGTGAATGAGGTAGAAATTGTTGCATATTTCCTGCTGTGCTAGGGTTAATTCAACCCCAGTAAAAGCCAGGATTTCAAATATTGAGTTTCAAGACAGGTGCAACACATTCTTCCACCTCCTCCCCCTTCCTCCTACCATTTCTTTCCTCATTTGAATTTGTGTTGTACCTTAGTAAATATTAACTATCAGCAGCTTTTGAGATCACTGGGTGACCGATGACACTTATAGGTAGACAGTGAATTCAGGGGCCTAAATTTTTACCATAGTCTACTGGACAGATGTTAGTGAAATATGAAATGAAGTCCAATTTCTCAACTGGGATTAATATATTTAATAAAAATTAAACTCTAAGGAAAATATATCTTAATATGTTTATTCATTTATAAGTTTTTAAAAAATTAAAGGACAGCATTAATTGATGTTGTATAGATTTAAAGTTGTTGCATAGTGATTCAGTTATACACACTTTTTTTTTTTACTCTGTAGTAGAAATATTAAATACTTGGCAAAATTCCAGCGAATAGTAATTTTCAGTTTATTTCAGTATAGGACTTGATAAGTATATTATCTTAAAATAACAAGGCTGCGGGTTTTTTTTAAGTGTATAACTGAATCACTACGCAACAACTTTAAATCTATACAACATCAATTAATGGTATCCTTTAATTTAAAAAAAATTCTAAATGAATTAATGTATTATGTTTTCCTTGGAGTTTTATTTTTATTAAGAGTATTTAATCCCAGTTGAGAAATTAAGAATATATACATTGGACTTCATTTCATATTCCACTACCATCTGTCTGATAGACTATAATAAAAATTTACGCCTCTGAATTCACAGTCAACCCAATTATTGATCTGGTACTCATTTTGAGTGTGAAATTACATTAGCAAAATTTGTTGTTTTTTTTTAATATATATATATAATACGTCCATGTTTGAATGAAGAGAAAAAAAGTTTGTACTATTTTTTTACAATAGTAAAACAAGTACTTAATCTTTTACTTTCTTGTAAAATTTTAAGAGAATATTCTTTTTTTTTTCAAAAATTGAAAAAGAAAACAAAAAATAAGGTTAAAGTATATTTTGAGAAATAAAGTCGATTACGAAATGACAGTTGAAAGAAAAAAAAATTAAAAGATGTTAAAATTATAAAAACTTCCTACAAAATAAAGAAATGAGTGGCACTTTAAATTTAGAAAAAAAAAAGAAAAAGTGAAAAAAAAAAAAAAAGCTTTTTTATAAGCAAAAATGAATGCCTTGAACATGAAGTGATTTGCCTGGTAATTGTGTATCAGCTAATCTTGAAATAAAAGCAGTTGGCTCATTTCCACCAACACCGTACCCCACACACATACTGGCCGTACAATAGGACCAAACAAGTTCAATTTCGTTCAAAGCTTTTTGTTTCACTAACAAAGTGCCAGCATATTTTTGTTTGACGTCTTTTAACAAAGGAGACCCCAAAAATTTTAAATCAAATGCCATATTTACGGCCATTGCCGTGTCTGTTTCAGTCAAGATACAATCGGCGAATTCCTTGGCGAAATTAGTCCGTATTAAATGTTCGCCGGTGCCCGAAGTGACCACACCAATTCCAGGTGTATTCATGTTTTGATTTAAGGCCCAACAACCGGCACCAAATGAAGCGGCCGATCCGAGACGACCCGGTTGTTTTAAGGCGATACCCCCACTCGAAACAGCACAGGCGATGTTACCCTGAGAATCAACACACATGGCACCGACTGTGTCCAAGAGTTTTGATAAATTATTTGTTTCGGCAGAATGATTATTTCGATTGCCGTTGTTGGAGTCGTCCGATGGTGTTGGGCATCCATGTGGTCGTTCCGAAATAAAATGTTCACTTTTTAAATTATTGGGGACTACATTCTCTTGGGGGTTAATAGATGGGGTCGTTTTTTGAAGAGATCCATAGGAGAGTTCATTTTGTTCTTCGGAAAGAATAGAGTTCACTTTTCTTTTTTGAGAAACATCTTCTACCATTGTAACACGACTACTACTATTACATAAAATATCGTTATTAAATGTCTGTGTAGTTTTTTCTTCTTCTACTACTTGTTCTTCCTGCCAAGAAGAAGGGGCCTTTATAGACTTACGGGCCTTTCTTGATTCCTGTTCAAAATGTAATCGTAACAATCTCTTTTTATATTTTCGATAAGTCTTTTCCGAAGTTTCAGTGACTAATTCGCTGCCGGCAACACTGTTAAATCCTTGTTGGATGGCCCATTCCAAGGCACCTTGCCCTACGAGCAGACTTGGAGGAATTCTGCCCAAGGATAAACCTTCAGCCTGAACCTCAATTAATCTCCTAGCCAGGCAAACCGGATTTTTTATACTAGGGACAGCTCCAACCGCCCCAAATGCCATTGTCCGTCCATCCATAACTGAGGCATCACATTCCACTGTGCCATACAAGGTGAGGTTGGACCCGGTACCCGCATTCGTGCAGGTTGCATTTTCCAGGCACATCATAACTGCCACCACAGCATCGAGGGCAGACACATTGGATGTCAAAACGGAAAGGCCACGTTCACATGCAGCTTTACAGACAGCTACATAGTCAGCTTCTTTAGCAACCGAATGAAAACCGGCGCCGGCATGTACAGTAACGAACGGCTTGATCGCCATATTGGATTGTAAATAATCTCCCCTGTCTAGACAGAGTTACTTCCCTTTGTTTATTTGAAGAAGTGTTTTCCCATCCCTCATCCTCAACTACACCCCCACACCCCCACCCCGTGCCGCTTTAGGGCACGGAACATCTTTTTGTGGGACACGCAAACAAGATCAATGCTACTTTTTACAAGTTTAGGGAGATCGATCTATACTCGCTGGCCAACGGTTGTAAACTTATTTACTAATCTTGACTTTGTTTGGTATAAAGCTAAAATAATTATGGGACACTCGGTGTGGATTGAACTCATACGTAGCGGAGTGAGATTTAATAAATAGAATTTAAAAAATAAAAAACATGAATGTGGACTTCCGCAAAAAAAGATTGCTTTGTTCATTCTCGTCTTTTTATGTATGAATGTGTGTGTGTGTGTGTGTGTGAGAGAGAGAGAGAGAGAGAGAGAGAGAGAGAGAGAGTAAATATAAACGTCTTGCACTTTTTGTTTTCAAACAATCAAAAAATCTCGACAAAAAGTTGGGGTTTTTTTTAAATATGAAGCAAATTTAGTTTTTAATTAAAAATGTGAATATACAGGATGGTCCGAAAGTCTTGTCACCCCCTAAATATTTTTTAGAGGTAAAATAATTTACAACCCAACATTCAAGGAAATAATTTAATTTTTAAAGATCTTTAGAGATAAAATATTTACCTAACTTATTTATTAAAATTATTTAAACAAAAAATAATGAAAGTTAAAACAATAGATCAGAGTGATGAAAGAGAGGAAGGAGGATATTTTTTATTAATTCTTTTAAAATTGGATTATTTTTTCTAAGCTGGCAGAAAATAGTTGTAACTTTTCACTTGAGTATTCAAGGCAAAAAGAAGAAAAAAAAGAAATTCAGAAAAATATGGGAATTGATTTTTTTAAATATTCAAGTACATTATTCTATGTACTAGACAGGAGACTTTGATGAGTTGTGGTGCACCTGAGCACTGTACACAACAACAACGATGATGATGATGATGGACCGTTCCATTTTTATCAGAAAGAAAGGGAAGAAAAAAGACATGCTACACAGTAAAAATATAATAAGAAAGAAAAAAAGAATTATTATTATTATTATTATTATTATTATTATTATTATTATTATTATTATTATCTTCCTGGTTTTCATAATGATTAAAAGAAAAAGGTGTTTTGAATGAATTACATTTAATTTTTAAATATCTTAAGATGTTTTATTGATTTAAAACTTTTCCAAACTTATTCCCCCAAATTTCTATGCAAGATTTTAGGAGATGCAAGAAAAGGAAGAGGCTAAAATTAAGGGTGTAGTCTGAGATTTGGCGACCAAGATGGTGGTAGTGTGGGAAGTTGGGCCTTCTTCAAATGCTTCTCTAACATTTACTTAGATTTGTTATTGTGTTTCAATGCAGTAAGTCAACTACTATTTATAAACATACCGTAAATTCTTCAGATAACGGAACCTCTTGTTGGCATTCTTGGGCCGTTTTTTTGCATTCTGGGCATCTTGGCATTAAGGCCTATTCTTGGATTTTCTTGGTGTTGTTAATACATTTTGGCTCATCTATTCTTCTGTTCTCATCAAATGTAAAAAGAAATCCAGGAAAAAAATTCTGCTTGTAATAATCTTTACTAGCAGGACCTGTGGATATAACACAGTATGATAATTTAATTATTACAACTTTTGATATGTTTACATGAGAGTAAAATAGTTCAATAAGTAAAAAGTATAATAATCTTGATTTAGCTCTCTCTCTCACTCTTTTCATTATGTTCGATTGAAACAGACTAGCATTATCACTTCCAGTGCTCACCTCCTCTCTCTATCTTTACTTTCTTTCTTTCTTTTTTTCTTTCTTGCTATATTTTTTCTGTGTAGCATGTCCTTTTTCGTCCCTTTCTTTCTTTCTGATAAAAATGGAACAGTCCATTATTTAGCTGATGTAACGACACTCATAAGAAATAAGAATTCGGCAGATAAGCAACACCAGATAATCAGGGTTTACAATTTTGCATTTCATCTACTTGGATGGTCTCATTTTTAACCAGAGGGTGTTGCAAGATGATAACAGTTGGAAGATTAAGGAACAAGAGTATTAATATATCAATGTGAGGATATCATGAAACAAATCCAAAAGAGTTTATCAATGATATAATAATGATAATAAAAATTTATTGTGTACAGTGCTCAGGTGCACCACAACTCATCAAAGTCTCATGTCAAGTACACAGAATAATGTAGTGTCAGGAACATGAACAGTTTACAGCAGTAATATGCATGTATGTGTGCGCGTGTGTGCATATGTATGTGGAGAGTGGCATCAGGTATAGTGTCGGCGGACTACAGGAAGCATGGAGGATTTGAAAGATTCAGTGCTTCGGCAGCCTACAACAGACGTGGGCAGTTTATTCCATGTCTCCGCAATTCTGAGCTTAAAAAAATGTTTCCGAAAGTCACATGAGCAGTGCTGTTTTCTGACTTTGTAGGCATGCCCACGTGTGTTGGAAAGATGGAGATCAAAAAGGTGCTCAAGGTTGCTGATATAACGTTGAGGTTGTATTTAACAACAAAACTACCTCTTGTAATCAGCTACCCCACCCCTTACTAGTTAGTCCTCTGTGGGAGATATGAAAAGGCATATACATATTTACCAACCCCTCCACACAAGTAGGATGTGACACAAAGTCAATTTCTTAAGCAGAGTTTAACAGGTTTGAATTCAGAGTTTTCCCTCTCCCAGACTGGTTGCCTAACCAAAGTTAAAGAGCCCAGTCTGCCATATTATCTACCTATAACCGGAGGGGGAATAGTTGGATACATGCCTTTACCAAGAGTAGTAGCACTATATGAAATGCAAACAGCCTTGTTAAGGATTTGAACTCATTTCACCATGTCAATTTCCTATGACGGTAACCAATACGCCATGTGCCTCCACGGCACAAGGCATGTAAGAGAGAAACCAATTGCCCCCTTAAGTGTCCTGAGTATGATGTTAAACTGCATCTAATGGTGAAGTTCCAATTCTGGAGCTCTGGGGAATGTGGAGTACCCATTTATCGCCATTACTCCCAGGTCCTGAAGCTGCTAATGACTCTTAGATGGTATTATCAAAGGGGTATATAAGAAGAAGGTGTGAAAAACTCATCCTCTTTTACTTGCAGGATTCCTTAACACAAGATCCGGTTCTCGTCCTCTAGGGACAGGAACATTTTCATCCCCAGCTAACTTCATGTATATAATGTCCTAAGCTGACATGCTTACACACAGATATAGTTGATTTCACACAACCAGCAAGTAAGGAATACTTCTCAAATATGTAAGTCTTTCACAAACTTTTAGATCTCTTAAGAAATTGCACAAGGTGTGTCAAAAAAGTATCACGATTTTTTGTACTTTTTGACAGTATTCTGAAAAAATTACTATTCCATTCATTGTTCATTTTATCTTGGTAAATACAGCTTCAATCTCGATACTTTTATGACACACCTTGTATGTATATGCTATAAAGGATTTATCTACCTACACATTCTTTCTTTTTGTGTCTCATTTAATTTTGTATTTTTCTTTCTATTAGGTTTACCGGACCAAGTTACCTTTAAGCACCCCAGGGACGACCTGGATTCAAAAGGACATGTTTCACTTTGCACCATCAACATCTGGTTGTTTGTTAGGGTTAGGGGTTAGGGTTAGGGTTAGCTGTTAGTTTTATAATAAAAAAAAAGTAATGCGTCAAAAATCATCTGGTAACAAACAACCGGATGTTGACGGTGCAAAGCGAAACATGTCCTTCTGAATCCAGGTCGCCCCTGGGGTGCTTAAAGGTAATTTGGTCTGGTTTACCCAAGTACTAAAATATGTTATTGTTAATTGTATGTAATTGTTCTTACATTTATTTTTAAGAAGAAAAATATTTTTACAACTATTTTTTTCTCTATCCATTTATGACTTTTTTTATGTGCCTGTAGTGAAGTCAACTCAGGTTTGGCCTTTTATAGAACGGTTTATTTCGGGAACGTATACATTCGAGGTCCTTGTGGCTGTCAGTCCACGTTAGTAGTAAACTCCCTATTTCCGTGATCTCGCCCTATCGAGATTCCCCTAATCCCGCCAGGTCGAGATCTCAAGATACTACAGTGCCATTGTGTTTTTTCATAGTAGAAGAAAGAGGTCACTTCTTTCTTTTTTTTAAACCTGATGATTTTTTAGATCAAAGGATTTGAGTTTGACCTTCACTGTATTATTTCTGATCTGTGTTGGTCTTTATTGAAAATTGACAACCTAATTTTGACAAAAAGAAGAAAAAAACAACAACTAAATTTGAAAGATTAAGGAAACTACAAAAAAAAATAGGAAGAAAAACAAGAGTGTGGATACTTCAAGTTAGAGGCGTGTGATGTAATGGTTAGAGTCGTAGGAAATGGACTTGTTGACCCGAGATCAAATCCTGAATGAAGTTACAGTTCACATAGCACTAAAACTCTTGGGAAAGGTATGAATCCAACTACTCTCGCTCCAGCTATGGGTAAATAGTAGGGCAGACTGGGCTCTTTAACCTTGGTTAGGCGATCAGTCCAGGAGAAGGAAAACTCTGAATTCAAACCTGTTAATACTCTGGTTGGGGTGGTCACTACTAGAATAGGCTCAGTCATGATTAGTGATCTATTTCACTATTTTTATTAAAAACTTTTTTTATGTAGTGACAGAGATGAAACAGTTGATCACATAATAAGTGAGTGAAGCAAACTGGCACAAAAGGAATACACAAGTATACATGATTGGGTGGAAAGAGTGATCCACTTGGAATTGTGCAAGAGACTTGGCCATGCTGACAAATGGTATATGCACAAACCAGGATCTGTCCCAAAAAATTAGACCATAAAATTCTCTGGGACTTTTGAAATACCAATGGATCACTCAACTCTGGCTAGAAGATTAGACCTAGTGTTAATTAACAAATGTTGTTATTCCAGTGGACAATAGAGTGAAAATAAAAGAAAGCAAAAAATATAGTGTAATGACAAATGATAACACTGATAGACTTTGGAAAGCTTTATTCTACTTAAAATAATTGGTACACTTACTGAGAGCTTATATACTCTAGTAATCACCAGAGTTCTCCAAAGGGGAAGTAATCATAAAATTACTTATTACAGATAGACAAATATTTGGATCTTGCCAGAGAGTTGAAAAAGCTATGGAATATGAAGGTGATGATGATACCAATGGTAGGTGGTGCTCTTGGAACAATTCCCAAAGGACCAGAAAAGATACAAGAAGAATTGAGACCCCCCCCCGGACCACAGCACTATTGAAATCAGCTTAAATACTTGAAGAGATAAAGCTGTCACTCATAGTTCAGTGAAAAACCACCAGATAAAATTGATATGAAAAACTTGCATACAATGAAAATAATAATAGAAATAAAAATATTCATATTCATAAAAACTTAAAAATCATAAAAGATTTAATGCATCCTGGGAATGAGTCCCTGGGAAAATTCATGGGTCCCAACTAAAGCTGACTCCTACCTTGTAACCTATCCTGTATAATTCGTTTCTAAGAAACTATTGAAATGTATTTACAGTTAGCTTAAAATTGAGAGGGAAGAAAAAAGAAAAACACTGGGACACATGGATACATCCTTTTAGATTTTTGTGTGTCAGGGACACAGGATGCGTACCTATCAGCATCTCTGTATATACATATATATATATATATATTTGCACACCTTTTATTGCCTCTATCCTTTCAGATGGTATGTTTCTGTCTTATCAGCCTTCACCATTGGGTTTGTATTAATTTAGCAAGTCTATACACAAAGATATTTTCCTGATGCTCAATTCTCATAAAAAGGCAAAGTTTGATTTGAATTCAGAGTTTTCTTTCTCCTAAATTGGTTGCATAATTAAAGCTGGAAAGCCTAATTAGCCTGTCTATTTTACCCATAGCTGGAGGGAGAAAAAAGTGGATTTATGCCTTTCCCAAAAAGCGAAATGTTAACATTATAATAATAATGAAATTTATTGTGTACAGTGCTCAGGTGCACCACAACTCATCAAAGTCTCATGTCTAGTACACAGAATAATGTATTAGTGTCAGGAACATGAACAGTTTACAGTAGTAATATGCATGTATGTGTGCGCGTGTGTGCAT
This sequence comes from Doryteuthis pealeii, assembly GCA_023376005.1. Taxonomy (NCBI): domain Eukaryota; kingdom Metazoa; phylum Mollusca; class Cephalopoda; order Myopsida; family Loliginidae; genus Doryteuthis; species Doryteuthis pealeii. The sequence continues at coordinate 8,942,635 of CM042150.1, forward strand.
ATGTATGTGGAGAGTGGCATCAGGTATAGTGTCGGCGGACTACAGGAAGCATGGAGGCTTTGAAAGATTCAGTGCTTCAGCAGCCTACAGCAATTTATTCCATGTCTCCGCAATTCTGAGCGTGAAAAAATGTTTCCGAAAGTCACGTGAGCAGTGCTGTTTTCTGACTTTGTAGGCATGCCCATGTGTGTTAGAAACATGGAGAGCAAAAAGGTGCTCAAGGTTGCTGTTGTTAAGATGATTAATGACCTTATGAGCGTTTACCAGGTCAGTTGCCAGATGCCGAAGTTTCAATGAATCCATTTCCAGGGCAGCAAGACATTGAGAGTATGGTAGATGCCTGATGGAGGGTATTCGTTTGGTTGCACGTCTCTGCAAAATTATTGGAAAGGTGAATAATAAACACAAACAATCAATTAATATTTCATCTTTGTTGATTCAGAAATTTCTTGAGAATGAATTTATTAGTTTATACAGATTGGTATATATATATATATATTTACCAACCCCTCCGCACGAGCAGGATGTGACACAAGGTCAATTTCTTAAGCAGAGTTTAATAGGTTTGAATTCAGAGTTTTCCTTCTCCTCGACTGGTTACCTATCCATGGTTAAAGAGCCCAGTCTTCCCTGCTATTTACCTACCTATATATATATATATATATATATATATATATATATATGATAGCTGGCTGCCATCTCATATTTCATAGTTTTAACTGAAAATGTCTTTCTATAAACATTTGTGAAGAAATGTATATTAAAAGGAAAAAGTTAAAGGGAAAAACATTCATTACACAGTGATGCTGATAGCTTTTTATTTTAGTGTGTCCTGGGATGCACATATTTGCTTGAATGAGTCCCCGAGAAAATTTATGGGCCCCAACTAAAGTTTCTTGATAGATTGTAGGGTTTTTATTTATGATCTGGGGAAATAACTAAAGCCAGTTAACTCCTACCTTGTAACCTATGCTGTGTAATTCATTTCTAAGAAACTTGAAATGTATTTACAGTTAGCTTGAAATGGTGAGGGAAGAAAAAAGAAAAACAGTGAGACATATGGATATGATTTTACTGCGTCCTTTTAGATTTTTATGTGTCAGGGATGCAGGACGCAAACCTATCAGCATTTCTGGTTACAGTTTTTTTCTTCATAACTTTTTTCTGTTATGAGATTAATTAAAAACGTCTTCATCTTTTTAATTATAAATGTATTATGAGAACAGAAATTTGTCGAGAAAATAGACATTCGTTAGGTCGGACAGCCAGATCTCTCCACTGAAAAAGACATTCTCCCAACTGCCAAAGTCCCCTAACCATATATATGTGAGAAGGTGGTGGCTGAAGGTCTTAATATCCTGGGTATGACGTTAAACTCAATCTAATGGTGAGGTTCTAATTCTGGAGCTCTGGGGGATGCAGAGTACACCTCGATAACCATTACTCCCAGGTCCACTCTGACCCGGAGTGGTAGTACTTGTTAGGGTACCATCTATGGGTTAAATAAAAAAACACGAGTTAAAAAAATGTGTTTAAAAAAAAATGAGTTTAAAAAATTGAGTACCCATCAAGAATGAATAAAAAAAAAACGTCTTGGACATAAAATGACCCAACAAGAGTTGACATGCCGTAAAATCCAAACAATCAATCAACCAAAATTAAAAAGAAGCTTATCAGTGACAACTTCAGACATTAGGAGATGCTGAGTTTTTTCTTAAAGTGAAGAGTATTTTAGAAGTTCTCAACCCTCCTGTATGGTGCGGAAGCCTGGACAATATACAAAGTGGATGCCCATAGACTACATGTCTACTACATGCGTCACTTGCGCAGTATATTAAATATCAAGTGGTGGCAGCATGTTTCAAACAGGACCATCCTGAAGAGAACTAGACTCCCTGGCATGCATGAAATACTTGTCCAACGCAACCTGAGATAGGCTGGCTACTTAAACAAACTTGGGGATGACAGACTACCAAAGCAGATTCTGTACTCTCAACTGAGAGAGGGATCACGTGGAATCGGTAGACCAAAGTTCAGATATAAAGACAACATCAAAAGAAACCTGAAGGACTTTAACATCCTCATAGGCTGTTGGCAAGAAGCAGCCAGAGACTGAATGAATTGGAGGAAAATGATTCGTGTGGTGTCATCATCAGATACGATGGACAGCAATTGATGATTGATGATGATTTTAGAAGTAAATTACCAATGTTAAGGCTATAATTAACAAAACTTGAGATATGATAAAGTTGTATTTTTTTATGAAAACAAATTCCATTCTTAGGAAAATGTACAGAATAGAATAACCATGTGGGAAATAATTTAATTGTTTTGAATTTGATCTTTGATTTAACTCAAACAAGGAACTGTCAGTTACCAAGCACCATTGACTTTATGTCTTTGATGCCCTAACTTATACATATACATGTATCCTGGGAATGATGCTAAACAGCATCTAGTGGTGAGGTTCCAATTGTGAAGCTATGAGGAGTGTGGAATTTCCCCACCATCATCATTACTCTCAAATCCACTCTGGGGAGTGTGAAGTCATCCTTTTATTATCATTACTTCCACATCCATTCTGACTCAGGGTAGTGGTACCTGTTAGGGTCCCATCTATGGGTTAAATAGATAAAAAATAAGCTCACTAAAAATGAGTTTAAAAAAAATTTGAATACCCAACAAAAATGGATAAAATAAAAACATCTTTGGCATAAAATAACTCAAGAGTTGACATGCCGTAAAAATCCAACCAACATTAGATATACATGCACTACATTGAGCTCTCTTGACTTATAGATATTGCAAACTATATTCCCAATAACAAAATTACACACACACACATGTATATATATATATGAGAGTAAGTAAACAAACAATGTGTTTATTTGATATGGCTTTTTTAGCTGACAATTTTTGGAGGATATGTGCTTAATTGAAGTCATACCTAATTTTGAAAATTAATTAGTTAATAATTAATGAATTTAGGTGGGCATATATGTTCAAATGTAAGGCTAAACAAATCGAGAAAATGTCAATCCCTGAATGTACATTTCGACCTATTAGGTCTCATTAGCAAGGTTATAGACATGGGAGACTGCTCCGTGTGTGACTCGAAACCTCGACTGCCAAGCTGACAGGAAGGAATGACTTACCGGTAAAAATATTGGTTGGTCTCAATATTTGGTTGGTATAAGTGTTACTCGGATAAGTCAGTGTTATAACAAATATAAAGTGCTCAATACGTAAGTAGAGCAGATTTATTATTATAGTGTGTACAGAAAAAAACCTACTCGAGTTTCACCATAAGGATCTTCAGGGTTAAATCTACTGAATTAATCAAGATATTAATTAATTGGTAGTGTGGACATAGAGTCAAAAGCACCTGGTTACTGATAGTTTCTTGCCTAAGCAATCTTCAAACTTGAGGTGAGAAACTGTCGGTAACCATGTGCTGTTGACTCTATCCTCCCATTATTTTAACTTAGATATAAATGCTCTATCCATGATATTGAGCACTATTTCCTTATAAATATAACTCCCATATTATCTAAATAATACCATATATACATATAACCTGGTTGGTTGATTGGTTTTATGGAATATCAATTCTTATCTAATTCGGAAGTCAATCTTTTTATTTTCCAAGCAATTATGTAGTTTATGTGACTAATGATAATTTTTTGTAAATAATTTTAGATTCAAGTAAATATTTTAATACAAATAATTTGTATACAGTTAAATGGTTTTAAGTATTCCTATCCTAAGGGCTGGTTTAGCTCAGTAGGTACCACAAGGTTCCTGGTTCGATACCGGCCCTCGCCAACTCAGCATATGAGTAGCACAGGGGTCTCTGTGGTAAAGTAAGGAGTTGATGGTAGGTGTGGCACTCCACCACAGATGCCAAAACAATCTCCTTGGTCTAGTGCTAGTGAAAAGGGGATAGACTCCCTCACTGTCAATCTGATACAGACTTTAGGTCAGCCCGACACCTAAAAAATTCCTATCTAATACTAATGATTTTTAAAAATCTTTTGATTAATAAATGAGATCCTCACAGGTACAACCACTCCAGATCAGAGTGGATGTGGGAGTAATGACAACCCCCCCCCACTGGATGCAGTTTAGTGTCATATCCAGAACACCCCTCATCTACCTCGAGGTTTTAGCACTCTGTTGCAATTTACGGAAGCGCGTGGTGTAACTGTTAAAGTCATGGGAAATGGACTCGTGGCCCCGAGTTCAAATCCTGGATGTGGTAATTGCATTTCACTTAGCACTAATACCCTTGGGAAAGGTATGAATCCTACTCGCCCTCCAGCTATGGATAAATAGTAGGGCAGACTGGGCTCTTTAACCTTGGTTAGGCAACCGGTCTAGGAGAAGGAAAACTCTGAATTCAAACCTATTGAACTCCGCTTAAAAAATTGACCTTGTGTCACATCCTGCTTGTGCGGAGGGGTTGGTAAATATATATATGTCTGGCACACATGTAGTTTGAATGTACTAGTATACTAAATACTGTATGATCCAGTATACAACCATAAGCTAGTCTTGCAGATCCTTTACTACTGAATAGAGAGTTTGATCTTCACTGGATGCCCCATACTTGCGACCTTGTGTCACATCTTACTCATGGTAAATGGGTTGGGTAAACATATATTGAAGGTGCATGGTGTAATGGTTATCGTCATAGAAAAAGGACACAGTGAGATGAGTTAAAATCCTGTATGTGGCTGTATTTCACATAGTGCTAATACTCATGGGAAAGGTATGAATCCACCTATTCTCCCTCCAGCTATGGGTAAATAGTAGGGTAGACTGGGATTCTTTAAACATGGTTAAGCAAACAGTCTAGGATTTTGTCAGTTCTTCTTGAGTATTCATCATCAGTTTTTGCTAACTATGGATTTCCATGATTGTCTTTTGCCACCTATCCTTATCAGTTATCGCTCCTGGCAGGTCTTCTGCATAGCATCCAGAATCCACACAGAGCTGATTGATGTAGATTTTTGCTGGTATGTCCATGTGTTCACAGGAGAACATCACTTATGAATTTGTCCTTGCTTTTCCAGCAGTGTTTAGCATGTCTTACTAATGAGGTCCTCTGCGCAGCATCCAATATCTGCGCAGAGCTGGTCAATGTAGGATGACCCACACTGATGTGCCCATGTGTAGGTGTCCATAGGAGAATGTCACTTATGTGTTCATTCTTACTTCTCCAGCAGTGTCCAGCATGTCTTGTTTGTCTTACTTGGATGGTTTGTGTGATAGGCAGCAAGTGGCCATACAGCTGCTTTTTTGTGGGGTGCTGTTTCCAGGATTTGTTCAAGACAGCATGCAGCATCTTTGTGTAGTTCCCATCAACACAACCTGGATAGCAGAGAAACCCAAGTAAGATAATAATTTAAACAATTTGCATACAGTGTAATATTTGTAGTTTTGTAAAATCTGAGATGTTTTTGATATTTCATTTCAGTGACATTAAAACAAAAAGTATCACTATTAATACAGTCAATATTTCTTTTGAATATATCTTTCTGCGATATAAACGTCACATAATGGATAAGTAGCCTATCCATTATGTAAAGGACTGTAGAAATTAAAAATAATGGTTTAAAAGGTAAGAACTCATGCAAGGGTTTTTTTATCTTTTTTACAGACATATTACCTCCAGTCTTGGAATCATTTATTGGAATTTATTTGACAAACATGGTCTAGTTGTTAGTTTCAAGTGACGACCATAATAATCAGTTTCTTTAAGTGAAAAAGTATTGTTGCCGGCAACACTCCCAGTAGTTCTTACACAATTCGTCAAAAGTTCACTTCACTTTAAGATTGAAAACACGACACATGGTTCTCTCCACTGGAAAAGACATTCTGCCCCAGAGAGCTCACCTTTGGCATTTATTTCTCTCAGTGGCCGAACCACTTCAGCTAACAAGGGTGACAGTAATTTCACCACTCATGATCAGGAGGTTGCAAGTTCAATCTCAAGTCACTCACTATAACCCCATCACGCAGGCCAGACATATATGGATGTGCTTAGTCCTTGGGGGTAGGAAATTCTCAACTCCACAGTCCCCACCTCCGCCACTCGCACTGGGCTCTGTCACACATGGAATGGCTAAACTGTCCAATCATGGCCCTTCCTGGAAATCATGTGAAACCCTCAATAAAATTGACTTATTCCCTAATTCATCCTCTTTTGCCACAGTCAGCTCAGCGACCAAGTCGAGATGAAGAGAGATCTCTATTGTGACAATCAACCCATGATGGTGTGCTAACAGTACATCCAACTTCCACTTAACCACACTGCTACGACCAGGCTACGAACCAACAACCAATCTGTTACTACAAATTGATCCAGACCTACAGTTAACAGGATAAAACATAATTTTGATTTTTCAGACTATTGTCCTCATCTTTATTGTGGTATGTAGAATCACAATTTAGGGATGGACGGTGGTGTACTGGTTAGAGTCGTAGGAAATGGACTTGTCAACCCGAGTTCAATTCCTGGACAAAGCCACAGTTCACATAGTGCTAATACCCTTGGGAAAGGTATGAATCCAACTATTCTCCCTCCAGCTATAGGTAAATAGTAGGGCAGACTGGGCTCTTTAACCTTGGTTAAGCAATCAGTCTAGAAGGAAAACTCTGAATTCAAAACTGGTCACTTCTAGAATAGACACAGACCTACTTAGTGATCTACTTCAATTTAGAAAAAAAATTTTTTTTTTATTCAAACATTTCGAATGCTGTATCCTTCGGCCTTCCTCAGGTGTTTTTTGTGTATTCAAGCATAGCAATGACCCAACTCTTTAACACTTTGTTTGACCAACAGCCAAACTATTCAAAATGATTTCCCTGATTGGATATTGCTATCCTTGTATACACAGGAATCACCTGAGGAGGGCCAGAGGATACTGCATACAAAATGTTGTGATTTTACATACCACAATAAAGATGAAGACAACAGTCTGAAAAATCAAAATGATACACATCAAGCCCCATGTCAAAAATTCAGATAAATAAGGATAAAATAAGTTTGTAGAACATAATATCATAAAATCTTTTAAAATTTCAACATTTGAACAATTATTGCATTTCTTATCTACTTATTTTCTAGGTATTTTGAACGGTAATTATTATAACAAACTATCATTGTTTTCCTTTCTAGGAAGGCTGAATGATACATACTCCAAATTGTATTATTTGGATTATTCGGACTATTGTCCTTATCTTTATTGCTATCTGTACAATGTTTCGACCGATGTACCCTCCGGCCTTCTGCAGGTATTTCTTCTCAGATTCGGGAGCCTTCATGAACTCGGGAACCACTTTCCCAAACTCAGGAACCTTCTTTTCGAACTCGGGAATCTTCTTGTTGTAATCGAGAGCCATCACAGAACTTTAAACCCAACCTTTTATTCAATCCATGGGGGTATCCCATTCTCATTCTGCTAATCACAGCTGGGGTACAGGTGTTAAGCTGTGTTAATTATTATTCTATGTTACTGTTGCCCATGACCAGGATTGAACCTGAAGCCCAGAGATAACTGTCACTTAGAACTGTCTTAACACAACACCTTGATCCACTATGCTATGTGTCCAATTGGAAGAAGGATGGAGGGCATATTGGCCGAAACGTTGTACAGATAACAATAAAGATGAGGACAATAGTTTGAATAATCCAAATAATACTAATTATCAAGCCTCAACTCCAAATTGTGTTAAAAAGAACAATTGATAAAGACAACAAAATCTATAAAATACATAATTTAGGATTTTTAGACAATATGTGACGATTGTGGAATCGATGTATTGGAACAGTTTATTAAAAACAAAAATGCTAAAAAGATTATCGAACCATATGACCTTTAGGCACCCCTTTTGTGATCTCAATTCGTGGGGACACTTTTTCCATTTACACCGTCAAAATCCGGTTGTTTGTTAGGGGTTAGGGTTAGGGGTTAGTTATATAATTTTTTAAAAACTCTAAAAATTGTCTGTTTACAATTAACCGGATTTTGACGGTGTAAATGGAAAAAATGTCGAGATCGCAAAAGGGGTGCCTAAAGGTCATATGGTCCAGATTATCGAACAAAAGAGAGAGAAAATAATTAGCAGGCAATTTAACATTGGGAGTTACTTTGGTTAAAGGTTGTCTCCCTTACATTGATGTTTATCAGAGAGTTTTAAAGAAAAAACTCAAGTCAGTTAAGACATTAATTTTTTAACGTCTTTCTAATAAACAAAAATGTTGTTTTTCCATCATCAATTTCTAAAAGTAAATTTCTTTATTATTCTCATATTCTGATAAATAAGAGAAAAATAAGAGCATTATACAATTAAGGGGTCAGTTTTGCTCAATCGGTAGGAATTGCAAGGTTCCTAGTTTGATACTGGTCCCCGCCAACTCAGCGCATGAGTACCACAGATTGGGTAATCTGATCTGTGTGGTAAAGTGGAGAGCTGATGGTAGGTGTGGCGCTCCACCTCAGCAAAAAACAATCTCCTTGGTCTAGTGCTAGTGAAAAGAGGATAGACTCTCCCACTGTCAGACTGATACCGACAATAGGCTACTCTGCCAACTTTACTTACAATTAAACTGTATTTGTGAAGATTAGTTACCAAGTTTCTGTAAACATTATGGGTACAACGTTTAAGATTTCAAGTATTTTATCAAACAATTTAATGTTTTATTTATAATTATTTATAATTTTTCTTTTTTTCAAATTCAGAGAAAAGTGTTTTAAATTTTATTTCACTTATAATTTAGAGTGTAATTCAATTTAGGAAGAATTTAAGACTAAGGGTGGAATTAGTTTAAAACTAAAACTTCAAGACTTTGGGAATGGAATGAAAAAATGGATTGAACATTTATAAGATGTAAAGCAATAATCACAACTATTTTGAAAAATAATCAAGTAATTTTGAATGGAAATAATTTTTCTTCATTTTGGTACCCATTTCATTATTCGATCTGGTCTAAAAAAATTTTAAATAAATTTGGAGACCTTATTTATCAATAAACTTTTGTATATGATTTATATCACTGTGTTCTGTGCCCTTGAGGAACATAATGGTGCAGTCATACCACATTTGACTGATGGTGTGACTATAGTTTTATAGCAAGTTTTTATGGGGTTGGGTTGCTAACCTCACACACTCTGTTTTTGAATTCAGAGTTTTTTCATTTCTCTGAATGTTTGAGATGAGGCTTGATGATTAGTATCATCTGCATTATTCGGACTATTGTCCCCATCTTCATTGTTATTTGTACAATATTTCGGCCGATATGCCCTCCGGCCTTCTACAGGTATTTCTTGTCGGACTCGGGAATAAGGTTCCCAAGCCCGAGAAGGTTCCCAAGTCCGACAAGAAATACCTGAAGAAGGCTGGAGGGCATATCGGCCGAAATGTTGTACAAATAACAATGAAGATGGGGACAATAGTCCGAATAATGCAGATAATACTAGTTTTTTCATTCTCCCAGATCAGATGCCTTCCAGTCTGCCCTATTATTTACCTATAGCTGAGTGAAGGAGAACTCCAGCCTTTTCGCATCCTTCTGTCATGCTTCTCTGCCCTGCTGGAAGGATTCTTCTGGTATGTCCCTCAGCTTGTTACAGACTCTTGATGGCCTCAACGTATTCAAAACAGGTCCCTTGATGAGTCCCTTCAGCTTGGGAAAAAGAAAAAAAGTCACGATTTGTCCTACCACAACTAATGTCCTTTCCCAGTTAAAACTCTGCTCCTTACTGGTAGCTGAAGATGTTCCGAGGAGTTAAGGAACTGGATTGATGAAAAATCAGTGACTATATATATATATATATATATATATATATTATAGTCATTGTCAGACACCATGTTTCAAGGTTTTATGTCTCTTCAGTGTGGCTAGACTTAACAGAATACCTTCAGCTGAGAATGAGACCTGACTGATTTTTCATCAGTCCGATACCCTAACCTCTCGGCCACCAGAACCTACCATACCAACCTCTCCACATGAGCAGGATACAACACAAAGTCAAGAGTAACAGGTTTGAATTCAGAGTTTTCCTTCTAGACTAGTTACCTAATCAAGGTTAAAGAGCCCAGTCTGCCCTACTAGTTACCCATAGTGTGTTGAATGCATACCTTTCCCAAGGGTATTAGCGCAAAAGAATATAAATGATGTGTAATTATATCTCAATTTTGCTTGTCAAGAAGTTTAACAGATTTATATATACAACAAAGTTTTTGGTGCATAATTCAGCCTTGAAAATGTGAAATTAATAAATTTTTTTATTAGATATTTAAAAAAAATCTTTATTTATAAATTTTATTTATTTCTTGAAAAAATATTTCATACAAAGTGCTTGAAAGATTTGTTTAATAAATGTTTTCGTTAGATGGAATTATCATTTTTATCTAAAAGAAAATGATTATTCTTCTGTTTGAATCAATTGAGATACACTAATCTAGTGAGGTACACTAACCTAATGTAGGTCGTGGTGTATTGGTTAGTTGTAGGAAATGGACTCATTAAACAGAGTTCAAATCCTGGAAGAAGCTATCGTTCACATAGCACTAATACCCTTGAGAAAGGTATGAACCCAACTCCTCTCCCTCCAGCTATGGGTAAATAGTAGGGCAGACTAGGCTCTTTAACCTTGGTTAGGCAACCAGTCTAGAAGAAAAACTCCACTTGGGATGGTCACTACTAGAATAGGCTCAGTCCTAATTAGTGATCTATTTCACTAATTTAATTGTATAAACTAATACAGAGCACTAATCTTATGAAATACTAAAATCTAGAGAGGTAAGATAATGTGTTACCTTCATAAAAACCAAGCATTGGGCTCGTAATAATTTTAACCATTATAAAATACAAATCAAAAACCGTATTAGACAAATTTCTATCAAGAAAACTTGGCATTTTGATTTAGTGCAAAAATTCTAGGGTTCTAAAGAGTTGTCTCCCTTTTACTTTAAAGTCGACATTTTCCAAATTCCTTGGATTCTAAAAAAGAGAACTGACTGAAATACCAAAAAACAAATAAATGGAGTCGGGTGATTATAGTATTGAATAAATCCATCAACTGGAGAGCATCTGACTGCTTTAAAAAACTTGTGTAAACTGGGTTTTTTTTTGTTTTTTATTGTTTTACCTTGATCTTGAACCCTAAGTAAAGTATTTTATACAGATTCACAAAATAGCTGAAGTGACGACTCATAGGAAATTTTTTTTTTTAAATCTGTGGATAAGCAACACCAGATAATCAGGATTTGCATTTTTGCATTACATCTTGGACTATTTGGATGGCCTCGTTTTTAACCAGAGGGTGTTGCAAGATGATAATGGTCATACAATTAAGGAACACGAGAATTAATATGTAGATTTAAATTTTATTTAAGAATTTTTTTTTATTTCCATGTTTCTAACACACATGGGCATGCCTATAAAGTCAGAAAACACTATAGCTCACATGATTTTAAGAAACATTTTTTCATGCTCAGAGTTGCTGAGACATGGAATAAACTGCATACATCTGTTGTTTTGCTGACGAAACACTGCATCATTCAAAACCTTTATGCTTCCTGTAATTTGACAACACTATATGCAATATCCTCCCTCTCTACACATATGCATAATGATAAAAACACCTTCTAACCGCTAAAAAAAAAAATTTTCAAAGTGGAGGGGGGTTAAAACATTTACATTTACTTATTGAGAAAAGACTTTTTAAAATATCGCTTTCATATTGCATTAACTTTTCAAGAAAAATGCCTTCAAACAGCTAGGGAGTTCAACAGTAGCGGGTGGGATTTTCGGCAGGCACCAATTAGCGTTTTTTTAGGGCAGGAAGCCAGGACACATTTATGTGATACGCACCTTGTTTTATATAATAAAAAGAAGCAATACTAATGAACTTTCTGAATATCATTATAAACAAAAGTTGCATTCAGAAAAAATAATTTTGAATCTACTAGATAGGATTTAAACATGGCTGTATGCCAGTGAATAGTCATTTATGACACAAGGATAAAAAAATTTTTTTAATTATATTTCACCAAGAAGAATTTGATCAAGTCACTAATAAACACCCCAAATCAACCCCATAATGAAAAGGTCTTTTACTTGTCACTGCTAGCTTCTGCTTCTGATTATTTGTAAACAAACCAACAGACAATGTTTTGCACTTATATTGTATGTGACATTAGAATTTCCATAAATCTCCATAAACTTAGAGTTAAAATAAATAAAAAATGCTAAAACTTTGTACTTTTCACAAATGCTAACAACAATAACATGAAATAACTATTTTTTAAAAATTAAAATCAATATTGAAATTACAATGAAATTCTAATGTCAGTGCAAAAAATCATCTGTTGGTTTATTTACAAATAAGTGGAAATGGAGGTTAGCAGTGAAAGTAAAAGTGACCTTTTCATTACTGGATTGATTTGGGGTGCTTATTAGACTTGATCCGAAGAATTTCTTTGCATCCAGCAAAGAAAAATATTAATTTCTTTTGTAAAAAGAAGACAAAAAATAAAATAGGGAAAAAAAATTGCAGTCTTTAATACAAAAATTTTTTTTGTCAAAGAAAAAAAAAGAAAAATTATATAACAAACAAATGATTATCATAATTTTTAATATTTTCTAAACTTTATTACCAGATGAAAAAGTTTTTAGTAATTTCTTTATTTGTCTCATCTAATCAAGTGCCTCTTGTTCAGATATGACAGCCTCCTTATATTTACTTGAAAAGCATCTCCCAAAATGAGAAAGAAAAATGGGTAGTAACAATTATTTTAGCAAACATTGCATTTCTGACTGTTTTAAATTATTATTATTAAACTATTAGTGAAATAGATCACTAATTAGGACTGAGCCTATTCTAGAAGTGACCACCACAAGCGGAGTTTAACAGGTTTGAATTCAGAGTTTTCCTTCTCCAAGACTGGTTGCCTAACCAAGGTTAAAGAGCCCAGTCTGTCCTACTATTTACCCATAGCTGGCAGGAGATTAGTTGGACTCATACCTTCCCCAAGGGTATTAGCGTTATGTGAAATGTAAACAGCCAGAATTTGAACTCGGGTCGACGAGTCCATTTCCTAAGACTCTAGCCATTACAACTTGTGCTTCCAATAGTTGAGATATGTATAAAAGTATTTAAATCTTTGATAATTTCTAGTGACAAAATAGGAGTCACAAGTTATCTCAAAGTGTAGCACCAAAAACAGGAGTTACAAACTCCAAAAGGAGAACCATTTATATTAAACCAAAAACAGGGGTCACAAGTTAGAATAAAGATTAACACCACTCATATTAGGAAAAAAAAAACAACCACAAGAAATAAGTGTAAGAAAATTGTAAAAGTGATTAATTTACAAACCATTATAAACCATTAATGCTTAACAGGAAAAAAGATGACACAGTGTCACAACAAAACAGGGAAGGCACCTTTAAAAATTATTACTTAGTGACATATTCCTTGCAATGCTTCTTATAATACAAGGTGTGTCAAAAAAGTATCCAGATATTTTGTACTTTTTGACACATCTTGTATTCTGAAAAAAAAAAAAAATAACGTTCCATTCATTCTTTATTTCTATCTTGGTAAATACAGCTTTAAACCTGGGACTTTTTTGACACACCTTGTATTCTGAAAAAAATTAATGAATGAAACATTATTTTTGTTTTCAGAATATAAGGTGTGTCAAAAAGTACAAAAATTTCGATATTTTTTTGACACACCTTGTAAATCATTTGTGAACTGTGATGGAAATTTTTTAGGGGAGATAACTGCTTATAGTATTACATTACTAATCTCCAACATTTGGGATAAGGTCTGTGGGTATTTACATTGTTCATATTGATGAGATTAATATTGTTTGAGTATAGGTGACGTATTACAATAAAGATCAGGTATAATGTCATATCATAAAAGCAAGACTTGTTTAATCTTTTTTCTCTCTCGCTTATTTGCATAAATCCCTCACCTATAGGTAAGCCTGACTAGTCTCTCTAGGTTTGGTGGGTAACCTGTCTAAGAGAAGGATAATTCTGATTTCAAAACCAGTACCTAAGGCAATGCAACATTGCCTTCAACTTTGTTCTATTGACTCCTGTGACAACCCTCATGCCAAGCTGTATCAGTCCTTGCCCTTTTCTTGGATTATTTCGGTGCCATGGAGAGAGGGGAGACTTGCTGCATAGGCAACCGCCCAGGCTTGCATCCAGATCCAGATTCATAGTCTTACTCTTCATTGTCACTCACTTCTAATTCACTACTGTAGCAACCTGATAGAAAATATACTCTCTTTCTCTCTCTTATCTCTTTCTCACTTAAAGAGAAACATCTTATTATTCTAGTCAGAAGACAATAATAAATTCCTCAATTGCAATCCTCATATCTTATTATAATGGAGATTCAGTATCTGTCTGTCTATAACCAAAATTGCATCACTGCTTATGTCACAATACCCTCAGGAATTGTGTAAGCTTATCAATAAGTATTTCATTCATAGTCAAAATCATTAATACATAAAATAGAATAAATCTTATTTATTAACGATGTCTCTATGAAAATCTGAAATAGATTTGCCTGTTGTTAGTGCATTTAAAATTCTGCAATGTGTCTTATATATCACTAAGAAATAAAGGTTTACATAATATATGGTGTATATGCATACTGGTTTTAACAAAACCAGGTTTGATAAATAATTACTTAGTGTTATTGATATCTAATATTATTGTTTTATTCTCCAATGTATTAAAATCAATCCTATGAATGATTTTATATAGAAACCAATTAAAATGTAATTAAAATAAGTGTAAACTTTTTATATGCATTCTTCTTTTAGTTTCGTTAGTCTTTCTAATTTAATACATTTCATTACATTAAAACTCCTAGATAAACTCCCATTAGGAAACTGAATTTATTTTGATGGTTATTTATTAATAAATTTGAAAACACTGACTGTTTGAAACAAGAATCAGAACTGGAAGTTTCTACCTGTAGAGTGAATGAAAAAAAAAAAAAAGAGTATATTGTTTTATCTTCCATTCAAGTTGGGTGTGTGGACACTCAGCATCATTAAAAACAAGTGATGTCAAAGGGTGAATGAGCTCCAGAGGAGCTAACGGCAATCCACATGGAGAGTAGTAGGATTGGAGTACTTACTACTCACATAAATACCCAAATGGGGTAGATGGGGCTCTGTAGCATTGGACGGCTATTTGTCTAGACAAGGAAAAGTCTGTTATAAAACCTCCACTGCCTAGTGGCTATACCCCATTCCAAGGAAAGGCTAGGGGAATAAATTTGAAATCAAATCCAGAGCTGGAGTCCCTAAGGTGGTGTGATGCTAAACTTCAGTGTAATCCAGCAACTTCTGTCATTGCTAAACTGCATTGGTTTTTTCTTCCTTTCCTTTGGACCACAACGGCAGTGTAAAGCGGGGGGACCTGCTGCTTGGGTGACAGTTCATCTTCCATGTCAACTTGCCCAGGATGTGGTTCCACGTTTTTTGGACATTACACCATCATTTCTGGTAGATGGATGGATGCCAACACTCTATTCAAGGAAAAATACTAATTGCTAGCATGTCAATAAATGTTATATTAACTTTTATGACTGTTAACAAGGAATATAGAATTTATAATTATCAATATTTTGGATAGTGTGAAGTAATTTATAAAATAATAATCAACTTTTATTTTATTCAACTCCTTATTTTCACCTGAACATAAAGATTTCAAAAATATTTTCAATTATAGAAATTGGCAGAGTAGCCTACTATCGGTATAAGCCAAACAGCGAGGGAATTTAACCCTTTTCACTAATGCTATTTCAAAAAGATTGTTTTTGTGTCTGAGTTGGTGGGCCACATCTAACATCAACTCTTCACTTTACTGCACAGATCCAAGCTGAGATATTCATGTGCTGAGTTGGCAAGAGCTGATATTGAACCTGGAACCTTGTGATTTCTAGGTGGATCCAATAATGCATAAGCCAGACAGCAAGGGAGTCTATCCCTTTTTCACTAGCGATAGATCAGGGAAATTGTTTTTGCATCTGAGGTGGAGCACCACGTCTACCATCAGCTTCCCACTTTACCGCAAAGATCCAAGCTGGGCTATTCATGTGCCGAGTTGGCAAGGGCTGATACCAAACCTGGAATCTTGTGTTTTCTAGGCAGAGGCTCTACCAACGGAACTAAACCGGATATTTCCCAAATTTTATTCAAATTTCTTCTTTAATGAGGTTTACTTGACAAATTTGCTGATTTCAACAAAACAATTTTCTTCTCTTTTAATAATTATATTTTTGTTATGCACAGATCATATTCAATCTTTTGGTTCTTTGGTGATTCACAGCCTCTTTGTATATTTCATGACATGCCCAGTATGAAATAAATGATGCAACTAAATTTTGAAAATTAAATAAATCTATAAATGATATACAAAAAAGACTACTGCGTTCCTAAATATCTATATTTACATATAAATATACAAATTTACATTATATATATATATATATATATATATATATATAGTATCCAATTGCAGTGGCATTAGTAAATTATCCAAAAGTGCTCAATATATAAAAAACAGAGCAATACTGATATTAGTAATAGTAATAGTGGAAAAGAGTTATGGGTCTACTATGGTTTCAATCTAAATGATCTCAGTTTTATTAAGTAATGACATCAACTTAGTTAAGTATAAGGTAGGGTTCTGATGAAATTATTTAAATCGAAACCATGGTAGACCCATAACTCTTTTCCAGTATACTACTACGACTATTATATATATATATATATATATATAAAAAATTGCTGGAGTGTCCTTTTCTCGGTATCAGCCTGACAGCAAGGGAGTCTATCTCCTTTTCACTAGCGCCAGACCAGGGAGATTTTTTTTTCTACTGAGGTGGAGTGCCCTACCTATCGTCAGCCCCCCACTTTTCCATACAGATCAGATTACTAAATCTGTGCTACTCATGCATTGAATATCAAACCCAGAACCTTGCGATTCCAATGTGGGTGCTCTACCGACTGAACTAAACCGGACCCATAAATATATATATATATATATATATATATATATATATATATTCATAAATCTATTGAAACAAAGTTTTTCCAATATATTAAACAAAAGAAATAGATTATAAGAAATAATTCTGTTAAGAAAAACTACAACATACGAGATCTGTCTGAAAACTTGTCTGAAAATGAATGGGACTTGGTGTGCTGTGTGAGCTATGGGCAAAAGAGGGATATGCACATTGTGTTATCATCTAACATGATATCTTGAGAGTATACGACTCTCATTTCGTCTTGGGAGTATACGACTCTCATTTCGTCTTGGGAGTATACGACTCTCATTTCGTCTTGGGAGTATACGACTCTCATTTCGTCTTGGGAGTATACGACTCTCATTTCGTCTTGGGAGTATACGATTCTCATTTCGTCTTGGGAGTATACGACTCATTTCGTCTTGGGAGTATACATCTCTCATTTCGTCTTGGGAGTATACAACTCTTATTTCGTCTTGGGAGTATACAACTCTTATTTCAGCTTTCTGTAACCATTGCATTTTTTTTTCCCCCACATACTTTTGTTTACACCTTCTCTTTTTCAAGTCATTCAGCTATGAGCACTGAGGGAATGAATGATGAACACCAAGCAATGAATAAACATGAAATCTTTGGTCTGGTTGGGGAAAACTCCGTCACAAGCATTTAAAATCCTACAACAAATGTATGGAGATAACACCATGTCGTGCACACATGTTTTTGAGTGGCATTAGGAAGTGGAAAATGACTCCGGACCAGGAGGCCGTCAATATGCAGAATTGAAGTTAACGTCAAGCAGGTAAGGCAGGTGGTGTGTGTATAAGTTTAAGTAGAGTGATCTGCCCTTGTGTCTAAGCTGAACAGGGTGATCTGTCCTTGACCATATTCAATATAAATAAAGCTATGGTGGTAGCCATTTGCAATTGTATTCTTGCCATCTGAACAACACGGACCATGTGGTGATCATTGGTTGATAATGATCGCAATTCAACTATACATGAAAAAGGAAAGTGTTTGGAAGATTATCATTAAATATTTGGGCATGCGGAAAGTCTGCATAAAATGGTTCCAAGACTGCTGAATGATGATCAGAAAGAGCGTGTGTCAGGACATTACTAAGTATCTTCAAACTTGCTTTGTAGAGACATCACTGATTTTAATTTAAGAAGACCCAGAAATCAATCTTAATCAGAGCATCCAGCAGTTCCTGTAAGTTTTACTTAGTGCCAACTCACTGAGAATTTAAAATAAAAATGAAATACTATGAACCAGTGAAGATGAACAAAAAATCAACCATTGGGAACATGTCTTTGTAATTCATTGATAAATTGTTAGAATTCAGTTACAACATAACCAAGTTCTGTGATAGAAGCTAAGAAAGAAACAATGACCTGTTGTAATATTTACTATGAAAATGTTTTTTTTAATATTTTCTGTTATTAAATCTAGTAAATAATTACATCTCATTCATTATTATTTATTTAGGTTTTTAATTGTGTGTAAGGGAGATTTGATAATTTCTCCATTTTGCAATAGACCATTTTTTTTTTTTAAATATTGAAATTTCTTTTCAATGTTCTATTGCAGAATATTTTGGAAGATTTAAAATGTATAACTTAATCACAAGTATTGAAATTTGTAAACTCAAACAGATGAGTTGTTATTGATATTGTTAATAATAATAATAATCATTTTTTTTTTTTTTAATTTTAGTTTTTTTGGGTTTTTTTTTTGTTATAACATATTTAGGATGTTAATCTAACACAATGGGGAGACAGTGCAGACTGGGTTGGTTGGTTATTTGGTTTTATGGCATATCAAACCTTTTTGGGTCATTTAATGCTGAATCAAGTCATTTTGATAAACAAAGGACTGGTTGATTACACTACCTGCTGTTACTTAAGTGGTCACCCAATTAAGTATTGAACAGGCTTATCACTGATTAACATTAGTGGTCTAGTGGGAACCAGTGCTTTCAGCATGACTTGACCATAATGTGCAGACTGGGAGGGGGGGGCGTAATAAAGGATAAATATTCAGTAAGATTTGAACTGACACCTACTTTGAGAAACCTGGTTAAATGCACCAGCAGATCTAATTAACTGAACTACAAAGAACCATTGGTTTTAAACAGGTGAAGTTCTTCAGAAAAAAAAAAAAAAAACAGAATTAATTGACAGTAAATAATTAAAAAAATATTACAGGCCCTAGAATAATGTTAAACATTTTGTATTGGAAATAAGTACTACCAGTTCATAAAATTCTTTTGATACATTTCATAATGAAATTACTATTGACCAATAAGATTAGATTAGTTGGTTGGATTTTATGGGATGTCAATCCTTGTTTGGTTATTTTATGCTGAAGAAAGTTTTGTTATATTCTTTATTTTTGGGATTCTTTTTTTTCTTTTCAAAAACAATGTTTTTAAAACAGATTTTTAAAACTCATTTTTTTAAATCTATTTAACCCATAGATGAGACCCTAACAAGATTAAATAATCTGATAATATTTTAAATACACTTGAGTACATTAGTACTTGCCTTTGAGAACAGAATTTTAAAAAAACAAAAAACATTTTGCATAAGAAATCAAAAATAACTTGGTTTAGTTTTGAGTTAATAAATTTAGTCAAAAATCAATTAATAATTTGCTCAAAAAAAAAGTAGTTTTCCTTTCAATGGAAAACTATGTGCCAGTTTTAAATATTATTAATATCATTTAAATAAGTCAAGTAAAAATACCAAATTAAAAAAAAAGAAAAATTAATAGATGCAAATATTTATAGTTAAACTAAACTTTTTCTTTTTTTAAGTTAAAAAAAAAAACTGAAAAGGAACAACTTGAATAATTTTGACATTTTGGACTGTTTTAAAATTATCTTTAGACGATTTCCCAAGAATTCAAACGTGGTTTCAGAACTTAAATCGTTACCACTTACTCAAGGGTGCTCCAAGCTTAGAAACCACATTTGAATTCTTGGGAAATTGTCTTAAGATGACTTATTTTAAGGTAATTTAAAAAACATCTGCACAGTGCCCAAGGTTACTGTGGTATAAACGTTGTATTTATACACAATAAAGAAGAGGACAACAGTCTGAAATATCAAGATTATTCATATCAAACCCCATCACATAAATATGTATAAGTATAAGGAACAACTTGTTATAAACAAAACAATAATAACAAGATTGAGAGTGAATTTTGTTAATTGAATCATAACGATCAAAAACGTTTCCTCTTTTTGTTCACAATTAACCCTTTACCAAACCATCCTGGAACACGCTTATTCTGCCTTTTATTTATAGCACCATCTTCAGTATCTTCTTGTTCATTGTCCAAACTTTTTTGTTGGCAATCAATAGTTGAGGTAGTAGGATATGTAACCAAACCAAACTTATCAAAACTGCAAGAGGCGCCGGCAGCGGCAGTATCTTGAATACCAGCCAGTTCTGGTTGTTCTACTTTATCACAACAATGGTCACTATGCCTAGAATCAATGGCAGGAATTGATTCATTATTAAAATTACTGTTATTTAAATTTAAAGAGGACATAGTATTACAATCACAAGAAACTGATTCTGAAGTGTTAAGGCCACATTGACAGTGAGTTAAAATTCCTTCTTTTTCTGACACATCCTGTATATCGAGTGCCTTTTGATACTGGTTTATTCCAGCGGCCTGAATAAGCGTCCAGAATTGTTCATGGGGTAAGTAATCATGATCTATTAACACCATTAAAACAGGCCAACAAGAAAGACTCGAACAAAAAGCCTGTTCAGTTTTCAATTCCAAAAGATTATCAGAATGATCATCATTGTCGTTAGCATAAGAATTAATTGGAGAAGATAATGTTCTGCAACTGTAAACAGATTCACCATTGCTTCCAAAATCGGGACAATTTTTAAAACTTGACTCGGATAATAAGAGATCATTTTCTAAATCTAAAATGGAAGGTTTTAAAGCCGTTTTATGAGTGAATGATTCTGCTGTTTTGTGGACGATGGCTACTTCCTGACAAGAAGGAGATTGCCCAAAGCAATTCTTTTTGGTGGACATTTTGGCCGGAATATGTTCTCGTATTGATGATTTGTTCTTTAATAATTTCTTGTAGAATTTCTCTTTCAAGGAATCAGGCACTTGGAGTTGTTTTGATGACACCGAGTTGTTTTCTTGAGGACGTAATGGAACAGCCAATCGGAATAAAGGATCTTTTACCCTGAAATAAGAACAAAACATTTCTGTTAGCACAGTTTAAATACGACAAAGAAAAATAGCTGAAGTAAATCTCTAATATATATTTACCAACCCCTCCACATGAGCAGGATGTGACACAAGGTCAATTAGTAAATCTTTAATA
Source organism: Doryteuthis pealeii (assembly GCA_023376005.1). NCBI lineage: Eukaryota > Metazoa > Mollusca > Cephalopoda > Myopsida > Loliginidae > Doryteuthis > Doryteuthis pealeii. Next base: position 8,964,076 of record CM042150.1, read on the forward strand.
ATAAATGCAAATGTCAGTGTGTCACATTTTTTCAACATTTTTTCAACTTTACTCCTAGAGGTGTGACTGAATTTATCAAATACAACATTGAAAATCAGGAAAAAAAAGGTTTATTACTTTTTGTACATGAATATAAATAATAGTCAACACGCAGTTCTCCAACAGTATAGCAAGCTACTCAACTAGTAGTGACTCAACTACAAATACTACTATGTAACTCGACAATGAATAACCCCGCATATTTGTATCTTTATATGTGTTCCATTGGACGAGTCCAACTATTGTATAGGGGAAATATCTCTCCTTACAACAAGGCCATAGCCCAACACATCATACCATTTTGGAATCAGGCTGACTCCACGAGCGAATTAAAAACATTCCAGACCTGCAATCCTGAAATTTTGGATTTCCAGGTTTTAATTACTGTGATTGTTTTTGGCAATTTTTTACATGATTTTTGTGACAAATTCTTTTATATGATAAAATTTAATGCATTAAGAGTCATTGTTGGGCCAAAGATCAAATTAAGAGTCCTTCACAGGAGCTAGCTTAATTACCACCTGATAGGACAGCTTTTATCTAGTTAGTATATATTTACTATAAGTAATTCTACAAAAATCACAATGATCACTATGTTGGATTATTTGTAGGTATAATCTGTACAAAAAGTCACCACTTATATTTATAGACTGTCCCAAGTAGCAGCAGCTGGATTGACCAATGAAAAAACGACAAAGATTTATTTAAGGTCGTTGATAAATTGTCCTAAAATCAGTTGTTGACTGGATTCCCTCCCAGAAGGAACACTAGACCACAAGGAATAAGTGATACTACAATCTTTCTACCAAGGAATACTACAGATTGACTGATAAGGTGTATCTATGGACACTACATTCTTTCTCATTTATAACTACTTCAAGGAATACATTAAACTTTATGCTACAAAATTCTCAAAGATGTACAAATTGATTTTCTATAAAACATAAGCATTCAGGAAAATAGTCAAATTTAGTAACATAGATTACCTTGTATATTCTGGAATTTTCCATCTTAGTTTGTTCATCACTCTTTCCATAACTTCATCACATTTCCCTAAAATGACAAAAAATAAAATACAAAAAGTAAACATTTTTTTTCTAATAATATACTTAGAAATTATCTACATATGTTTAGCTTCTCCACTTGAAACAATTTAAATGGATGATATGTGAGATGAAAGTGAAAGTTAAAATAATGAGAATAATAGAAATGTGCTAGATATTCTTTTTAGTTGTGGTTAGTTGAGGTGAAAAACTAAGATAGAATTGAGAAAGAATTATAAACATCTTTCAAACTGAACTGTTTTCAAGAAGAATCCTTTTTTTTATTTGGCTTAAGTTCAATCTATGTCATTTTATTTTGTTATTGTCAAACTGAATAAATCTTTATAATAAACCTCTGAAAATGAATTCAAATGTGGACCATATAAAGCAGCATTTATTCATATAGACTGCAATAACCATCTGCATACAATACTAAAAATACACAATATATCACATCATAGTGATATCATAACAAATGAAAACCACCAATATCCAGTTCCTGTTGTTGGTTGGTTCGTTGGTTCGGTTTTACGGCATGACAACCTTTGTTGGGTTATTGTATGCCAAAGATGTTTTGTTTTATTTATTCTTGTTAGGTATTCAATTTTTTTCAAACTCAATCTTTTTTTAAACTCATTCTTTTATACTATTTTTTTTAATGTATTTAACCCATAGATGGGACCCTAACAGGTACTACCAATCTGGTTCATGATGGACCAAGGAGTAATGGTGATTAAAGGGGTACTCCACATTCCCTAGAGCTCCAGAATTGGAATTTCATCAGCTTCAGTTTAACATCATACCCAGAACACAAACACCCTCAGCCACTGCCTTCTAGCACATATATGATAAAAAGGATTGGGTCTTGCCATAAAGGCAACATATATTATAATAATCATATTAGCTGCTAGGGCTTGATGTGACCAGCCAATTTATTGTAAGGGGCCTTTCCAATTGCCCATCTAACCTAAGGGCCGAAGTGGAGTGTTACATGTCATGCACTGCTCAGCCAGCAGGATTCCCCCTTAAGCATCATCAGTTGCCACCCATGGCCAACAGGTGGCACCATTGGGGGAATTTTAGCACTCTGCAGAGGTGCAGTCGGTGTATTCTACTGCCCCAGCCAATAGGGCATAGTTCCAGTTGTAGATGGAAATCTAAAACGAATGTAACTAAAGATTTTTTTTATATAAATATAAATTCAAAACTGAACCTAAAGGAAATAATCTTGTCTGAATTATTCAGTTTAGAGAAAATTATTTATAATTATTGATTTTCAAAAAATTCTATCATTAAAATTGAATGAGATAAAATATATAAAAAATGAAATGCAATGTTTGCCAAGAGAAGAAGATGAATATGAAAGAGGAAGAGATGTTCTTTATTTACCATTAATCTTAAGAGTTGCCAAGTCATCTTTTGGTGTCCATTGTAAATTGACAATGAACAATTTGGGTCGTTTCGATGGCTTTTTATTCATGCTCCATAAACACGCATATCTCTTCAAAACCTAACAACCAAAAAGAAAAAAAAATATAAATAAAATAATGGATGCATAAAAATTTATGCAAATAAAAAATACCCCCCCCCAAAAAAAATATAAATAAATAAATATAAAATTCATAAAGATATCAATTAATTGTATCAAAGAATATATCTAAAAAATCACTACTGTAATCATCTTTCAATATGCTTTAATAATCTTCAAGGTCAGAGCTACTCAAAATGGTGGTATGCATACTGGTACTGGTATGCAAATTATTGACTGGCAGTACATGAGTTACCAGCATGTATTTTTTCCACAATTACATCATAATCTATATATTAATATTCGTGTTCCTATTTTGTATGACCATTATCATGTTGCAACACCCTGTGGTTAAAAATAAAACCATCCAAATCATCCTAGATGAAATGCAAGAATGTAATCCTGATTTTCTGGTGTTGCTTATATGCCGAATTTTTATTTATTGTCACCTCTGCTAAATAATGGACCATTCCATTTTTATTATAAAGAAAAGGAAAAAAAAGAACATGTTACACAGAAAAAATATAAGAAAGATAGAAAGAAAGTAGGGGAAAGATAGTGAGAAGCGATAACGTTAATCTGTTTCAATCAAATATGATGAAAAGAAGGAAAGAAAGAAAAAAAACAGTGAGAAAGTTAAATCAAGATTATTATACTTTTTATATATTGAAGTATTTTGCACTAGCTCTTAAGAAAACATATCAAATGTTATGATAATCAAATCCTCATACTGTGGTATTGTTACAATTTATGATAAATCACGAATTGTGAACATACCTGTAGCTAGGAATATTTGAATTAGGGTCTGCTGATTTAGAAAATTACTGGCGACTGTTAATAACCCTTTGACCCCTTAGAAGTGCAAGATTTGCGTGCCATGACAGACATGTGGTTTAGTTAGTTAAGCAGATGCGAGCCAGCTTTCAGAGAGTGTAGACGTAATCGTCGGCTCTGACAGGATCCATCTCTCCCTGCGGCGGAACCAATATGGGCTAGAAGAAAATAAAACTTGATCAACCAAAACCCAAGTCTTGTTGTAATCAATTAAATGAAGACACAAGCAATGTCCAGCCCAGCCCAACAACGAAGAATGGAAGAAGAAAAACCAGCTGATAAGTTAACCAGATAAAATGGCGGCCGACAAACTAGACAAGAAGCAGTCAGCAGGAACCAGCAACAAGTAAGAAGAGTACTAAGATCCATTTCCTCTATAATCTATCACTCTGTCTCTCTCTCTCTCTTTATCATATACCCGAGTAGGTTAGAAGGGTATATACTGCTATACAACAGTATATCCACAGGTCTTGCTAGTAGATAATAATAACCTGTTTAACAATTCAAAGATGTCATTTTTGTTAATTCAGTAAATGTCCAAATACTGTAGTCAATTTTCACTTCCTATAACATTTAAAGCAAGATATATTTAAAAGTATTTATTTTATTACCTACCTTAAGACTAGTTCCTAAACAAAGAATAATATCACAGTTTTTAGCGGCTGAAGCAGCTTCTTTCCAGCGATAAGGAGCAGATAAACGACCTTTCTCTCCAAAATGCACAATTGTATCACTTAATGGACTTTTGCAACGATGGCAATTGCGTGCAGTATGATGACGACGGAAACTTGTCTTTTCTGTCACATCAAATAAACGAAGATATTCTTTATGTGGCTTACATTTCAAACACATCTAAAAAAGAAAGAAAAAAAAAAAAGACTTCCATTAAATATATTTTATATGGACAAAACACATACTTTGTATAAATACATTTTTTTTTTAAAGAGAAAAAAATTAAAAAATAAACAGACTCCAACATTGTTCTGCCACTTCACACATTCATACTTTCACTTACGCATGCACCTACATACATGCATTCACATACACACACTGACCCTTTTCGGTTCACCTAATTATTCCTCTTTGAACTCTGTGCGATCCTGCATTATCTTGGTTGGATATGTGACTAGATCCATGTAGTACACACCTTCCCCACACCCAGCCTACATGACAAGGATCATGTGGGCACTTGGACTTTTTCCCGCACCATTTGACAAACTCGCAGTTCCTTCAACAAACACCAAAGCAGACAGACATATCTCCAAATATCTATTGAACACAATACTTTTTTTACCTCTTTTGTAACGGTCTGTTAAGAACTTTGAACCCTTTTCATCACATTGTAATATTGTTTGTTTGTGTTAAAGGAATCAATGCAGACAACATTCATTGATGATGAATTCCATTTTAGATTATTTTAAAGATTAAAATTAGAATAGAATAAAACTTTAATAAGTCGATGCTGAAATATACCAAGTCACAATTTGTGAAGAAAAAAATAATGAAGTACATTGAAAAGGAAAATATTATGTAAGTATCTACTAAACAATTTCAGGAATATTTGTATATAATGTAAATAAATAAATATATATATGTATTATACTTACCTCAAGATACATATTGCCATGAACTTCTGATAGAATCTTTTTAGATAAGCCACTTCGTAAATGCAAGCCATCACAGTTTTGAGATACCACATGTTTAAGCTGAGATTAAGAAAAATAATTCAGATTTTTATTGAAAATAAACATTTTCTGGATTAGAATTAAAAAATAGTTTCAGAATTATTTTCATATATAATGTGTGAAATATTAATGATGCTGTACAGTCAGGACTTTTTCGTCAAACTTTCAATTTTGTAAAAAAAACAACTTAAAATTATGAGAAACATAAACAAAACTCAGCACACACCAGACCGACTTTGTTTAAAAACATACGTAAATAGGTATTCTATTTCTTGTATGTAATTCAACATCAGTATTTAAAAATGTATTTTTAAGTTCAAAGTGATGTTATCTATATAAATTAATACTATATATGTGTATACATGCAGTATTAAAATGAAAATGTTGAATAATCTTGGGGTAAACTTTTTTTAAAATGCTGCAATCTGTACCTTGTATTCTCTAAATAATGGGTTACAGTATAGAGATACATACAATTTGAGTGCAGAATCAGAAAGAACATACAATTTTACATAAGAATGCCAAGTTTTATCAAAATTTCTCCAAAAATAAAGAAATGGTGAAGAAATGATTGAATTTCTTGTTTTGAATTGGTCAGTCATTTGACATATTTTTTTAATAAAATAATGTCAATCTTTGTATTCCCAATTTCGGGGTTTTAGATTCTCATAACTATTGAATCACTGGGATATTTGCATAATTCAAACAGTTTTGAACTCCATTTACACAGCTCTATATAACTAATATGATTAAATAACAATAACCTCAAATAAAAAAAATCAACTGGGAATGCTAATATATACATATTCTTTATTAGAGAGCAAACCTTGATAAAAATAAAACTAATGCTAATAAATTGATAAAACTAAAGAAATAAAATTGTTAAACATTTTACCTTTCCATGTTTGTAGAGACTTACAAGACTCATGTGAGTCTTGGTTGGCTCAGCATCAGTGAGTTCTTGAGGCCTGAAATTATGAAAGAAAAAAATGAAAAAAATCTCAGCAGGATGTAACATCTAACAAAGTAATATTTCATTAAAAACCAAAGTAACCAATCAGAGTAAATGTAATTGATTTATGCAAACTGATCCTGTAATCGCTTTCGCTACTAAAGAAGTCCGATGACAAAGTCTAATGCTTGCAACAACAACAACATAGCAGTCTCCAATGTAAACTCAATAACAAAGCATCTCGCAACTGAAAAAAAATGTCCTTCCCTGTTACGCCTGGTGATTTTATGCACACCGTGATCTCGAAAATCTTTGCATACGTGCAAATACATTCTTGCCAAATTCCTGGTGTCAAAATCACATTTCCTTAAATCACAATGCTAAGGCAGCCATATTTTCTTTTCTTTAAGCCCTACACTTATTTTGTATACAAGACACCCACTTTGAAATCTGAGGTACGTCATTTCTTTCGCTACAGTAATGTTGAATTTATTTTCAGAATGTAAGTTGTGTTAAAGGTTACAGATTTATTGTCCATTTTCAGTGAACTCTTATAAAGTGATAATGCAATTCTATTAGTTCTCAAGTCTCAATATATAATCATCATTTGAATTATCTTTTCAATACATTTCTAGTTGGGGATTGTCCTCATAAATAGCGATCATTTACTAAGTAAAAAACTGAAGACATTTAATGAAATGTAATTATCAGATTAAAAAAAAATAATACTATACCGTGCCATAGTTCTCTGAACCCTCCTGGATGGTATACAAAGCGGATGCCCATAGACTACATGTCTACTACATGCATCACTTGGACAGGATATTAAATATCAAGTGGTGGCAGCATGTTTCAAACAGGACCATCCTGAAGAGAACTAGACTCCCTGGCATGCACAACATACTTGTCCAGTGCAACCTGAGATGGGCTGGCCACTTAAACAGACTTGTGGATGACAAACTGCTAAAGCAGATCCTGTACTCTCAACTGACAGAGGAATCATGTGGAATCAAAGATTGGTAGACCAAAGCTCAGATACAAAGACAATATCAAGAGAAACCTAGAGGACTTTAACATCCCCATAGGCAGTTGGCAAGATGCAACCAGAGACCGAACATATTGGAGGAAACGGATTCATGTGGTGTCATCATTGGATATGATGGACAGTAAATAATAATAAATATCAGATAGAGCACAATCATTGATAAAACAAATATCAAATATTTTACCTACAAGAAAATTAAATTTTTGCAATATTCTTTTTATTCCAATTTTAAAAAGAAGAAATGATGCTGAATTGAAAAAGAAAAACAATTCAGCTTAAAAGAAAAAGAAGAGAAAACATTGTCATATTGAATGTGTTTTAAAAGATTTCATTAGAAGAAGATAATACCTACTTTAGCTCTTTCCCTTTACGAAGAAGAGTCCACACTCCATTTGGTCCACGATAATCAGGAATTGATGCTGCCTAGTATCACAGAAAAAGGGAAAAAATTCAAAAACTGAAAAATTATAACTACAACATATAAAAAACTTCTGAATCAAAATCTATACATTAATACTTGTGTTCCTAAATTATACAACCCTTATCATCTTGCAACACCCTCTGGTTAAAAATGAGACCATCCAAAATGAAATGCAAAAATGTAAATCCTGATTATTTGGTGTTAATTATCCACCAAATTCTTATTTCTTACGAGTATTGTGGCCTCAGCTAAATGACCATTCTGTTTTTATTATAAAGAAAGAAAGGGAAGAAAAAGGACCTGCTACACAGAAAAATATAAGAAAGAAAGCAAGAGAGTAGGGGGAAAATAGAGACGAGGGGTGAGTGTGCAGAATCAATGACACTAATCTGTTTTAATCAAACAAAATGAAAAGATGAAAAGAAGGAAAGAAAGAAAAAAAAAGAGTGAGAGAAAATTAAATAAAGATTAACTCAATGCCTATATCCATTTTGCTATGTACACAATTGGACACATAATGTAGTGGATATAGGCATTGAGTTAATACAGTTCTAAGTGACAGTTATCTCAAGGCTGCAGTTTCAATCCTGGTCAAGGGCTACAGTAACATAGAATGATAATTAATACAGCTTAACATTTGTACCCAGCTATAGTTAGTGAAATGAGAACAGGATACCCCCATGGATTGAATAAAGGGTTGGGTTCAAAGTTCCGTGATGGCTCCCAATTACAACAAGAAGGTTCCCAAGTTCGAAAAGAAGGATCCTGAGTTTGAGAAGGTTCCCGAGTCCGACAAGAAATACATCATCTGAAAAGTTGTACAGATAACAATAAAGATGAGGACAATAGTCCAAATAATACAAATAATCCAAATTATCAAGCCTCATCTCAAAAATTCATAGTAATATTAATGACATTTTAATTTAAAAATTTGCCAAAGATGAAAATTCAAGAATAAAAAGTAAAAGAGTAAAAACTCTGATAATTTTGCAGCAGCAGCAAATCTTTTAGTTTATCAACCTTTGTATCAATACTAAGGATTTTAAAATAGATTTGACCCTAACAAGTTCTACTAATCTTAATCTAATACTAAAGATTAGCACAATTATTTGGTTTCAAGTCTTCCTACCTAATACTAAACATTTGTAACAATATGATTTCTAGTATTCCTATCTAATACTAATCATTTATACACAGTAATATGGTTTTAAGTATTCTTATCCAATACAAATAATTTGTACAGTTATATGGTATCAAGTATTCCTATCTAATACTAATAATTTGCAGCCAAACAATGAGATATGCAGTTCTGCAATTATAATGTGAAAAAGAAATGAAATTCAAAAGCCTAGTGCTGTTTTTTTTTTAAATCTTAATTTAAATCTAAGACAAATTAGCTATTGACCAGAATTCCTATTTGAAAAATTGCCAATTCTTAGCTTGCTATGGTTGATATCAAATTTTATCATGATTAGCAGGATCTGTGAGAAATGGCATTGAATGATAAAAAATCAAGAGGAGCTATCTCAGCAAGAAAGGATGATTTGCAATTGCTGGGCTGTTTCTTCTAAGATGCTCATTATGTATTCTATTTTGTCTGAAATTGGGTACTTATTCAGTATTCCTTCTAAGTCCCTGCACTTCTCTCTGCTGTTTGAGATAATATACTCATTCATCTCTCCTTTCTTATTTCTATCTTATCTCTAAATATACACAATATTCCTTGTATATTATCTTTTCTTTCCTGTTGTCGAAGTCAAGATTGCACTAAAAAGATATTCCTCTGTTCAACAATCATTTCCTCACGTCTCTTGTGTTGTCTTCTCTCTTGTTCTATTGTTTCTTCTCGTCGTTACTGTTTGATCCTTGTTCTGTATCTGCACATCTTTTCTCAAACAACTTGAAACCATCTTTCTTGTGAAAAAAAAAAAATCAATTACCATTTTCACTTGAAAAAAACAAACTAATTTTCCTGTATGAAAGAACATGATTGGGATGTAGAGCAAGTGATATTATTCAATATTTCAAACGTTGTACGAAATTTGAAAAATTGTGAAAGAATATGTGTAACGGAGATATATATATATATACAGTGATGCTGATAGCTTTTTAATTTAGTGTGTCCTGGGATGCATATATTTGCTTTGAATGAGTCCCCATGAAAATTCATGGGTCCAAACTAAAGTTTCTTAATAAATTGTAGGGTTTTAATTTATGATCTGGGGAAACAACTAAAGCTGTCTAACTCTTAACTTGTAACCTATCCTGTGTAATTCAGTTCTAAGAAACTATTGGAATGTATTTACAGTTAGCTTGAAATGGTGAGGAAAGAAAAAAGAAAAACACTGGGATGCATGGATATGATTTTACTGCGTCATTTTCGATGTTTGTGTGTGTATATATATATATATATATTTATATATTGCATAATTGATGGGTATGCTATTAATTATGCACAGTTAGTGTAGTGTATTTATTCGAATTAAAATTACCGGTTGGGGAAAAATACAGAGGATTTTGATTGACAAAGGTAATCCCGTATTGACTTCCTCTTCTTGTTTGCCAGTGCAAGCATGGGAGGTAGAATTTAGATTTTAGTTTTTGGCTCGGACGTTGTAGAAGATGGACCACAAATGGCAGCTCTCGTTAGATTGGCCAAATTCTTGCAAACACAGATGAGTTGATTCTGGGACTTATAAAAAGACTTATAAAATGTGAGCTCACCAAAAAGAAAATCTTGAGTTATTAATCAAAAACAAAATAACAATAAGACATCCCAGAATAACAGAAGACTCACAGAATGAAGAAGAATAATCTTTAAAAAAGAAGAAACCAGCACAGAACCAGTTAGAAGAGCTACTCAAAATAAGCTAAGAAGAAATACAAGACAATATGAGTATAAACCTCTTTTAATTCAGTAACTTTACCTTATTTAATTTTGTCTATATACTTAGGGTCTTTTGATGATACGGTGTTAGACCATTCATGCAAATGTTGTACTGGCCTCTGGGCTAGCTTCTTTGTGATACTTTGTTGCTCGCTACGTGATGATATAAAATATATTGTATCTTTGTGCTGAAGAAATCAGTGTGAAAAATGAAAACTCACCGTGCTTATTCCAGCTCCAGTGTAAACACATACACGTTTTGCTTTTTTTATGGCTTCAGCTAATTGGTCACATTTTTCTTTCAAATCATCGGAAGGATCTTCAATCTGAAAAATATTCAAATAAAAAAAACTTAATTAAATCAATCAGATCTTAAAGCATCTCAAATGCTATTATACAAGGGGGGGGGGTTCAGTTGGAGGTGTGTGGTGTAATGGTTACTGTTGTAGGAAATGAATACAATGAGATGAGTTCAAGTCCTGGACAAGGATGTTTGCATTTCATATAGTGCTAATACCCGTAGGAAAGATATAAATCCAACTATTCACTATGGGTAAATAGTAGGACAGACTTGGCTAGGCAACCAGTCTAGGAGAAAGAAAACTCTGAATTAAGGCCTGTTAAACACAGCTTAATAAATTGACTATGCGTCAAATCCTACTCATGGGGAGGGGTTGGTAAATACCTATACAAGCGGTTTCAAAACTGTTTACATTATTTCAGATTGTACATCTGAAATAATGTAAAAAGTTTTGAAACCCCTTGTATAGGTAACTAATATCATTTTGTGATCTAATAAATTTACCAATTCTCATTCAAATGATCTCAAATTTTAACAGTCTCTGTAAAAACTCCTGAAAAAATATGTTTAAACGCTGTTTCCTTTCTAGTAAATGGAATTTCTATACTTGAAAAAAAAACAAAAAAAAAACACAGAAATGTTATTTGTTTCTACTCATGCTGTTAAAATTTGAGATCATTTGAATGAGAATTGGTCAAGTTATTTGATTATAAAATGATATCAATTTTTCTGAAACACCCTGTATTAATCCCATCAGTAGAAAAATAAAAAATGTCTAAAACCATATCTACTTAATATTTGTTTAAGAATATGTCTTAAAACTATTCAATGAAAGTGTCAAGTCACTCAATGTGCTACTGGTACTATGTAACCCAGTACAACCTGTTTGAAAGTTGGATCATCAGCAACTAAACCAGTAACCCCACAGATTTTGTCTGATGAAGAGGGTGGCTAGACGCCGTGCAGAATGAAAAACAAGATCTGTAGAAGGGTGGAGGTAGCTCTTTGCTCAACGGCCATCTAGCATATTATTTCTAGTCCAGCCCTTCTTCATCGTGGCAGGGCTGTGTAAACTTGGTAGTATTAGAGCCATGCTGTCAGGAATTTAAGTTCCTGGTAGGGCCACCCAAAGTGGACAGGTCTGTCACCCAGCAGTACTAGGGCCACAACCTGGCCAAAGGGGCTCTGCCGAAAATCCAAAGGGCATCTCCATCATTGTCAGGAATCAATGGCTTTTGGTGTACTTGTCACTGCATCTGTGAAAAATCTGCGGCAAACAAGGGCATCTCCTTCCCCTGACTGGGGTATGCATGCAGGGTTTGGGGACCACTTGTGAATTCCTATTCCCTTGTTAGTCCTTTAATGAATTCACCACAGGTGAATTTGTCGGATGGAGCCGGTCCAATCAACCCAAGAGGAATGCAGAAACAGAATAAAAGAATAGATTAAAAAGGGGGGGTAGCTTACCTCCATTACTCTTCTTTTTAATTTACATCGCATAGTTGCTCTTTTCTCAGCTTTTTCTACAAGGTCTGGATTTTTCTCAAGGGTAGAAATTTCATCAGATGTTCTTTCATGTTCATTTTTTTTCAAAATGTTGCTAATCTGGAAAAAGAAAAAAAATTCAGGTAAATGAGAAATCTAAGAAAATCAATAAAATTAGAAAACTAGAACAACAACAACAAAAAGATTAAGTACTTTTTAAAGGGATCAAGTCTCTAATAAGCACCCCAAATCACCCCAGTAATGAAAAGGTCACTCTCGCTTGTCACTGCTGGCTTCTGTGTCTGATTATTTGTAAACAAAGCAACAGATGATTTTTTTTGCACTAATATTGCATCTGACATTAGAATTTCATTGTAATTTCAATATTGATTTTAATTTAAAAAATTAGTCATTTCATGGACTGCTCAGCCACCAGGGTTCCATCCTTAAGCATCATGAGCCACTACCCACGGCCAATAAGTGGCCCCATGTGGAGGGGGGGCCTTATCACTCTGCAGAGGTGCAGTTGGTGTAGTCTAAAGTTGAATTGTGATATGAAATTTTCCCTGTATAATGTTTTATCTTTATGCTTAAAATATCTATCAAATGAATTAAGTGCATTGACAAAGAGATTATTCTGAAAAATAAATATTTGTGGTGCAAAAAATACTTTTAATTATTAAACTGCATACTTAGAATTTACCTATGTATGTACTGATGAACATTGAATTACTCATAAACTCTAGATGAGAGGGTGGCCAATATGTTGATTGCAATCAATAGGTAGATCACAAAAAAGGTAGTGTGAGGAGATCATATACCATTTAAAAAAGATTAAAGCAACAATGTTTAGGTTAATACATGCATAGGGAAGGTATGGTCTGCTATAAACAGATTATCAGTCATATGGAAATCTGATCTCATTGACAAATTAAAGCAACACTTCTTCCAAACCGTAGTTGTATTAGTGCTACTGTATGGCTGCACCACCCGGACTCTAACAAAGTGCCTAGTAGTGAATAAGCTAGATAGGAGCTGTACAAGAATGCTGCGCACGATATTAAACAAATCATGGAAATAACACCCCACAAGGAAGCAGCTGCACGGCCACTTGCGACCCTATCACACAAACCATCCAAAGTGAGATGAAGAAGACATGCAGGACATTGCTGGAAAAGCAAGGATGAATAAGTGATGTTCTCCTGTGGAAAGTAGCAGATGGGCACATCAATGTGGCCCATCTAGCAAAGACCTACATTGACCAGCTTTGTGTGGATACTGGATGCTGTGCAGAGGACCTCCTGAGAGCAATGAATGATAGGGACAGTTGGTGAGAGATTGTCATGGATATCCATGCTACTAGCATGACATGATGATGATGATGATGTTTAGGTTATATGTTTATTTGATAGCACTAATAATCATTCTTACATTCTTAATTTTTTAAGAATATGGAATGAACAGCATCCTTCTTTATTTAATCTTTAAATTTCATCTGGTTCTACTAAACATTAGGCAAAAAGAAAAATATTTTGTTTGAATCCTTATCAGAAAAAAATCTGGGAATATTAAAAAAACAAAACAAAACAAAAAACCCACTAATTTGACTAAAAATCAAATGAGCATTCTGTTTGATATCAAATTAGAATATAGAATTTCATATTTATCAAAAACAATGTAAGAATTGAATATTAAACTCACAAATTGACAAACATTTATTACATTAAATACAGTTGATGTTTATTATCACAGAAAATAGTCAATATTTCATATGTTATAAAAGATCACTTTTAAAAGGTTTCATAGTATTTTACTACATCTTGTTTAAAAAGTAATAGAATATAATAAAAGGTTTTTCATTTAAAAAACAAAAAAAAGGAAGTACTTTTATCAAAGAAACAAGGAATAATATTAACAAATTAGTTCATAAATGTTAAAATTAACATTGACAATAATCAAAATGAAAACCAATTTTAATTCTAAAAGTTAAATCATTTTCATTTCATTCACCAATAAATGAAAATATGATTTTATTAATGTAACTAAAGTTGTTGGTTGGATTTTACGGCATGTCAACCCTTTGTTATTTTATCCAAAAGACGTTGTTTTATTCATTCTTGATGGGTACTAATTTTTTAAAACATTTTTTAAACTCATTTTTTTCTATTTAACCCATAGATGGGATCCTAACAAGCACCACCACTCTAGGTCAGGGTGGACCTGGGAGTAATGGAGATAAAGGGATACTCCACACTCCCCAGAGCTCCAAATTGGAACTTAACCATGAGATGCAGTTTGAAAAGTTGTTGCAAATAAAATCCAAAATTAAAAAATCAAACAAATTCTACACAAAGTGAAATAACTTTATTTTGTCCTTTTTTTTATAATTCAATTTGATAACAAGAAATAATCCCAACATTTAAAGTAATCAAAATTCTAAAAATTATTTTTTTTATTACTAGGGTGAATCAAAAGTTTTGCAATAATTTGACACAATTAAACAGCTTTGGATGCTTTTGCTGAGGTTGTGAAGGTAATATGCCATAGTGAACAGTGAGATGCTAAGCTTACCTGATACTCTCCAAGTGCTCCTTGCTAGATTTGTCTCTATGGTTTGGAGCACAGACTCAGAATCCATGTTTTTAGGCCTACCTGACATTACCTAATCGTCCAGGTTCTTGAAAACCGAGTGAAATTTCTTGAACCATCAGGTTACTGTCTTGTGATCAACTGTGCCTTCATTTTTTACATAAACCCTTTTTGGTTTTTCTCCTCAGTATTATGATCTACTTCAAACTAAAAAAATTTTGTTTGGTGAGGGGGGTGGCTATAGACACCCTACAGAATGAAAAACAAGACCTGTAAAAGGGCAAAGGAAGCTCTTGGTTCAACAGTCATCTAGCACATTATTTCTAAAGTCCAACCTGTTCTCATTTCGGCAGGGCCATGTAAACTTGGTAGTGTCAGAGCCATGCCATCGGGAACTTAAGTTCCTGGTAGGGTCACCCAAGGCAGACAGGTCTGGGACCCAGTAGGATTAGGGTCACAACCTGGCCAAAGGGGTTCTGACGAAAATCCAAAGAGCGTTTCCATCATCATCAAGACTCAATGGCTATTTGGCGTACTTGTCACTGCATTTGTGGAAAATCTGCGGCAAACAAGGACATCTTCCCCTGACCAGGATATGCATGTGGGATTTGGGGACTGCTTGGGAATTTCATGTTCCCTTGTTACTCCTTCCATGAATTCACCACAGGTGAATTTGTTGAATGGTGCTGGCTCAACTGACCCAGGGTGAATGTTGTCTATTATGTTTTTACATACAGATAAAATACGGAACACTGAATGAAAATGCAAGACCAGGAAATTAACAAGGTTTTATTTAACACAGGGTAGAGAATGCTTTTACCCTAAAAGTGACTTATCTAGCCCAACCATGCTGTGAACGTACGTCCACTCAGTACAAACCCCAATCCAAAAGTGTCATGGTCGAAAGCCCACTTCCCGGTTCCTATCAGCCGCTTACTGATCAAGGGGAGTAACCCTATTTTCGTTAAGTCTAAACCTAATACCATCACAGCACAGTTCAAACTCATAAAGCATAAGTTTCTGAATTAGACCATGTTCATCTCTCAAATCACACACAGAGTGAATGCACAACATGTCAGCACACCAACTGCCACCACACTACCAACCACAGAGAGTACCTTCTATGGTTTGAACTACTACAGTCACATGATACATGTGATAAAATATTTCAAAACTTTTGACTCATCCTAGTAAGTCTAATGAAAATAAGTAAAGTTTGTGGAGTGGCCTATTGTCTGTATCAGCCAAATAGCGAGGATGTCTATCACCTTTTCACTAGCACTAGACCTGGGCGATTGTTTTTGTTGAGGTAGAACATCACTTCTACCATCAGCTTCCCACTTTACTACACAGATCAGATTACCCAATCCGTGCTACTCATGTACTGATTTGGCAGGGATCAGTATCAAATCTATCATCTTTGATTACGAGGCAGGTGCTTTACTGACTGAAAAACTTAAAATTTGACAACTTTAATTTTCTATACTTCACAGAAATTTATTCAAGTCAGGATGGAGTTTTTATAAACAAAATAAAGTGGTAAAATTTGATTTTACTCACCTATCATAACTTAAATTTACTTTAAATCAAAATTATTAAATAATACACACTCTCCAGACCTTTTATACATCTTATTATAATGGAGATTATGTAACTGTCCATCTGTAACCGAAACTATGTCACCACTGACGTCACAATTTCCTTAGTTATTAAAGTTATATTCTCAACGATTATAAAATAGTCATTATTTAATCTTAATTAGCATCCTATTTATTAATGAGTTAGATTTGAAACAAAACTGCCCATAGTATTAATGCACTTAAAATCCTGAAATATGAGTTATATATCTCTTAGAAATAAAGATTTACATAGTATATGGTGGGATTAATTTGTATGATTTTAACAAAACTGAGTTTAATAAATGATTATTTGCTATTATTGATTTCTAATACTATCATGTTATTCTCAAACATTAAAAGCAATCCAATAAATAATTTTATATAGAAATCAATTAAAATAACATTAAAATAAGTGTGATATTTTTATATCCGTTCTTACTTAGTTTCATTAGTCTTTCTAATTTACATATAATATTTTATTACATTAAAACTTAAATACCTGTGTCCAGAGAGCACATACTTTTGCTAGTTAGGTGTAAAGTAAAATTTTACATTTTTTATTTAGTAATAGTAACATTACTTAAACGATAAACTTAGTTTACAACGTGAATGGAATTGTTTTGATATAAAAACTGGACTGAAAAAAGTCAGTTGATTAAACATAAGAAGACATAAATGAAAATGTGGATTTGTGGGAATTTTTCAAATGGTTTTATCATACTTTTAATGGTCCAACTATACAAGTTTTGTTTTATAGATATAAAAAATATACTAACTCTAATCCATGGAAACAAGGTTTAGGTATTTTAAAATATAAATCCTCTTTCATTGAGACCCCTTAAAAGAGTTTAAAATAGTAATAATATACATAGACTATTCTTTTCAATCATCCTTATTTTTATGTAGCAATTCTATAAATGAATTATTGGCATCATTTCCTTGTAGACATATCTTTAACTATTTGCCTGCTTTAAACCACTCACAGTGGCTTTCCCACCACTGCCAAACAAAGTACAAAAACTGATGATTAGTTAATTATAATTGAGCAGAAGGATTCAGATTATAATAATAATAATAATAGGACTTTATTTAAATAGAATGAGTTCTGAGGTGAATAGATAGTGAACTTTGAAATATCCCTTCATACAGGTGAAAAATACCAAGAAAATTTGGTACAGCCATGGGGGAAATTTGGTAGGCAAAGAATGAAGCATCCTTCAGGGGCGGTTAGTTTATTAAAGATATCATGAAAAAAGATATTCTAATTTATTCTTTACTAATATGAATATTGTAGGGGCCAAACCGGCTCAGTTTGTAGAGCACCCGCCTCGGAATTGCAAAGTTTCAGGTTCGATACCAGACCTCACCAACTCATGAGTAACACAGATTGAGTAATCTGATCTGTGTGGTAAAGTGGGGAGCTGACGGTAGGTATGGCGCTCCACCCCAGCAAAAAAATAAAAAAATCTCTCTAGTCTAGTGCTAGAAAAAGGGGGATAGCCCCCCCCCTTGCTTACCGGCTGATACCAACAAAAAGCCACTGTGCCAACTTCACTTTTTCATGGATATTGAAGAATTGATTGATTGATTGATTTAAACAGCATGTCAATCTGTCTGGGGTTATGTTATGCCTAAAGGTTAGGGATTGACTTCATTGTACATTTATATTATTGTATAGTTATTTTTATTTTTTTCAAATACAAATCATTTCCAAACAAATCTATTTGACCTATAGATTGGACCCTAACAGGTACTACCACTTATGGTCAGAGTGGACCCGAGAGTAATGGCACTGAAGGGGTACTCCACTCCCCAGATCTCCAGAACTGCAGCCTCACCATCAGATGCAGTTTAGGGTCATACCCAAGATACCTCTTTTTTAGGGGGGGGTGCAGGGGTTACAGACAGCATATTCTAAGCCCCACATCGACTATAGATATCAAATAACTGAATTAGGTGTATCTTGTAAGGGGTTATGAGAATACTTAGTATGCAATACTAGGGAGAATAAAGTAGGATTTTATCAAAAAGTTAAAATAAATGAAATATAATAAAAAGTTGTTTAATTTATCCATTTATTTTATTGTAAGTGATGTAGTAGTAAGTAGTAGTTGTTTGTTCAACTAATTATGATCTATTTTTACTTCAATGGTTTTGTTAATATTAAACATCGCTAAGCAAAACTATTTTTAGTGCAAGGTTATTCACCTGTCTCAACTAACTGCTTTTACATTGTTACCTGTTACTAATTTCTTAGTCAATTATCAGAGATTTTATCCGTGTATTTATTTTCTAGTCGAAGGAAAAGAATTTTTTTTTTAAATAGCCAACCAGCCTTAATTTTTGTTATTTTCAAAGTTGATTATAAAATTTCTGATTGATAACTTTACAAGAAAAAAAAAGTACTGTATTAAGTCCTAAAAACAGGATTCTAATTGTCGTGTTTATTTTTAATAAAATAATGAATTAGGCTTAAATTTCGGCTTTTAATCACATAAATATTTTTGAAAATTATATGATTTTTCATCAATCATTTATCAAATCAGTTTTCTTTATTTTGATCTTCTTTAATATGTAAATTTGAAAACAGGTTTGGGTTTTTGAATGTTTTTGTTTATTCAAACAAAATAAAAATAAAATAAAATGCTAATTAAGTATACTTAATGAATTGCATTTTAAAAATCCAATATTCACTGGCTTCCCTTTAAAGAAAGGTACCAATGAGAAACAAAATATTTATAAAACATTTTTTATTGCCGTGTTTAATAAAAATGTTGGAATAAAAAATGAACCCCCATTTTGTGACCACTTAGATCAATTATTATTGACAAAGAAGAACGTGAAAAGTTTAAAAATGTTTTGTTTGGCTTCCCAAGTGTTAAATAATTAATCCCAGATCTACAACTTACCAATCGAAATTTCACGCGTGCCTCTTTCATTCTGACCATCCTATTGAGGGTATCAGATATCCTTCTCGGTCGCCTCGAATGTAAAATCATTGTCCCGTCTTCATCGTCTTTGTTTTCATCAAGCGTTGACGACGCCATCGTTTTCGTTGCTTTTAGTTTTGTCACTTGAAAATGAAAAGACGGCCGCTTACATCATCGTTACATCAGATTTTTCTTTTACTTTTTTTTCTTTTTAGGAATAAGTTTTTAAACATTAAGAAAATAATGGAAAAGAAGAAAAATAAACGGATTTCAAATATTAAAAAAAGCTACTACCTCAAAGGAAATAAAGAGAGATAGAAACAAGCACAATTTACACCTATGTTCTGATCTCACCAACATCAACATTATCATTATCATTATCATTATCATTTCAACGAATTGAATGAAAAAAACGTGTTCATCTAAATGGAAGAAAACCGCTAGTTCTTCCCATTATCTAAAGCAAAAATATTTATCAAATACAGTTATATTAAGAAAATAAATTAGGAAATAATTATATTTCCATTTACTTTTATTAAAAAAAAATTGTCGAATAATCTGAACGAAGGCGTGTTTATTATTATTTTTCTTTAGCATAAGCGACCTATTTGTCTGACATGGAATGAATCGGTATGCAAGCCGAGAAAATTTATACAAAAAAATTTCGATTTTATGACAAAACTAAAAAAGATGAATTGGTTGTTGTTATTCCTGAGGTAATAATTTTCAAATCAATAACAAAAAAATAACTAATACATGATTCTACCAGTTTACCATTATTATTTTTTAATTACCATTAACAATAACTTATTTGTTCATGTTTTCACTCACTCACCACTGCACACACACGTGTTATCGGTTATTACTTAAATTATGTCATATCGTGGGAACGCATTTTTAAATCTAGTTATTTGATTTTTAACTTTTATTTCTTTTACCCTTTTTTTTTCTGATTTTAGTTTTTACCTATAAAAAACCCAAGAAAAGAATGTGTTTGTATAGAATAGCTCACCTTTATTCTATTTTCTTTTCTTTATTATTATTTACTTAGAATTTATTTTCTGAATTTTATTTTGTTATTATAATGTATGGCTGGAATGTACAGATAATAGTGATCTGACAATTTTATGTATATCACTATAACACAGCACTGTAGCATAATTCTGTTAGTGTAACAGTTTTAAAATCCTCTGAATTTGAGAATAAAGCAATTTCCTGTCCAATTTGCAATGTGATCTGCATTTGTACTTATTCCAATCATTATAATTTCTCAAGGGAGATAACCGTTGCTAATTATAGAGAATTTTACCATATTTATTCATCTGCAATTTTATAATATAAATTCTATTGTTGTATGTTGGTTGGAGGTAATTTTTATAGGAAATGTAACATCAAAGAAACAAGCAAAACAGTACAAGTAATGAACAAAGAAGTTTGAATCGTAACAAAATTGTTCTTTATATTTGTATTATAAATTGTATCAAATGAACAACAAGTTACAAAGTTTTGGTTTGGTTAATGAATTTTCCTTTTTACAAAGTCTTATTAGTGTTAAAGCTTACTTGTCCTTTTAGTTCACCTGGTTCGAAGAGAATTGTAGTCGGTGACTGGGAAAGGTATGAATCCTACTCTCTCTCCAGCTATGGATAAATAGTAGGGCAGACTCGGTTCTTTAACCATGGCTAGGTAACCAGTCTAGGAGAAGGAAAACTCAGAATTCAAACCTGTTAAACTCCGCTTAAGAAATTGACCTTGTGTCACATCCTACTCGCGTGGAGGGATTGGTAAATATATATAAAATAAATTGGCATGACAATGTTTTCTGAGATGTGGGATTCTTTTAGTAAAACTTACCTAACTTAACCTGTCCCCTCACCTAAAAGGGGTAAGGGTTAGTTTTGTTGCACAGTTCCCCTTGAAGGGGAATGCCAACAGGACCATGCTTTTGTTTAGCACTGGACAATGCACATCAGCTTCAGTTCATGAATGGGTCCCCACATAAAAAAAGACTTCTATGTCAATCCAGCCAGGTGAGAAGCCCAGAAAATATATTCTTCTTGTAGAACAATGCAGGCTTCAAGGTGGGCAGCAAAGTATAGCAATTAGCAATTTTCTTCTAACACAATATAAAGCAAATGAACATAAGCTCAATAAATTGAGTTAGAAAATAAATCTCACTATAATAAAACATATCTTTACCTATGACTTGGTAAGGCAACCAGTCTATGTGACAGAAAACATGAGTCGAGTGGCGGAAGTGGGGACTTACTGTATTCTCGAAGGAAGTGGGTTAAGCTTTTTTTGGCATTTTATGACTTTAATCTAAGATCGAACCCGCGTCCTTCTGAATATGAAAAGGTGATATTTGAGCGTAGCACTGAAGATTGAGTTGATCCAAGTTCCTGTATGTTAAAACCAGATGCTTGTATGACAGCTACAAGCATGTGTATGAATAGACCAGCAGAAACCCAGGAGAGACAGAGGAAAAAAGTGCATGTTACGTGTTAGAGACAGTAGCCATGAGAGGCTTTGAAGAAAATGAAACACCAAGAAATAGAAGTCGACTGCGACGAGACAGCAACTGGAGAAGAAAAAAGAAAGGAAAAGATTAGTCTGCCAGTAAACGTTGAACTCGGTTTTTTGAGCCCCCTCAACAAAGATTTTTTGTGTTAACAAATTTTATTTTTCCCTCAACAGTCTCGGAGGAGGAAAACTCTGAAATCAAACCAGTAGTACTCTGCTTAAAAATCTACCTTGTGCCACATCCTACTCATATGGTGTAGTGGTTAGGTAAATACATACTTTCTAAACAGTACATGCTTTTCCCAGATCAGCCCTGTTAGCTGCGGCTGTAGAATATGCCGACTGCACCTTTACAGTGGGTTAAGACCACCTGTTTGCCAGGGTGGCAACCTGTGATACTTAAGAGAGAATGCTGATGGCTAAGCAGTCTATGACATGGAACCCTCCACTTTGGCCTTACTAGACGCGCTGTTGGAGAGCACCCTCTGATCAAGTGGCTGGTCACATCAAGCCCCTAACACCTATATGAATATCCCGGCTGTATTGCTCTTATGGCAAACTCTAAATTCTTTTGATCATATGTACTAGAAGGTGGTGGCTGAGGGTCTTAGTGTCTTGGGCATGAAATTAAATTGCATCTAGTGGTGAGGTTCCAATTTTGAAGAACTGGGGAGTGTGGAGTACCTCTTTATCATTATTACTCCTAGGTCCACCCTGACCCGGAGTGGTAGTACTTGTTAGGGTCCTATCTATGGGTTAAATCGATCAAATTTGAATATTTTTTCAGATCTTCTAATTCCTCCACTGTCAATTGGCAATGAGCTTTGATTGTAGCCCATACACATCCAACATTTCCATGTATTCCACTTGTTGAAGACTTTCTAGAATGTGGATCTCTTTTAACAGACTCTGTGCCAAGTTTAAAGAGTTGATACCAAAATGTTTACTCATTGAATCAGTGGCAAAAGCATTTATAAGAATTAGCAAGGTTTAACTTGTAGCTAACATCCATTTCTTTTAATGCATTAGGTTATCTAAAAGAGAGTAACCTAACACAGAATATTTGGTAGGAAAATAAAGACAAGTCAATTAATACTATATAACATTTAATTGTACAACATGCTAGCAGGTAACTAAGTTCCCATCTCAAGCTTCAAAAGAGTCAAAATGTGTTTGAGGAACATGAAGAAAAGTCTAAAACAAAAGAGGTGGAAACCACTTAGTATTTCTCAGGTCTGGAAACAAAGACAAGCACCATGTGTGCTGCTGTGGAGAAGCAGAAACTATGTCTGTCACTTCTCAAGTTCAATTCTAAAAGAGGGAATTCAAGGGTTTGTCTTGTCACAACAGACTTGTGATGTGGGAGAGTTCCTCTAAATCTTTGACAAGGGAGACCACTCCGTTTTGTTTCCCAACACATTCTTCATCATTTGAATAGTTTCTGTAGACATTTCTGTATGAATGTAATGATCATACAGTACACAAGTTAACTCATTGGTGTCTCACTGCTGATTGTAAGCCCATAGAAAAAAATGAAAGGGGATTTTCTTTTTCTGTTTTCTTAAGAATTGTTATTAATCAGTATGAAAATTAAAACAAGTTGGCTGGAGGTAAATTTTATGTGAAATGTAACATTAAAGAAACAAACAAAACAGTACAAGTAATGAACAAAGAAGTTTGATTTTATCTGCATTATTCAGACTATTGTCCTCATCTGCATTGTTATCTGTACAACGTTTCGGACGATATGCCCTCTGGCCTTCTTCAGTATTTCTTGTCGACGATCGGAACGTTCTCGTCTCAGAACCTCTTTTGACTCGGGAACTTTCTTGTCGTAATCGCGAACCTTCTTGTCATAGGTTCAAAGTTCCGTGATGGCTCCCGATTATGACAAGAAGGTTTCCAAGTCCGACAAGAAATACTTGAAGAAGGCCGGAGGGCATATTGGCCGAAATGTTGTACAGATAACAATGAAGATGAGGACAATAGTCCGAATAACGCAGATAGTACTAATCATCAAGCCTCATCTCAAACATTCAGAGAAGTAAAGAAGTTTGATTTGTAACAAAATTGTCCTTTATATATACTAGCAAATATATGCACCCTCCGGGTGCAAGTATTTAAGTTTTAATATAATAAAATATCATATTAAATTAGAAAGGCTAATGAAACTGACTAAGAATGCAGATAAAAAGATCTGCAACAGAGGGGGTATAATCAAAAAATAGAACAACTTTGAAACTAACTATTCCATCATTTTCCATTACTCCCCTGTTTCATTGGTAAATTTTCCTAATTTAACTATTTAGTTAAAATAGGAAGTAAAGGATAATATTACAGTTATTTCTTCTTGTAAATAAATTTCTTTTAAGATTTATCTACGAGATTTTTGTTTATATTTCTTAAGATAAAACCAAACAATTAGAAATCAATAATACCAAGCACATATTTATTAAAATAAAATTTTAAATATCAATATGCAAATTAGCCTTCTCGTTCAAACTGTAAATCGCTATTTTGTTGTATATATAAATACAATTGCATGTTATTAGTACGTAGATATGATCAACAGTATTAATAATGTAAAACAATTTTTATTAATAACTGAAGGTTTAAAAGAATGAAATCATGGAGAATTTGACGTAAATAATTAAAGGAATTGTGACTTGAGTAGTGATATAGTTTCGGCTTCAGACAAAAATGCAGTCTATCTCCATTATATATAGATATTATAAATTGTATGAAAGGAACAACAAGTTACAAAATTATGATTTCATTAATGAATTTTTCTTTTTACAAATTCTTATTAGTGATAAAGCTTACTTGTATTTGTTCACCCGGTTCAAGGAGGATTGGTATTCATGAACTTGTCTGTTTGCTGGCCGCTGCCTTTCTGCTCTCTACTACTATAAATCTTCCCTTCTCCCACTCTCAGAATGTCTGTTAATCAGCAGGAGTTTAGAATTTTTGGCGTCTGTCAGTCTGGCTTTGTATATTTTTAGAAAACGATACTTTTTTCTTTGTTCCTCCAAACCTGGTCAAACAAGAATCTACAGCTTATGAACCATTACAGAACCTAAATAATTAGAATGGAATCATCTGTTTTTCCTATAGATAATTTCTGATGAAACCTCAAGGGAGAGAAACAATGAGATATCATGGGACTTGTTAATTCAACCTAGCAATTGCTAATTACTCTGTTCACCTTGTATCTTTCCTTAGTGCTGTAAGGGAAGGTATTTCCCCTACAAGAAAATTGGACTCGTCCAACAAAACATATAAATAATATGGACTACACAAGGGTATTGGTTGAGTAATAGCTGGTCTTGCTGCAGAGATTTAATCACTGCTGTTAAAAAGCTTTGAACTCTATCAGATTTATATCTTTTGTACAAAAAGGGTAATAAATCAATGTTAACCTTTCTTACAGATTTCAATATTGTTATTTGATAACTCAGACACAACGCTTAGTAAATGTTTTTTCCCTGTCTTTAATATTCATTGTGTTTCTTCCTATTATTTCTTTGTCCTGAGTATGATGTTAAACTCTATCTGATGGTGAAGTTCCAATTTTGGATCCCTGGGGAATGTGGAGTACCCCTTCATCACCATTACTCCCAGGTCCACTCTGACTCATGATGGTAGTACCTGTTAGGGTTCTATCTATGGGTTAAATAGAAAAAAATGAGTTTAAAGAAAAACATGTTTTTAAAAAATTGAGTACCCATCAAGAATGAAATAAACAAAATGTCTTCAGCATAAAATGACCCAACAAGGGTTGATATGCCATAAAATCCAACCAACCAACCAAGGTAAATAATCATTGCTAATTAGAGAATGGCCATTTTTAGACTGCAAGTGAGAACACTTTACAGTGGAGATCCTTTTGTGTTCCTTAGTGTAGAATCCTTGGTTGCTGATCCGTCCATCTGTGTTGAATACCAGCAACTGAGGGGCTTTCAAGATAGGCAATTAAATAGTTAACTAATCACGTATTCGAGCTGGTGATTGGCTGATTGAATCCATGTGCCCATGCAGAGTTTATAAGTTTAAGTGCACATCTTATATTACAAAAAATATTCCAACACTTCATAATAGTAAAAATACCATAAAATCCAACCAACCTATTATTTCTCTATTAACTCTGATACTTGAGGGACATCACTTATTTTCCAACATTATACTTGACAAGCTTTTTCATGTAAAAAAAAAAAGACTTTATGTTAATACAGTCTGATGGGTTTGCCTAGAAAATATTCATTTAACAAGCATTATATAATGTTTCTATTATGTTTTTACATACAGATAAAATACGGAACACTGAATGAAAATGCAAGACCAGGTTGTTGGAAATTAACAAGATTTTATTTAACACAGGGTAGAGAATGCTTCTACCCTAAAAGTGACTTAACTGGCTCAACCGTGCTGTGCATGATCGTCCACTCGGTACAAACCTCAATCCAAAAGTGTCATGGTGGAAACCCCACTTCTGGGTTCCCATCAGCCGCCTACTGATCAAGGGGAGCAACTCTATTTTATTTAACAGTTTCCTTATCTTATAACACTACTAAAATCTAATGACTATATTTAACTCTCAAATTTTATATGATGAATTATTTTCTGCTGTTTACAGAACATTATTTCTCTTGATTTCTTTTTGTCTGAATTTTTGAGATGAGCCTTGATAAATTGTATTATTTCAATTTCTTGAACTATTGTCCTCATCTTTATAGTTATATACACAACATTTCAGCCAATGTGCCCTCCGGTCTTCAGCAACAAATATAATCTGCAGCTGTGTGAGTGACTGAACAGTCCACCTCTTGAATGGCAATCACTGCAAGCAAAGTTGCCGGAGTTGCTCTTTTTCACTCCTTTACGTTCCTTGTTTGGCAAAGAGTCACCAGGTCGTCTGCACAAGCCTCCCATGTGTTGGTGCCAATGTGGCATGTCTTTATTTTCCTTTGCTGGCATCTTTAAAGTGCAAGCGAGGTCTCCCTGTTGGTCGGGTGCTGTCTGCCAATTCGCCGTACAGTAGGTTTTCGGAGATGCAGCCTAAGTCCGTCCTCCTGATGTGACCAAGCCAAAGTAGGCGTTATATACAGTTCTAAGTGACAATCATCTATAGATTGCAGGTTCAATCTTGTCTAAAAGTAATAATAACATAGAATACTTAAGATAGCTTAACACTTGTAACCGGTCATGTTTAACGGAATGAGAACAGTCTACACCCTTGGATTGAATAAAGGATTTGGTTCCAATTTCCATGAAGTTTCTTGATTATGACAAGAAACACATGAAGAAGGCCGCACATCACACCAGCCGAAACATTTTGTATCTAACAATAAAAATGAAAAATCCAAATTATACAAGTTACATTATATTTTTTTTTGCATCTACCTCCCATGTGTTTGTTTCAATATGGCATACCCTCATGTCTTTTAATGTAATTCTTAATGTAATGCAACTTTATTATTGTAGTTTAGAACTTCTTTGAATGCTCTTAGTAGATTTGTCCCAAAATGACGACATGAAAGGCACAGTTATTTTTATTTGTTATAGAAATGTGAAATTATCATATTCTTTATTCCCATTTTATTTACAGGAAAACAAATGAATATATGAATTTCTCTCATATTAAATGACTCCTCATTACTGTTCCTGTCCTTAACCCTGTTGGATTATTTTGTGTTATAAGGTGGATTGAATAAAAGGTCTGAAGTTCCATGAAGGCTCCAGAGTTCAAAAAGAATATGTTCCTGAGGTCAACAAGCAACACCTGAATAAGGCCAAAGGGTACATCGGCCAAAACATAGTGTATATAACAATAAAGATGAGGACAATAGTCTGAAAAATCTTTATTTCTTGTTTTCATTTTTAACTAATAATCTTTTCAGTTCATTGATTACAAACTAATCATTTAAATTGCTAACATCTTAATACTAACCAATTTTATTTCTTCTTATTTTTCAGGTTTTAGATCCAAACTATGGCCTTTATATCTGGCCATGTGCTCCAGTCTTAGCACAATATGTTTGGTTCTTTCGAGAACAGATCAAAGGGAAACATATCTTAGAGGTAAACATCTTTTCATACGAATAGAAATTTTTCTAAGCTAATTTCTCTTTTCTTTATATCATATTGGCATTGCAATCTCGGGAGACTATGTAGTTTTTGTGCCCCTGTAATTACAGCGCCTCCTGTGACTTGGAAGTCCAATGTTCAAAAAACAGCCTCGACCACAGATGTCGCATGTGAAGGCTGTCACTGAAGATGTTGATGTGCTGCTCCTTTCTTCTGGACCTCTTGGATTCATGGTTTTGCACCATAGTGACTTCAGACATAAACAGTCCACTACGGAGAGCAGTCCTGAGCCAAATTTTCCAAGCTTTTCTTTAGTGCCAAGTTTATCTATCAGTATCAATATTATCAAACAGATGTCGAAGAACTTTTGATCAACAGTCAAACAATTAAAAATGATTTCCCAGGTTGGATCATTACTATGCTTGAATACACAGAAAACACCTGAGGAAGGCCAGAGGATGCAGTGGCCGAAACATGTTTATACATACCACAATAAAGATGAGGACAACAGTCCAAAATATCAAAATTATTTAAATCAAGCCTCATCTCAGTGATTACAAACAAATAACACCTCATTAAAATTTATGAATTCAACACCAACATTTTTTAAATGGTGCGACACAATGGTTAAGTGAAAATACGGTCAGAGAAAAAAAAGAGAAATAGAATGTGCTAAGTCCAGGCATATGTATATGGGTGGGTGTTTGTCCTTTAAGGAGACAAAGGATCACTCAGTAAAATTTAAGAGAATTATACGGCCACCATGAAGTTAAGCTAGTTAGAAGAGAAAATGGGTCTTGAAAAAATTAATGGTTTAAAAATTGGGGACACTGAGACTAATAAAAGAAGTAATGGCTATAGTTTTTAAGAGAAATCACAGACACAAAGTCTGAGAAGAAAAGTAAGTACCCAGTAATGGGTGGTTGAATCCAACGTGGGGTTATTGACATTGCAACGAAGATGCATGAGTGCAGACCAATGTATTATCCACAATGGTCAGTAAAATTATCACCATTGACTTTTTTGCATGATTTTTTATTTTATTTGGTCCACTGTTTTCCATTTATCTAATTTTGAATATCTTTCTCTCTTTCAGCTTAGTGCTGGCACCGCACTTCCAGGAATTGTAGCTTCCAAATGCAATGCAGCATCTGTGACTCTCAGTGAACATATTCTTTCCCCAAATTGTCTAAAACATTGTGCTAATTCTTGTGCCACAAATGGTTTAGAAAATTTGTCTGTAATTGGAATTACTTGGGGACTTTTCTCACCTGAACTTCTCAGCCTTCCACCAATGGATATCATTCTCGCTTCTGACTGCTTCTATGATTCAAAAGGTAAAAATAATATTCACCCAATTCTTTCTGATCAGAAAAAAATGAGATTAAAAAAACTTTTTTTTTTTTTTTTGGTAATAATTCTTAGCTAGATTCTCCTTAGAAATTACTATTGTGTTTCCCTGAAAATAAGACCTAATTATTTATTTTGTAAAATACATACAAAAATGTGGCACAAGGCCTCAAAAAAAAAAGGGGGGGTGTAGGAGGCTGGTTATTTCTGACCTAACTTTTAACTATTTCCATTTGTGACCTAATTCGTATTACAATTTTCCATTCACCATAAAACCAATTCACACTACAAATACCAAAACTTACCAGTCTCTCTATGACAAACTTACACCTAATCCCGTATTTACATAGTCGGGAGGGAGGGGGAATGATTTATATATACAATTCTAGATTCTCCTTAGAAATTACTATT
The DNA here is from genome assembly GCA_023376005.1 of Doryteuthis pealeii. NCBI lineage: Eukaryota > Metazoa > Mollusca > Cephalopoda > Myopsida > Loliginidae > Doryteuthis > Doryteuthis pealeii. The sequence continues at coordinate 8,993,802 of CM042150.1, forward strand.
GTGTTTCCCCGAAAATAAGACCTACCTGCAAATTGAGACCTAGCATGATTTTTCAGGATGATCTTAATATAAACCCTTCCCTTAAAATAAGCCCTAGTTGAGAGCAGTAGAATTTTGGAATCCAGTGACTTGCAGAACAATAACATTCCAGAGGATGATGATATGATTATTTTTAAATGAATTGTCATTAATGAGTTTTTGAATAAAATAACATGTTAATGGTAAATAAATATAGATCGTTTTTCATAATTTCTGTTTATTAAAATTTAATAATTTTCTACATCTTAATGTCATTTTTCAATATATGAAGAATAAGACATCCCCCAAAAAAATAAGCCCATGTGTTCTATTTTGGAGTGAAAATTATTCATATCAGATAGAGCTGCATGCAAAATATCCTAAAGAACTCATAAGAAACAACTACATAAAAAAATGAACACGATTCCCTAACCTCTAGGTATAAAATAACCTTAGACAGGTTGATATGCCATTAAAATCAATTAATCACCAAATTTTCTATGCAATGAAAAGTAATACTATTATATATGTCCCATAATAAGTTTACATTTGCATATATATTTCATAGACTAAATATAACAATTTAATTTAAGTGAATTCAACAATATTCCCATAACACGTGCAGATTTAAAAACATCTTTTCGCTGTTATTCATTTGTATATTTGATTGTACAATATACTGAATTTATTTTGTGGGGACTCACATCAGTGAGAGGGGGGGTGCCAGGGTGCAAACAAAACTGTTGAGAGGAAAGCCCAGAAATGATGCACATTCTCTCCTGATGAACCCAAAACAAAACAATCATAGAGTTGAACTTCTTGGTGGTTTTGCTAATGGATTGAGGAGCATTCTACAGTCCACTCGCTTTCTGGTGAGTTTCCGTTCCTTATCAAGTAATTTCCTTCTAACAACTATTATGGGACAGAAGTACTTTACCTGTTTGCCATGGGTAGGATGTGACATAAGGATGGGGCATCCAGCAAGAATCAAATTCACTATTCAGTAGTAATGAATACGAGAGACTAGCTTGGTAACCATTACACCACAATGGGTTACACCCTTATGGGACAGAGGTAGTATTTATTAAGTTTACCTTGATCTGGCACAAGGCCAACTAGTGAGAATTTAACTACTTACTACTAGTAGATTAGTATGCAATATGAGTTTGTTAACTACTACACCAAGCTGGTTTATATATACTAGCAAATATATGCACCCTCCGGGTGCAAGTATTTAAGTTTTAATGTAATAAAATATTGTATTAAATTAGAAAGGCTAATCAAACTAAATAAGAATACATATAAAAAGATTTGAAACAGAGGGAGTATAATAACAAATGGAACAACTGAAACTTACTCTTCCATCACTCTCGTATTTCATTGTTATTTTTTCTAATTTAAGTATTTAGTTATAAGAGGAAGTAAAGAATAAAATGACAGTTATTTTATCTTGTTAATGGATTTCATTTAAGATTCATTGAAGAGATTTTTGCTTATATTCATTAAAATAAAACCAACAGTTAGAAATCAATAATACTAAGCACATATTTATTAAATTCGATTTTTTTAATATTAATATGCAAATTAGCCTTCCCGTTCACACTGTAAACCGCTATTTTGTTGTATATATAAATATAATTGCATGTTGTCAATATGTAGACATAGTTAACAGTATTAATAATGTAAGACAATTTTATTAATAATTGAGGTTTAAATAAAAATAAAATCATGGAAAATGTGATGTCAATAACTAAGAGAATTGTGACTTGAGTAGGAATATAGTTTCGGTTACAGACAGAAAAACACACAATCTCCATTATAATAAGATTTACTAATTTTGAGTAGGGATCTCAAAAATTTTTTTTTTTTTTACTTGTTTCCCTGGAAATGCCATTTTTTTTTTTTACTTTATGAATAAAGCAAAATTAATTATTCATATAAAGATAAGCAATTGTCTGAATTTTTGAGATGAGACTTGATAATCTGTATTTATATTTTTCAGACTGTTGTCCTCATATTTCTTGTCCAACTCATCAGGAATGAGAAATCCAAAAATATTGAGTTATAATAAAACTAAACTAAAAATTTTAATTTCAGATTTTGATGACATCTTTGTCACTTTGTCATTCATATTGGAAAAGAATGAAAAATGTGAATTTTGGTGCACATACCAAATACGAAGGTGAGTATTTTTTATTTCTTCTCATATTATTTATTGTAGTCAATAATTAATACATCAATTAAAACTCAAAGTGTTATATAACCCTTATACGTCATCAACTATATAACAGACAGACAGAGTAGAGATAGTTGATTGTCTTACTTGCTACATTCCTGCTTCTTTGTCTACTCCTCATATTCCCTGGTTGGGCTTACAATTTAAGGATGGGTTCTTCTCTTAAGGGTTGGACATTGCTTATTTTAACATTTAATTAACACACAAGACTTGTTTGTTTCTTGATCAAGTTTTATTTCCAACCCTGCCCATTTGATTCCACTATGGGGAAGTTGCGAACCCTAAGAGACATCCTCTCTGATAGTCAGATGCAAGCCGGCACCCTAACTAAAACAAAACTTATTCTCATGCCTGTATACCAGAAAGTCAGTTGGAATGTCACCATTAACTTTTCACGGACCCCAATTCAAAATAACTATAGGTATGTTCATAATTTATAACTGCTCATAAATCATGTAACAAAAGGTGGATAAATTTTAATAATTTTGCTTGTTCAATTTTAAAATTCACTTTGAAGGTAAATGTATGATGAGTGTATAATATATTTTGGAACTAAACATTTGTGACAAATTTAACTCAGACTTTAATATAGACATTGTTAATATAACCTAAATAACTAAGGAAATTGTGAATTTTGGTTACAAAGTTACATAATATCCATTAAGATATTTAGAAGAGAAAAAAAAAGGATTCTTCATGTCTGTCTGTACAATGACTGAATGGACATCCTTTTATAAAGGAAAATTGGCACAGACTAGCAAAGTTCAATAAAATCCAAACCTTATTTTTGTCTGAAGGGTTAAACTTTTTACCCCCCATTTTCCAAAGGAAAAGCTAAATAAAAAATATTTAAGGGTATAAATCCATGACATTAAAAAATTCACTAAATAAAAAATTAATAAAAGGATAAGCCTTAATAAAAAATACAAACAAGAAAAAAAAAAAAAAAAAAAAAAAAAAAAAAACTTGAATAAAAAGATAATAAAACAAATATATAGAAAAAGAATGTTTTATTAATCTGTATATAAATATAGATAAGAGATTCATTTTTAGCTTTTTAAATTCTGGGCAATGCCAAGTAGCTCTGCTAGTGTTAAAAAAATGTATACAGAGTTCAGAAGTAATTCATAATCTTTTCATGTTATGATTTTCTCTTCAGATTTTTTTATTACATAATATACACTTACTTTCAAACCAGAAAGCTATTTGGTTGTAAACTTCTAAAACCTTTTTAATTTAATACTTTTAGAACAAATAACTGCTAGAATTTTTAAAAAAAAATTTTTTTTTTAGCTTTCTTGTTCAAATATACATAAATCAGATTATCAGGGCAAGTTTGATTGCCAACCCCACATTATCATTATTAAATTGGACTGGAAATGACTTTATTTTCTAAGTTAGAACATTTTAACAGTATTGGGTGAAGAAAAACTCCCAATTATGTGCCGTTTTTGTCATTATGATAACATACAAAGTAGAATCGCGGGTGTAATGGTTAGAGTCGTAGGAAATGGACTTGTTGACCCAAGTCCAATTCTCCCTCCAGCTATGTGTAAATAGCAGGGCAGACTGGGCTCTTTAACCAGTCTAGAAAGAAAACTCTGAATTCAAGCCTGTTAAACTCCGCTTAATTGAACTTGTATTATATCCTGCTCATGTGGAGGGGTTAGTAAATATATATACACACACAAAGTAGAATCATCATTATGTAATGGTCTTTCTTAAACTCTTAGTAAACTTAATGGTGTATACATGTTTCAGAGTTCAATCCTTGCTGAATGCCCCATGTTTACAACCTTAAGTCCCATCTTATAATAAATGAAGCATCCCATCATGGTGTAATAGTTAACAAGCTTGTCTCCCATGTCCATTACTGCTGGATGCTCCATACTTGAGACCTGGTGTCATATCCAACCCGTGGTAAATACTTAGGTTTCATAATTTGGGACTGAAAACGAAAGCCTAAATGAACATTTTAATTTATGTTCAGTCTACTTGTTATAATGGTGACAGAAATGTAAAAGTTTAATAAAGTATATTATTATTATGTTTTTTTTTAAGAACATAAGTTATAATTCAATTTAAAACCTGTATGCATAATTCTGAATTGATAAATGTATTTTTCTTTTTTTCTTTCTCTTTCCAGTACAGATAAATCTATCGTGTACCTTTTAGAAGAATGGAACTTAACTTGTATCCATATACCCCTAAGCAGTTTTGAAGCGAATGGACCGAGTGTTGCAGAATCTAATTATCCTGGAAACCACACAATTGAAATGCTCAAAATATTTAGGAAAAAAAGTTGAACATAAATTAACCAAGTTTTTGGATTTTGTAATGATTAAAACAAAAACAAGACAGATACATGAACATTTCAGTTTCTTAGGATAAGATATTAAGTTTTTCTTTTAAAAAAAAAAAAAAAAAATCTATTGTACATATATTTCCAAAATAAAACTATTCTAAAAAGAACCAAGTTTCAGCGTTTGTATTTTCCTAGTGGTTCGACTGTTGACACCTATCTTTGTAGTATAAACAAAATGTTATTTGTCTGAATTTTTTTAAATGAGGCTTGATAATTTGTATTTTTCGGACTATTGAGCTCATCTTTATTGTTTATATATATATATATATATATATATATATATATATATATTTTCAGCAAATATGTCCTCCAGCCTGTAAACAAACACTTGAAGGCCGAAATGTGTATATAACAATAAAGACGAGGACAATAGTCTGAAAAATACAAATACATAAAATGTAATTGTCTTCTACTGTCTTGTGCCTTCGTTCCTATAAAACTGGGTTGAACTATTCCACTTTTTGTGCTAGGGGTGGTCAGATAAAGTATATCTTGACTTTCTAAAATAATTTCAGAATAAGTTCCAAAGTTAATGTAATGCATGTGTAGGAGTGGGTGGGGGTGCAGTCTTCACTGAGGGTTAAACCAATTCTTCTAATGATTGTTTCCAAAAGGAGGTCGTATCAACCACCAGGTTTGGTTAAAACCATACAAGCCATGAATTCACCCCTGACAAAGAAAAAGATGCAAAAAACAAATTTCAGAATACACATGTACAGCCATCTTTATTAATGACAAATTATCTTTTCTGGTTGGGTGGGGGGTGGGGTGGGGTGACACTTTGCAATATGGAAGAGTTGGTCAATTTTCTATCCCATTCTAATGACCAGCCCTTAACACTTGTTTTTGTGACCAACTATAAAGGGAAGGGTGACCACTACCCTGAGCAGCAACTTGGGAATGCTATGGGTAAATAGTAGCACAGATTGGACTGTTTAACCTTGGTATGACAATCACTCTAGAAGGAAAAAACGGAATTCAAACCAACTGTAGACCTGGAGAGGGATGAGCTCCACCAGGTTATTCTTGCCACAACACACTATAACCAAACCAGGTTAGAAGACAAATTTTGGGCAGTTTTGGTTTAAATGAAAGAATGGTCATTAGGATTTGGAGTAAATCTGATTTTGATAGGATTGACAAAGTTGTCTAAGACAGAAATAGAAGACTTAAAAATATTTTGACATTCAATAGTTTTCTAGTGAAATTTATTAAAACTTTCAGCAGCAACAGCAGTTCCATTGTCAGTTCTGGTGCCTAAAACTATAGCTGTTGAGAAGGCATTTTCTGTGATCAAATCAAGCAAAACAATTTCTATTATTGTTGTGTAATATTTTTGAATACATTTCAGTAAAATCACTGGTGACTAGACAACCAATCTCTGATACGAGGAATTTGAAACAACAGGAAGTTTACCAACCGATTCCCCTCCCCCAAGAAAAAAAACAAAAAACAATTGAAACATGGTTGTATTAGTTATCGATGCAACTCACAGAAATCCAGAAGGTTGGTCAAGAGTTACAAATTCACACCAAACTAGAAAATTTTATGAAAATGATTGGGAGAAGAAAAAAAAGTTCCTTACAAATGGAAATTATTAAAACTAAACTTCTATAACAATCCTTTTCTCTTTTCAAGATAACCAACTTATAATTATAATAGTTGTAGTAAAAGAATGCTTAAAACAGCAACTCCCTAAGTAGAAATGTCAAGGTTAAGAACATTGAATTTCTTTGGCCACTTTCTTTTTTTTGTTAGTTCCTCAACACAAGATTGTACAAAAATTAATAAATTTGTAATAGTAAAAAAAATAAATGCTCATTAACCCTAGTTTGCTTACACAAAACTGACAGTATAATTAAATAGATGATTACTACCATGTATAACAGATCAAATTTTGCTGAGAATCATAACATGATTTTTTTTTAACAAAAAGACTTGCTTTGTAATTAAAATGCACATACACTGATGCTGAAGACATTGATACTAATTTTCACCTGTTAAATTTACTTTTTCAGACAATTATCTTTTCGCAACTTAGATATTTGCCAAGTATAAAAAAAGAAAGAAAAAGGGAATGAAGGCTTCAGTATCAAGGAAGCTCATTAATTGGGGTAATTTTGATCTATTTTATGTTTAAAAGCTACAAATTTACTGGGCTTCACAATTTATTAGTAGATAATCTCTAAGAATTAACATGAAAATAAAAAGCCAAGTATTTAATTTTTGCATGGAAAATATTCAGTTATCTGCCCTTGTTATAAATTTAATGCTAAGAACTAGTCATTCTGTGATAGAACCTTTTTTTACCATTGAAAACAATTTGAATATAAAATTAACGATGTAGATCATCAATCTTTTGTAAGAGAAACCATTAAGATGTGATTCACATAGTAAAGTTGGATAGAATCAAACTCAGGCCATTGTCATCTTTTAACTCTGGTTGAAATTTTTTTACTAAATGCAATGCATAAAAAAACTGTTCCCAATGTGAGACGTACACCCACCTCCCCACCAAAAAAAAACAGTAAGCAAAAGTAATTACTTCTCTTGCCTAGACATGTATACACTTGGTTTCTAGAACCTACAACTTAAAATCTAAGAACCTTAATCTTTTGTTTTATATGTTGAAGGATAATAATAATAATAAGTTGATATAGATTTTTCTACTCTTTAACAGGTCTTGATTTTAATCAAAGCCACCCTGATTACCATTTAAGAATTGAGTTGAATTCAGTTTTCTATCAAGAATAATTGCTCTACCAAAGCTAAAGAAATCTAGCTGCCCTTAAACATTGAATAAAATCACTTAAGGTCTTCATGTTAACAATGGTATATTCTGAATACTATCTTTAGGGCTTTTGATAATACTACTCTATATAAAAAAAATCAAAAAAAAATCTATACATATATAATTTTCATAATAAAATTAAAGTCTATTAGCAATATAGAGAACAGTTTAAAAAGATCTTTGTAAAACTTTATAAAAAAAATTTTTTAAATAGTAAAAAAGCTAACAGATCTACAAAAGGTAACAACTATAAAAAAATCTTTTATATTAAAATTAAATATTAGGTTTTTGAAAATTAAAATCTTAAGAAATTTGTATAACATTTTGGGTAAGATTTGTCAGATATGAAAAGCATTTACATAAAAGAGGGAAATCTTTTCCAAATACTTCAGAATTACAGATAAAAAAAAGTAAATACATACACACACACACAAATGGTCTGTTATTATATACATCTGAAGAGAGAAAAGCAAGAAATATTTCCTTTGCCAGTTTGTTCTTCAAATAAATGTTAATTCACTTTTTTAAAATCAACCGAATTCATAGTTTATGTAATTGATTATTTAATGCCACACTGAATAGAGGCAAAAGATTCAGTTTTGTTCAGACAAAAGACAAATAAATACAAATATATTTTTCTGTTGTAGCCAGAATCTTACAAAACATTTTAGGTAAATTGAAATGTCTTCTTCCCTGTTGGTGAACATTAGTTCAATTTGGGAACATTGATTTTTTTTTTATTGCAAAGATTGTGTGCACTGATAACTTCACGAGAAGCTGGCAAAATATATTCTTATTGAAATATAGAAACAAAAAGAAGTCAACAATTTGAGAGAGAAAAAAAAAAAACGAAAAGATAAAAAAAGAAAATCAACTACCAGTTATTTTTTTAATAATTTTTTTGTTGTTTTTTTTTATCTTTAAAGAATTTTTTTTAAATAAAAAGGCAACAGTGTGGTAAAAGGGACATCTGTCATGACACTTGTTATTTGTTATTTATAAATTGATTTACAGTCAAATTCTGAATCTTGATTTTTTTTTTTTCATGACAAATGTTTGTCCTCTGTCCAGGCAAGAGAAGCTAGTCAAGTTTACAGATTATATATATATATATATATATATTGCTGTAAGTTTAACATGACTTCTCAGTTCTTGCCATTAAAAAAAAAAAAAGAAAAATCACATCCTGTGTTCAATGTGCAGACTTTTATATTCTCAAATCCAGAACCAATAGCAGATACTTTTAACAAAGAGACTGATATCATTTCCAAAGTGTTCTTCATATTCAAAGAATCGAATACCCCCCCCCCCAACCCCATTTTACACTGACAGGATTTATAGTCTTGTAATTTTATTCTTTTTTTTTTCTCTTTATGACACAGAATCTTTAACATTTGACAATGATTTTTTTTTTTTTTCCTTTTCATTTTTTCCCATTTAACCCTCTCTGCTTTTCCGAGGGTAAACATCTTGATTTTGGCACAGAGGATCAACTTTTTATTTCTTACCCTCCATGTACTTTCAGGTACAAAATCTTTCAACACATTTCAAAATTCAGATTTCTGCCATTATAACAGTCATTGATAAATCCACGTGTTTTGTTTATCAAATGTTTGCCCTATTAGAGTAATACTAAACAGAATTACTTTTAGATTAGTTTTGTTTTAAATTATTTTAAGACAAATATGTGGTGAAAAAAAATAAAAAGTTCCAAGCTGAAGCAAGTTAGTTTTTTCTTGTCTTGTAGGAATGTTATTATTTTTTAATGAGCCCTTGAGGGTTTTTCTTTCTTTTTTTTGTTTTTTTTTTTTGTTTATTTTTTTTATTTTTTATTTTTATATAAAATATTTTAAAGGTGGCATTTATCTGTATGCCAAAAGTCAAATCCATTTCAAGGAGATAGAAGTTATTTGTTTTGTTGTAATCTTTAGACTACTAATCTTTTTGGTATGTAGTCATCCATTTTGAATACATACGTTAACCCTTTTCTTTTTGGGGTGATGGTAAGGAAACAAATTTTTTATTTTTTTTTTATTATCTCCCAACTTTTAATCTTCCTTTTTGTCATCCTTTATGATTACCTGGCTGCAATCTCAGACATTAATAAAGTAGCTTCTTTTTCTTTCTTTTTCTTAAATTTGAAAAAGAGCACCAAGCCACAATAGGGATGGATGAGATGAATGGACGGACCTTAGCAAGGCAATGAACACATAAGAAGCAGCAGCAGCAGCACTGTCTATTGTGCTCATCATTTGTAGGTGGAGGAGAAGGAATAGGGGCTGAGAAGAAAAAAAAAAAAAAAAGTGTCCAAAATGGCTTTTTCTTCTTCTTTCTTCCTCTTTTGCTAAAATGCAAAGCTTTTAAAAGTAAAAATATTTTTCTTGTGTTCCATGATTTTAAGCCAGCAGCAGCAGCAGCAGCAGAATGAATTGGAAGGAGGCGCCAAGGAATCATCACAGGTTTTGTTTGTTGTGTTGGTTGCATGAGGAATTTTCAGTTCCAGTGTAAAAGTGTCCAATTTCATCAAGACCATTCCTTTTGATGTTGAGAATGCAAACTATTTGCAATATCCCTGGAGAAATGGAATAAAAATAAATCAATAAAAAACATGAACATTGATCAATTGATTTTAACAGCATGTCAACCCGTCAGGGTTATTTCATGCCTAGAGGTTAGAAAAATCATCTACATTGTGCATTTGTGTTCAGTGATGCTGATAGCTTTTTGGATTTAGTGCGTCCTGGGACGCACATATTTGCTTCAAATAAGTCCCCAGAAAAATGTATGGGTCCCAACTAAAGCTGTCTAATTCCTACCTTGTAATTAATTTCTAAGAAACTATTGAAATGTATTTACGGTTAGCTTAAAAGTGAGGGAAGAAAAAAGAAAAACACTGGGATGCATGGATATGATTTTACTGCGTCCTTTTAGATTTTTACACATCATGGACACATACCTATTAGCATATCTGTATCTTTACATTTACATAATTGGTCAAGTACTTTTTTTTTTTTTTTAAAGTTTCGTTTTGATATCAAAATCCTCTTGGATTGTTTTCTAATTACTTTGTATGGTATTAATCATTAACACCAGGGACCATGCACTAACCGAAGATCATGCATGTCCAGTGAATCCCTCAGCATTTTTCTTTTGAGTACCTCAGCCATGCCCCTTTTAGACAGGTGCTGCCTGGAGGGGATGAACCCCTGGATCATGCTAACAATACATATCTTCTCACAGGGCCAGAAGACCTGATAAGCATATACGGCTGTCAAAGAATCAGAATATATGACCTTTAGGCACCCCTTTTGCGATCTCGATTAATAGGGACTTTTTCATTTACACCGTCAAAATCCGGTTTGTTAGATGATTTTTAGAGTTTTTTTTTTTTAAATTATAAAACTAAACTCTAACCCCTTACAAGACGGATTTTGACGGTGTAAACGAAAAAAAAAAAGTCCTTATGAATAGATTGTAAAAGGGGTGCCTAAAGGTCATATGGTCCAAAGAATCTAACAGCATGTCAACCTGTCTAGGGTTATTTCATGCCTAGAGGTTAGAAAATCATCTACATTGTGCATTTACATTTTTTGTGTAATTGTTCAAGTGTTTATAATTAACACTTTTACTATTTATAACTATTCAGTGTACATTTTTAATTAATAAAGATTGTAAACTAACCAGCTACAATCAAGTCTTAACTTTTTTATCCAGTATAGACAAGTATTTCAGCCTAGTTTTTCATAAATGAGCAACACTTTAAGAATATCAATACATTAAATGGAGAGATGCAGGTAGGTATGCATACCTGATGCATAAAAATCGTATCTATGCATCCCAGTGTTTTTCCTTTTTCTTCCCTCACCATTTCAAGCTAACTATAAATATATTTAAATAGTTTATTAGAACTGAATTACACAGGATAGGTTACAAGGTAGGAGTTAGATGGCTTTAGTTGTTTCCCCCAGATCATAAATAAAAACCCTACAATCTATTAAAAAACTGGAGTTGGATCCAAACAAAGGTCATTTCCCAGGGACTCATTCAAAGCAAATATGTGCATACCAGGACACACAAAATCAAAACAAACAATAACGTTGGATGCAGGCTGAAATGAGATTTTGATCTGTCGAATCACTTTAGCGAGTGGGTATGATGTTGAAAGACCCAAAATCACCAATGAACTAGAGAACATCACATCTTAGATGAATTTTGAAAGAGAGAAAAAAAAAAAAAAAAAAAAAAAAAAAAAAAAAAAGTAAATGGATCCTTATGAGGTTAATTTTTTAAGATATCTTCAAACATTGAAATAAATTTTCTGAAACATTGTATACAATTTTTTTTATAGATTTTTTTTCAAAAATTAGAGTTTATACCGTTTAAAAATACTTACTTTGAAAGGTAAAAGAAAATGTAACCACTGTCTTGTCTGACCCTCTGCACTTCTAATTCTGTCGTCTGCCGAACTTCTTTGTCATCAAATGAATACCACTTATCAGTACGAAGGTCCAATACATCACTTAAATAATGTCCTATAATAAAAAAACAATGTGATATTGTCATTGTAAAGTCAACACAGTTATTATATTAGTGGAGCAATAAGCTATCATATAGCCTGACAAGGAGAACACCCTTAATGCAACACTTTCAAAAAATAAATAGTAAATATCAGCTTGAATATATATATATATATATATATATATATATATATATATATATATATATATATATATATATATATATATATATATATATAGAAAGTTTTATAGAAAAACAACAAGATGTTAAAAATTTTGCTGACAGATATCTGTTTCGACATTATGAATATGTCTTTATCAAAGCAACATTGTAATCGGAAAAACGAAATTAATATATCAGTAATTACGAGGCACAGAACGCTCTCGATCAATACCGGAATTTTTAAAAAATACGCATTTGTTGTTAAAAATAAAATAATTTTATTTTTAAAATGTTATAATATATATATATATATATATATATATATATATATATATAAGATTTTTGATGTTTGTTTATTTAGAAACGTTGCTGAATAAAGTATATATTAAATTTTTACTTGAAGGCACTTACAACGCATGTATCGCATAAAATTCGATACTTTTTCTTATAGAAAATGAACTTGACAAGTGTAATCCCAGCAAAGGATGGCTCGATGCGTAGAATACGATGTGATGAGACTTAATAAAGTCGAAACAGTCTGTACGGTATTCTACACATCGAGCCATCCTTTGCTGGGATTACACTTGTCAAGTTCATTTTCTATAAGAAAATATCGAATTTTATGCGATACATGCGTTGTAAGTGCCTTCAAGTAAAAATTTTATATATATATATATAATATATATATATATATAATATATATATATATATAATAATGAATAAAAACTTCAATTTTAGAAAATGCATTAATATAAACTACTCAATTCCATGTTAGTTTTAGATAGAAACACAAGAGAGGGAGAAACAAATCTTGAGTCATAACGGTACAATTATAGCAAGTATTTACCCAAGCCCTCTGCTACAAGCAGTTTATTGGTTGGTTCAGTATTACAGCATGTCAAACCATTGGGTTATTTTATTCAATTTTGATGGGTACTCAAAAAAAAAAAAAAAAATTTTTCTATTTAACCCATAAATGGGACCCTAACAAGTTTGCTACAAGGTCAATTTTTAAGCACAGTTTAATAGGTTTAAATTAAGAGTTTTTCTAAAAAAATAAAAAATAAAAATGAACCTACCAGAGACAGATGAATTTCCAATGTGTGCAACAACACTAACAAGCTGATAAGACTGAGGCAGATTCCCTTTCTGTGAAAAAGAAAAAGGAAAAAATAAATAATAGTAATAACAATCAACAACTTTTTAATAAATATTTCCTCACATATAAGGTTTTGTCTAGAAAGAATCCAGCAATCTTATATACATATAGTAATAACTAAAAGTGGCTACCCGGCATTACCTGGGTAGAAAGGGTGATAATAAAAAGATTAGTCTCGCATATCCATTGATTGTCTTGGTCTTACATAATTAATGTTTAATTAATGTTTACAATTCAAATTCTAATTTTTCAATACCTTCCCAGATATAAATAAAATCATTATTTTTGCACAAAAAGCAAGCTCTGGTGATAGTAAATATGTATGTATATTTACTTTGTTATTAATTGTTTTATTTTCGTAGTTTCCTCCGGACATACATACACACAACTGCCTTTTATATATGTATAGATAGATAAACCTACCTTAGAGCAATAGCACCTTAGTCCCCACCAAAATAACCCCCCCCCCCCTTGAGACCTCTTCCACTTTTCCAAACATTTGGCAAAACCAGTTTTCACAATTGCCCTCAGCTTCTTGTCCATTTGTTTCAACCCTCAATTCAAATTTTAAGAAAACCAAATGCTACAGGGCAGCACCGGTTGCAGATTCAAGAAATGCAATGTTCTGCCCCCAAAACACTGCACATATTTAAATAATAGACAAGCTCATTCAATGGCATTTCACTGCCAACTGAACAGTGATGCTGATGGCTTTTTGATTTAGTGCTTCCTGGGACACACATATTTACTTTGAATGAGTCCCCAGGAAAATTTATGGGTCCCAACTAATACCATCTCCTACCTTGTAACCTATCTTGCGTAATTCATTTCTAAGAAACTTAAAATGCATTACAGTTACCTTAAAATGGTGGAGAGGGGGAAAAAAAAAAAAAAAAAAAAAAAAAAAAAACACTTTGGGGCGCATGGATACGATTTTGCTGCGTCCTTTTAGATTTTTGTGTATCTGGAACGCAGGATGTGTACCTATCAGCATATCTGACTGAGTAACCCGATGGGAGAGTACTCACATTTGCAGTAAAGTTGCCTCTGATTAATTGCCAAATTACATCAAGGCACCGCTCAACTGGTTTTTGAGATTTTCAAAATGGTTATGTATTCCAGACAGAACATATAGTCAATGATTTCTTTGAGGTTCAATCTACTGATACTAGCAAATATATGCACAAGTATTTAAGTTTTAATATAATTGATTATATTATATTGAATTAGACTAATTAAATCAAATAAGAACACAAAAAAGATTACTTTTACTTTATTCTAATTGATTTCAATATAAAATTATACATAGGATTGCTTTTAATACATTTGAGAATAAAATATTAGAATTCAATAAGTAATTATCTATTAAATACTGTTTTGTCAAAACTGGTTGTATTTTATTATATATAGTTACACTATATACTATGTAAAAATTCATTTCTTAATGATATATAACACACATTGCAGGATTTTAAACACATTAATAATATGGGCTGTTTTGGGGGAAATCTATCTCAGCTAGACTTTAATAGAGACTTTGTTAATAAATAAGATGATTATTAATTAAAAACCATTGAGAATATTAACGCAAATAACTAAGGAATTACCACGTAGTTTTGGTTAGACAGACATAATCTCCATTATAATGAGAGATTATATTATATATATATATATATAAAATATTGAGGACTCACTTCTGCATTAATCTTTAATTGTTCTGCCTCTTCTTCTGTCCTTTTTAATGCTTCATCAACATCGACACCAAAGTCATTTTCAACTGGAGTGTAGCCCTCATCAAGATCTAGAAAAAATAAAATAAACAAAAAAAATAAATAGCCACTCAAGTGGAGAACTAAAACAGTCGAGTTTTCCATATCTTTTCAACTGAAAAAGTTTTAATATTTATGATTTCAAATTAAATAAAAGTAAAAGCTGTGTCAAGTTTTTAAGGAATTAAATATCATGGTAGACTCTTAATTTTAACAAGATAAACGAATTGGTAATTAGATCTAATTTGTAATATATATATATATATAAATAAAAAAACAACTTACCAATCAAACTCATTTCTTTAGCCTTTCTGAGGTCTTCGTCTTCCTGATTAATATCAAACTGAAGAAAAGAAAAAAAAAGAAAGAAAAATAAATACATATATACATTTATTTTTGGTTCTTAAAAAAAAAAAAAACAAAAAAAAAAACAGCCTAGATAAGCATTCTGGAATGTCTTGGTAATTTTTTAAATTTTTAATTAACACTTATTTCACAAAATAAATCTTTAATAAATTGTCAGCGATGTTGTATTCCTGGGATCATTAGAAATTTCTGGTCTTTCAACATCAGATTTCTTCCTCTAGGAGACACAATTGGGGCTGATCAACCACCCACCCCCTCAGCAATAGACTTTCTCTAACCTCGCCTCCACACCGAATACTGTTAAACACTATTTTAAATTGTTTCTCCTGTGCAAAATTGAATGAACCAGACTATTTCAGCTAGGTATTACAAAAAAAAAAAAAAAAAAAAAAAAAAAAAAATTTAAATTAAAATAAAAATTCTTTAACTCTTAACATCCTGTACCGCCCGATTCCGCCCGGCCGGAAGTCATCCCTGGAATCCTATACCGCCCGAGTCCGCCCGAGATAATACCTTTGTTTAAATTTAGTTTTAAACCTATTTATAATTCTTCAATCTAAGGAAAATAACTTGGGTATTATCCCCCTTACATTCATATCCGGTTTTCCGAAACCCTTTCTCTTTTTAACCACGTGTTAAACAAGAAAGTCAGCTTTTTTTCCAGTGCGTTTTTTCCGAAAATTTTTTCATAAAATGGCGTCTTTTGAGAGTAACTCAAACAAGATATTCGATAATATTATCGAAGAATTAATGGCTGATAAAGCTCTAGGTTTGGGCGAAGATAACCAGAGTGATATCTCTATATCTTCCGTGCACACAAGCGACTTGTCAGATTTTGAGGACTTATCTGACGAAGAAATTTTTACAACAGAATGGAGTGACACTGTTATTGATAATACTCCAGAACAGTTTAATAGTTTTGTTGGCCCTAAAATACCTTTAGGACTGGATGCCAAACCCGTTGAATATTTTTTTCAACTGTTCCCTCTAACATTAATAGAAGACATAGTCTATCAAACTAATTTATACGCAGAGCAGTCCGGCGATGTTTTATTTGTACGCACGTGTGTTGCCGAAATTCGAGCATATTTAGGCATGCTTTTTTTTATGGGAATTGTGCCACTTCCAAATTACCGGTGTTATTGGAGTAAAACACCTGGACTAAGAAACTGTGTTATCTCTGAAATAATGTGCAGGAATCGGTTTGAGCAGATAACACAATATTTTCATTTGAATGACAGCACACAGAATCTTCCACGGACCCACCCAGAACATGATAAGCTTCATAAAGTCAGACCGATACTCGATAACGCTAAGAGACAATTCCCTTCCACTATGAACCTCACAAAACCATAAGTATTGATGAGGCTATGATAAAATATAAAGGCAGGTGTTCTTTCCTGCAATACCTTCCATCCAAACCTACGAAATGGGGTATAAAAGCATGGGGACTTGCGGATGCCGAAACGTATTACCTTGTCGATTTCAATATTTACGTCGGCAAGGATACGGCTTCAAATAACGGCGCACCACTTGGAACACGTGTGGTAACGGATTTGATAAACAATTATCACGGTAAAAATCATCATGTTTACTTTGATAATTATTTTACTTCAGTGGACCTGATGGAAATATTAATAAAAAATGGACATATGCTTGTGGTACCGTGCGACTAAATCGACGTGGTCTTCCTGCAGCTATAAGAAATTGCAAATTGAAAAAGAGTGGGGAAATGAAAAAAATGCAGAAGGGTAAACTGACTGCTATTACTTGGTATGAAAAGAAACGCCAAGTGAGTATTTTGACGACGGCAAACCAGACTGGCAACACTTCTATTACAAGAATTGGAAAACGTGGAGCTCCTGACACAACCTATCCAAAACCAATTGCAATACAGGAATATACAGAAATTTTAGCGGAGTTGATAAAAATGACCAGCTTCGCTCCTATTATGGTATTTCTTGTAAGGCAAGGAAGTGGTGGAAGTATTTGTTTTGGTTTTTTTTAGATGTAACTGCTATCAATGCATACATTTTGTGCCGTGATGCTCCTGGAGGACCCCGCAAAAAACCCTTATCTCACCTGGATTTCCAGTTAGAACTGGTTACTGGACTTATCAATAATTATAGTTCCAGGAAGAGACAAGCCCCCATGCTAATTAATCCACCCTTGATAAAGAAGCCAACTCAGCATGTGCTGAGTAAAATTAATTCAAAGAGAGGAAAAAGGAACTGTGTTGTATGCGCCAAAGGCCCTGAAAGAACATCAACTGGGCAAAAAATTCAGAGTTCTTGGCAGTGCAACAAATGCAGTGTTGCATTGTGCAAAGAAAGGGGGTGTTTTGGGAAATTTCACAATTTCCAACACTAATTATAAAGGTAAGATTTTTTTTCCAAAAAAACATTTTTCAATTTTTTACTCACCTGACCTACCTGAGGCATTAATGATATGCATTAATAGGTAATAAAGGAATATTTGCTCGTAAATTCCTACCATAAAATAAACTGAACCCCCAATCTATGTCCGTGTTTTTGCAATAAATGTTTTATTTTTCTTGCACCCGTTATGTTACAATACTAAATATATTTTCTTTATTTATTTTAATATTCACTTCAATGTGTATATTCTAAAAGCTTTTACTTTGTGAGAATGCTTAGTTTTAAAGTGGGGTTTCGTTTTTACACTTCAACTTTTTACTCGTAAATTCCTACCATAAAATGCCCAAGCCTAATTTTATGGCGGGAATTTACGAGTAAAAAGTTGAATATTACTTTTTGTTGTTATTTCTTTTCTTTTTGGCTTTGGTACTCTAAAATAAAAACGTTAGATTTTAATCATTGTTTACGAAAAAACAAAATTACGGTCATAAAAGGAGGATCCAATTTAGGCCTAAATTGTAAAACGAGCCCCCACTTTAAAACTAAACATTCTCACAAAATAAAAACTTTTAGAATATGCACATTGAAATGAATATTAAAATAAATAAATAAAATATATTTTGTATTGTAACATAACGGGTGCAAGAAAAATAAAACATTTAATACAAAAACACGGACATAAAATGGGGGTTCAGTTATTTTTATGGTAGGAATTTACGAGCAAATAGTCCTTTATTACCCATTAATAATAACTAGTTTGTTGTTCTGATATCTTTTATGTGTAAAAAAATGAATTGTAATTTTATTGGTCTTCATTTAGTGTAGTGACTAATTATCAAAATGATGTGAATCATTAAAAAATATGATGAAAGAGTAAACTGGGTTTATGTGAAAACACCTCTTACACACCTGTGCTGTTACTATGTTTTTACCTGTGATTTTTTTTCATAAGTTAGCTGCATCAAGGTCTGTGATGTTCATATGATCATGTCTGTAACTAAGTGCAACAATTGTATTACTATCAGACTCACTATCTACATTTTTTTTCATAATTTTTAATGAGTATACCTGTTTTATTTATCATTATATAATCAATCAACAACCATGAATGCAGAACATTATTTTTAGGACAAATGACAACATAATATTAAAGAACAAAGTCTTTCTGGTAATACAGTCAATTTTCATAACAATCTGTCAAAAAGTAAAAGAATTATAAACATTTAAATGAAAAGGCCATTTTTAGCCATTTTTTGGTAAATTCTTACAGGACTGGGGCTCTAGACTTACAAAATTCTTAACAGGATGTTAAGAGTTAAACAAAAATAAAAATAAAAATGTTTCATATAAAAGTAAAACAAAACAATTATATGAAAATCTAACAAATTACAAATGATTTAAATCCAAGATCAATTTTCCTTAGAGCTGACAATTCAAAGTATTATTTTGTTACTTGTAGGAATAACATAGGTAAATGTCTTGGCCCAAGAAAGGAATAGATATTTCTTTAAATAAATAAAAATGAGAACAATTTTACCTTGAGCTCTTCAGGCTGAGCTAGTGTAGTACATCCATTAACCTTTGCAGGTGTATCTCCATTGTGATTGTATATTGCCACAGTCATGTCTGGTTGTTGCTCAGTGGAGATAGGGGGTTGCTGATTTTCTTTATTTTCAACATCATAACCTAAACAGAACAAACAAAACAGCATATTTTATTTCATTTTATATTACAATTATAAATACTAGGACCTGTGGATATACCACACTATGATAATTTAATTATTACAACATTTGATATGTTTAGTTAAAAGCTATTGCTAAATACTTCAATATGTAAAAAGTATTATAATCTTGAGTTAACTATCACTTTTTTTTTTGTTTCTTTTCATTATGTTCAATTGAAACAGATTAGCTTTATTGCTTTCATGCGCTCACCTTCTCTATCTTTCCCCATACTCTATTTTTTTGTGTAGCATGTCCTTTTTCTTCCCTTTCTTTATAATAAAAATGGAATGGTCCATTATTTAGCCGAAGTGACGCCACTGATAAAAATTAATTCAGTGGATAAGCAACACTAGATAATCAGGATTTACAATTTTGCATTTCAACTTGGACAGTCTCATTTTAAACTACAGCTTGTTGCAAGATGATAACAGCCGTACAATTAAAGAACAAATTTATATATATATATATATATATACATACATATATATATATATATATATATATATATATATATATATATATATACACACACACACAACATATATATACACACACACACATATATATATACACACACACACAATATATAAGTTGAAAAATGGAAATGAATCCGACATGTTGAAAGGATAAATAAGAAAAGAAAATGTTTAATGGATAAAATTGGTTTAATGAAGTACCAACACGTGTTTTGGCCGAGAGCTTGTTCATGTAAACATTGTATTCTATTTGTTATTATTTTAAATATGAAATAAAATAGAAACAAATATTTAATAATTTTCTATAATAATAATAATAATAAAAAGAAACTTACACAATGGCTGCTCATTTTCTGGTTGATATTGAACATTTAGATTTAGTGGATCAGAATTAAATATAAATTGATTATTTCCATTTGTATCTTCATCTTGTGACCAACAAGTGAGATCTTCATTTTTAGGACCCAAATTACCAAGTTGGAGGCTGTTCTCAATAGCAATATTCATCATTTGTTCATCAGTTAATGACATTAATTCAGCATTGCTCATATATTTACCACCTTTTAAAAAGAAAAGAAATAGACATTCATTATTATAGCTCATAAAAAGAGTGGAAGAAAGATTTTAAATAAACAAAAAACACACCCAACAACAAAAAAAACCAACAGTATAATGTTTGTATTGATGAATTTATACTCCAGACTAAGTCACAGAATTTGGTTTGGTTTACAGCATATCAAACCTTTTAGGGTCATTTAATGCTGAAGCAAGTCATTTTGATAAAAGTTTTTGTTTCAAGTTTTTAATGTTTTCAAATTGGTATGAATAATTTTCATTAACTTCATTTGGTTTTATTTCGTTTGTTTCATAGCATAATATTAGAGCGTGAGACTAAAGTTGGCATCCAAGCTCCCTTTACTGGTGTAATTTTTGTAGATGTATTTGTGGTTGCATCTCATATCCGATTCACAATTTAACACATTTCTACTTCACTCAAGAAGTAGCAAATGTCATCCATGTCAGTATTCTCAAACAGATTCCTCATATTGAAATATTTCTTTCTGATTGTAGTGAAAACTCAACATGATTTGGATAAAAGTATTATTTTAAATTTTTTTTTTTAAATTAGTTATTTCCGAGAACTCCAACATAAAAAATTGGGAACCACTGATTGACTGATAAATTATTTATTTATCTATCTACTAGGAAAAAAGAAGACGGGGTTAGAGTTAGTTTAATGGGGAAATAATGGGTAGATTAATTAACAGATGAAATTCATTCAGAGTGGTTCCCCCTTTTTAGGTTGGAGTTATAGGAAATAACAATTAATTTGGTACTTTCTAAATTATTAGACACAAGCAACATCCTTTTACTTGTATAGGTTGTGTTTATAGGAAACAGATTCTAAACTTTAAAACACAGATGATTCGAATGCAAAACAATTGACAAATCAAAAGCCCTCCCTGCATTAATACTTGAAACCCCATCGCATAGCGACATCTTTGTTGCCGACAGCACACAGGCAGTGACACTTGTTACTTAGCAATAACTCAATGTAAGGTATTTTCCTATTGGCTATGAGTATGAATCCAACTATTCTCCCTCCAGCTATGGGTAAATAGTAAGACAGACTGGGTTCTTTAACCGTGGTTAGGCAACTAGTCTAGAAGGAAAACTGAATTCAAACCTGTTAAACTCTGCTTAAGAAATTGACCTTGTGTCACATCCTGCTTGTACAGAGGGGTTGGGTAAATATATACATGCAAGTTGAAAAATGGAAGTGAATCCAACTATTATGTTGAAAGATAAATGGAAAGAAAATGATTTATTGGAATACCAACACGTTTCGACAAATAGTTTGTCCTTGTATACATTGTAAGCTATTCATTATTATTTTAGATACAAAATTAAATAAAATACATGTAGATTTCTTAGATACATAAAAAAAAAGGGTATAAAACTTACCGTTCTCATATTCAGTATTTTCCTCTTTATTTAATTTTGGAGTTGTACAATTTTCTGGCATCTAGAATAATAAAAGAAAAATCAAAATCACTTAATGAACCTTAAAAAGTGTATTTGTAAAGAGAAAGATATTTACTCCAATTTTATTCTCTTTGTAAAATCTACAAAATTTAAATTTTTCTAGATCTTTGCAAAATACTTGATTAAATATAGAGGGGGCGGGATTGAAAGTTTGCTACATTTTAGTATGAGCTTGTTTGCTGTGCATATATCATGTGACATAAGCAGTTGTAGTTGGTAGCATTATGGTAATTGGTTTGCTGACACATACATTGCTTTACTCAGGTTTTGTTTTATGGCATATCAATCTCAGTGGGTCATTTAATGCCAACTAAGTTTTTGATTTGTAACGGTAATTTGGTAAAAGAAAAAAATATATGTATATTTATAGATTTTAACTATTGTTCAATTACTCATATTTTTTAGTACAATCCCACTTCTTTTAGGAAATGTAAAATCCTGGATGGTCTTATTTCCGTGAAATTTTCCAAATTACTTGCTTAGTAGTCTACACACTTTAGCACTAATATGTTTCACTGCAAATCTCTTTTGGCATGTAGTGCATATTGGGGATTCTGTGCCCTCTAGTAAATGATGTGTGATGTAGGTGTGTCCTATGTTGATGACGGGCGATGTAGGTGTGGCCTATATTCATCAGTGCAGTTTTCAAATCACATACGGAATGTGATTTGAAAACTTCAGATAAACATGTAACAAGATTTAATTCAGGTTTGAAGTGCATCATAAAGCCATGGAAGTAACCAAAAACATTTGTTGAGCAAAAGGAGAAGGCACAGTTGATCACAGTATTCTAACCAGATAGTTAAAGAAATTGTGCTTCAGATTACCAAAATATTGCAAAACTGTCACTCACCCTAGTGTGCGTATGTGTACAGATTGATATAGATATGAAGAATGTTAAAATTTAGTGATAAATCACAGCCTCAGAAATCTTTAATGAGTACGTCTACATATTAAGAAAAATTTAATGCATTCCAACTTAAACATTTTATCTTAATTTTAAGATATTTTGAGAATTCCTAAAATTAAATTAAGGCAGTTTGATTGACTTAACAAGATCATCTCCATGAATGTTCTTACCAAATAATTTATTTACAAGGAAATTCCATTCAACAAGTATTAAATTTTTTCCTTTACATTATTACATCTTTTAATTATTTAAAAAAAAAAAAAAAAAAAAACAACTAGTTCTATATGTTGGTTATGAATTTTATAATCTTACTATAAAAAATTTTTCTTTGTTTTTTTAAATAAAAAAGGGAGTCAACCCCCTTTTTGCTAGCACTAGGACTTGTTTATGTTGGGGTGGAGGGCCACACCTACTGTTAGATCCCCACTTTACTGTATAGATTAGATTACCCAAGCTATGCTACTCATGCGCCGAATTGGCAGAGACTGGTATCGAACCAGGTTTTTTGAGATTCTAGGCAGGTGTTCTACCGACTGAGCTAAACCCAAATTATGATAAAAATTAACATTTATAAAAAAAATTTTTTTTTGCTAAGTGTGGGGAAACTACAATGTTAAAAAAAAGAAAAAAAAGTTCCATATATAAAAATCTGACATTTACATAAATATTGAATTTTCATATCCTTCAAGCGACAAGACAGTTTTAAGTGTTATCCAATAATTCTGAATCAGAAATTATGGGCTGCGTACAAAAAGAGAAATCAATATGAAGGTTACTACTTACCATTTGTAGATCTATATTGGCCAAACTTGTGTCTTCATTTGTAGAGAGTTCACCTTCATCTTGTTTTAGGTCCAGTGAAAGATTATTTGTCAAAGGCATCACACCCAAATCATCTTCAGGTTTAGCAACAGGATCAGTGGATTTTTGAAATAAAGGGATCTTACTACTGAGATGATTACATAAAAAAAGAAAAAAAAAAAAAAGAGATGAGTTTGTTTAATTTTTAAAAATATTATAAAAAAGCATTTTGAAAAATAAAATAAAAACAATTTAGATAGCAATTTGAGAACTTGTATTACTTAGATTTTTCAGTTGGACACAACAGATATAAGGGTTGAGTTAATGCAATTCTTAAGTGACAATCACCTGTAGGTTGCAGTTCAATCCTGGTCAAGGGCGATAACATAACTTGACACTTGGTCATTATTAATGGAACGAGAACAGTCTACCCTGTGGATTGAATAAAGGGTTCGGTTTGAAGTTCCCTGAAAGCTGATTGCAACATGAAGGCTTCCAAGTTTAAGTTTCTCAACTTCTACAATTAACACCTTAAGAAGGCAGGAGGGTCCATCGACCAAAACGTATATATAACAACTAGGAGCTGCTACCCGGCGTCACCCTTGTGGTGATAAAAAGTTAATCTCGCAGATCCATTGATTGTTTTGGTCTTCCTTAACTGATTTGTTTATGTTTTAATCATGAACGCAACCAATGACTTTCTGGACATACACACAACTGCCTTAGAGATTTAACAGCTCTTACAAGTTATACTACATAGTACATAAATTAGAATATCTTTTTTTCCAAAGTATCTAATGTCTCATATCTGACTGCATCCTGTAGCAAAGTAGAGAGAGAAATTTGAATGATAAAAAATAAAATAAAAACCTACCCAGAAGACTCTGAATAGTCAAGGCGTCGTCGAGGTGTCATGTCCTTTTCAATCTCAGTCTTTAATTTCAAAGGACTGGTGGGAAAAAGGAAAAATACATTTTTAAAAAGACTTTAAAGAGGAAAATAGATTAATTCTTATTAAAAAAGAAGTTTCAAATTTTTATTGTTTGAGTATTTTATTAATACTCAAACAATAAAAAGGACTCTGATTACAATATCAATAATAGGATTTCATTGTAATAGGAGTTCTGGGGTAATTAGATAGTGAACTTTAAATTATCCCATCATACAGTTAAAAAATACCAAGAAAATTTGGTAAAGTTGTGAGGGAAATTTGGTAGGCAAAGAATTAAGATTATGAAATGTGATGTGTAATTTTCCCCTATATTACAAAAGAAATATTAACTCTTTGAAACCATAAGCCTGATACTTTAGGCTTGGCACTATTTTACTATACAATGGAAAAGTGATATTTCAGGTATAGCACTTATTTTATTATACATCAAATGCTTGTTATTTTAACAAGATCACATCAGATAATACACAAAAGGTTTAACATTTTGACCATTACAGGCTAAGTGGGATTCAAAAGATTAATATAGAATTATTAAAAAAACTAAAAGAGGATAATTACCTGGCAAGCAAACTAATTGCAAGTGGATTCACCATGTTGTTCGTTTTGTGACTGGCCAAAGTGAGATATTTTGGAATAGAAATAAGCTGTGCAATTTTAGTATGACGAGATGCTGTCACACTGTAGGCATAACGTTTTAAATGAAGAATAAATACTCTGAAAAAAAAGAAAAGAAAAAAATCCTTTTTAAAGAAAAGTCAGTTTCAAAAATTAAAATGTTTAAGGAATTAGAAAGGAAATTCTTTAAAAAAAAAAAAAAAAAAAAAAAAAAAAACAGTCCAGTTGTTTTGGGGATATAATCAAGTAAAAATAAAAATAAAAATAAAAATAAAAAAATAAAATTAAAGATAAAGAAAAAAGAATGAGGAAGATGAAAGGGAAAGAAAAAAAAAAACATAAAAGAGAAATTGAAAGAATATAAAGTGACACAAGGGAGAAGGCTGTAGTGATGAGTGAGTGAGTGAGAGAGACAGAGAGAGAGAGAGAGAGAGAGAGAGAGAGAGAGAGAGAGAGAGAGACAGAGACAGACACACAGAGAGAAAACAATGCAAAAAAGGTACAAATTATAATTTAAAATTAAATCCTTTCCTGATAATAAAGTATTTTTTCTGATTGAAATATTCTTATAATAATGAAAAAAATAATATTCTTATCTATCAATGAAAGTATGACATGGTTCCAACATTTCAAATAAACATGGCAATCAACCTATAAAAACTTATTCATTTTTAAAAAAAAAAACAATTACTATGTATTTTAATAAAACTATTACAAAAAGATGAAGATAAAGGAATCATCATATGAGAAGCTGCAAGAATCCTGTCAATTGTTCTCACAAGAATATTAAGTTTTCAGAATCCAGCACAGGTTGGAGATTTGATTTGTTTAAATTGTTACTAAACAATAAATCTTTGATAATTATCTTCAAAGTATAAGCAGGAATAAAATCATTCTAAAACTTCTAAGTTAAAATCTTTGACCAGAATTGCAAGAAGAAAGGGGGGGGGGGCTTACCGTGGTAATTTCTTTATTCTTTTAGAGACCTCAGATTTATCATGATCACATTTTGCACATTTATAGTCAACTCTTTCATTTGCAAAAAACAGGTCTAATGCATCTTGAATAGTAGGTTCCCTAAAAAATAGAAAAAAATATTACATCAAAATATCATTTAACTTTAGAATCTTTACATCAATTGAAAAAATAAAATAAAAAAGTTTTCATTTTGGTTCTCTTAAAAATATTAAATGGAAGTTAATTAACCCTTATCTAGGGGAGTGGGGGTTAAGTGACACCCTGGTGCAAGTTGCAAACAGAAGATTGCAGTTTCTGCTTTCAAGCCCCCCCCCCCATTCGTTCTCCAGCCTTGGTTGGCAACTAGTCTAGGATAATGATTCCAAATTAGGAGTGATGCCTCCAAGTTCCACTTCTTCCAATAGGTCAGGAATTACTCCTTGCTGCTTTTACCATTTAACCCAATACAACCTGTTATATGTTACTAGGAATATTAATAGAATTTGTAATTGTTTGAAAGCGTCCATTCTTTATCAAGATATCTGGAAGAATCAATAACTAAAGTTGTCCAACTAAACATTAAAAAGGAAAATAATAGGACTGCTTCACAACACAGAAATGGATATCACAGTCCATGCAAACACATGATCATATGTAATATGGATGGATGGATTATACTCAATACATTTTGTTTTATTCATTTTTAATGAATTTTAATTTTCTTTAAACTCATTTTTTCTATTTAACCCATAGATGGGACCCTAACAGGTAATACCACTCTGGGTCAGAGTAGACCTAGGAGTAATGGTGATGAAGGGGAACTCCACATTCACCAGAGCTCTACAATTGGAACTTCACCATCAGATAAGTTTAACATCATACCCAAGACAAACACTCTCAGCCACCGCCTTCTAGCACATGATAAAAAGGGTTGGAGGTTTACCATATGGGCAATAGGGTTGGACAATTGTATAGGTAGTAGGGCTTGATGTGACCAGCCAGAGGGGCCTCTCCGATATCCATCTAGCCTAATTAAGGACTAAAGTGGTGTTGCATGTCATTGACTGCTCACCCACCAGTGTTCCATCTTTAAGCATCATGGGCCACTACCCACAGCTAACAGGTGGCGCCATTGGGGGAATCATACACTACTGTACAGCCGCAGTTGGTGTATTCTAAAGCTCCAGCCGACAGGGCTACGGTCAGTCTGGAAGAATGCTTGGCTAATACTTTTGTAACAATAGTTGAAAAAGGAAGAAAGAAGAAAAAAAAAAAAAAAAAAAAAAATATTCATTGCCCCCACTCCCTCAAATTGCAAAATAGACAAAAAAAAAAAAAAAAAAAAAACTTACCGCCCTCGGGGTACATCAAGAGAGAGATCAATATAATGTTCAACTTTTGAAACAACTTCACCGCAACTATTAAAAAAAATAAAATAAAAACATAAAAATAATTGGCATAAACAAAAGAAATACAGTTAAATAATAAAATGAAAAAACTAATTTAAAAAACATAAGCTTAACTGATCATTTCATCTCTTAAATTTTTGGTCAAAGTCCGTGCTAAAACAAAATATACGACCTCATAATTATCCAGCAATACTGTTCCAGGATGTCACTGGATAACGGATTCAGAGGGAGGAGAGTATTATATGTGTTATATGAGCATGTAGCACCAGAAACCATGGGTAGCAGCATTGTGGATGTAAAACAAGGTGGATGAACCCAAAGCAGATCAACAACCAGGATCAAACAGTTCAGTCAATTACTGCTACTAATCACTAGGCGTGGCATCTATCGGGGAGTTAACAAATCAGCCAATAAAAGATAGACACAAACAACTTTGAAATCCTGGTTTCAAGTGAAGGTTATTTTATATCCAAGAATAATCATTGTTTCCATAGTTACATGGTCTCAAGTAACAATAATAATCTTTAGTAAACAATGATAGCTTCAACTATATCTTATTACAAATAATTTGCACACTGTTACATAGTATCAAGTATTCCTATCTAATATTAATAGTTTTCAAACAGATCTACTTGACTGCAGATGAGATCTGACAGTGGTCATCACAGTGGACCAAGGAGCAATGACTACTACTACTACCCTCATAACTGGAGCCTCACTCTCAGATGCAGTTAAATGTCATATCTAGAACATTATACATTTTTGTTGGGAGGTGGGTACTACTCCTCTGCAGGAGATACAATCAGCATATTCTAAGCACCCACCACCCACCACCCACCACACACCAGCAGGACGGACTATCATTCAGTGACCAAGAATTGCAAGCAGTTAAAAGAGAAAGTTTTTGCTCAGCAAACAAAATGGTCTACAGAGTGCTGGAAGAGAAGATAGAAAGTCGAATGCAGACTTATTTTCTAAGCTTTGCTTATTATGGTACAGACATAAGATTGCTGTTCCTACATCATTAACCATCAAATCCGTTTGAGCGAGTTTGAAGATATAAACCAAAGTTTATCAGAAATGTGTAGGTGCATGAAGAACGATTTTTTTTTTTAATGTTTTCAAAAGGGTGACTTTGTAACGAAACTTTGTAACAATTAATTTTTTTCAATTTCAAAATGGCAACTTTGTAACAATTTTTTTTACAATTTCAAAATGGCAACTTTGTAACAATTTTTTTTTACAATTTCAAAATGGCAACTTTGTAACAATTAATTTTTTTTACAATTTCAAAATGGCAACTTTGTAACAATTAATTTTTTTACAATTTCAAAATGGCAACTTTGTAACAATTAATTTTTTTTTACAATTTCAAAATGGCAACTTTGTAACAATTATTTTTTTACAATTTCAAAATGGCAACTTTGTAACAATTATTTTTTTTTACAATTTCAAAATGGCAACTTTGTAACAATTATTTTTTTTTACAATTTCAAAATGGCAACTTTGTAACAATTTTTTTTTTACAATTTCAAAATGGCAACTTTGTAACAATTATTTTTTTTTACAATTTCAAAATGGCAACTTTGTAACAATTATTTTTTTTACAATTTCAAAATGGCAACTTTGTAACAATTTTTTTTACAATTTCAAAATGGCAACTTTGTAACAATTAATTTTTTTACAATTTCAAAATGGCAACTTTGTAACAATTATTTTTTTTTACAATTTCAAAATGGCTACTTTGTAACAATTTTTTTTACGATTTCAAAATGGCAACTTTGTAACAATTTTTTTTATGATTTCAAAATGGCAACTTTGTAACAATTTTTTTTATGATTTCAAAATGGCAACTTTGTAACAATTAATTTTTTTTATGATTTCAAAATGGCAACTTTGTAACAATTAATTTTTTTTATGATTTCAAAATGGTAACTTTGTAACGAAAATTTGTAACAATGATTTTAGACAAAAGTTTATCCTAAATGTGTATGTGCATGCATGAAGTATGGATTTTGGAATAATTTCAAAATTTTTTTTACTTACTTTAGACACGTTATAGCATGTTCAAGATCAAATTCAAAATTGTGTACAGTTGGGTTTATTAATAAAGATTCTTCTTCTGAACCTTCTTTGTTTGGACTAGGTGTACTTGTGCTGACCTTTACTGCTTCTTCTTTTAAATGATCCAAAATTTGGTTAAGACACTCATGGGCATCCTGAAATCAAAATTGCATTTACAGTTTTAAATAACACATCATCATTATTATTATTATTATTAATAATAATAGCAGTATTCACCTTTATTACATACCGCTTTTAAGATTAGTCACTAATGTTCATAAACTGGATAATATAACTTAAGGATAAACATTAATTATGTCAATAAAAAAATCTCGAGTTTCAGCCGGTTTTCATATATAAATAAATCTTCAGATGAAAATAGTGATACCTTGACTTAAGAGTTAAATTTGTTCCGCTCTTAAAACTTTCCTCGTATAACAAATCAATCTGTGTGTAGGGAAAAACTAACCCACACAATATAAGTAGGAGTCCCTAGACCGAGGAAAGAGATATAAAAATTGTTCAAATGTATCTTAATGGTTAAAGATAAACTAATTTATAACCTTTACAAATATATATTTAACAGAATAATTAAATTTTTTTTAAATACAGTGGTACCTTGATTTACTAGAAATTAAATTGTTGGAAAGTAGTTTCATATGCGACAAAATGTTGGACAGGTGAATAAAGATTACTCTCACTGCTACTGTGAAATCATCTACCTCTACCCCCCCCCCCATTTTCAGGATTATATATTAAAAAAGCCATGAGATGAATGGGTAAGACCTTGATTTGTTGAGTCAATTCATCATTGAGTGACACAAAAAAAAGACGAGAGTTATGGTTTAAGTCACCAGAAGTTTTGTTTTAGTATCACAGTTGGATATAGTAATATAATCGTGGGGAATAAGGGTGTCCAAACCCAGACAGGGAATAATCGATGCCAGAGTTTTTCAACTAGTGTACAGTGAAGCTTCCATGGGAGTGCCATGAGTGTTGAGGACAGTTGATCATCCTCTTATATTTTTATTCTATTACTTTCATATTTTTTGTTTTAATTATTCTACACTCATAGCACATTTTCACTATTCCTTTTCTTTTAAAATTTAAAGGATAAAATAATTATATGTTTATATACTGATGGTGTACCTCGATCAATTTATTGACCAGCTCACTGTGCTGTGAGATGAAAAAGGTTGAAAAACTCTGGTCTATGCTATATTTCCCACTTTTATAACATTTGGTCAGTTTAGCTCAGTTGGTAGGAAGGTTCCTGGTTTGATACCAGCCCTCACCAACTCAGCGTATGAATAGCACGGGGACCTGTGCAGTAAAGTGAGGAGCTGATGGTTAGCGCTAGTGAAAAGGGGATAGATTCCCTGGCTGATTCCAACATTAGCCACCCCGTTGACTTTACTTTTTTTTTAAAAATAACATTTGGTGACTCAAGTACAAAAACGTTGCATATATATATATAAGATTAACTTTCATCCCAATACCTTGAGAGAAGGTCTTTCCAAGGTCACCAAATCTGTCATGATTAGGTAGGGCTGTCATCTCTAGGCTTTTAACCATCTCTTAAAAGAATTTAAAAGCTTATTAAAAATATATAATAGTGAAAAATTATTACATTATAGAACCTTTAAATATATGAGTTGTAGAAAAGATTTTCTCTCTACCACGGTTTCAGTGTTCAAGGTACACCATTACATTGAAAACCGAAACTGAGAGAGAAATACTTTTTTCTACAGCTATTAATGATCAATATTTTATGAAATATATTGAGCACTTTTTGGCTTGACTACTAATGCTACTACAGTGAAAACTTGAGAGTAGCAGTTGAATATATATATATATATATATATGTCTTTGATTATATCAGATGAGGGTGGTAGAGAAGGGTTGTAGTGTAGAGGCTAATGTGCTGGACTGCGACATCGTAGTATGCAAGTTCAAACTCCAGTCATGCTATTGTGTTTACTTTTGGACTAATACCCATAGTAAAATTATGAATGCCCTCACCCTCCTCAGCTATAGGTCAAATAGTACTACTACTGTTCTATAGGGATGGCTTTGGCATTAAATAACCCACAAAGATTTATATGCCATTAAACAAAGAAACCAAACAATTCATATCAGATGATGTACATTTACCAGTACTAATAAAATTGGTCTGTATTTCTTAATTTCCCACCTGTTGTCAATTTCAGAGTAAATGAAAAAGTTGATTCAATAAACTTACCTGCATATCATTGCCAGAAAAGCGTTTTTGTACGGTAGAAATTGCTTCCCTCACATTATCAAGCAAAGTACATTTACTTGACTCGGATTCAATTTTTCTTTGTGAAACCAAAAGATTTGCCATTGCACTAAAATTTTTAAAAATAAATAAATAAATAAATAAATAAAAAATTATCAAAAAGGAAATTTACTAATTAAAAAAATGTCATACAATCTTTTTTAAGAAAAAAGAAAAAAGAAAAAAAAAAAGTTTAAGTAGAAAGGAATGACAACATAATATTTTTAACCACAAGGAACTGATTGATAAGATACTTTATCAATGACATCACATAAACCAACAAATCTTGAAATTAATTAGGCTGTAGAAAAAAAAAAAAACACTTTAATTTTCAAACTTTAGTTACAAATTATAGTTCAACATAAGTTTCACATTAATGCCAACTATTGATTCAAGTGAACAAATATCATTGGCATCAATCTGTCCACAAGAGATAATTGTGTAGTATAAAATAAACAAGGAATCACATAGCCTGGGTGGGTTGATATGGAGGATGAGCTATCACTAGAACAGCAGGTCCTCTTTTGACACTGGCATTGTGGTCCAATGAGGGGAAGAAAAAAAATAATGCAGTTTGTCAATGATAGTATCACAGGTGTTGCTGGATAGAGCCTTAGTCCACCTTAGGGACTTTAGCTCCAGATTTGATTTTGGGGTTTACTCCCCTCACCTTTCTTTGAGGTATAGCTGCTAGGTACTGGAGGTTTTATAACAGACTTTTCCTTGTCTAGATGGATTGTCGTCCAAGGCTAAGGAGTCCCATCTACCCTGATTTAACTAATGCACTGGTATATTTTGTAATATTTTTGCAAGTTTTTAACCTCACCATGGCAGAAAAATGAAGCCAGTAAAAATAAAGGTTTGAAAGAAATGACTATATGATGTCACTGGCATTAACAGTATATAAGAACATCATGGAGTAAAATTTCATTCATACACACACACACACACACACAATTGGAAAGCAAAAAGAGTAAATTTAGTTTAGTTCCAAATGGTCTATTAATTGAATGTTGAATTATATATAAAAAAAAAAATTAAAAAACAAAACAAAAACAAACAATTTTGTTGAATTTTACTCACCTGTGTAAAGAAGATGGATTTATTTTTGATATTTTCCGATTTGTATGTAGAAGTTCAGAGACGAATGTTTCTAGGCTATAAAGGGCCTGAAGGGTTGCATTCAGGTAACAGGTATTACCTAAATTAGTCAACCTAAGGAAAAAGAGGTAAAACTGTAAATTAGCCATAATCATACTGATTGACAAATATCTCTTAGGTGTGTCAATTTACATTCAGACGACAAAATTCCTGCATTTCATACAGTTAATTATTATTTTTCTTAAATTAAATTCATTGAGAAAAAAATCCTCAAATATAAGGAATAATCTTGAAAAACATTTTTTTTAAATTAACATTAAAAACGTTTTTATAGATGGGGTTTAAGATTTATAAAAAAAAAAAAAAAAATTAAAAAAATTATATAACATATATATATAAAATATATATTTTCAAAACCTCTGTTTTCTGTAATTCGACAACACTATATCTGATATCCCCCCTCCATACACTTATGCACCCCCCCCCCATATTTGTATATTATGACTATGATATTCATTTTCCTGACATTGGTACATTATTCTATGTACTATACATGAATCTTGGAAGAGTTATAAAAATTTACTACTTACCCTCGGAGAGCCAATTTAGATACCGGGTATATTGACATTGATGTATTTTCAGCTTTGACAGATGATTGTGAGTTGGATGATAAATTTACAAGTCGCTGCCTTTTTACAGGAGTTGATTCACCATTCATAGTAGTACTTGTACTAGTACTTCTTTTACTACTACTACTACTACTACTATTACTAAAGAAAAAGACAGAAAAAAATAGACATTCATAAATATATATAAAACAAAAACAAAGATGCAAATCAAAGCAGTCTAACAGTTTTTTGCGTTTTTTTTTTTTCTGAATACCTTTAATTTTCAAATCTATACCAAAATATTTTATCCTATAAAATTCAATGTATCTATTAAAAAAAATGAGGCTATTTAAACACACACTATGAAAAAAACATTAAATTACTTTGTTAGTATATAATGTGATACAAAACTCAAGTTGCCAAAATGATTGTGGGTGTGTGTGTGTGTATATATATAAGGTTAAGTAAACAAACGTGTTTATTTTTATATGGCTTTAAGCTGACAATTTTATGAGGATATGTGCTTAATTGAAGTCGTACCTATTTTTGAAAATTAATTAGTTAATAATTAATGAATTTTAGGCGGGCATATATGTTCAAATGTAAGGCATTTTCTCGATTCGTTTAGCCTTACATTTGAACATATATGCCCGCCTAAAATTCATTAATTATTAACTAATTAATTTTCAAAATTAGGTACGACTTCAATTAAGCACATATACTAAAATTTTTTTAAAAAAATACATACATACATACACATATATATATATATATATATATATATATATACATACACACACACACACACACACACCAAATTAGGCTATAGCTCATTTTTTTTTTTTTTTTTGGTTAATGCAATTTAATAATCACATGTAGTTTGTGCATGTGCTCAACATGATCCTTATAATATTTCAATGAAGACAACTTAAAACGTGAATTTAAATACTTTCACTCATTTATTTGCACAATAATTAGGATATAACAATACCAAGCTCATTTAACCATCAAAGGTAACTTTGAGGCAAACATGAAACCAAACCAATTGTTTTTGAACACAAAAATAATTTAAAAAAAAAAAAAAAAAAAAAAAAAAGTATTTTTTAGTAAATAAGGACAACAGAAATTATCACAATCTTTTCACGGCTGCATGTTCCAAATGTTGATAACTCCCAGTGCTTTATTTTCAAGCAAAAACAAATATCACCCCCCACACACAATGCTATTTTAAAACAATTAAGTAAAAAAAGCAAAGTTATTGGAGTGGCCTATTGTCTGTATTAGCTGGACAAAGGAGTCTATCCCTTTTCGCTTGTGAAAGACTAGGGATATCGAGGTTTTGCCGATGTGGAGCGCCACACCTATCATCAGCCCCACACTTAATTGCACAGATCAGATTTCCCAATCGCTGAATTGGCAGGGACCTATATTGAACCCGGAACTTCGATTCCTTGGTGAATGCTAAATAACCATAAAATGTTTTGAATAAAATAAGTAAATTTTTTCTGCCTTGTTCTACATTACTTATATTAGGGGGCGTGTGGTGTTATGGTTTTTGTCGTAAGAAATCAACTCATCAACCAGAATTCAAATCCTGAACAAGGCAATATGCATTTCATATAACGCTATTACCTTTGAGAAAGGTATGCATCCAACTTATTCTCCCTCCAGCTATGGGTAAATAATAGGATAGACTAAGCTCTTTAATCTCGACTAGGCAACTAGTTTAGAAGGAAAACCCTAAATTCAAACTTGTTAAACTCTGCTTTAGAAATTGACCTTGTGTTGCATCCTACTCGTGCAGAGGTAAATGTATATATTATGCACAGCAGCATCTACACTGTACTCAAAATGGACAAAAAAAAAAAAAAAAAAAACAAAACTTATTTTCAAAATTCCCCAATAACTGGAAAATACAGACCAGCAAAATGGAACCTAGGATGAAATTCATACAAGGACATGGCGCTACCAATTATAGTTGTATGCAGCAGTGAAAAGATTAACCAATAAAATATTAGTAGAGTTCATTCAAGTTTCTCAACTGACCAAAATCACTAAAATCTTATAGCAGCTAATGATAATGTCTTGTCATTTTAATCAACATTAAAAAGAAAATCCAGCCTTTTAACCATTTCGCAGGCAGACCATTTAAAAAAATCCTTACAAAGTGGGCAGATTATTTTCAACACATTAACATTGAATTGGTCAATGAGCAGCCAATAGGAAAATGCCTTACACTGAAGTATGATAAAAAGTGTTGCTCTGCCTGCAAAAGGGTTAGACAATTTGAATTATAACCTGAACAAATACATCATCACAGTAGGATGACAGTTATAACTAAAACTGCAGCACTGTGATAAAGGGAGATAACAAATATGTAATAAATTTTTTTTTTTTTTTTTAAGTAGAACAAGAAATTAACACATCTACTTGAATATTAACTATAAAAACGATTAAGTATTGTCAGAATAAAATTTGTACTATTTCTGAATTTTTGATACGAGGCTTGATAATTTCTATTGTCCTCATCTTTGTTATATACACAATGTTTCAGCCAATAATGTACCCTCCTGCCTTCTTCAGGCTCATAAGTTCAACAAGAAAGACTTGAAAAGGGCCGGAGGGCACATCAGCAGAAACGTGTATATAAGAATAAAGAATAAGACAATAGCCAGAATAATACAAAACTAACAAATTTTGCTTTAATTTATTATATATATATATATATATATATATATATATATATATATATATAAACACTTTCTGATATAGTAAAGATAAATCGAAATAAAAGGAATTGTTATACAATTATCAAATTTCGGCCAATATGCATATAACAATAAAGATGAGGACAATAGTCCAAATAATCCAAACTAACAAATTTTGCTTTAATTTTTAAAAAAACAGCCTTTTCTGACATAGTAAAAATAAATCAAAATAAAAAGGAATTGTTATACAATTTTCAGAGCAATGGGTTATATAAAATAAGCAATCAAAATTACCCAAGAGATCTTCGGGGTAAGGTAGCTAAATTGGCAGATTTATTCTTGCCATAAAAACTACTGGTTTTCATAGAGGCAAGAGTCTCCTGGCTTTTTTCTGCTCCCCGTTGAAGAAAATGTTCGCCATTAGACTTAGGTGTTGCTACCACTCTGAAATAATATAAAATATAGATTTTTTTTGTTTTTGTTTTCCTGAAGTTCTTAAGATACAGTGTAAATTAATAACGGAATATAGTGACAATAGCTACAGTCTAAATTATACAAGAACTGAACATGCAGCCAATTTATTCTTTCCAACAATTATTCCAAAATAAACTGTTAAGCACAGCCTTTAAAATTCCATGATTTATAACCATTAATCATAATCCATTAATAAAAATCTTAACTAATTCTTTATTACTTGTTTCCCAAGTTTATATAAAATACAATATAGTTAAGATTTTTATTAATCCCTAAAATTGTTAAAAGTCCTGGAATTTTAAATTCTTTAAGACTTATAACCATTCTAGAATTAATAAAAAGGAATTTTAAATTCTTTAAGACTTATAACCATTCTAGGAATTAATAAAAAAATCCTGGAATTTTAAATTCTTTAAGACTTATAACCATTCTAGGAATTAATAAAAAATCCTGGAATTTTAAATTCTTTAAGACTTATAACCATTCTAGGAATTAATAAAAAATCCTGGAATTTTAAATTCTTTAAGACTTATAACCATTCTAGGAATTAATAAAAATCCTGGAATTCTTTAAGACTTATAACCATTCTAGGAATTAATAAAAAATCCTAACTATTGTATTTTATATGAACTTAGGAAACAAAGTAATAAAGAATGGATAATTCTAATATGAACTTTATCAATGTGAGTATAGACACATAAGGCAAATTAAACACTTTTTTTTTAATATGTATATAAAAAAAACCTTTATCTAACAGAGCGCCACAAATCGCCAGACGATCAAAATGCTTTACTGCCCGAAGACGTCAGATCGTCATCTCTTAGAAAATGGTTTGGAGTTAAAAGAGAAACGAATACATTTCTATTCAGTAGTAAAGGATCAGCGATACAATACTATCTTGTCAACCATTTGGAAAATGGCTATTGGGGATGGCAGTGGTAGATAAAGGGTTAAATTACTTTTTCAATAAAAAAATCTTTTGTTTTATTGGATATGAATTACAAGTTTATAATCCTAGTTTATAAACTTAAAAGAACTTAATTTTTATAATACTATTGTAATAGTTAAACTTTTTCAGACACTCCCCACAGCAGAAAGTGGGGTTTAAAAAAAATGAAAAAGTATAAATTATTACTGAACAATCAAAATTCAAGAATGTATTAGTTTGGTTTCTTGGCATATCAATCTTTAAGGGTTATTTAATGCCAAAGCCAGCCTCATAGAAGAGCAGTAATGGTGGAAAATCTTAGGGATTTCTTTCTTTTCAATAAATTAATTTTACAGTTTTCTTCTTTTTCACTAATGCCAGACCACATTTGACATTAGAATAAAAACCTTCACAAAAATAGTTCAATGCATGTCTAAACAGACATCAATAAATAAGATTGGAAAAAGAGAGAAAAAACAAAAACACTCAAGAGTCAATCCATTTCATCAACCAACTTTTTCTGATCCAGAGATTGGGTAATAATTAATAATAATAATAATAATTATAATAGGAGGTGTGTGTGAATTTTTAGGAAACCAATGTTTAAGTATTTTGTCTGAATTGTAATATTTGAAAACTATATAGAACTAGAAGTGGCTATCAAGTGTCCTCTGAGTAGAGGTTTGGGGGTGGGGGATACCTGGCATATTGATTTGTTTACTTTTGAGACATTTGCTAGACATTTTTAAAGTAGAATTTCAATGCTATTTCCACATATATTTTAATTTTTAAACATCTTTGAATATAAATGAAATCATTATTTTTTTATTCTTTTAAACAAAAAGCATGAACTGGTGATACTTAATGTGTATATACATTTACTTTGTTAATTATTTTATTTTCATAGTTTCATCCAGACATACAACCAACTGCCCTTTATTTTTATATGAACAGATGAACCAATTTACCATTGAAAACAGAATATTTGGGACAGCATTTTACTCCAGTTTTATTGTAGATTCTAAATGACTATTGTTATTGCTTAAAAGGTTATTTAATGACTTGTGCTGTCATTTTATTCTTAATGACATCACCCGCCTTTCATATATTTGTAAACATCAACCAGTATTAACCCATTTTTTTTATTTATTTTTTTTAAATAGAAAAAAAGAATTTTTTTTAAATAGAAAAAAAGAATTTTTTTTAGAGAAACTTCATACTGATTTCTAAACAAAAAGTTAACTACAATAGGAGTTCATATTTCTTAATGAGCTGTATATATTGTTTTCTTGACAAGATATCTGAGCTATTTTAATAAATAAACTTCAATAACAATCATTTTTGTGAAATTTTGTTAACTTTCTTTTATTATTAACCAGTTAATCTTTGAATCCTACCATTATCAAGAATTTGTATTTTGACAAGTATTTTAAGCTTTTAAGGCATAATTAGGGGGCCTCATATATCCAATTCGAATTGACCACTTTCTTTGGTATTGTAATCTATGCATCAAAATCTAGTGTCTGTGTGTGTGTGTGTATATATATATATATATATAAAAATGCACAAAAATAGGGTTGTACATTGCCCCTTGTATTTTGAATGAGAGAGAGGGGGGAGGGGGAAGAGAAAAGCATATAACATAAGGGATGTCAAATTCTTGACTTTGAAGGCCAGATTGAAGCACAAAACGAGATCTTATGGGTTGGAAAAGGACAATTATTACTAAAAATAATATTCATAATGTAATGCCCCAAGTAAACAAAGGAGTAAATATACTTAAAAAGGAAAGAATTTGAGGCATTAGCCAAATGTGTGGGAAAAACTCAACACTATAGGAACAAGTCATTAGACAGACGATGGAGATAAAAATGGTCCAAAAATATTTTAATGTTTAAGAATAAACTATTTTATAACCTCTACAAATATATTTAACAGAATATCTTAAAATTTGAAATACAGTAGTACCCCAACTTATGAGTTTAATTAGTTCTACTTGTAACAATTTCCTCTTATATTAAATCCATTTTCCCCCATTGGAATGAATTGAAATGCCATTAATCTGTTACAGCTCCCACCCAAACACAACTTTTTTTTTTAATAAGAAAAATAGCACTATATATATATATATATATATATATATATATATATATATATAAAAAAAAAAAAAAAAAAAAAAAAAAAAGAATAAAAACATAAAATAGAATGTGCTGCAATGTTTTAATGTTACCCTTTTTTTTCTTTCTTTTTTTTAAATAATATTTTTTCTTTGGCAAAATGAATTTAGAAACTTGTTTTCAGTGAACTTAGTGTATCTGAAGCTTAAAGATCTCAAAGTTTAGCTTT
Source organism: Doryteuthis pealeii (assembly GCA_023376005.1). Taxonomy (NCBI): domain Eukaryota; kingdom Metazoa; phylum Mollusca; class Cephalopoda; order Myopsida; family Loliginidae; genus Doryteuthis; species Doryteuthis pealeii. Next base: position 9,033,985 of record CM042150.1, read on the forward strand.
GCAACACAAAGAAGTAGAAGAAAAAAAAGAAAAAATACAACTCCTGACAGCTCGCAACTTGGAAAAATTGTGCACTAATATATATATATATATTTTTTAAGGGCCTAACTGCAGGCTATATGTTTGACACCCTTGAAATAGATCAAAGAATCTAAGAAAATGAGAGTGAACTAGAATTAAATTGTTAACATCCATATTTGTTTGAATAAAATTAAAATTTTTAAAAAAGTTAACTTACTTTGAAGGTAGAGTATCATGACCATTTTCTAAAGTCTCTTCAAAGACTTTAGAATCTCGTTTCCTTCCTCCTGACTTATCTTTATGAAGAACTTCATTGTTTTCCTTGCCACTGATCAAATACAAAATTTGGAAACAAATAATTTCATTGGAGAAAGAAATAATAAAAGAAAGTAATGTAAATATTTACAGTTCAGACATACTTAACAATTGATACAAAGCCTATGTAGGTAAGATGGCATTGATTTAGAATAAATAGGAAACCTGATATTAAAGTTTGAAAAATGTACAAAAATAAGGTTGGACATTGACTCTTGTATTTTGAAGAAGAGAGAAAAGCATAAAAGATTTTGATCAAAGGTTATTTCATTAGAAGAAATGTTGTGAATAATTACCTTTTGTTTATTAGTATATATAATTAGATAAACAAAGTATCAGGTGCACAGAGTCAAATGTTCACATAGTATAGTAACATAATACTTAGCTCAAAGTCTGGGGTCAAAGTGTTAAGTTTAAAAATAGCCTACCTCTTTAATGGATAACTGGTTTGAAGAAATCTTTTTGATTTTCTTGTTTAACAAAAATGAATGGAAAAGTTCTACCAAAAACTTTCACAAACTCATAATACTATTTCTCTGAAGTTTTGAGATGAGGCTTGATAATTAGTATTTGCATTATTCAGACTATTGTCCTCATCTTCATTGTTATCTGTACAGATAACAATGAAGATGAGAACAATAGTCTGAATACAAATAATACTAAATTCACAATAACCTAGTATTTTTATAACTGTGTGTAATGGTTAGCGAGTTAGATTAGTAGACCATGATAAGTGAGTTAGATTCTCACTGGGTGGCCTGTACTTCTGTCCTTGTAAGCTTAGTAAATAACTTATTTATAACTGAAATACATTTTTAATAGAATATAAAAATGGACCGTTGATACTTGAGGTTCTGTAAACTTATTAAAATATAATAGGAATATACACTACACTAAATTTCAAAATATAAAACAAAGAAAGTTGGAGGGTTCTGTTGAAAGTAATCAGCAATATAATTGCATACTGTATTCAGAGGATGCTGATAGGTAAGCGTACTGCGTCTGTGACACACACAAATCTAAAAGGATGCAGTAAAATCATATCCATCGTCCCAGTGTTTTTCATTATTCTTCCCCCCACTATTTCAAGCTAACTATAAATACATTTTAATAGTTTCTTAGAAATGAATTACACAGGATAGGTTACAAGGTAGGAGTTAGACGGCTTTAATTGGGATTCATAAATTTCCCAGGGGACTCGTTCAAAGCAAATATGTGCATCCTAGGACGCACTAAATGAAAAAGCTATCAGCATCACTGTAATTGCATACTGTATTCTACCACTGTAGTAGTTTAGAACATCCTACAACCGCATCCAGTCCTTCCTCATTTGTAGCCACCCTCTTTCTTTTGCAAGGGTCCTTGCCAGATCTTACGGCCCCTAGACCTCCATTTTGTCCTATTACAGCAAAATTCTAGGAATTTTTGTGCAGAGAAAAGACGACCCCTTCACGAAGCTCTCTCTGTAAGTACCAATAAAGTTAGGAAACTTACAGTGTCAAGGATTGCGAACCGACAAGCGAATATAGAAAATCGACTTCTATAATGTCTACACTTCTTCAAATAAGACACTATGCTGGCAGTATGGATATCCATGACAATCTCTTGCCACCCATTCCTATCCCAGGAGGTCCTCTGCACAGCATCCAGAATCCACACAGCTGATTGATTTGTTTACTTTTGAGATTTAAGTAGAATTTTAGTGCTATTTCTATGTAAATTTGAACTTCTAAATATCTTTGAATATAAATCAAATCTTCATAATCTTTGTACAAAAAGCAAGAACCAGTGATATCTAATGTGTATATATATTTACTTTGTCGTTAATTGTTGAATTTTCTTAATTTCATACGGACATGCATACATACACACCAACTGCTCTTTTATATATATATATATATATATATATATATATATATATATATATATGTATAAACATCAAAGCAAAAAAAATAGAAAATCTTTTTTTAAAAAAAAGCTTACCTGAAAGCATGTCTGATTGGTCTTTCTATTGATGGTGTTTTGTTAATCCTTTTATCCGAGAGAGGAGTAGATACACCAACTTCAGCTTTATTAAAGGCTGAAAAGAGAGAAATAAAACCACACCATGAACAACATATTCAATCAATTTATTAAAAAAATAACCATGCTATAATGGAGATTCGATTTCTGTCTGTAACCAAAACTACATCACTGCTTATGTCCCAATACCCTCAGGAATTGCATAAGTTTATCAATGCATATTTAGTTTATAGCCAAATTCATTAATATTAATTAAATTCTAAAGAGAATAAATCTTATCAACAATGTGTCTATGAAAATCTGAGTTAGATTTCCATCAAAACAGCCCATGTTATTAGTGCGTTTGAAATCCTGCCATGTTTTTAACATCACAAAGAAATAAAGGTTTACATAATATACGGTGTGGTTAATTTGCACACTGGTTTTAACAAAACCTGGTTTAATAAATTATTTGTTATTAATCTAATATTGCTTTATTCTCCAACGTATTAAAATCAATCCTATGAGTGATTTTATATAGAAACCATTTAAAATATAATTATAATAAGTGTAATCCTGTTATACGCATTCGTATTTAATTTTGTTAGTCTTTCTAATCTATTTCATTACATTAAAACTTAAATACTTACACCTGGAGGGTGCATATTCTTGCTAGTGATAATAAAAACATTATCAGCTTTGGTAGAAATAATTGACATGTAAACAATGAGCTATGAATAGCATTTTCTGTCAGGGTTAATACCCACTAGCTAAGTGTAGCATCCCTTTAAATGGCAGGGTGAGGGGAAAAGGAAGTTATAACTTTTGAGACAATAAGATTTCCTTTTAATGGAATGCATGTTGAAAATATCAATTTTTTTTTTTTTTTTCTATCATATTAAAAGGGCCGGTTTAGCTTAGTTGACTGAGCGCTCGCCTGGGAATCACAAGATTCCTGGTTTGATACCAGTCCTAGCCAACTATGTATGAGTAGCACAGGGATCTGTGTGGTAAAGTGAGGAGCTGATGGTAGGTGTGGCGCTTCACCTCAAACCCCAAAACAATTTTCTTGGTCTAGCACTAGTGAAAAGGGGATAGACTCACTTGCTGTCTGGTTGATACAGACTTTAGAAATGGAAGGATTAACTTATATGGTTTCACGTATTCTAGCCAATACTTAATACTTTTTAAACAAATCTTTTTGATCCATTGATGGGATTCTCTAACAGGCACGACCTCTCCAGGTCAAAGTGAACTTGGGAGTAATAGCAATAAAGTGGTGGCACTACACTCCACAAATCCATAGAATGGGAGTCTCACCATTAAATGCAGTGTCATATTCAGGAAAATGACATGCAAACAGTGTGCTATGAATAGTATTTTCTGCCAGGGTTAGTACCCCTTACAAAGTTAGCATCCCATGGTAGGGAGAGGGAGGAAGGGTTACATTTCTAGACAATAAGCTTTCTTTTTAACAGGATATATGCTGAGAATATTAATTTTTATTTTCTGTTAGACTATTTAGGCATATAAAGGTGTGTTGTAGGCCAACCACTTAAACTTATAGACTGTGTGAACACGCCTGAATATGTGGTTAGTTAACTATTTAATCGCCGATCTTGAAAGCCCCTCAGTTGCTGGTATTCAACACAGACAGACGGATCAGAAACCAAGGATTCTACACTAAGGAACACAAGGGATCTCCACTAAAGTACTCTCACCTAAAAATGGCCACAGAAATTGCAGCAATCTTGTTCTAAAGATTAAATTCCAGAAATGAGAAATTAATTAAAATAAAAAGAAAAAGAAAAAGTAAATTATTTTTCAAATAATAATATAATCATTCCTTCTAAAAAGTTTTCCTTTTCTATCTTTTAATTTAATCAAGGACCTTTTTTTTTTTTTTTTTTTTAAAAATACCACAAAAGCATTTGGTCTACCACTGCAGAATGATAAAAATATTTATGCTAACCAATTTATTAATAAACATCAAAATAAGCAAAACAAAGATAGTAAATAATAACATTTTATATCACATGCTTTATCATAATGGTAATATACAAGATATCAAATAACAGACAGATTTACATTGCTAAATAAACTATGAAAAGTTCATAGGTTGACCAAATGAGGTTTATTTTTCAACAAAGTCCACTTTGCGGTTCACTCAGTGTAGCAGTACTTGGATCCCATTAATAAAAAAAAATGTCAACAGCAAATATGACATGAACTTTTAAAGCCGACCCTTGTATTACAATTATGAAAAACAAATATCACAGACATACACTTAATATCACATCTCTAAATGAATGAGTTTCATTTAAATTCTTTTAAAATTACAAAATTAACTTTTGTGTTAGAAAATTTCAAGATTCAAATGAGTAAAGTACTTACCTTTTGGAGTAATAGAATTATTCTTCCAGTCTTGAAAGAAAGTAGATACTTTATCCACAAGTTCAGTGCTTGGATTAAATTGGATCATGAGACCATCCTGGAACTCCAAGACAAGCCGCTTTTTGCAGATCATACGTTTGATGGAGGATGGAATCAACTGAAACAAAAAACAATTTTTTTATAATTCTAATAATAATGTATTTCTTTAAAATGGAAATATGTTATAGTAAGCCGGGTTTTTTTTTGTTTTTGTTTTTTTTAAATTTCATTTTGAATACATATAAATTTGTTACTTATAATTTTAGAGCAGGTATCTCCAACTTTGTGCTCGCACCTTTTGCATGTACCCACCACAACAGACTGGTTACTATTAGCATTCCCAGTTGATTTTTTTTTTTTTTTTAGGTAATTGTTATTTATCACATTAGTTATAAAGAGCTCTGTAAATTGAGTTCAAAACGGTTTAAATTATGCAAATATCTCCAGTAGTTAAAAAGTTATGAGAATTTAAAGACCCAAAATTGGGGGGTACAAAAGTGGACATGATTTTGCTCAAAAAATGTCAAATCACAGACCAATTCAAAACAATAAATTCAGTAATTTCTTAATTTTATTTTTGGAGCAATTTTGAGAAAACTTGTCAGTCTTACATAAAATTGTATGTTCTTCCTGATTCTGCAATCAAATTGTATGTATCACTATGTTGTAACGTGTATAGTATTAATTTAAATAAATAACATCACTTTGAATTTAAAAAGACCTTTTTAAATATCTGCTATTACAAACAAGAAATACTTTTTTTACATAATTTTTTTTAAACAAGGGTCTATTTTTCTTTTTACGGTAAAAGCAAAGAAAAGCCGGGGGGGGGGGGTCAGATAGCTAAAACTGACTTTATTTTACTTGATTTAGTTTTCATTGCTTTGATTTATGAAATTTAAAATGTTTTTTCAAAAAAATTATTTTACCGACTAAACATGTATATCACAAACAATCACCAACAATTTCAAAATAATTTCTTACATAAACTTTTTGGAATATACATTTACGAATTTTGCACACTTTAAGTTTTCAAATGTAAGTTTTTGTTTAATTTCAAGTTTGTTTTTTCCAAAATTGAAAATTTCACAAAAAAAAAAAAAAAAAAAAAAAAAAAAAAAAAAAAAAAAGTTAAACATTATCAAACATTCACACATTATATCAAAATAATTCTGAGACTATCTTTTATTAATGAGAGATTGCTCTTTTTTCTTGTTCTTTCTTACTTTATAATTTTTGAAGGAAACTTAGTCAACTTTGCTCAGTTGTATTTTTTTGCTTTCTTGGGTTGGAGAAGAAAAACCCAACTTCCTGATTTTAGTTTAAAGTGTTTTCTAATTGAGTGTGCAATTTCAAGAATATTGATAAAGATTGGTCACTTTGATTTTGTAAAACAAAGTAACATGTAATATTTAGTCCCGAAAAAGAAAGAAAATTTATATTTCACATTTTTGGCTGTTGGAAGCAAAATACCATTTTAACTGTCAAAAATAATTCAATGGATAAAAGCATATAAAAATTAGATTTAGAAAGATTATTTTATTCTTTGCAACCACAAATATTTTAAAGATAGGACCAGAAATTTGCAAACTGAATGGATTAAGGTGCAAATTTTTCAATGTCTCCCAATTACATCAAATCGACCAGGAATGCTACTACCATCTATGTTCTTGCTTTTTACCAAGTTTTTAAAAACCACCACTGATATTTAATTTATTGTTTTCTAATGTTATAATTAACAATTTGAGTAAATGATTTCCTTCCCCATCAAAAGAAATGTTACGGTCAAATTCATAACAGTAGATATCTACAAATAATTTCATTAACCATTGTTAGGACCTTTAATTTCAAATTAGTCGTCACAACTTGGTATTAGTCAAATGACAAATTTCGCATTTGGATAGTTCTTTTGAAAAATATTTATCCTATTTTGTACCTTTTTGTTATTCATCAAAAAGTGTCTTTCAAATTAAAAGTCCATAATTGTTATCAAAATAGATTTGATGGAAACATTTTAAAAGTTTATTTGAATGGGTTATGTGTATTATGTTCATTATTTTATATAGGAACTATGTCTGGCATATGTTCGTTATTAAGTCAAACTATAAACTTTCTAAAAACCTGCCATTACACAATTCGTCTTGTCCATTATTTTGAACTAGAAGTGGTTACCCAGCATTGACTGGGTAGAGAAAAAACAAACTGGTGTATTGATTTGTTTACTTTTGAGATTCTCAAATGCTAGACATTTTTAAGTAGAATTTCAATGTTATTTCTATGTATATTTTAATTTTTAAATATCTTCAAATATAAATTAAATCCCTATAATTTTTGCACAGAAAGCAAAAACTGGTGATATTTGATGTGTATATATATATATATATATATATATATATATATATATATATATATATATATGCAGATAGATAGATAGATAGATAGATGGGAATCAAATATCATGTAGGATTTTTGATATTGCTCAAATACAAATTTGACTTGAAACGCATATAGGGTGTTGCACTTCTGGTAGTCATCTAAGTGCTTGGGGATGGGGGAAAAAAAAATGCCCTGTTTAGAGTAACCACATATTTCTTTTATTTATCTATGTATAGATTGTTTCCCTAAAAAACACAGAAAACCTAAGCATGAGTTTGCTTGATTTTGAGAAAAGTTTTGCCTTTTATAGAAACTAAAAAATTTGATGTCTTCATAAATATCAACAGGGTAGTCCGAAAGTCTTGTCACCCTTACATATTGTTTTCACTTATTTTTCGTTTTAATAATATCAATTATAATATGTAACAATAATATAATTTTATATTTCACTTCCATTTTTTGTTTATGTAATTATAGTTGATTAATTAAGAGTTAAGTTTTGGACTCCCCTTTACAACACTGGTAATTGCTTCTATCATAGAATATTGAGTCAGAATAGAAAATAATTTTTTGCTTGATAGTTATCTGTCAGTCAATTATCATTAGGAAAAAGTTATTCTTTTATTATAATCAACTAGCAAATATATGCACCCTCTGGGTGAAAGTATTTACGTTTTAATGTAATAAAATATATTAAAATAGAAAGGTTAATGGAACTAAATAAGAATGCAAATAAGATTTGAAACAGAGGGGAATAAAATTGAAAAATAGAACAACTGAAACTTACTCTTCCATCACTCCCGTATTTCATTGCTAAATTTTCCTAATTTAACTATTTAGTTAAAATAGGAAGTAAAGAATAAAATTAGTTATTTTATCTTGGTAATGGATTTCTATCCAAATTTATCTGAGATTTTTAAAAAAAAGATTTATCCGGGATTTTTGCTCATATTTATTAAGATAAAAACCAAACAAAATCAATAATACTAAGCACATATTTATTAAAATCAAATTTTTAATATCAATATGCAAATTTGTCTTCCCGTTCACACTGTAAACTGCTATTTTGTTGTATATATAAATACAATTGCATGTTATTAGTATGTACATATGGCCAACAGTATTAATAATGTAAAACAATTTTATTAAAAAACAAGGTTTAAATATAAATAAAAACATGGAGAATGTTACGTTAATAACTAAGGGAATTGTGACTTGAGTAGTAATATAGTTTCAGTTACAGGCAATCTTCGTTATAATTAGATTTGTTTATATGAAAAACTTGTCCATTTCATTACCTATTAACCAATAGAATAGTTGTTCTGTTACAGCATTCAACCCTGTTTCGGTTGAGCTGGCTCCCAATGAATTCACTCCTGGTTAATTCAGGAAGGAGTAACAAGAGAATAGGAAATTCACAAGTGGTCTCCAAACTCCACATAGATATTCCAGTCAGGTGAAAGAGATACCCTTGATTGCTGCAGATTTTCTACAGAAGCAGTGACAAGTATGCCAAAAGCCGTTGATTCCTGATGATGATGGAGACGCCCTTTGGATTTTTGCCATAGCCCCTTTGACTGGGTTGTGGCCCTAATATCACTGGGTGTCCAAGGAACTTAAGTTTCCCCGATGGTATGGCTCTGACATTACCAAGTTTAAACTACCCTGCTGCAATGAGAGGTTTGACTTTAGAAATAACGTGTTTAGTGTTATACCCAGGACAGCCCTCCTTTTATTTGGAGGGATGTCCCACCCCTCTGCAAAGGATGCAGTCAACCACACCTAAAGGGTGGAGAAGTAAAGCGATTATTTAGTAACCTGGATTGAATTTAATGGATTTATTTGTCTGAAATCAGTTAGGTAAGTGATAGCGTTCTTTACAACATATTTTGAAATCTATTTTAGAACATTTTTTTCTTCCATTTCATTTTTTTTTTTAAAATATCTAATCACATTTCTGTCAATAAGTCAGGTGGCATCTATGCTTCTTGGGGCACATTGGACTAATGGTAATGATTTTTTTGGGCACCAAAACCATGTTTGAACTCCATGTTATCCTTAAGGTAAATAAGAAACACCTAAACAAGGCCTGAAGTTACAGTGGCTTGAATGTTGTGTGTGTATATATATATATATATATCTCCCAATAAAGATGACAACAGAACAAGTTAAAGTAGGCAAAGAGTTAAAGATAAAACATGACTCAAGTAAGTTTGATGGATTTGCTTTTTTACAACTAGAAGAGGCTACCCAATATTGCCTGGGTAGAGTGGAGGTATATATTAAAAAACCTGGTACATTGATTTGTTTACTTTTGAGATTTTTAAGTAGAATTTCAATGCTATTTCTATGTACATTTTAATCTTTAAATATCTTCAATTATAAATCAAATCTTCATAGTTTTTGCACAAAAAGCAAGAACTAGTGATATTTAATATGTATTTATGTGTTGTGTGTGTGTGTGTGTGTGTGTGTGTGTGTGTGTGTGTGTATATATATATAATTTAGTCATTAATCGTTTATTTTCATAGTCTCATCCAGACATACATACACACCAACTGCTCTTTATATATGTATAGATATAGATTAATGTACTTATTTATAATTTAAATTATATAACTTAATAAATGGATTTTATACTCCTGCTCAATACCCCAACCAAAAGACAATTGCACAGCAAATATTTTAACCAACTCTACATTAAAACAATAAAACCATTCTTTAAACAATGTTAGAATATAAAAATATATTGTCCACGTTTAGAAGCATGGTAAGGCACAGTGGGTCCAGATTGGGAAACTTTGGAAATAGAAGGATGTCATACTGTAACCCTGATGAATAGTCCTAAAAAGGAGTAAGAGAGTCCAAAATAGTATTTTCCAACTTCATATATTTACCAAACACCTCCATGCGAGCTGGACGAGACACCTGGTCAATTTTTTAAGCAGAGTTTATTAACAGGTTAGAATTCAGAGTTTTCTTTCTCAGACTGGTTGCCTAACCAAGATTAACCAGCCCACCCTACTATTTATCCATAGCTAGAAGGAGACTAGTTGGATTCATACGTTTCACAAGGGTATTAACGCTATGTGAAATGCAAACAACCACATCCAGGATTTGAACTCCATTTCCTATAACTAACCATTATACAACACGCCTCCATGTATGTCATAATTTGAAATAGCCCATTTTCAGGTGCTTTAACGCAATCCAAAACTTGAAACTGACATAAAAATAAGTTCTAGTTAAGTTAGAGACTTTTTTTTTCTTTTTTCTCTTTCTTTAGAATTTTATGTAGATTTAGATAATGCTAAGTGACAGTAAAAATAACAAAATCCTTTTTTTCTTTAGCCTATTTCCACCTCTGGGCCAACTGTGTAAGGGTATCCTTATCTCAGACTTTATTTTTCCAATGAAGGTATCATTGTGGAATAAGAAAAGTTTTGGCAAACTAAGATTTGATTTTTTTAAATCAAATTTCTATTTTCTTGTTCCCCAAAGATACCTGCATTGGAAAAATATGGTTAAAAAAAGAAAAAGAAAAAAAATTTGGCCTACCCTTACAATGCTCTCCGCCTGGATTAACACAATTCTTTTTTTTTTTTTAATTTAAAAAAAACTTTTAAGATCTTTTTATACTCTAGTGCATTTACCCTAAAACAACTGAATGACATTCAATTTAAATTAAGAAAAATGAGAAACAAACCTTAAAAGAAATAGCAGGGCAGACATCATTTGATTTCAACATCACTTCCCCAAACCAAACATTATTTTGGTTCTTCAAAAGCATTTTACAGCCTTTCCAATTGACATTACCAGTCTTCACAGTATAATATTTGATACTTCCAGGCCATTCGAGTTCTGTAGAAAGCTTCATCTTTTACAATTTTTACCTGAAAAATAGAAATTAAATCATTTTATCATTTCAACAACAACAAAAAATTCTTTTTTTTTTTTTTTTAAATATGAATTTTTGAGATGAGGCTTGATAATTTGGATTTTTTCAGACAGTTATCTTCATCTTTGTTATATACACAACATTTCGGCCGATGTGCCCTTTGGCCTTCTTCAGGTGTTTTTTGTTGAACTCAGGAGCTTTAAGAAGGCTGAAGGGTACATCAATGGAAACATTGTGTATCTAACAATAAAGATGAGGACAACAATAAAAAATATCCAAATAAAAAGATTACATATTAACTAAAGATAAAATATCTTTGTATACAACACCAAGGTATCAGTTATGTTTATACATGCGTTTCTAAGTTAATAATTTTCATTCAAGAAAACTGATACCATTTCATTTCTAGCAACAGAAAAGGGAAAATATATACAGCCGAATATTGTCAACATCTTTAATGTATTAGGGGGAGTCAAAAGTTTTTAAATAAATGTGTGGCAGCTCTGGAGGCTTTTGCCAATGTCTTGAAGGTGAGATGAGCTTGCCTGATACTCTCAAAGTGCTAGTTACCGGTTTTCCTGCCTGATTGTTGAGGTTCTAGCAACCCAAGAAAAATTTTATGGTTGGTTGGTTGGTTGTTTTACAACCACTTTTGGGTCATTTAATCCTGAATCAAATTTTGATAAAGGACTTGGGTTGTTTACAGTACCTGCTGTTGTATAAGTTGACACCCAATTAAGTATTGAACAGGCTTATTGCTACTTAAATTCGATAATCTAGTAATAAACTGATGCTTTCAGTGTGATTTAACTGTAATAAAACTTCTTGAACAATCTGGTTATTGTACTGTAATCAACTGCGCCTTTATCTTTCACACAACAAATGTTTTTGGTTGTTTTCTCAGCACTATGGCCCAGAATTAGACTATCATACATTCATCTGTGTGGCATTTCTCTCTCTCACACACACACAGTGAATCAATGCAGAACGTGTAAGCACACCATCACAATACTACCAACCATAGCAGTTACCTTTCACGGTTTGAACTGTTTTGGTCACATGATATACATTCTACAAATTAGGATGTATCAAAATATTGCAAAACTTTGGGCTCGCACAAGTAAAAAGTTTACTTTTTAAAACAGCTGCTACCGTGTCCCCTCAAAAATAAGACCTAGCATGATTTTTCAGGATGATTTTGATAAGCCCTTCCTTTAAAATAAGCCCTAGTTGAGGGTGGCAGACAGACAAAAGAAACAAGCATTCTTCACAATCCCGTGATGCAAATGCTTAACATCCCTCCAAAATAAGCCCTAGTGTTATATTTCAGAGTAAAAATTAATATAAGTGGTCTTATTTCCAGGGAAACACAGTAGTACTAGAAATCCAGTTCAAAAATGAAATACTATGAACATGAATGCAAAACAACTTTTACTGAGCAAGGTCTTAAATCACTTAGCAAGCAGATACAAATCATGGGTGAAATTTATGTCTCACCCACTGCAGTTTCAAATCCAGTTCTAAGGGGTTGAACATCCTCATTGCACTTAGTTGAGTAGAGGAATGGACAATTTTCTCTACCCCCTTTAAACATGACCTTTTGTTAAAACTACCCTAAGTAGGGTGGTAGATAAATAAGCAGATCGGTTTAAAAACTACACAAATGTTAAATGATTACGATATATATATTTAAAGAATCTAGTTATACCAAAAACTTTCAGGCAAAAAAAAAAAAAAAAAAAAAAAAAATTCTTTAGAAACTCATTTTTCGTTCATAAGAAAAAAGAATTGACATATAGGGTATCTATAAAGTCCGGCAAGAGATTTAAAATGCAACAAAGATGGCCGTCTTGTTAAAATGCAATAATCAAAATGTACATAAAAGATAAAACTACAAGAGTTGAACTTTCATATGGTTTTTACTAAATGATTCTATCATTTGTACAACGTGAGTTAAGTTTTCAATTCTAAAACTGCTGCAAGACTTTATGAACACCTGCTATAATTTGTATTTAATTTCTGCGTATAATTGATTTTAGCAAATCACACAGAATCCTCCAACAGCAACTCACTATTTGCTCTTTTTATAAAATAACATACTTTGCTAAATTCAATGTAAAAAAGTTTGTTAATCTGTTGAGAATGCAAGCTTGGGCAAGATGGAGTCAAAAGCAGCAGGTGCTCATACAACAAATCCCCTTTTTATTATCACAAATATTGTCCAAGGAAAAGGAGAGGAATTGCCAGAATGAGGTGGAAGACATCCTCAGAGAGACAGACAGGTTTTGAATTCAGAATTGTCCTTCTCTGAGACTGGATGCCAACAAAGGTTAAAGAACCCTGTGTGCTATTCTCTTTAACTCATAGCCGAAGGGAGATAAGATGAATTCATATCATTCTCAAGTGAACTGTCTCAACCAGAACTCTGCTCACAGATTGCATTTTTGTGCTGCTAACCCCACCTACAATTCCAATTTATATATCAATACTCTTGTTCCTTAATCGCCTGACTGTTATCATCTTACAACTTCCTCTGGTTAAAAATGAGTGTCCAAATCATCCAAGATGAAATGCAAAAATGTAAATTCTGATTATCTAGTGTCATTTATCCACCGAATTCTTATGAGTGTCGTCACCTCAGTTAAATAATGGATAATTCTATTTTTATTATAAAGAAAGAAAAAGTATATGCTACACAGAAAAATATAAGAATGAAAGTAGTAGGAAGATAGAGAGAGAGTGGGGGTGAGCACACGGAAGTGATAAAGTTAATCTATTTCAATTGAACATAAAAGAAAAGAGGAGTGAGAGTTAAATGAAGATTTTACATATTGAAATATTTGCAATAGCTCTTAAGTAAACATATCAAACATAAAATTATACTGTTTCAGAGATGCCGATAGGTACACATCCTGTGTGACACACAAAAATTTAAAAGGACACAGTAAAATCATATCCACGCACCCCAGTGTTTCCTTTTTCTTCCCCCAGTGTTTCCTTTTTCTTCCCCCACCATTTCAAACTATAAATACATTTCAATAGTTTCTTAGAAACGAATCACACAGGATCGGTTACAAGGTAGGGGTTAGACGGCTTTAGTTGTTTCCCCAGATCATTATAAAAACCCTATAATTGATTAAGAAACTTTAGTTGGGACACATAAATTAAAAAGCTATCAGTATCACTGCTGTGGTATAATCACAGGTCCCGCTAGTATTTATAAAAACACAGCGTAAAAGATCTATTGAAGAAAGTAAACAGGCATACAAGGAATGAACGCAGCCAAAACTTTTGAAAAGAAACTGGCAATTCACAAGTACTGAGAAATTCAAATGATAAATCAGTCAATATATTTCCTCATTTTAACCCAATAACTTTTTTAAAAGAATCTTTTAAATGGATGATATATTCATTGGAAGATTTTATTTTCACTTTTTGACACAAGCTTTAAGATATTCAAATGATCTATATATTTGAGTTGATATCTTTGCAGTTGTATCTGAAGATACACTAAAGTAAAAATGAATAAAAGATCTGAAATATATAAGTAAATAAATAGTTGAAATATCCTAAAATTCATCTTTTACTGACATTGAATATTTTAATCTCAAAGTTTATCAAGGAGAAATATTTCTCAATTTTTAAGTTATTTGTGACAATTTTAAGAATCTGAATTTGTTTTTGCTAAATCCATATTCAAAATAGTCAATGGGGAAAATGACAAGTGCAGTGATGCTGATAGCTTTTTAATTTAGTGCATCCTGGAACACACGGATTTGATCTGAAGGAGTCCCTGGGAAATTTGATGGGTCTCAACTAAAATTTCTTAATAAATTGTAGAGTTTTTATCTATGAGCAAGTAAAGCTGTCTAACCTTTACCTCCTACTCCATACAGTATAATTCGTTTCCAAGAAAATATTGAAATGTATTTACAGTTACCTGGAAATGGTGGGTTTGGAAAAAAAAAAAAAAAAAAAAAAAAAAAAAAACATTGGGATGCACGGATAGGATTTTTCTGTGTCGGTGTCACAGGATGTGTATCTATCAGCATCTGATTATGCAAATTCTTTTTTCAAACTTCAAGATGTTTTTATAAAGTTAGAAATTGTATTCATAATGTTAAGATTGGGACTATTTTTTATTATTTTAATCTTTTAATTTGTAATATATATTTACCAACCCCCTCCGCACGAGCAGGATGTGACACAAGGTCAATTTCTTAAGTGGAGTTAATTAGTTTTGTTAATTTGTTATAAGACAAATGATAAGGATGTGGTTTAACAATACCTTTAGTTAAACTGACCAAACCCACGACAATATGCTACAGCTCTGAACTGGTTTCTTCACACCTGACGGATCCAGTCCTAAGGGTCCTTCCCTTTTTTTTTTAAGGTACAGGTGAAATGCAGTGCATTATAAAAAATATTTTTCATTTTAAAGGCTAAATGTCAATATAAATTTCTATACTATTCCTAATATACTTTTATTCTTCTGACTAGATTGTATCAATCTAATGTATCTTTGGTGATCTTCATTGTGAATTTTGAGGGATAACAGGTTTAAAAGGGTTAATTTTCTTATAGAAAAATAACTGTAACAACAACTTACTGCTTTTGCCCATTATTTTAAAGCAATTTCATTATACAATATAATAAATATGTAAATGGGCTACTTTAATTTTTGGGGTGGATAACACTTGGGTTTAAATTTTAAACCCTAAAACTTGAACATTATTCAAGATTATTATTTAGTATAATGGTTGATTTATCATTTAAATTTCCCAGAACAAATATTCTAAACATTTGAGAAATTAATAAAAAGGAATTATATACTCAACTGAGATTGAAATTCTGGTTTTAAATTCAGTTTTAATTCTCAGAAAAAGTATTTTTATATATATAAAATGTAAGTCATAATTCTTGTTTATATTGAAAACAAAAAAAATTGGTCATAAATAATTTGAAAAAACATCAAATTTTGGTAAAAAGTTATGAAACACCTTTAAAAAAAATTCTGTTTAAATAGCAAAAATGAAGGACACTTAAAATTCTTTTTCTCTTAAAATATTCAGCAAGAATTTTAAAAATAAATATAGACATTGATTTTTTTTTTTTTTTACAAGTTAACCCAAATGAAAGAGAAAGGAAACAACAGTTATAGTTCCAGGAATGTTAATTGCCTTACCGAACTTTATGAGAGAGGAACAGGGAGAGACAGGAGAGAGAGGGGGGAACAGAGAGGGAGAGAGAGGGGGGAACAGAGAGGGAGAGAGAGACAGGAGAGAGGGAGAGAGAGGGGGGGGAACAGAGAGAGAGAGAGAGAGAGAGGAGATAGATGACTGTAGATGAATAAGCATTTGGGTTAGCCGCTCTTCTCACTGCCTTCCACAGAAAGGAAAAATGAAAGTAGAAACGAAACAAATTGCATAAAGCATAATATTCACAATGAGTAATGTGTGTAGTCATTGGTGGAGCAGAAGAAACAGGGGGGATGGGGATCAGAGTATTCCCCCCCGCCCCAAACCCTGCCCACTCAAAACGATACAGAAACAAATCCCTCCCCCTTCCCTCGGCTTTCTATTTAGGTCTCAAATCTCAATCTATTATCAGGTAACAATTTGCCCTTAATAAACCATTTTGTAGATGGTGAAACAAAGAACAAATGACATGGATGAATTTGAGTTCAAATAAAAGATTAAATTATTTACAGACTGTTACAGGGCACTGAAATTGTCGCCTTTGTATCAAAGTTTTCAGATGGGAAAAGTTTTTAAAAACTCTGCTCATAGATTAACATTTAAGGATTTGTCATTCCTATTTAAAATTATTTACTATATTACTAGTTCTATTTAACAATAACAATACTATTAAAAGGCTTCATTCATCTTACCCTACAATCTAGGAAGGGTAAAACATGGTGAGATGAAGTGTATTTTCAAATAACCATAAAATTCTTTTATTTTAAATTAAACCATTTTAGTTACCAGTTTTGATTATTTTTTTCTTAATATGAATAAAAGATTCTATCTGAATTTATTTAAAACATTTCAGTTATCCAAATCCAACATGTTGAAAAACACTTGAGCTCTAAAATTATAATTCCCTGTTGAACTTTTATGGAACATCCATTCGTTTTATAAAACAGGTCTAGACATGTTTTCATGTAGTTTTTGTTTTGAACCCTACTTTTGATAACAAAAAGCAAAAAAACAGAACTATTAAATTGAAAACTGTTGAAAATGTTATCGAGACTGATAAATAACTAAAATATGATCGATTATACTACGTACATAATTTAGGATTATAAATTTGATATGTATGTGTCAAATTTCTATTCTACCCCTAACTTATTGTAACAAACTATATTAAAGAAAAAGACCAGCTTTGGAATTTGTGTCAAAAACATAACTCGAAATTTTAGAGATATTTCTCCAATATAAGCATTGGGGTTAAGATATTCTCAGTTGATAAAATATTTTTTTTTTAGTATATTTCAAATGATCAATGTTGATTGGTTGGTTAGATTTTACGGCATATCAATCCTTGTTGGGTTATTTTATGCCGAAGACTTGTTTTATTTATTCTTTATGAGAACTGAATTTTTAAAACATTCTTTTTAAACTCATCTTTTCTATTTAACCCATAGATGGGACCCTAACCGGCACCAGCATTCCAGGCCAGGGTAGAAATGGGAGTAATGATAGGGTAACTCTAGAGCTCCAGAATTTGAATTTTACCACTAGATGCAGTTTAACGTTATAACAGGGACATAATGATCAATGTAAAGTCATTAACAAAAAAGTATTGCAATTTTAACGATTCTGGGGTTGGTGGGGAAAAAAAGTTAAAAACGTATTTTTTTTTTTACCAGATACAGCGTTAAAAAAAAAAAAAAAAAAAAAAAAAAAAGTATCCTGAGCTTTGATTTTAATTAAATTCACAGAAAAAAAAATAAAAAAAACATTTTGGTACAATATACATACGGACAGTGGCTACCAAATAAATTGCAGCTGACTTTAAATAAAAATGTTAAAAACTCTGAAAAACTAAAATTATGTACAATCTATAAAAAAAAAAAAAAAAAAAAAAAAAATTAAGACGGGTCAGCTGCACTTTATTCGGCGGGACCACCATCTGAATAATGTACCGCCCCTTTCCAAATGATAAATCATGGATTTTTCTTGGAATTAATTTACTTTCCATTTCTAAGAAATAAAAAAAATTAAAAGGAATGTGATATGACAAGTTTTCAAGTATTGACATTTTTAGAATTCTTCATATAGTTTTAAAAAGATTCTGTTAAAAATTGCCCAATCTAACAAAAAGAAAAAAGGCAGAATTTTCAGAAAAATGATTGGAATTCAAAGAAAAAAAAATGGCTATTACAAGTTGACAAGAATTCTGTTTCAACTTGCTTCTTCTAAAAGAGATTGATGATGCGTCATCAAACAAGAATGACAACTGAATGATGATGGGAGACTGGTTGTTGTTCAATAACAAATTCCTCATCTCCCCCCTCCACCCACCCACCCCAAGCGCGCACTACAGATTAATCCCCAATAATCATGTGGGGGGGGGGAGGGATCCACATACAATCAGAAAGAACTCAAGCTTAGATAATAATTCCTTTAATACACGCTAAAAAAAATTAAAAAGTAAATCTACATTTTTCGATAACATTTAAAAAAAAATAGATTTAAGACCGGGGAAATAAAAAGATTAAATACTCAAATAAATATTAGTTCTTAAATAGATGAATAGAGCACATCAGATCGTTCGTTACTATTACGCAAACAGAAAAAAAAAAAAACAACAAAAAAAAACGAAAACTTTTTATATAAAAAAATAAAAATAAATCTTAAGCGAAGGTAAATTAGGAAAAAAAGTCCATGGTGATGGTTATTAATTATTGAAAGCTGTTGGTAGTGATTTTTTTAGGGAGAGGGGCACGTGTAAAAAAAATTAGTTCACCGGGCGGTTAATCACAGACGGTATTAAAAAAAATGGGAGTAAGTAAAAATAAAGCAGCATGGTCGCTAAATAGTGTTTATGTTACGTTACTAAGAGAAAAAAGAAGGTAGGTATGTATAGTAAGCAAAATTATTCAATATATTGTCTGCCCCTGTTCAAAGATCTCACGTGGGAGTTCGCGCCATAACACAAAAGTTGTTTCATTATATTCAACTTTGTTACAGGCCAGAAAAAGTAGGTCAATTTTTTTTTTGAAAAAATTAATAAAGAATAAAGCCCAACACCATATTTATTGCAGCTTCATTTTTTTTTTTTTTAATAACGAAGCTAATCTAAAATTTCCCAGAGGATCACAAAAGATCTAGTAAATCCAATAGAGACATTAGAAACTATTCAACAAAACAAAACAAAAAATCCTCAGGTAAAAACAGATTCCTAAAAAATTTGGAGAATTCTTCGACATGCACACAAAGGAATTTCTTCAGTTGAATGTGATCAGCTAAAAATAATCTTAACGTACAAGTTTCTGGGTTAAAAAATTTAAACCAAAGTATTATCTACCAAAAAAATTAAGGCACCACATTTATGGATTTATTAAATTGTGCTTATTCCCACAAGTTTAATATTACAAAAAAAAAAAAAAAAAAAAGTTTTCCTAGTAATGGTAATCGGTACTTGTCCAGAATAGCCCACCGATGAAAGCGTTAGTTAATTTTTAAAGTAATGTACCAAAAAAAAATCCAAAAAAAAATCAGATTATTAAATTCCTCGAAAGCCTAAGATTATGTTTCAGTTTTACTTTATTTTTAAAAAATGCTATCGAGCAGTTAAGTCTCAAAACGATATCTATAACTTCAGCAATACTTTTATTTTTCCCTCCCAAACTACTAAGGTGTCGACTTAAGGTATTTCGGGACTTTACTGTAACTATTAAGTAAAATAATTAAAAACTAAATCAAATAAAAAAAACCTTATATCTGGATTTTATAAAAAAAAAGAAAAGAAATGTACATAAAAGCAAAACTGAACGATTTTCATGAGTGAACTATTCTGGACAACAAGTACCGCTTTAAAAAAAAAAATTCTTTAACATTTCCATGTGCAAAGTGGTTATTAATACAATAGGCACGTGGAAACATCTAAATCAACATTATTTACTGAACTTTTGAAAAGAAAAAAAAGGTATAATAAGCCGTGAATCTGAATATATTGGGTATCATGGGTGATTACGGAAATTCCAATACCGGGCATAAGTGCGTGACGTTTTCTCACGTAATATATTGATAATTCATTGTTCTTTTTGGCCTATAAATATCAAGTGTAATAAATAATGAAATAAAAGAATCTCAAACTCACTACAACTTTTTACAAGCAAGCGAAATTTAAAAGAATATTTCGGTTAAAAAGAAGAAAAAAATGTTAACTTTTCATAAAAGCAAACACGTGCTCATTTCTCAATTACAGCAACAGAAGTATTTTAGTACAAAATAGTTGTACTATTTTCTTTTTTTAAGACACGTGGGGATATTTTAGTATTAATTTAACAATAATCAAGATACTTTATTACACTTGTTTCAAAGATATATTTGTTTTGTGCTATGTTTCCGTTACCGCGTGGGAAAATAAAAGAAAACATGGAGGAATTTTAATAGAATTTGAATTGATATTTTTCTATAAAAGTTGGGAGCCATTTTTGAAAAAAAAAAAAAAAAAAAAAGAATTCACCTTTTTCTTTTTTTCTTTTTAATAAAAGAAAAAGAGATTACTGTAAATTGTGATATTGTTTAATTTTAAATGTAGCTGTTAAAACCTGAAGTTTTCACAAACCCGTTCTCAGTTTCATTTTTTTTTTATGGAAACGTTCTACTTAATTTAATTATTAAAACTTTACAGCCTTATCAGGCAGATTTTAAGTGATAAATAACAAATTACGGAGAAAAAGAAATTTTTATTTAAATTTACGATTAAAATAAATCGATTAAAAAAGTCTTAATAATTAAGTTTAAATAAATATATAAAGATGTTTGTTTTTCATTTTACTAACAGACTTTGTAGTTTACAAGTTGGCCCATAAGAGTATATAATCATCACAACAGTCATATTAAATACACATTTAAAAAAAAAATAACGGTTTAAAAAATAATATAAATTTATTTAGAGTTTAAAAGAAAGGTTTCACAGTTTTAAACAAATAAGAAAAAATAATTGTCAATAAAATAATAGTATAACAAAAATAACAACGATTTTATACTCACTTTACAAACCGAAACAAGATCAGGCCGGCATGAAAAAGAAAAAAATATGAAACACCTGTTGGCGAATTGTTGTTAATATTTTTTTTTACAAAGATGAAATTTAATATCCTATTAGATCACACACGTTCCCAAAATCGAATCAGTTGTTTTGGTACACGTCAGTACGATTAATCATATCCAATTGTATTAAGATGCTGGAGAAAAATGCATTTTCATAATACCATGTAGAGAAGCGAAGTAAAGCGTAATCGCCATTAATACGTTTCGTTTCCCGCTAGAAACATGTTGGGTCTGAGATGGTTTTTTACACTCCAGACGTGATTTCAGCTCTCGACCAATCAAAATGGCCGTTAGATCGGCGCACAAAAAGGAATTATCGTTAACATCTCGCATAGGTCGTCAGCGATTGGCTAATCATAACGCTCCTTCATCATGTCTCGCTCTTTCTTTCTCTTTTTCTCCCTCTCCCTCTACATTGCACGTAATCACTCTCATCGTAGAACAAGACTTCCCGCTATCATGTCTGACTTGAAGCCGGTTTCATGTTTTGGGGGCTTTTTTCTCCGCATCATTTGTTTTAAGCCGGCTTCTTTCTCATTCATCACACGGTTGACATATCTGAATTGGTGAAGATAATGAGCTGACGGACTAAAAGCAGCGAATTTGTAATAAAAGAGACAATCTTTTTTACTGTTTGATACGTTATTCAGAGTACAAAAGTATACAATAGTTTTTAAATGGTTTTTTTTTTAAGTTTTATTACCACTATTTAATTTTTTTAATACGATAAAATTTACCTATATTCATTTTCATGTGTTTTCAAAAGGAGGTTCACAATTAGTCATTGACTCTTTCTTTTCATTATTAGATCAAGTTATCCCGGCTTAAAAGTAATTAAGTAGTAAGTAGTAAAATTCAAAATTTAGTAGCGCTGGGTTTTTAAGTAGTTCAGTTTTAATTCACCATTTAGGTTACAGGCAATTTTCATTAATCATCACAGTAAAAAAAATATTAGAGTGCCTTTTCTCGATCATTCTAATGATTTTAGGGTGCTTTTTTAGATCATTCCATTATCTTCTGAGTAGCCTAGAAACATTTTTTTCTAACTTTATGGGAAATTTTTTTTTTTTTTATTTAATCTTTATTTACAATGAAACCATTTAAGTTCCACTTTCTTGAAATAAATCTGATCACTTAAAAAATGGTTTAAATTGAAATTAATTAAAAATTAATAATTTTTAACTTATCTTTTTAAATAAAATTTTCACAGTATAAGAGTGTTTTTTTTTACTTACAATGGAAACAAGATTTATTTACACACATCACTTTTTTTTTAAGGTGAACCTATTTTATCTTTTTTTTTTTTATTTACATTATTCAAATTTTTAAAAATTCTGATATTAAGTGTTTTAACACTGCTTTTTTGTGTTGAATTCAGTCCTCACTAGGTGTCCCAATATTGTTGCTTTATGTTAGACTAAGCCAGGATTGGTAAAAATCTATCAATAATCTTAAACAATTGTAATAGATTAGAAGAAATTCAATGAGGTTAAGAATTAAACCAATTGAAAAGAAATATTGAATTATCTGCCCTTGATGCAATTGTTTGACACCAGTCTGTGAACAACTTATCGTTATGGAAACTAAAATTGGCCAGTCAGGATAAAAGGAGACCTCTCTAAGAAAAAAAAAGCACAATTTTTAAGTAACACAAAGTGATGACAATTCATTTGACTTTGTGTTTTCCAGAGCCATGGTGTACCATGCTGTAAAAGCCATATATAAGTTCAAAGGGATGCTGGATGGTAGTCATGTTTTGACCACATTAAAGTATCTCCTCCTTCTCCTATCACATTATTAAGCCATCTTGTAGTCATATTAAACACATACCAAATCACATGACTAAAAATATATATACATATACAAAAAAACAAGAGCTTTCTAATAAAGTTGCAATAAAACATGAAAACCAGTAAGTAAAAAAAATTGATGTTTCAGACTGTTGTCCTCATCTTTATTGTGGTATGTATAAACATACGATTTTGGATGCTGTATCCTCCAGCCTTCACTAGGTGTTTCCTATTATGATTGGATACACAAGGAACACCTAAGGAAGGTCAGAGGATACAGTAGCCAAAATGTTGTGTTTATACATACCACAAAAAGATGAGGACAATAATCCAAAACATCAAAATTATTCACATCAAGCTTCATCTCAAAAATACAAACAGTAAATAAAAGTAATTATCTTGTATGTATACACATTGTCTGCTTCTAAGTAGACCAGTTCATATATCTTGGTAACAATATCTGAAAGCAATGTTAACATACGCAAAGGTAATGCATGGAGTGCTATTAGCAAATTAATGACCATATGGAAATCTGATCAACTTTGATAAAATAAGACGAGAATTCTTCCAAGCTGTAGCTGTGTCAGTACTATTGTATGGTTACATCAATAGAAAATGCCTAGGGGAAAAGCTTAGAAATGCTGACAGCATGTATTCCTTTAACTCTCTCACCATCCATCCCTATCAGCCATCACACTTGTTAGGTTCTCTAGATGTCATCCAATGTCCATTGAGCTGATGAATGTAAATTTTTGCTGGTCAGCCAAAACTGGTGTACCCATGTGTAGGAGTCCATAGGAGAATGTCACTTTTGAGTTTGTCCATACTTCTCCAGCATGTCGTGTTCGTTTTACTTGGATAGTTTGTGTGATAGGAAGTAAGTGGCTATACAACTGATGTTTTATAGGGTGCTGCTTCCAAGATTTGTTCAAAACAACATGCAGCATTCTTGTATAGTTTCCATCAAGCTTTTTCTCCAAGTGTTTTGTGCAGCCATATAGTAGTACTGACACAACAACTGTTTGGAAGAATTTTATTTATTTATTTTATCAGAGTAATCAGATTTCTATATGGTTGTTAACCTTTTAATAGCAGTCCATGTTTAATCTATGCGTATATTGACATCACTTTCAGTAGATGAGATATTGCTACCAAGGTATATGAACTGGTCTACTAATTTTAAAGGCTTCCTCTGAAATTAGTAGATTAGTTCATATACCTTTGTAACAAAGTAAATATAAGTAAATTATATTGTTTTGATTAGATTAGGTTCTTTATCAAATTTATTTTGTCTTATTTGTCTGAATCGTTAAGATAAGGCTTGATGTATTATTTGGACTGTTGTCCTCGTCTTTATTGTTATATACATGATTTTTGAGATGAGACTTGATAATTTGTATTATTTTGATTTTTTTGTCCTCATCTTTATTATTATATACACAACGTTTCACCCAATGTGCCCTCTGGCATTTTTCAGGTGTGTCTTGTCAAACTCGGGAACATTCCCCTCAAACTTGGGAAACCTTCTTGTTGAACTTGGGAACCTTCATGTCATAATCAGAAACCTTCATAGAACTTCGAACCGAACCCTTTATTCAATCCACAGGGGTAGACTGTTCTCATTCCATTAACCATGACCAGGTACAAGTCTTAAGCTATGTTAAGTATTCTATGTTATTATCACCCTTGGCCAGGATTGAACTTGCAACCTACAGATGATTGTCACTTAGAACTGTTGTTAAAATTTTTGTTTATAACAATAAAGATGAGGACAATAGTCTGAAAAATCCAAATAATATAAATTATTTTATCTTGATTTAAAATTTTTGTTTTAAAAAAATCCATATTTAAAAGGAAAGAAAAGATAAGAAAACATTCATTTTGCAGTAAAATATTTTTGTTAAAATATAAAATCATTATAAATATGAAATAAAATATAAATATAAAATCATATTTCATGAATGTGAAATATGAAAAATATAAAATCATATAAAATATATGAAATATTTATTGATATAAAATCATATAAATATAGAATTATATTATAAAATACAAAATAATAAATCCTTTAAAATTTATTTTGTGTAAAAAAAAAAATTAATTTACCTTGATGTAACATGTGACATCAGATGGTATATTATGATGTCTGTTGTTTTTAGATGAATCAGTTCTGGGACCACTGGATTCGAATTGACCAAAAAATGATGAATGTAGTATTATGTTGCCATAAAAGGTGGTTCAAAAGTCTAGTCCCCCCCCCCCACTAGAATATAACTCCTAATTAATCAATTATAATTACCTGAAATAAGCCACTGGAAATGAAATAGAAAATTATATATATAATAAATACTTGTGTTCCATTATCATTTTGCAACACCCTCTGGTTAAAAATAAGACCGTCCACATAAAATGTAAATCCTGATTATTAGGTGTTGCTTATCCGCAAAATTCTTATTTCTTATAAATATCGTCACCTCTGCTAAATAATGGACCATTGCGTTTTTATTATAAAGAAAGAAAGAGAAGAAAAGGTTAATGCTACACAGAAAAAGTATAATAAGAAAGAAAGAGAGTAGAGGAAAGATAGATTGAAGGGGAAAGAAAGAGAGTAAGGGAAAGATAGAGAGAGGGGGTGAGCATACAGAAGCAATAATGCTAATCTGTTTCAATTGAACATAATGAAAAGATGAACAGAAGGAAAGAAAGAAAAAAAAAGAGAGCTTTATTATTCTTTTTACATATTGAACTATTTGGCAATAGCTCTTAAGTAAGCATATCAAACATTGTAATAATTAAATCATCATACTGTGGTATATCCACAGGTCTTACTAGTATTCTCATTATCATATATTATGATTAATGATATTATATTGTTGTAGAGGAGTTAAGACCCCTACAGGATGGAATGGACTGGCTCATAGCCTATAATAGTTGATGTAGCAGTGATAGAAAGGGAAAATTATATTCAGACAAAATCACTGCGTTTGACTACACACATTTGACCCTCCTCATTTTTGTAAGTTTGTCTTTGTAAATTGTTCTACTTCTTGTTTTTATGTAATAAGTATCTGTTTGCACCAGATACAAATGCTGAATAAAATATATCTCAAGCACACTATTTCTCTGTATCTTTTACCACCTCAATGATACAACAAGTATAAAAATGCACTGGAAATGATTTACTATAAAAATGCATTAGAAATGATTTTTACTATAAAAATGCATTAGAAATGATTTACTATAAAATGCACTGGAAATGATGTTTACTATAAAAATGCATTAGAAATGATTTTACTATAAAATGCATTAGAAATGATTTTTACTATAAAAATGCATTAGAAATGATGTTTACTATAAAAATGCATTAGAAATGATTTTTACTATAAAAATGCATTAAAAATGTAATAAGTATCTTTTAGCACCAGATACAAGTGCTGAATAAAATATATCTCAAGCACACTATTTCTCTGTGTATCTTTTACCACCTCAACGATACAACATATATATGTTTTTAAAACAAAAAATAATGCAAGTTAAAATAATCTGTAGGGATGACAAAACTTTCGGACCATCCTGGACACTCATAAGTAATAAAACCATTTATTCAAATTTATTTGAAGATATTCTTGTGAAAGTAGAAATTCATCTTTACTTTATTAAAGAGATTAGAATTAATTTACTTCATTTTGATACACTTAGTTATTTCTGATGTCAGAGTTTGTGAATAAACAATTTGGATGTTTTTTTGATGTGGTTAAAAATGAAAGTTTACTTATATTTTTAGTTCTATGAATATCTATGTCACTCTTAAACAAACATTATTTAAACTAGCAAATATATGCACCCTCCGGGTGCAAGTATTTAAGTTTTAATATAATAACATATCATATTAAATTAGAAAGGCTAATGAAACTGACTAAAAATGCAAATAAAAAGATCTGCAACAGAGGGGGTATAATCGAAAAATAGAACAACTTTGAAACTAACTATTCCATCATTTTCCCTTACTCCCCTGTTTCATTGGTAAATTTTCCTAATTTAACTATTTAGTTAAAATAGGAAGTAAAGGATAATATTACAGTTATTTCTTCTTGTAAATAAATTTCTTTTAAGATTTATCTACGAGATTTTTGTTTATATTTCTTAAGATAAAACCAAACAATTAGAAATCAATAATACCAAGCACATATTTATTAAAATAAAATTTTAAATATCAATATGCAAATTAGCCTTCTCGTTCAAACTGTAAATCGCTATTTTGTTGTATATATAAATACAATTGCATGTTATTAGTACGTAGATATGATCAACAGTATTAATAATGTAAAACAATTTTTATTAATAACTGAAGGTTTAAAAGAATGAAATCATGGAGAATTTGACGTAAATAATTAAAGGAATTGTGACTTGAGTAGTAATATAGTTTCGGCTTCAGACAAAAATGCAGTCTATCTCCATTATATATAGATATAGATATATCTATTATAGTTCAACAATTGTAAGTATTTTCTGACATCCCACCATGTCAGATAAACACAAAGTCTGATTTACGTGGGGATGTAGTGTTTCAGGGGTCAATTGAAAGGAGTTTTTCGTAATAGTTATAGTAATAATTCTATACTTATGTTCTTAGGGAGGCGCATGGTGTACTGGTTAGAGTCGTAGGAAATGGATTCGTCAACCCAAATTCAAATCCTGGACAAAGCTACAATTCACATAGCGCTAATGCCCTAGGGAAAGGTATGAATCCAATTATTCTCCCTCCAGCTATGGGTAGATAGTAGGGCAGACTGGGCTCTTTAACCTTAGTTAGGAAACCAGTCTAGGAGAATGAAAAATCTGAATTTAAACCTGTTAAATCTGCTTGGGGTGGTCACTACTAGAATAGGCTTAGGATTACTTAGTGATCTATTTAAATTTTTTTTTTTAATTTTAATTTTACTATTTCTCTGAATGTTTGAGATGAGCTTGAAGAGTTCCCGAGTCCGAAAAGAAGGTTCCCGAGTCAACAAGAAATACCTGAAGAAGGACGGAGGGCATATCGGCCGAAACGTTGTACAAATAACAATGAAGATGGGGACAATAGTCCAAATAACGCAGATAATACTAACCTTTTAATTTTACTGTTCAACTATTCTCTTTGCTGGAAATAGTTGGGTCTGTCTGTGTTTGTTGGTGGATTGATTTTGGGCTAGATGGCAGTCTTCGAGTCTGGAAATTATTTTAGAATCTTTTGGGATATCTTGTCTTGTGCTATTAATAGTTTTTAATAATGACACAAGAAGTTTTTTTTTTTCTTAGCTCATTTATTTTATCCTGGTAAAAATGCCTTGGGGAACAGATACTCATCTTGTCTGTTCCCTTCAACCACCCAATCCAAACTCACAACTCCTCACTCTTGCTTTCTCTCACTCTCTTCCTCGCCTTGTCCTGACCAATCAGAAATCACCAGGTAGTTTTTCATATATCATCCTCAAAATCCTAGTAACTTTCCAAAATCTCAGCCCAGACTGACAATACATTACTCTCTCTTGCTCTCACTCTCTTCTTTGCCCTGTTCAATCAGAAATTGACAGGTAGCCCTTCCTTCATCATCCTAAAAATCCGAGTAATTTTCCACTATTATTTACATGTAACTTAAATTTTGAGTTTTTTTTCATATAATACAGGGAGGCACGCATGAACTGAAGCTCATGCAGTGGCTATTGTTAATGTTGCATAGGGCCAAATTTGAGTTGTAGTAGTAGTCATTAGTAGAAACAACATACGCAAGACATATAGTCACAAGGGGGCTGTTTATTTCTTTCTAGGCTCGTGGGTTCTTTTTCAGAGAGAAGGAGAGAGGGTAAGGTCAAATTACTCTATCGTAAATCATGTTCAGTAATACTATGCGAAACTCATATGGGGGAACTCAGGAAGACCCGTCTGCCACTCACAAAGGCCCAGCCGAAAAAAGACACTGGCATGCCCATATGTTGGTTTCTATAGGAGAATGTCACTTATGAGTTCATCCTTGATTCACCAGTAGTGCGCCCAGCATGTTTTATTCATCTCACTCAGATGGTTTGTGTGATAGGGGGAAAGTAGCCAAACAGCTGCTTTCTTGTAGGATGTTGTTTCCACGACTTGTTTAATATCATATACATAATTCTTGTGCAGCTCCAATCTAGCTTATTTTCTAGGTGCTTCCTTATGGTCTAAGTGGTGCAGCCATACAGTAGCACTGATACAACTATGGCTTGGAAGAATTGTCGCTTTAACTTGTCAATGAAATCAGATTTCCATTTGACTGATAATCTATGACAGACCATGCCTTCCCTATACATGCATTAATGTTGTTTTCTGTGGATGAGATATTACTACCTAGGTACGAGAATTGTTCCACTGAGTTTAGAGGCTTACCGTCAAGTGTTGAGATGCCACCATTTTTTAACTCAGTTTTATTGGAATTCACATAAAGGCCGACGTTCTGTACTGTCTTCCCAGGCTATTTAGCAAGGATTCAGCTTGTACAGGTGTATTTGCAAGAAGTGCCAGATCATCTACATAATCTGCATCTGTAATAGTCTGTACGGGATATTGCCTGCTTCTTGCCTTTTTTAATTCTTTACACAAACATCAAAATATAACTGCTACAACATCTGAATAGAAGCAACGGACCAGAAACTTCAATGAAAACACTACGATTACAAATATCATTTGCCAATTTTGAATTCAAAACAATACTAACTAGTTATTTCCTAACTTAAACATTTTGTACAATTGTTTAACTACTTTGGAACTGGTGTCCAGTGGCTTCTTTCTCTGGACTGGTAAGATATATAATATCAGTATGAATCCCAGGGGGCCATCCCAACAGGCAACACCTGCCCCCTCGATTTAAAAGGGCAGGGCTGGGTTTATTGCCCAGTTTATGAGGTGACTCAAAAAAGGAATGCCAAGGAGATACACACAATTTTTAATGTAGCGTAATTATTATGGTCTACGAGGAATTTTGGGATTGAAAAGAAAATGGTATTCGGATTTCTGGAGAAAGAGAAGAAAAAGAAATAAGAACGAAGGTTAAAGTTTAGAAGGGTAAACACTGAACGGGGTGCCAGCAATTGACTGATGAATGACCCAGAATGAGATTTAAAAATAAAGACGGAAGTTCCAAGTTTAGACCGGAAGCGGAAGTTGGGTGACCCTCCCACCCCGGGACATGATGATTATGATGATTCCATAAATTTTTATGGGAAATTTGCGAAAAGAGAAAAAAAAATTCCCTAACCTCTTGGTATAAACTAACCCTAAATGGGTTGAGATGCTGTTAAAATCAATTAATCAATCATGTAAATAATCCAATGATTTTTATGGGAATTTTGTTAATAGAGAAAAAAAAAAAAAAAAAGACCAGATAGGAAGCCATATATTCTGTTAATTCTTCAAGAATCCTTTTTCCTATGAAAATTTTGTCTTTCAAAATTTCCTTTCATATTTTGTTCCTTTGATCTGTCCGCTATTTTAAAAAATAATCTCCTTCCTTATTTTACCTTCTCTCTGATGTAATTCTTTCTTTCTTTCTTCTTCTCACCTTTTCTTCATCTCCTCCTCCCTTCTCCTTCTTCATCTCCTCCCTTCTTCTTCTTCTTCTCACTTTTCCTTCATCTCCTCCCTTTTTCTTCTTCTTAAAAATATTATTTTATGCTGAATGTTCCTTTTCTTCTGACATTTTTAGAACATAAAAATAAATAAATAAACAAAAACCTTTTTCCATTTTCTCCTGCTCTGATTAATGCTGTATTTTGCTTGTTGCTTAGCAACAAGGCTTTCAAACAAACATGTCTTGATAACAAACATTGCTTTTTTTTATTTATTTCTAGAGAATCAATTAATGTCCCAAGAAAGAAAAGAAATGAACTTTACTAACATTTCTAGGTTCATTCTAGATTTGAACACTCTCAACAGAAATTTATTGTGTTTAAATAATTAAGAATTAGATGTTAAGGCTAGTTTGCCTCTCAAACCCTCTTTCATGGGGCTCTATGAAAGAGGGTTTGAGAAGCAAATATTATTCCAGTGATAAGGAAGTGAAATTTGTAGTGAAGAAGTTGTTCAAAGAACAGTCAACAGAATTTTACGGGGCAGGGATACATGCTCTCATTCGAAAGTGCAACATTGCTACTGAGAGAAATGGCGACTATGTGGAGAAGTAGGGATGTGAACCACAGAGGACCAGCTTCATTTTGATGTATGATACATTGATACATGTTCCTGTGTTGGTAATTATACCTGTCCTAAACAAAATGGCATTACTTTTTTACTCAACCTCGTAAATAATTACTTGGTGTTATTGATTTCTAATATTATTGTTTTATTCTCAAACGTATTAAAAGCAATCCTATGTATAATTTTATATTGAAATCAATTAGAATAAAGTAAAAATAAGAGTAATCTTTTTTGTGTTTGTATTTAATTTCATTAGTCTTTTTAATTCAATATAATATCTAATTATATTAAAACTTAAATACTTGTGACCAGAGGGTGAATTTTTTTGCTAGTACATCTAAAGAGACTAAGTTTCAACTATAAATTTATTATTATTTAATTAATGAATTTATTTTTTTACTCCTTGTGCGTTTTTCACAACTGCATTAACTGGTAGTTTTTCTCTGGAGTCTGAGTGATAGCAGGTCTACTCAAGTCTCCAGGACTCTTCTGAGTATTCTAGCTGATCTTAACAGGGCTGTGGTTTGTATGGTCTCAAGTCTTCCTCTGATTTCCAATAATGGTTGGAGTGTAGTATCTCTTCATCTACCTTAGCCATATCTTTAGACAGGTTGTTGTAAAAAATAAAAAAAGATAATAAAATAAAGCGAGCCTGATCCTGAGACAATACTTCCTCTTTGCTCCAAAAAGAAGAATCCGAATAGTCTGATGCCTTTGTGATTATTCATTGCAGGGACTACATAATTTTTGTCCTTGTCAATGTGTACCTGTGGTGAGAACTACTATGCTGGAGGAAAGAGGAAGAGTCATTTGAGTGACACCAAACTTCAAAAGAAAGGGAATAATTCTCTGGGAAATGCTGGAAAAAAAGGGTGCATTTTAGGGATAGTATGAAGGAGCTGGTTATTGAGGCAAGACAGAAAAGACAGCCTTTTTAAGATCTGAAGAAATTTTCTCTTTTTTTGTTGTTAAATGATGTATTAAAACCCCCTTTTTTTTTAATTCCTTTTGACAATTCTCAATTTCTAGTTGTTAACTAGGGCAGGACTTTTAACACACCTACCACTAATCATGTGATCCTTGTGATTGTAGGGACCGTTGTTGTTTGGTGAGTGTGTGGTTGAAGAAGATCCAAGTTATGGGTCCCCACAATTTAAATGTATAAGACTACGGAAATGAAGTTTCCATAGAAAACAAAAGAAGAAGACAAAATTGATAAAGGAAACAAACTTTATATACATTAATTTACAATTGGTATATTCAATTGTTCTTTTAGTGATGTTGCCGACTGTATGTGTCTGTACGTAGTTGTGTGTGACAAGTGTGATATGTATTGTTTATATTTGTGCGATTGTAGCAGTTTTGTATGTGATTGAAACTTGTGATTAAAATTTGTTGTTATTGAGCGAGAGAGAGGGAAAATTGGAAACGAAAATACGAGACCAACCTGATATATCATTTTGTGTCTTTGAGCAGCGACTTCTCCTCATTGTGTCAATGTTGGGGGAGAACTTTTGCTCCTACTGTAGAGTTAGAGGGCATTCACCCCAACTCTGTCAAGGTGGGGAAGAGTGTAAGCTCCCACTGTCTCTCTGGTCTTTAAGCTAAAAGGGTTTTTTACTTTTCTTTTCCTTCACTGTTTATAGCCAGTCCTGATCCCTAAAAAAAACTGATCACTTCCCAATTATCAAAGTCTTCTGTCTGAATTTTCAGCCTTTTATTTCTTGTACTACATTTTCTGTAGAACTCTTTACCTGTGTGCATATGTATTTACCAAACTGTTTGCATGAGTAGGATGTGACACAAGGTTAATCTATTAAGTGGAATTTAACAGGTTTGAATTCGGATTTTTTGTTCTCCTAGACTATTTGCCTAACCAGTCTAACCTACTATTTACTCATAGCTGAAGAAGAATAGTTGAATTCATATCTTTCTCAAGGGAATAAGCACTATGTGAAATGCAAACAGCCTCGTCTATTTCCAATGACGGTAACCATTACACCATGCGCTTTCAACTAAATTGGAAAATCTTAGTGACCAAAGACAAACACCATCATCTCCGAAGGACATTGTTAATTATAGCAATTGATCTAAGCACACCCACATCCATTTCAACCTGTTCTAAAATAATTTTGATGCAACCTAGGAAATCATTTTTAATAGTTTGACTATCATTCGGACATGTGTCCTGAGAAGAATCACGATCATTTAGAAAAAATGAAAAAAAAAATGATAGGCATGCAAAAAACAATGATGTCATCATTTGAATAAGATCTTAAACGCCTGTTTGATCAACAATTAAAAATGATTACCCAGGTTGGGTCATTAATATGCTTGGATACACTATTGGAAAAATTTAGGATTAATTATCTGCCCTTGGCACCAGGGGTCGAAATCACCAATATACGATATTGGTGCTTAAATTGAATTCCATGACTAAGTCACTCATAGTGTTGAGCAGATATCTGCAAAGTGTCTAATCCAGTTGCTCCTAAAACCCCCAAAAGAAATTAGCAGATAAGTCTAGTTGCAAATGCCATTAAGTTTGCAATTTGTACCTTTCTGAATATATGTTTTTTATCTTCAATTGTTGTTGTCTTCTTCATCCAAATTTAATTGCCTACTTTTTAACCTGGGAAATTATATGAGGCCCAGCAAAAAACATCATAACACATGGAACATCTGAGGAAGGCCAGTGGATACAGCAGCTAAAATGTTGTGTTTATACATACCACGATAAAGATGAGGACAACAATCCAAAATATCAAAATTATTCATATCAAGCCTGTTCTAAAATATTCAACTTATATTTATACACTACCAAATTATCAGCTACGTATCACAACTTTCCTTGCAAAATGATTGTCAAATTATCTAATCTAAACAATGATAGTACAGATTGCTCACTTTAATTATAATCAGTTTTCCACTTTTATCAAAAATTAAATATTGATATTCTCATTGTTGGAAAACTAGGTTGAACAGAAATATAATGTCTAATCTATAGATTAATACTCTTGTTCCTTAAAAGTATGACCATTATCATATTGCAACACCCTCTGGTTAAAAATCAGACAGTCTAAATCATCCAAGATGAAATGCAAAAATGTAAATTATATAAATTATATTGTTATTATTTTGATTGAATTAGGTTCTTTATCAAATTTATTTTCTCTTGAATTATAAAATTTTTGTCTTTTGTGTTAAAAAAAAAAAAAATTTTAAAAGGAAAGAAAAGTTTAAAAAAAACATTTGTTTATAACAATAAAGATGAGGACAATAGTCTGAAAAATTCAAATATATAAATTATTTATCTTGATTTAAGATTTTTGTTTAAAAAAAATCCATATTTAAAAGGAAAGAAAAGATAAGAAAACATTCATTTTGCAGTAAAATATTTTTGTTAAAATATAAAATCATTATAAATATGAAATAAAATATAAATATAAAATCATATTTCATGAATGTGAAATATGAAAAATATAAAATCATATGAAATATTTATTGATATAAAATCATATAAATATAGAATTCTATTATAAAATACAAAATATCAAATCATTTAAAATTTATTTTGTGAAAAAAAAAAATTAATTTACCTTGATGTAACATGTGACATCAGATGGTATATTCTGTTGTTTTTAGATGAATCAGTTCTGGGACCACTGGATTCGAATTGCCCAAAAAAATGATAAATGAAATATTATGTTGTCATATAGGATGGTTCAAAAGTCTTGCCCCCCCCCCCGCTAGAATATAACTCCTAATAAATCAACAATAATTACATTAAATAAGCCACTGGAAATGAAATACAAAATTACCTATATATTAACACTCATGTTCCTTAAAAGTACGACCATTATCATCTTGCAACACGCTCTAGTTAAAAATTAAACTGTCCAAATCATCCAAGATGAAATG
Source organism: Doryteuthis pealeii (assembly GCA_023376005.1). Lineage (NCBI taxonomy): Eukaryota > Metazoa > Mollusca > Cephalopoda > Myopsida > Loliginidae > Doryteuthis > Doryteuthis pealeii. Next base: position 9,069,234 of record CM042150.1, read on the forward strand.
TAAAAATGTAAGTCTGATTATCTGGTTTTGCTTATCCACCAAATTCTTATTTCTTCTGAGTGTCTCACCTAAGCTAAATAATGGACCATTGTGTTTTTATTATAAAGAGGGGGGGGGGCACATGCTACACAGAAAAAATATAATAAGAAATAAAGAAAGAGTAGAGGAAAGGTGAGCATATGGAAGTGATAATGCTAATCTGTTTCAATTGAACATAATGAAAAGATGAAAAGAAGGAAAGAAAGAAAAAAAAAAAAAAGTGAGAAAGAGAATTAAATTAAGATTATTATACTTTTTACATATTGAACTATTTGGTAATAGCTCTTAAGTAAACATATCAAACATTGTAATAATTAAATTATCATACTGTGGTATATCTGTGGGGATTAGAATAAAATTCAAATAAAAAAAATAACAGGTTCACATGAGCCTTCACTGGAAGAATCCTCCGAGCATGTGCGGGAAAAAGGACCCACTCCTCTCGGCCATTCTGACTTAGGCCTTGTCTGGAACAAGACACTACAACTGGCCAGGGAGAAATTACCTTGTAACGTGGTAGCTATGACCCATGAATAAAGCCTAAATCATAAAACCACATTTTGTCTTTGTCTCTTCCTTTTTCTTGCCTTGAATTCCTTTTTCAGTATAACCACCAAATAAGATGGGGTTAAAAGCAAACCCTAGGAACATGCACAAGGAATAACCACAGTCACTTTTTAAACCTAAAGCATTAAACCTCTTGCAATCCCATATATCCACAGTTCCTGTGGAAGTGCGTGGTGTAATGGTTAAAATCATGGGAGATGGACTCGTCGCCCCGAGTTCAAATCCTGGATTTGGTAATTGCATTTCACTTAGTGCTAATACCCTTGGGAAAGGTATGAATCCTACTCTCCCTCCAGCTATGGATAAATAGTAGGACAGACTGGGCTCTTTAACCTTGGTTAGGCAACCGGTCTAGGAGAAGGAAAACTCTGAATTCAAACCTGTTGAACTCTGCTTAAGAAATTGACCTTGTGTCACATCCTGCTCGTGCGGGGGTGTTGGTGTGTATATATATATATATATATATATATATATATATATCCACAGTTCCTGCTAGTAAAAATAATTGCTGATAGTTCACAATTTTATCAACTTAATTGATTTACATTAATAAAATGTTTTATCTTTTTATTGCTTTGTATTTCTTGGAAAAAAATTTATAGAAAGTGTAAGTTTATCAATGAGTATTTAATTTATAGTCAGAAGCATTAATACATAGAATAGATAAATCTTATCTATTAACGATGTCTCTATGAAAATCTGAGATGGATTTGCCTCAAAACAACCCATGTTATTTGTGCATTTTAAACCTTGCAATGTGTGTTATATATCACTAAGAAATAAAGGTTTACATGATATATGATGTGGTTAATTTGCATACTAGTAATAATAATAAACATCTAGTTCAGTCTAAAAGCATGACAAAGCCAACCTTTTTTGTAGACCTCATTTTTCTGATGCAGGTGTAGCGTTAGTTTCGTATTTGCCTGGGAGAGTTGTCTGCCCGATTTAGTTTGCTGGTGCCCGCTAGGGGGCTATTGTATTTAAGCGCCGGGTTCAAACCCTTTCGAGCTCTTTTCCGTGCCTGATACTACGAGACACCATGGGTTAGTTAAGGTCTAACCCCGTCTCGTTGGGGCGTTCGCCCCACTTACATTACTGTAAGTTCTTCACAGCATGGACTATCCCTAGTCTAATGTCTGTACTTTTATATGTTATCTTGTACCATTCATGAATGTGTCTTCATCTTTATTTATGTACTCTTTGTTTATGTACCCTTTTACCTATGTACTTTGTATCACGTCATATCCATGTGCTGTATATATTAAATGTTTTGTCTGTTAACCTTCGTCGGAGTTTTGTATATCAAAGTATGTATAACTTTGAACCCTTTCTTACACAGGTATCATTGGGGAACAAGAAAGTTTTGTTAAATGGACCAGGTTTTGGCCGGTTTACCAAAACTATTCTCATTTCCCAATGAAGCCTGCATTAGAAAAATTAGATCTTATTTTGATATGTAAAAATTTTACTGGACAATATTTGCAGCCTCTTTATTTTTATTATTTTGATATGTACCAATCGGTCTTTCATATTGATTACAACCCAAGTTCAAATCCTGAATGAAACCACGGTTCACATAGCGCTAATACCCTTGGGAAAAGTATGAATCCAACTATTCTCCCTCCAGCTATGGGTAAAATAGTAGGGCAGATTGGGTTCTTTAACCTTGGTTCCATCCAGGAAGAGGCTCGTAGGAGCTGTTGGACATGGTCAGGCAACCCATGTATGAAGGCGGCTTTAAGGCCTCACTCTGTCATACCATCAAATGGCACAGAAAGTTTCCACACGTCCGCCAAGAAAACATCCACGGTTTCACCTGGGCGCATACGGTGTGCTACAAACTGTGCGTACACTGCATAGAAGTCCAGGGCAAACGTTGTAAGCAAAGCTTCCTTTATTGAGGCAAAATCTCCCTTTTTTTCCTCACTCAATTGCTGGTAGACCCCAAAATCACTGCCTGTCAGATGCATGGGGACCACACATTCTATTTTTTTGACTGAACAAAGCCAACATACAAGCTCAGCTTTCTCAATCCATTCAATAATGGATTGGCTAGAATCCGCACTTCTAAACTCCAGTATTAGCTTAATGTCGAATTTATCTGTCATCACGAAGCCAAAATAGCTTTAAAAAAGTTTTTGAACTTGAGTCTTTTCAATCAACAGTAATCCCTTCCCTGCAACAGTTTGTCTGACACCATGATAATCTCTTTCCTTTGACCTTCCTTCTCTCATAACAATCACAGTAGTCAGACGAATTTTACCACTCTCGCTGTCCCTCGCTTGGTTCATTCTACCAGTCTCAGCGATCGCCCATGGGTCTCTCATGCACAGCACAGGTGATTCTTTGCCACTTACGTCGGGGGGATCGGCTATGCCCATTACAGTTAGGCAACCAGTCTAGGAGAAGGAAATCTGAATTCAAACCTCTTAAATCTCCACTTGGGGTGGTCATTACTAGAATAGGCTTGGGCCTACTTAGTAATCTATTTCAATTTAATTTTATTTACAATAAAAAATTAGGTCTTTAAAATTTTACATATACACAAATATATACAAAGGACGGCTAAAAAGTTCATAGGCTGACCAAGATACTCTCATAGAATAAGGTTTATTTTTCAAAATATTCCTCCTTGTGGTTCATGCACTTCTTCATTGATGTTGCAGTGCTTGGATCCCATTGGTAAAAAAAAAAAAAAATCATCAACAGCAAATATGATAACAGCCAACAAACTTTTCACCCCACCCCTCATGTTCCTTTTTGGTAATAATAACAGAAATGGTTTATACAGAACAATCTGTTCTTAACCTGAATTCCTTCAACATTTCTGATTAATACCGATTTATTGGAGTCGTAAAAGAAAATGGTTTTCAATCTTTAGTCACTAACCAATATTACTGATTCAACCCAAATTGTTTATTGGTCATTTGGTACTTATTCAAAGTCAAATCTATAGTTGCTCCAGGAGATTATCCACCCGTTTACTCATAGATAGTGAATGGCAATAAATTTGTGCTAAGCAACGTGAAGGTCTGTCTGTTAGACTAAGAAAAGCTTAGGAAATAACAAGAAATTTATGCCAATGACTTTATACCATTTAATAAAAAAAATGTCTGGTTGCCAACATGTAAGATTACAAAACAATCCAAATTTGATGACCAAATAAACATTAAATCTTTTTTTCAGATTTCTGTAGATTTATTTACAATATATATATATATATATATATATATATATATATATATATATATGTTAAAAAGTGGAAATGAATCTGACAATATGTTGAAAGGATAAATAAATAAAGGAAAGAAAATCCATTCAACATTTTCTTTCCTTTATTTATTCATCTTTTCAACACACACATACACACATTATATATATATCTTATTATAATGGAGATTGTGTGTTTTTCTCTCTGTAACCGAAACTATATTACTACTCAAGTCACAATTCCCTTAGTTATTGACATCACATTCTCAATCATTTTATTTTTATTTTAACCTCAATTATTAATAAAATTGTTTTACATTATTTATACTGTTAGCCATATCTACATGTTAACAACATGCAATTGTATTTATATATACAACAAAGTATTGGCTCACAGTGTGAACAGGAAGGCTAATTTGCATATTGTTATTAAAAAAATCGAATTTAATAAATATGTGCTCAGTGTTATTGATTTCTAAATGTTTGTTTTTATTTTAATGAATATAAGCACAAATCTCTTCAATGAATCTTAAATGAAATCCATTAACAAGAAAAAATAACTGTCATTTTATTCTTTACTTCCTATTTTAAATAAATACTTAAATTAGAAAAAAATAACAATGAAAGACGAGAGTGATGGAAGAATAAGTTTCAGTTGTTCTATTTTTCGATTATACCCCTCTCTGTTTCAAATCTTTTTATCTGCATTCTTATTTAGTTTCATTAGTCTTTCTAATTTAATACGATATTTTATTACATTAAAACTTAAATACTTGCACCCGGAGGGTGCATATATTTGCTAGTATATATATATATATATATATATATATATATTATATATATATATATATATATATATATATATATACGTATATGTGTGTATGTGTATTAGGTAAGACATGGTTCTTAAGATCTCTGTTAGCTGAGAACTTTAAAGAAAAAGTCATGAAGCTGGCATTTTGGTAAATCTTTAAAACCTTGTGTCTACAGATTGTATGATATGTTCAAGTAGTTTTTCAAACAATTTTGCAAAAAATTGTTACTTCATTGGATTCAACTTTTTTTTTGTATGTTTGACTATATCACACCTTTAACCCATTACAAATCACTTAGTTCAAAATAATTTCATTAATTTTCTTATTCCTGCTTCTCCATAATTGATATTTGATTAAAACATTTTACATGGGTCAGTAATCTTGGCGGTTGAAGTGAAAGTTTTTAGCAAAGGGAAAATTCTATTACGTTCAAACTTGGTTAGAATATATATATATATATATATATATATATATATATATGTAGAATTAAACAAAAGACACATCTCCTGTTTAACAATTTTATTTTTGATCTTTTCGAGTTTTCTGGCCAACTTTTTAATATTTGGGTGGAATTCCTGGATAAGTCCACCAAAGTTCAGGTCCCGAGTATTTTCGGCACTTCAGATAAAAAAAAACCAAAAAACCAAAAAAAAACTGGAACACATCACCTCTGATGATGGCACTTCGAAGTGCCGAAAGTACTCGGGACCTGAACTTTGGTGGACTTATCCACGAATTCCACCCAAATATCAAAAAGTTGGCCAGAAAACTCGAAAAGATCAAAAATAAAATTGTTAAACAGGAGATGTGTCTTTTGTTCAATTCTACATTTTATATATATATATATATTTCAATTGGCAATTCCCTTGATTATAATATACTAGAAGCAGAAGGGACTTGGTTAGGTTATAACTCGTTACAGACAAAACACAGAATTCCAATATTGAGTATTCAAGAGATGTTTCCTAGTAAATTTACAGCATGTCAACACTTGTTGAGTTATTTTCATGCCAAAGACGTTTTGTTTAATTCATTCTTGTTGGTACTCAACTTTTTCTTTAAAATTCTTTTTTTTTTTAAAACACATTTTTTAAACTAATTTTTTTTCTTTCAGAAATCTTCTGACGAAGGGATCTTTATCCTGAAATATTAAGAAAATAAATCCAAGGTAGATGAAAATTATCATAGTTACCTCAGTTTTTCTTTACACTTGCATTGTGATAGTCTTCAAGACCCACTACAAAACTCTTTTAATTTTTTTTATTTAATAATAGATGGGACCCTAATAGGTACTACCACACCGGGTCAGAGTGGACCTGGGAGTGATGGTGATGAAGGGTACTCCACATTCCCCAGAACTCCAGAATTGGAATTTTACCACCAGATAGAGTTTAACGTCATACTTAGAACATTAAGACCCTCAGCTACTGCCTTCTAGTACATATATGATAAAAAGGGTTGTGGGGTTAGAAAGCTAAAGTAAATGTGTAGGTAGTCAAACGGTTATTGACACAGAAAATGTAATTAGATTCCTTGCAAGACTGTTTGCATTCACTTCACACTAATGCCCTTTGAATAAACATGAATCCTTCTTTTCTCATCCATTCAAAGCTACGGATAAAATAATTGGGTAAACTGGGTTCTCTAAAAAAAAGAAATTCTAAATTCAACACCCTATGGGACAACATGGTAGGTTAAGGCTCATTACTCTCCATGTCTTACAAACCCCAAAGAAAGGGCTTTTTAAGTGGATACTGAAATACTGGCAAACTATTCTTTAGTAATATTGCCTCATTAGTCAGGTGCAAATTAAAAAAAAAAAATGAAATGTACATGAATGTATATGAAGAAGAAGAAGAAAAGTTTTTCTTTTGAATTATAAAAATAACAAATAAGTGCATAAAAAAGCTAACATTTCAGATAGCTTAAATGCAGGGTTGGATATAGTGGTCTGACTATATAGTGAGCATGGCATTATGCTGGGATGGCTTCGAGGATTACTAACCTATCTCACTGTCTTATTGTATCTCTCGCATCTGTTGTAGGCTGGCGAAGCACTGAATCTTTCAAAGCCTCCATGCTTCCTGTAGTCCGCCGACACAATATCTGATGCCACTCTCCATATACATGCGCACACATACATGCATATTACTACTGTAAACTGTTCATGTTCCTGACACTAATACATTATTCTGTGTACTTGACATGAGACTTTGATGAGTTGTGGTGCACCTGAGCACTGTACACAATAAATTTCATTATTCGATCTTAAATCTATGAATGTGTTGGCTGGTTCTTCCACTTGATTACAATCTTATCTGATTGTATCCATTTTAAAGACAAAACAGTTTTAAAATTGAATCTTGTACACTTACTCAAGAAAATTGGTTTGGTTTACGGCATATCAACCTTTTTCTAAAGAAAATTACCAAGATACTATCATCATCTAATGAGAATTAAGTAGACTAATGACCAGAATGAGTCAAATAAAAAAAAAAAAGCAACATCTCTTATTATAATGGAGATTGTGTGCTTTTCTGTCTGTAACCGAAACTATATCACTACTTGAGTCACAATTCCCTTAGTTATTTACGTCACATTCTCCATGATTTGATTTTATTTAAACCTCAATTTCTAATAAAATTGTTTTACATTATTAATACTGTTAATCATATATACAAATGAATAATATGCAATTGTATTTATATATACACTAAAATAGCAGTTTACAGTGTGAACAGGAAGGCTAATTTGCATATTGAAATTAAAAATTTGATCTCAATAAATATGTGCTTAGTATTATTGATTTTTATTTGTATGGTTTTATCTTAATGAATATGATCAAGAATCTCTTCAATAAATCGTAAAAGAAATCGATTAACGAGAAGAAATAATTCTGATTTTATTCTTTACTTCCTATTTTAACTAAGTTATTAAATTAGGAAAATGTAGTAATGAAAGACGAGAGTGATAGAAGAGTAAGTTTCAGTTGTTCTATTTTTCGATTATACACCCCTCTGTTTCAAATCATTTTATCTGCCTTCTTATTTAGTTTCACCAGCCTTTCTAATTTAATATATTTTATTACTTTAAAACTTAAATACTTGCACCGGAGGGTGCATATATTTGCTAGTAAAATTAAAAGAAAAGAAAATACAGTGTATCATGTAACTTTCTGAGACTTAAATTTTAGCCTAATATGAGGGGGTCACACCATTTCCTAATATGAGGGGGTCACACCATATGCAGGATACAAACTTTGTGTATGTAAATAGTTGGCAATGGATAGGCATAGGCCAACTGGTTTTGAGAAGAGTTGCTAATGTAGCGATTGTCTGCCCCTGCTAGGATGGACTTTGTCTTTATTGGCTAAGGAGCTATGCATTTTTATGTTTACATGTATTTAGAATTTCTGTTCTTTGGTTTAATAGTTTGCTTGTTTTTTGTTGTAATTAGCTATGGTGTATTTTTCTTCCGTGCAAAGTCGGCAAATTTTACTCTATTTTGTTTCATTTATTTTATTTCTTTTTAATTCTATTTTTTTTAATACTCACACAAGTTTATCATCCTAATTTCTATATTTGTTAATTTTGAGTAGTACCATATATACATGAATACCGTCCATACTATTCAGGATTATTTGTTGACTTTTGCGCTAGTAATTGTAGGTATACCAGTTGGCCTAGGCCTAGCATTGGCCAACTATTTACATACACAAAGTTTTTATCTCACATATGGTGCAACCCCCTTAGGCTAAAGTTGCATATTATAAAAGTGTTGCATAAAACATGACTATTCTATGAATGACTATTTTAAAGTTGTATACTACACGAGTATATGTAGTATATCATTCATTGGCATTTCAGTCTCGAAAGACTATGATAAAGTTTTTGTGTGCCCCTGAAGTTACAGCGCCTCCTGTGACAGAGAAGATCATGTCAGTAGTGGACCTTCCTACTCTGAAACCGGCCTGTGATTCAGGGTAAGTCTTTTCTGCGAGGATCTGAAGTCTATTTAGTGCAACTCTAGCACAGAGTTTACCTGTAATGCTGAGTAAAGAGATACCACGGTAATTATTGCAATCGCTCCTGTCTTCCTTGTTCTTATACAGTGTTACGATGGTGACATTCCTCATGTCTTGTGGGATAACCCCTTCACTCCAGCATAGGCAGAGGAGCTTGTGAAGTTTTTCTAGAACAGGCTTCCCACACTTTAGGATTTCAGCTGTGATTCTGTCGCTGCCAAGTGATTTGCCACAGTTTAGTCTGTCAAGGGCAATGCAAAGTTCTTCAGTTGTAGGTTCCTTATCTAGCTCTTCTGCTACTGGTTATTGCTCTACATGATGTAGAGCTGCATCAGAAAGGTGTCGCTGGCGTAGAGTTCTGAGTAATGTTCTACCCAGTGATCAAATTGTTTAGATCGATCTTTTATGATTTCTCCTGAGGCTGATTTCAGAGGAGCGATTTTGTGATGTGATGGTCCAAGTGCCTTTTTTATGCCGTCGTACATGCCTTTGATATTACCAGACTCAGCAGATGATTGAATGCTGCTGCAAAGCTGTAGCCAGTAATTGTTAGTACAGCAACGTGCAGTTTGTTGTAGCTTCTTCCTTGAAGCTCTAAGGGCATGTAAAGTCTTGTCATTCGGCACAGAATTGTAATTAATGAAAGCAATATTTTTTTTCTTCCAAGATTGGTGTCAATACAGAGTCATTGGCTTCGAACCAATCATTTGATGAATGAATGAATGAATGAATTCTACACGAGTATATGCAGTATATATTTTTAGATAAATATAATATTTAGAATATTAGTATAAGAATTGAATGTGTGATTCTTAAAATACATTCGAAGGCTCAGAGTAACCTTCAAACATAGGTGAATATATTCATAGATAAATTTGAACAAAGTACAACATAACAACAATACAGACTTTATTGTCTGAGCACATGGAAAATGACAATATACAAACAGATAAGATGAAAGTCCTTTGGAAGTAAGAAAGAATTCAGGAAGAGAATATGAGAATCACTTACTTATAGTTGGGGGGGGGGCAAAGCTCCCCACTTAATGGACCGAGACTCCATGCGTCTAGTCCATCTTTTGTAGTTGCTAGACCAAAAGAGAAAGGTAGAGAGCATCCTGGGCTGACTTTAAATACCCAGCTAGTAGTGTCACCTAGTGGTGAAACTCTTGCAGTAAGATATATATATATATATATATATACACACACACACACAAATAGACTCATCAGATATATATATATATCTGATGAGTCTATTTGTGTGTGTGTGTGTGTGTGTATATATATATATATATATATATCTGATGAGTCTATTTGTGTGTGTATATATATATCTGATGAGTCTATTTGTGTGTGTATATATATATATCTATCTATCTGATGAGTCTATTCGTGTGTGTATATATATATATATATATATATACACGCACACACACGAATAGACTCATCAGATATATATATATATGCACACACACACACACAATAGGATTTTCTGTTTGTCATTCTCACAAATCTTATCTTGAAATAAAGTGACAAATCATTTATTTTGAATAATAAACTCTTTTTCTTCTATACATTTACTATATGAAATGTTTTATTGTTTAATGTGACTGATATTTGATTAAAAGATATTTAATCTATATATTAATATTCTTGTTCCTTAATCTTCAGTTATCATTTTGCAACACCCTCTGGTTAAAACTGAGACCGCCCAAATCCTCCAAAAGGAAATGCAAAAAGGTGAATCCTGAATTTTGTTGTGTTGCTTATCCGCCAAATTCTTTTTTTTTCTTAGTATTGTCACCTCAGCAAAATAATGAACCATTCCATTTTTTTATAAAGTGTGATATAATACTTGTATGTCAACTAGTAGATATAGACCTTTGTAAAAATTCTAGATATAATTTGTGGGCAAGCGAAAAGATCATTCACTTTGTTTAAAAGAAAATTTGTCTTATCACAAGTTAATACTACCTCACTGTTGAACGATGATTTTAACATTCCCCATTCCAATGGCAGAAACGGCAAACGGAAATATGTATCTATATTTGACCTCATATCAACAACCTACAATCAGGATTGTAAAAGTAACCACGACCCCAAAATGTTGTGCTTTAAAGGTGACAGCAGCTTAGCTTGTTGCTATGATGACCAACCTTCAGATTCCTGCCAAAAAGGAGAGATTCTACACAGTTTGGGGAAATTCTGTTGTCCTGAATGGATGGGTTTGCTTTGATCTCACATTTTGACGTCACTCAAGACAAAGCGACAAAACGAATTTTGGACATCTGGAGAACATAGCACTGACAACAATTACATATTTTCAGTTATAGCCGAAGAGAAAATCATCTTATTGTTGAATGTTGAGCTTCTGATTAAAGAAAAGAAAAACAATTGTGAAAACGCTTATGCCACTGGAAGTATTTTGAACTTTATATTTGTTTGAACCATTCTAAAAACTGTTTGGTGCACATAAAAAAAAGAAAGGAGATAAAAAACAAAAAGACATTCTTTCTTTCACACTACCAATGATATCACAGTGAGTTGAATCTCTCCCTTATTTTGTATATGTCTTTTTAAGGTTGACTAAGTGTTGAATGTTCAATTGCTCGTTTGCACATATATGATAAAATAGATATTTATTCAATATCTCCCATTCTCTATTCACTATATATTTTCTTTTTTTGTTGTTTGCCTTTGTCTATTTTTCTATTGTCTGTATTTTTTTGTAAATAAACGTTATCAACAAGATCTTGTCTGGTTGTCTTTCGTTGCCTGGCATATATGTTCAGTATTACTCTCTCGCACACTTATCGAAGCTGAGAAGAAGAAGAATTCCCTGTCCCTTGTGTTTTTATTCATTTATATTTTTTTTACACTCAGGATCTCTTGAATTTACATTTTTTTATTATTGTTACGCCAGCGTTCTTGTCGTACACCCCCCCAAAAAATATGATAAGAAAGGAAGAAAGAGAATAGAGGAAATCTAGAGAGACTGGGTAAATGTGCAGATGAGATAACACTAATCTGTTTCAATTGAACATAATAAAAAGATGAATAGAAAGAAATAAAGATAGTTAAATGAAGATTATTATACTTTTTACATATTGAACTATTTCAATAGCTCTTAAGTAAACATATCAAATATTGTAATAATTAAATTAGCATACTGTGGTATATCCACAGGTCTTGCTAGTAAAACAATCAATAAGCAAACTTTTCTAAGTAAAAATAATGCACTTTTAAATTTCTTCAATATATAATATGATGAGTACTTTTCTTGACGTCAACTAATTTTCAATGAAAGAAGAAAGTGTAAAAGTTTTTTTTTAGTAAATGGTTTTGTTAAAATGCAAAAATCAAAATATCATAAATTCTGATTTTATGTAATGTGTTTATACATAGAAGAAAAGGTTACAGTAGTGACCAAAAAGTTGACATGGCTGTCAAATCAATGATTTTTCGTGGCTGGCAGCTTAGCACTTGTTGACCTTGTCATGATGACAGGAATAGTTCAATTTTTTTTATATAAACACTTGCTCTGAATTGTAAAATTTTTAGTCAGAAACCTGGATAGTCGGAATCCAGATTGCCAAAAACAAAGTTTGTCACAGGTCCACGGGGAATTCAGGAATGCTGAAATAAGAAAATTGCCACTAGAAGGAATAGACTTTGCTGCTAAGAATAATTCCATAAAGAACTAAGTCCACATAAAACAAAACACCAGACAAGGCTCCTCATCGTGTCTTTTCTATCCGACCTAGTGTGCAAAATGTACTCATTCATTATATATGAATAAAAAACGTTATTTTTTAATGGTGTGGTATATTTCCACTAATTTTTCGACCCGTCACAAAGACACTCTGACCAAGTTGCATCGATCCATAGCGTGGGTACAGAGAGCATCAAAAGAGCAGGAGACACATATGGTAGTCATGGAAATAAGTCATACCGTGACTGGTACATGACCACACATATTTCAATTTAAAAACAATTTGGAAAAGTGATCTATTTTTTATATTTTTAATTGAAAGAAAATTGCAGAACATTTTGTCTAAAAAAAAAAAAAAAATTATAATGTAGAACTGTTTTAATATTCCTTTCAACTTTTGAGATGAGGCTTGATAATTAGTATTATTCAGACTATTGTCCTCATCATTATTGTTATCTGGCCAAAACGTTGTACAGATAACAATAAAGATGAGGACAAATAGTCCGAATAATCCAAATAATACTAAAAACAGTTTTAAATTCAATGTTTATTCTGATCTTTTGTTTACACTTCTAAAAATAGTTGATGTAAATCAATTAAAAAGATTTTCATGCAAACAAAAAAACATTCTATTCTTAAAATTGTTCTAGGCTTTAAAATTTTCTCTATTCAAAATTATTCTATAAAAAGTTGTTTTGATAAAAATGTAATCTAGATAGGAATTCATCTTTATGAAAAGTTATGGTTCAGTTCAACTCTCTTTTAAGTGAGGGTGACAAATATGAAAGCTTGTGTCGGATTTGAATACCATGTAACATATACATAGCAAGCCAATCAGCTTTAAGATAACTTGGCACCCCCACTTGTTGGGAGTGAGTTCTACCTTGGAAATCTATTAAAAGTCTGTATATTAGTATCAATGTAAACCATGAATTGTTAAACTCTGTGGACTTTGCTGTTAATATTGCGGCTGCTGCACTTATATATATATATATATATATATATATATATATATATATATATATATATATATATATATAAGGTTGTTGTGGAGTTCACTTTTTTTTTTGTCACTATATCTGATGAGTGTGTGTGTGTGTGTGTATATATATATATATATATGTGGGAAAATAATCCCCCCCAATAAATATATGATTTAGAAATATATACATGATTCACACACACAAATAGACTCATCAGATATATATACATGTATATACACACACACACACACACACACAAATAGATTCATCATCATATATATATCATCCAAAAAATAGATGCTAGCCACAAAGAAAAACATACTACAGCAAATACTTCTTCAAATAACATTTACAATCGCAACCAGATGCACAGGAATTACAAACTTGATGAAATAGCACTAAAAAAATAATTTGGAATAATGTTACTGCAACCACGCAGTTTTAAGGTAAAATTGATTATTTATTATATAAAATCCAAAACAACTAACCTCGTTGTTCGCAACAATTTCTCTCCCCAGAGAAGTCGGCTTAATGAGACCAATGTAGTATACAGATTTAAATGTCCCCTAGGAGATTGCAGTCTCCCAGAAAATGAAAATACATACATTGGATTCACCTCAACCACATTGTCACGTCATCTAACTCTCCATTTAACAGATAATAGCCCCATTTCACAACACCTAAAATTACATTCATGCCCTCACTCTAATTACTGAAATATTCTAATGGAAAATACACACATTCTGCACAAAGAAAAAAATAAACAAAAACTCCAAATACTAGAAGCTCTATACATAAAACAATACAAACATCCTTAAACAAAATTAATTTCCAATGCAGTGCACACATTTTAAAATGCCTATAACACCTTTCTCATTAATTCTTCTTCTTCCAGCCTCCACATTAATATAATAAAAAAAAAAAAAAAAACTGGAACACATCACCCCTGATGATGGCACTTCGAATTCCACCCAAATATTAAAAAGTTGGCCAGAAAACTCGAAAAGATCAAAAATAAAATTGTTAAACAGGAGATGTGTCTTTTGTTTAATTCTACATGTATAATATATATATATATATATATATATATATATATATATATTATATTCTAACCAAGTTTGAACGTAATAGAATTTTCCCTTTGCTAAAAACTTTCACTTCAACCGCCAAGATTACTGACCCATGTAAAATGTTTTAATCAAATATCAGTTATGGAGAAGCAGGAATAAGAAAATTAATGAAATTATTTTGAACTAAGTGATTTGTAATGGGTTAAAAGGTGTGATATAGTCAAACATACAAAAAAAAAAGTTGAATCCAATGAAGTAACAATTTTTTGCAAAATTGTTTGAAAAACTACTTGAACATATCATACAATCTGTAGACACAAGGTTTTAAAGATTTACCAAAATGCCAGCTTCATGACTTTTTCTTTAAAGTTCTCAGCTAACAGAGATCTTAAGAACCATGTCTTACCTGCTACTTACCTCATCTTTGGTGTCAAGTTTCATGAATTCTAAAAGAAATGCTTCACTCTGAAGTGATTCAACAAGACACTACCATATACCAAAACCTTTTTTTCTTTCAAATTTCAAGAAATAATATTATTTAATAAATTATTTTAAATGTTTTGTGTCAATGCTAAGCTATACTTAATTACTTGTAGTCAAGTTACTCTGAAATCACCATTTGCTGACAGATCATCAAAGTTAAGCAACAATGAACTTACAGTTTTGAGATAGGTGACCATTTACGAACAGCAAGTACTATAAGCAACCTGAGGCCTATGTACTAGGCAAAGGATAGTAAATAACGACTGTTATAAGTACAACACATATTTTTCTACACCAAAGATATCGGGGTTTCATTATTTTTGATGTAATGAATATGTAAATACCTAGGTACCCCCTCACTATAATCTGATTGGATAGTGTCCTTCGTAAATTCTTAACACTGTGGTGGAACAAGAGCCTACTAGCCAGACTACCACGCCGACTGCTCGGAAGAGATACTGCTACTCGATGCATCAGCTTCTATTTACCTACAAGAATATACCTTACTACAACTTCATAATATATCCCTAAACCCGGATATATCAATTTTTTTTTTGATTTATTGTAAACTACTGAATTATTTTCCCCACGTCCTAAATTGTGGTATTTCTTTTCTAAGAGGTTATTAATTTTAGATTTTGGATTAATCACAGAGTCTTTGGAGTTATAGTGTGGTTTTAAGTGGCATAGTAGAAATTTGTTTTCATGTCTGTGGCATTAAGCTCTGATCTTTCGTATACGAATTTATGTTCTGAGAAATTTATTATTGCTATTTTCTTCTTTATGCAAACATGACAATATTTTGAAATAAACTGATGTTGATTTTCGTACTTTACACATTATTATTTGTGTATTTTGGCTTGTACTTTTGAGATTCAATGTGCTGATTCACACCGCGAGTGTAGAGCAGACAGGAGTTAAAAGAAAACATGAACTCAACATGAAATTTCAAATAACGTATATATTAATATACACACAAACAAGAAATTATGCTCGAAAAGGTTGCAGACAAAGGTTCTATCTGCAGGAATGATAATTATATAAATATAATAATACAGTCCACTTAACTGAAGTCCTTGAGGTTGGTGAGTTATTGGAGTACCAAATACGGCTCTTTGCCTCTCTCTGCTGAATGTAAGAGATGACAAATTTTTCTTGTCTGATTTCTATAGATGATGGTGAGCAAAGAGGAAGAAATCTTATCTTCATTTTTGCCGCTAAAGTTTGTAGGCCTGTGATTGGTTGATTCAAAAAGAAGCTCATAGACCAAGGACAACAACCCACCTACCTTAGATATATTTTTATACTAATTAGTTTTTTTGAGTGTGTTGTGTTGCTTGTATGTTTTTTGTTGTTGTTAAATGATGTGTGTGGAGTCTTTGTTACTCTGATATAAATTTTTTTAGAGTTTTCTTTGGATCTTATGGTGGTTTGGAATATGACAGTCTTTAGGCAGTTAATGGGTATTCCGTTTGTTCTGCAGTTACCATTTAATGGGTATTCTGTGTGTTCTGCAGTAACAGATGAGGTAATGTGGGTGTTTGTGGTGCACTGATGATTTTTAAAAAATATTTTATGAACTGTAATATATTTTTTAGTGCAGCTGTAACTTAAAACTAATAGTTCCTCATGTAGAAAATACAACTTTAGGACCAAATAAATTGAAAAACTTGAAATAACAATTTAGTAGGTCACAGAAAAGAAAGAAAGAAAGACTTTATAGCCGAAGGAACAATAAAATATCTAACCTATTGTCAAATGGACGAAACATTGTACAGATAACAATAAAAATGAGGACAATAGTCCAAATAATCCAAATTATCAAGCCTCATATAAAAAATTCAGAGAAATAGTATTGTCAGACCATTCCCATAAATAAATCCTTTTCAAAACGATTAATAAAATCCTTCTACCCACCCCCCGTCCCCGACCACAAACCTGTATGAACTTGTTTGCAGTCTTAGTTCAATAAGCCATGACTATTTGGTCTCAAGATCACAAAAGAAAGACATGAAACTGACAGTCATTATGCCATGCTGATTTCTCTCTCCACATATTATGTTATAGAGTACAATACATTTAAGGTCTGATTGTTACCATTGGTTTCAAAGCAGCATATTAGCTACTTATCATCAAGACAATGCAAAGGTGAAAGAATATGTATTTACAAACAAAATTTTAATTCTGCTCTGCCAATTTAGCATTGAGCACTTTCATATGCAAACTTTTTATATTTGCTATTCTCCACTATACTTTACGCACACACATATAAAAACGTACTCTCTGTATACCTATAGTTAAAACTAATATACATGGTAAAATATATTCACAGGAAAGTATCTATGATAAAATTACAATCTGAATAGAGAACAACTGAAAAATATAACTGTTTTATAATAAGGCTTTAGTGGCCAACTCATGTTTAGGACATTTGTAAACAATTTTTTTTTTTTTTTTTACTAAAGCATGCTTTTTCGTACACACTCTTCTGTAGTTTTGGTGACAGAACTCTGTTCAAGCCTGGAACATTCTGATTTGCCGCCATTTTGAATAGCCACAAAACAAATATTTTTGCGAGATTAAAATAATTTCAAACAATGTAAGGTTTATATTTATGGAGAAAAAATTTAAAAAAAATAAAATATATATTTTGCTTTTTTTTCTCAAAACAATTCCTCTTATTTATTGAATAACCCTCATGCATCAAATTGTGTAAGCACAACAATCGGTTCTCTCCACATTTTTTTTTATTTTTTAAAAAGTTAAAAAAAAAAACCTGCGTGAAACTTTATATATATATATGGTAACAATCTTTTCCTAATAAGCTTTGCAATTAAAGATTAATTAAAATTAATTATTAAATTAATAATTATAATTAAATTAAAAAGGATTATATATATATATATATATATATATATATTTTTTTTTTTTTTAGTCGCTTGCAGTGCCGTATATTACATTTAAAAGAAAAAAAAAACAAAAACTTTCAAGTATCTTAACTCTTTGCCTATCAAATTTCCCTGACGTTAGAGAATAAATCAGTGAATCTTGCCGGATTATTCCATTCAACTGATTCCCTATTGCAAAAGGATCAAGTACCATTCCTCAGAGTTGGTTCACAGACAAAACAAAAGATGGCAGAGATGTTAACGTAGTGATTTTTTTCAGTTTAAACAAGTGACACACGTGAGAGCTGCAGACAGTGGCTAATGTTTAGAGTAGGCAAGGAGTTAAAACCTATAAATCACCATTTAAATGTCATTAACTCTGAATTAATGCGGTAATCTGATAGATAAATTTAAAAGAAAATGAACAAGAAGTTGAAATAATTATGATGAAATGAAGTAGACTTAAAATTAATATTAATGTTTAAATATAGCATTGTCTTTTATATTGTATTGTATATGAACTGAATATAGGACAATTAAAACTTTGAAAGAGTAATGAAAAAAAAAAAAAAAAAAAAAAAATCTTTGTACTTGTTAATTTCAAACAAGGGGAAGCTACTCATCTAATCGAAGTTAACTGATCGCAAAAGCAGTATTTAATGGCAGTTTTTGATGATATAAGTCTAACATAAACAAAGGGGAACCACTCTTGACTGATAAATTATTTATTTATTTCCCCATTAAACTAACCCTAACCCTGTCTTCTTTTTTCCGAGTAGATCAATAAATAAATAATTTATCAGTCAAGAGTGGTTCCTCTTTGTTTATGTTAGACTTATAGGAAATAACCGACATGTACATATACATATATCAGGTGCCGGGTTAGCTCAGTCGGTAGAGCATTCGGCTAGAAACCACAAGGTTCCTAGTTCGATACCGGTCCTCACCAACTCAGCGTATGAGTAGCACAGGGATCTATGTGGTAAAGTAAGGAGCTGATGGTAGGTGTGGCGCTCCACCTCAGATGCTAAAATAATCTCCTTGCTCTAGCGCAAGTGAAAAGGGGATAGACTCCCTCGCTGATACCAACAACTTTACTTACTTACATATATACACACATATAAATAAAGGCATATATACAGGCAGACACACACACACACACACACATATATATATATATATATATATACACACACACCGAAATTTTTGTATTGAAGCTTCTGGTGTTAATGCCAAGCAGTACAGTATGCCGTTTTGAAATTCCTTGAAGAGTGAATTGAATCATGGTGCTGCCTTCCTCACAGATAGTGACTAAGTTTGCTGCACATTATAGAAATCCTGAAACAAAGCGCATGCGAGAAATTAAAAATGGTGATAATTTACCTATTGCACTCTATATATACATGCGCGCACGCACACACACATACAGTGATGCTGATAGCTTTTTAATTTAGTGAGTCCTGGGATGCACATTTTTGCTTTGAATGAGTTCTGGAGTAATTTGATGGGCCCCAACTAAAGTGTCTTAATAAATTGAGGGGCTTTTATTTATGATTTTGGGAAACAACTAAAGCCGTCTAACTCCGACCTTGTAACCTATCCTGTGTAATTCGTTTCTAAGAAACTATGGGAATGTATTTACAGTTAACTTGAAATGGTGAGGGAATAAAAATAAAAAATACTGGGACGCAGGACATATACCTATCAGCATATCTGTATGTTTACATAATTGTTTAAATCCTTTTTTTATTTTTAAAAATTTTGTTTTGATGTCAAAATCCTCTGGGATTGTTTTCTAATTACTTTGAAGGAAAAACATTGGGACACATGGATATGATTTTACTGCATCCTTTTAGATTTTTGTGCATCAGAGATTCAGGACGCATACCTATCAGCATCTCTGTGTATGTGTGTGTATATATATATATATATTAGTGGGAGATGGTCACTGTTTCAGCTTTTGCTGGAATGGCGTACCAAAGGCATTATTGGTAGAGGGCTCAATATAAAATAAATATATAAAGGTTTTACATATCTATTTATTAGGTGACAAAGGAACATTCACAACCCATATTGGTTTCATGCGAGGCAATCATCAGGTGAAGAGGTTTCAAACATTTGAAACCTCTTCACCTGACGATTGCCTCGCATGAAACCAATATGGTTGTGAATGTTCCTTTGTCACCTAATAAATAGATATGTAAAACCTTTATATATTTATTTTATTATATTATAATATATATGTGGAGCGCTCAGTAAGAATGTAAAGACCCTTTAACCTTTATCCTACCCAACATGCAAATAGTAATGCAATTATTATTTCTAGCATAGTAGGTGACTGTTCGATCTGACAGATTAGAGTTATAACAAATTTATTCTTGGGGAATTTCCTGAATTGTACCTTTTTCAACTAATAAATACTCAGAAAGATTCTGCAACTTCTGAAATGGTTATTGAGTTCAAATCTTGGAGGAGTCTGTTTGCATTTCACATAGCAATAATACCCGTGGGAAAGGTATACATCTAACTAATCTCCCTCCAGTTACACTTATTATTTAAACAAGTACTTTTATATTTTTTAAAACAAAATATATCAATTTTTAATCAGTGTAAATAAAAAAAAGAAAAGAAAAGATTTTTCGAAAAAGAAATAAACTATTCATAGAATAAATGAATAATTTTCATTTGAATATGCAAAATTTTCCACCTTTAAATAGAGATGTATTTTTCATTCTTAGCTTATTTTTATTTACATTTTTAGAGGTAAAAAAGGAAATGAATTAGACGAATTCATTTTTTTTTGCTGTAACTCAACAAATAATTAAGACCTGAATTTGGTTACAAAAAGAAAAAAAAAATTTTTAAAGAAAAAAATAGAATGTTCAAAACACTCATGAGTTTAGGGTTACATTTTTTAAAATAATTAAAAAAAAAAAAACTTAAATGTAAACAAAAAAAAATTCTAAAATAAACGAACACTGTAATATGCAAATTCTTTTTAATTTGATAAGGAATTTGCTAAATTATTTTCCTCTTCCTCCTCTCTCTTTCCCCATAACTCCTTTTAGTCTGATCATGGAACATAAAAAGAACCACAATAACATCTATATAAATTTTCTTTTCTTTTAAATCATTCCTCTGACTAGTTGGTTAGATTTACAGCATGTCAACCCTTGTTGGGTTATTTTATCCCAAACAGGTACTAACACTCTGGGTCAGAGTGGACCTGGGAGTAATGGTGATGAGAAGGTATGCCACATTCCCCAGAACTTAAACTTCACTATTAGATGCAGTTTAACCCCGTCTAGCCTAAGTAAGGGCCAAAATGAGTGTTGCATGTCATGGACCATTCAGCCACCAGGATTCCATCCTTAAGCATCACAGGTCACCTCCCATGGCCAACAGGTGGCACCATTGGCAAGGGAGGTTTTTTTTTTTTTTCAACCTCTCTGCAGAGGTGTAGTCGGTGTATTCTAAAGCCACAGCTGACAGGGCTGACAAACCGATTAAATCACTACAAATCGCTGGTGACACTGATGCCCACACTTCAGTAATGACTCACTTGAATTCTTCACGTATTCTCTTAATCTTCTCTTGAAGAGGATTCCTCCATAAATTTTCTGGTGATTGCCACTTCTTCACAGAAGAAGACCATTTCGACAAATAGTTCGGATGTGAACACGCAGAAGGCCCTCCGATCCAAATTCGTTTTCATGTTTCCTGTCACACATGAACCCATTTCTTGGCTTCCTCTCGCATGTGACTGAGAAGCCCAGCCACACAGGTCACATATATGGTCAGTCTTAGATGTAGGTGTGTCCATGCCGTCCGTCATGTGCCGCTTACGCAGAGGCCACTCCAGGATGGGGTGCTCGAGCCGCCTTACCTCAAATCCTTACAGCTACCATCGGCCTGCTTTTCCAAAAGAATGTATGCCCGGACCCCACTTCTGTCAATTGGTTCTCCCCGCTGAAGCGGACTTCTGCAAGACTCAAGATATTTGCCCCATATTGAGAGTTCTTTGCCACGGTACCAGTTCGTTGTTCAGGGTTTCGAGAGATGTCCGAACATTTCAGGTAGCTATTCTTAGCCTAGGTTTGTTGTAATATTTTCTTGTTTCTGCCCTGCTAATGTGAACAGCTGCTGGTTGCTGACCAACTTGATATTTGTTTAGGTCACCTTTTCTATAACCTTCCCAAATGGGCAGTACTACCCAAGGGGCTGCTCAGTCACTCACAACCTTGCCACGTGTAGATTCACAGCTGTGTGCTTCCAGCCTGTTAGGCCTGCACACACCACCGTTCCTCCACCAAAGTGGGACTTGTAGAAATATCTGCACATGTTGACATGTTGTGCACCACGTACCGCATGCTCTCCTCCCCAAAAACTAGTATCAGTGACTAGCCGAGGCAATATGACTGAAAGTATTTGGGGAGCACAGGTGGATGATCTGTCGAGATCTACAGGTCCACCACACTGCGGAGAAAATTATATATATATATATATATAATATATATACACACACACACACAAAAAAATTTTTTTCACGGAACAGATGGACTTGCTACTTCTAACACACTTATCTTCCTGGATTATAGTGGCCTGTCAAACATTTTAAAATTTCTTTTAATTTTTTAAAACTCTAAAAACAATTTCTTCAACAAAATTTTTTTCAATAACCTAAGGTCGAAACTAGTTGAGAAAAATAAACAACATAAAAGAAATATTCCTGTTTGTCTCATCACTTTTTGTTCATATATATAAATATACATGATGCACATACATACCCATTTTCTTTCCATACAAGTGCTGCTGCAAAAAGCCCTCAACTGATGATCCTAGGCCAATATATGTTTTATAAGAAACATTGACAGGCAAATATGAAAAACATGTTTTGCTTTACTAATAAAAAAAAGATAGAATTGTCAATATAAAACAAATTTTTATTAATCATTAAAAATGTTTCTGTATTAATGCCACATTTTCTTTTAATTCTTTGATGGAGAGCCTTGCTTCGAATGAATAGCATTTCTCAAATTTTACAGAGCAAGGGAAGTAACTGCGTACAGCAAACATTTGTTAATTCACCTTGCGACTGCTTTCAGCATTGTTTTTTTTTCTTTTGTTTGTTTGTTTGTGGTGGTTTTTATGTTTTAATTTTTTTGGTACGTTCAGGTCAGATCATATACAGAAAAGAAAGAAATCCTTACAAAATCTTATGCTGGTGTTAATAAAAATTCTATGCCTAAAAAAATTGTTATATTCATTGCTATATGGAGGCATGGGGTGTAATGGTTAAGAGTCACAGGAAAGGGACTCGTTGATGCGATTGCATTTCACATAGTGCTAATACTCTTGGAAAGGGTATGCATCCAGTTATTCTCACTCTAAGTATAGGTAAATAGTAGGGCAAACTAGGCTCTTTAACCGTGGCTATGTCACCTGCCTAGGAGAAGGAAAACTGAATTCAAACCTCTTGAACTCCACTTAAGAAATTGACCTTGTGTTGCTTCCTGCTTGTGCTATATATATATATATATATATATATATATATATATATATATATACACACACACACACTGCTATCACTGAACCAAAGGATATAGTTTCATTTGATTTAGTTTAATGATTTTTTAATTTTTCCATTTTATGTGGTAACACTGTTGACATCTTATCAGCAGAACAGGTCAAAATTACTATTACTAATACAACTAATAATAATGACTATTAAAAAAAAAACATGGATAGTAGTAGTCATAGAACAAAAATAAATATAGTAAAAGTAAAGTTGGCAGAGTGGTCTATTGTTGGTATTAGCCAGACAGTAAGGGTGTCTATCCCGTTTTCGCTAGCGCTAAACCAGGGAGATTGTTTTTGCACCTGAGGTGTAGCACCACACCATCAGCTACCCACATATTACCCAAGCTAAATTATATATATATATATATATATATATATATATATATATATATATATATAATTTATTTTGAAAGTTCTTCTATTTATAAAAAACTATAATTTTTATTCATTGCCCTCAAGTGACAGCATTATAAGTATTACATAACAATAAATTATATTAAATTGTATTAAAATTAACTATTGAAATTATCACTATAAGTATTACATTAAAATGTATTATAAGTATAATACATAAGTATTACATTACAATAAATTATATCAAATTGTATTAAAATTAACTATTGATATAATCAGATTGTGAAATTCATTTTGCGTGGAAACTTTTTTTTTTTGGTTGTAAAATAAAATTTAAAAAAAAAGATATGGTTATAATTTTTTAGTCCCAGAAATTTTTATCTAACTCAGGCATAAGATTTTGTAGATTTTTTCCAGACCCCAAAATTCTGATTGTACCTTTTTTCTTTCTTTTTTTAATAATTTTAATCAAATCACATTAACAAATATATATGCATAATTATTAATCTCGAAGGTTTAAAAATAAAATAAAAACCATAATATCTAATATATTTGATTTGGTTTTTGTTTTGTTTACCTCTGTACTTTTGTACATCAAGAATTGAAAAAAAAAAAACACAAAAAAACAATCATCATCATCACAAAATAATTATACTTATATATTCCCGTTCAACTATTTTATCGAACAAATTTGCTTCCGCAAGAGGTTCATGTGCGTTTTTTTCTTTTTTTCCTTCTTTTTTGAATAACAAAAAAAAAAAAAAAAAGTGGGTTCCTCTGTTTATATAACAAAGGGTTCTCACCTAAAACCAATGAATTCCATGATACAGAAGGCTTTGAAAGAACTTCTCTTTTCTATACCTGCATTAAACAGAGCATGAAAAAAATTAAAGAGAAAAATACCTGAAGTTCGAGTTGAATTTCAGAATCATTTCTTTGATCAAATATTTGTAAGCAAGATGACTCAAAAATGCAGCAAAAATAAATAAAACTTTTTTAAGTTACAGAAAAACAGCACTAGCTTAAATGAACAAATATCATTTTGTTTTTATATATATATATCATTTTTTTGTTTTACTTGTTTTTTTTTGACTAAATTACCTGAATGAGATGTTTTGAATTAAAATCTTTTTAGATACCCAATCTTGGTTTGTGTTTATAATACTGAAACATCATTCTTTTTATTTATTTTAAATTTTTTTTTTTTTTTTTTTAGCAGATCTTGAGCAGTAAGTGATTGAGCATAAAAAAAAATGTTTATACGAAATATTAAATTTATTTCTAAAAGAAATAGCTAATAAAGATTGTTTAGTTTTTTGTTGTTTTTTTTTCTTCCAATGATTTAAAAATATATATTACAAGTATCCAGTAAAAAAAAAAAAAAAAAAAAAAAAAAAAAAAAAAAAAAATGAAACAAAAATGAAACGAAAAGAGAAAAAAAAAAAATCCCTTAAAATAATTTTGTTAAAGGATTTAATTTTTTAAAATCTGGTGGGAAGGGTGAATAAGAGGGGCAAAGAATTTTTGTTGTTTAAAGTGATTTTAAAATCTAAAGTGTAAGTAGCATCAACGTTGACATGTGTCATGTAATAATGAGATATGATACAATGATTTAATATCAACAAAGTGTACAAATAAAATTGATAGAGATTTGGGGAGGGGGGTGAGAAAGAGAATGGGAAGTCACCACTGAATGACAGAGAGAAAAATAGAGAAACGGACACGATTCAGAGAAGAGGGATGATAAAAAAAAATTAGTTTTCATTTTTTTCTTTCCTTTTCTGTCTATTTGTTTTTTCTTCACTTGATTCTGTTAAAGTTGATAATAAGCATCTTTCAATTACATATTTCCATTCTAAATAAATTCTTCTATACAGATGCCTGGATTTTGCTTTCTTTTGTCAAAGTCTAAAATGGGAATAATCTCATTTCTTTGCTGCTGTCAACCTGATCATCATAAGTAGTAGTAGTAGTAGTAGTGGTAGTAGCAATATTATTATAATAATAGGAATTGAACAAAGCCATTTTATTGCACAATAGCAAAGAGGACAATTCCTCAGACTATGTTGTCTCCTGTTTACAATTCTTCAATAAAGTTTCGTAGATCTGCTTTAGATTTGCATTCGTACGAACACCATATGTGTCAAACATGGTGCGACTTGCACGAAAACCATCTAACTGTAACAAATGTACCATTTTGGGTAACCTGAAAAATACAGAACATTTTTTTTTATTTTAAAAATTACAAAAAATAATATTTTTTTTATATATAATGTATGAAATATTAATGATGTTGTATAGTCAAGGTTTTTCCTCAAACTTTCAATTTTGAAAAAAAACAACAAAAAACAAAAAAAAAACAACTTTAAATTATGAGAAATGTAAACAAAATTCAGCACATGCAGGACTGTCTTTGTTTAAAAATGTAAATAAATAGGTATTCTATTTCTTGTATGTAATACAACATAGCAAGTATTTAAAAATGTATTTTAAAGTTCAAAGTGATGTTATATATTTAAATTAATACTATATATGTGTATACATGTAGTATTAAAATGAAAATGTTGAATAATCTTGAGGTTAACTTAAAAAGAACAAAAACTTGCTATCTGTACGTCTTATTCTCTAAATAATGGGTTACCGTATAGAGATACATACAATTTGAGTGCAGAATCAGAAATAACATACAATTTTACATAAAAATGCCAAGTTTTATCAAAATTTCGCCAAAAATAAAGAAATGGCGAAGAAATGACCGAATTTCTTGTTTTGAATTGGTCAGTGAAACAAAATCATATCCACTTTTGTACCCCCAATTTCAGGGCTTTAAATTCTCATAACTTTTGAACCACTGGGGATATTTACATAATTCAAACAGCTCTGAACTTCATTTACACAGCTCTATTTAACTTATATGATTAAATAACAATAACCTCAAATAAAAAAAAAATCAACTGGGAATGCTATATTGAATGTAAGTCTTTACCACTTACTGAAACAAACCTAACATACATGGCACTCTCTTCTATCGAACCAAGACTTAACAAATTGACAAATAAGAAGCAATCTCACTGTTCCCATTAACTGTACACTGGGGGGTTAGTTTATATTGATGATAGATTTCTGTATTAAATAAAGCTAGTTTTAACAGGCCTTCATAAATACTTTTTATTCAAAGTTTAACAAATTTTTTTAATGTTATACATAGGAGGTCTGTGCATCAATCTAAAAAATATCAACTTGTCCACAACTTCCAAAATTCTTTTTATGTGATACAAACAAATATTAAAAGCATGTATAGAAATATTATAGATTTGACCAACACATCACTAATTGCCATCAGACCTAATTAAGTATACAATATCTAGCAACTAATCTACATGATCCAGTGGTTTTTGTTCTGTTATAAAGAGATTTATAAATACAAACAATTTTGTTCTTTATCCTTTCAAATTGCCGGATTGTTCTAATGATATCTGGTGAAAATTGGTCGATATATTTGCCATAGTTAATTTCCCAAGTACTTTCGATCTATTGGGGGCCATCTTCAGGGTAATTCTTAAACCATACAACAATGGATTGTTCCATTCCGCTATTCACACACACATATATATATATATATATATATATATATATATATATATATATATATATTTACCAACCCCTCCGCATGAGCAGGATGTGACACAAAGTCAATTTCTAAAGTGGAGTTTAACAGGTTTGAATTCAGAGCTTTCCTTATCCTAGACTGGTTACCTAGCCAGGGTTAAAGAGTCCAGTCTGCCCTGCTATTTACCCATAGCTGGAGGGAGAATTGGATTCATACCCTTCCCTATATGAAATTCAAACAGCTTCGTCCAGGAATTGAACTCGGGTCGACGAGTCCATTTCCTATGACTAACCATTAGACCACGCACCTATTTATATAGGTTGTGTTTATTTTCTTTTCTTCTAATTATTGTTGTTGTTCCGAAAAATACTCAAAGACAGCACCACCATTTTAAGAAACACAAATATGTAAACAAAGACTAAAGATTTTAGAAGCACTGCATATTAGACACAAATTAAAGATAATAGCACCAATGTTCTAAAATACCTATAATTACATTAACAATTCATACAACAATAATAATATTAACAATAATAATAATACTGGAAACAATGATAATAACAATAATAACACTAATATAACAACAACAATAATTAGAAGAAAATGAAATAAACACAACATGTATAAATAGCGGAATGGAACAACCCATTGTTGTATGTTTTAAGAATTACCCTGAAGATGGCCCATGATAGGGCGGAAAGTACTCGGAAAATTAACTATGGCAAATACAAACAAGTAAATTCACCCCCAGTCAATTCCTAGACAAAACATGAACTGTTGGGTTACCCATTGAGCTCTCGGTAGATAATTGGGATTAGGGAAAAGAGAGTTTGCAAAGGGGGAAAAAAGAAAGCCGGAGAGTTAAAAAACAAACAAAAAACATTAAAATCATTTTGTAAGATTTCTAAGAAAGGGAACATTTGACCTAATTTAAATGGATCATGGAATTTTGTTAAGCTATGCACTCGTCGCTGCTGCTGAATCTTAACATACAAATAAAGTGAGTAGTTAAATACCTCTTTCACAATCACTCTCCCATCTTTCTCTTACAGAGAAACTAACATATATAATGAAGAGGTAATCAATATATACATAGAGAGTGGGAAAGTGACAGGCAGAATGTAAAGTAAGAGACAAGTTAGTTTTTGACTTAATTGTAAATTACGACTAATTAGAATAAATTAAAATGGATTGTTTCCCAAACATAACTCAATCTTAAAAGCAAGAAATATTTTAGTATGAATTTTGTGTCATTAAACTAAACAGTAAAAAAGCCTTTAGGAGACAAACATTGATTTGCTCAGGTTTAGTATAATAATTGATTGTTCAGGTAAATAGTAGAGCAGACTGGGATCTTTAACCTTGGCTAGGTAACCTGTCTAGGAGAAGGAAAACTCTGAATTAAACCCTGTTAAACTCCACTTAAAAATTGACCTTTGGTAAATACATATAAAAACAGGTGTGGTTCATAATAAGAGAAATCAAAAAGTATTTACTTACTTTGGTAGGAAGACTCCTTTGAACTTTCGCTTGTGAATATTGTAGAAAAAAGGTGGCATGCTTAGAACGGTGTTATGTTCAGAATAATTAAAACGCATCTTTTTCGAGGGAGGCTCGTCTTTGCTACTGCTGTGATGATGCCTCTGCCTCGCATCTTTGTCCAATTTCAAATTCATCTGCATATTACCCTGGGTATCTGTCGAGGTGGACACAACCGTCACAGAGACAGCATCATTGCTGGTATGCATGTCCTCAGGGCCATTGCCAGTACCACTTGATTGATTCTCTGCCATCTTCACAGATTGGCAACTGCTATTGTC